>OY829491.1:10000-1210000 GCA_963691745.1 Ditula angustiorana
CTAACCTAACCTAACCTAACCTAACCTAACCTAACCTAACCTAACCTAACCTAACCTAACCTAACCTAACCTAACCTAACCTAACCTAACCTAACCTAACCTAACCTAACCTAACCTAACCTAACCTAACCTTTTTTTTTTTTTTTTTTTTTTTTTTTTTGACTAGGGGAGGAAAGCTTTATAGCTTCACCCCGGCCTGGAGCGGCCGGAGGATATGTGGGACTCTCCCCCCAGAGTGGGGGGCATACCCGAACTAAAACCTCCCTAGGCGTCACCCTCGAACCGGCTTTCTACCAGGCGCCGTGGGACCTCAGTCATGACCCACAACGACGCCTGACCGGCGCCCCAGCCTACGTGCCGGGGCTAACCCGCGCCAAAGGAGAGGGAGGTCAGGGACGCTGAACCTCCCCCCCAGACTGTGAGGCCTAGCCTACGGCGGGCAGGGGTGCTCCACCCCCATACCCGCAGGCCTCACTGGGGAAGTTGGCGGGCAGCGAACTGTCTCCGCCGCCTCCCCCATCGTCTGCGCCGGAGCGGGTGTGCGTCGACGGCCTCTTCGCGCACCCGCTCCGCGGCCTCTTTCTGTGACATGACGTCCTCACAGAAAGAGGCCACTCCCTCCCACGACCTGTCGCTGTCCAGCATGGCGGCTACCACGCTGGGCAGAGAGAGGTCGCCCCCGATTGTCGCCACCAGAGTGCGGCGCTGAGACTCCCAGGCGCTGCACACCGCGAGGGTGTGCTGCGCCGTATCGTCCCCCGCGCCACACTCATGGCACGACGGGGTAGGCTCTCTCCTCGCGACCCTGTGCAGGTAATGACCGAAGCAGCCATGCCCGGTCAATACCTGCGTGAGTCGGAAGGAGAGAGTCCCGTGCCGTCTCTCGGACCAGTCGGAAAGCAGCGGGCGGACAGCCTCTATGGTGCGGATGCCATAAGAGGGGTCCGCCAGGCTGGCTTTCCACCGGTCCCTCATCCTCTCGGCGGCCTCGCGGCGCGCGTGGGCCACCTCCTCCGGGGCCAGGCGTTCTCCTCTCGCCCGGCCCTCGACCCTCCTGGCGTGCGCCTCCGCCCACACCCCCGCCTCGAGCTCCCAGGGGGGTGTCCCTGCGAGGACGCAGGCTGCCCCGAACGAGACCGTCACGTAGGCCCTGCAGATTCTGTTGGCGACCACCCTCTGTGGTCGCCGCAGCAGGGCCTTGGTCGACTCTTTTAACGAGTCGACCCATATCGGAGCCCCGTATAGCGCCATGCTTCTAACGACGCCCGCGAAGAGGCGTCTGCATGGCGCGCTGGGGCCCCCCACGTTCGGGAGCAACCTGCCGAGGGCCGCCGCCGCTGCCACCACTCTAGGAGCGAGGGCCTTGAAATGGCCCTCGAAACTCCACCGCCTATCGAGGTGTAGGCCCAGGTACTTGATTTGGGCCTTCACCTCGACGATTTCCCCTCTTATGCGGATCCCCGCTCCCGCGGGGATCCTCCAACCTGGGCCCCTCCCCCCGAAGACGATGGCCTCCGTCTTCGTGAGGGCCACCCGCAGGCCCAGCATGCGGATCCGGTCTACCACCATGGTGGTGGCCACCGTCGCCCGCCGCGCCGTCTCCTCGTAGTCTCCGCCCCGGACGGCTACGAGGGTGTCGTCTGCGTAGCAGACGACTGCCATCCGGGGGAGGAGCGTGAGGCGGATCACCCAGTCGAAACCGACGTTCCAAAGCAGGGGTCCCAGCACGGACCCCTGTGGAACGCCGCAGGCCATCCGCCGCTCCTCGATCTCGCCCCCTCTCGCCTGGTAGGACACTACCCTGCCTTGTAGGTAGTGCCCTATCAACCTTCTCAGATAGAGGGGCACTCCGTGGTATCGGAGTGCCTCCTCTATCACGCCATAGGGGAGGGTGCCGAAGGCGTTGGCGATGTCTAGCGACACCGCCATGACCCCCTCCCCTCTTCCCTCCGCGTACCCGCAGAACTCCTTCAGGGCGGTGACTGCATCTAACGTCGACCGCCCCGCTCGGAACCCGAACTGGTGGTCCGAGAGGCCCGGCCCTACCCGGACGAGGTGGCTCTGTACGCGGGACGCAATGATGCGCTCCAGCATCTTGCCCACCTCGTCCAGCAGCACTATGGGCCTGTAGGCCGAAGGGGAGTCTGCGGGTCGACCCGCTTTTGTTAACAGGCACAGCCTCCCCTGTTTCCATACGCTGGGGAACCGCCCAGCCGCCAGGCAGTCATCATATAACTGCCTGAGGCGGCACCCCAAGTGCTTTAGTGCAACAGGAAGGACCTTACCCGGGACCCCGTCCGGTCCCGGCGCCTTCCTGCACCTACGCAGCCGGTCAACTGCCCCCACCATCTCGTCATCTGTGACGGGTGGGGGGGGCTCCTGCTCCACCTCTTCCGCTACCGGCGGCGCCATTCTTGGGACCGTCACGTTTGGCGGTCCCGGGAAAAGCCCGACGACCACTCGCTGTAGCAGCTCCGGCTCCAGCGACTCGATGGGGGGGGCGGTCCGCATCTTATTGCGGACGATGCGGTACGGCCGCCCCCACGGGTCCCTATCCAGGGTGGCCAAGAACTCCTCGTGTGCGGAGTCCTTGGCCCTGGCGATGGCCCCCTGAAGTGCCGTCTTTGCTTCCCGGAGGACCTGGTAATAAAGGTCCTCCTCGGCTGGGGTGTGGGCCCTCCTCCTACGGCACCGCTGGTACGCCCGCCTTGCGCGAATACTGGCGGCGCGGAGGTCCGCAAGCTCCGCCGACCACCAGTAAACTTGTTTTTTGGCGGGCATCCGCCGCGTCCGAGGTGAGTGCCGCTCGGAATTGCCTTGCCCTCTCGTTTACGTCTCCGCCGACGGGCGGGGACGACCACCTGGCCCGGATCATGGCAGCCTCCTCTGCCATCTCCGGGTCCAGTTTGGTCAGGGTCCACCTCGGGAAACCCTGACCGGCCCGAGGTTGCACCCCGGGGGACGACGACGCAGAGACCCTAAACCGGATGTACCGGTGATCGGAGAGGGTCTCTGCGTCCTCCAGGACGCACCAATCCTGGATGCGTGCGGCAATGGCAGGGGTCGCGAACGTTAGGTCCACGATAGACCCCCCCTGCCGCCGCACGCATGTTTGAACCGTCCCCCGATTCACCAGTGCGAGGCCGGCCATGGCCGCCCAGCCCTCGACCTCCGTCCCTCTGGCGTCGGTGATGGGGGAACCCCACGCGCCGCTTTTCGCGTTCAGGTCCCCCATCACCAAGACCGGCATTGGAGCCGCCCTCCCAACGACCAGCCCCAGCTCCCTGAGGAAGGCCTCGAATGCCCTCAGGGGCCTGTTCGGGGAGAAATAAACTCCTAGGAGCAATATTTCTCCCCATTTGACCGCGACGAATCCTTGCCCCCTCTCCTTTATGGAGAGGCGGGGGGATTCGCCGAACGCCGGCACCACCACTGCCACCGAGCCGTCCACGTCTCCAGCCCAGTTAGATTGGGGGGAGACGAAGTACGGCTCGGCGACCACCGTCGCGTCAACGCCCCACTCCGCCATGGACTGCATCAGCAGATCCTGAGCGCGGGCGGAGTGGTTGGCGTTCGCCTGGAGGAGCTCAAGCGGACGTGCTGGCATTGGCAGTGTCCATGAGCCCCTCCGACGCCGTGTGGCCTACAGTTGCTGATCTAGGGGCCGGGGTCTGGGCGGCCACTCTTCCTCTGGTTGGAGGGGGGGTGCATTTTTCACCCCCCATTACGTGCCCGGCAGGGCGCCCGAGTCGGGTGCACAGCGCGCACTTAGGGCTCGCAGTGCAGCCCGACGACCTGTGTCCCTCCATGCCGCACCGGAAGCAGAGGTTGCTTCGGTCGGCAGTGGACGGGCACAGCGCCCTAGTATGCCCTGTCCCCATGCACTTGTAGCAGCGCATGGGGAGGGGCTCCAGCGCCTGGACCCGCGCTGCGGACCAGCCGACCAGGAGCCGACCGGCCTGGACGATGGCCTTGGCGGCGGCCACCGGGCATCTGGCCAGAACAGAGCCCGTCCCCGCGGGCCCCATCCTAATCGTGCCCACCCTGACGCTGTCCGGGGGGCACCCCCCCCTTCTCCGCGATCGCCTGGCGGACGGACTCCGGCTCCGCCGACTCGTCCAGGCCGGAGATACGCAGGTCGGCGCATTTGGTCGGTCGGGTTATCTCCGCCGATTCCCCGACCAACTCCTGCAGCTTGACCGCGAGGGCGTCCGCGGTCTTGGCGCTGTTGGCGCCGCCCACCTCGATCAGCCGCCCCCCGGTGGCCGATAGCCGGACCTTTAGATGGTCCAGCTCCAAATCCGCCAACTTTATGTTGGCGGTGGCCCGGTCCATGACCGCCTTGTATGAGTCCTTGGACTCCGACCTCAGCGTGATTACCACAGCTGAGGTCTTTGGGGCGGTCAGTTTCGGGCCGGCCACTTTATTCGCCACTGCCTGGGGGGCGGGAGCTGTCTTCGTTTGTTTGGGGGCCTTTTTGGCCCCCCTTCGCACCACTTCCGTCCATGTCGGCGCTGCCGGCGCTGCCTCTACTGAGGCTGTAGACGCGTCCTCTGTGGGTCTACCCTGAGTCGGGGCCGGTTTGGCCGGGGCCGGCTTGGCCGAGGTCGGCTTGGCCGGGGCCGGCTTGGCCGGGGCCGGCTTGGCCGGGGCCGGCTTGGCTGGAGTCGTCTTGGCCTGAGCCGGTTTGGCCGGCTTGGTCGCGGGCTTAGCGGGGGCCACCTTCGCGGGCCTGGCCCGCGATGGGCCCGGGGACGGCTCATCGGCTGGACGTCCTGCGGCCGCGTCCCGTCTTTTGTCCGCCACCAACGGAGGGCGGAGGATGGGCTCTGCTGGGAGACGTCTCTCCATCTCCCCCAGGCGAACATTGATCATCTCCCCGAGGGAGATGAACAGGTCCCGTTTTAGGTCCCCTAAGGCGTCGGCCAACCCTTCGGGGAGACGTTCCGCGGGGGGGGGGAGCCGGTTTCTCCACCGCTCGCGACGAAAAAGCGATGCGGAGGGCCTTCGTCTCCCTCTCCAGCAAGGCCAACTGGTTCCGCATCCGCTCATTGTCGGCCTTGAGCCGGCGGATTTCCTCCCCCTCAGTCCTGCTCTGAAGGGCGTCCATCGCCCCCATCACTTGCTTGCAGGCCGAATTAATTCGGCCCCAGATGGTCCCTTTAATGTTGCCAGCATTTGCCAGCCTCCGCCAACACGGCGAATGCGGCATTGCGGGCAACTTCAATAGGGTCTCCCTCGTCCACCTCCCCCTCATCCGAGCTGAACTCGGGTGCAGCTTCGGCCTTCTCGGCCCCCCTCTTCTTAGCCTTTTTTCCCGTGCAGGACTTCGTATCCAGCGCGGGAGATTCAAGGCGGTACGTCGCCGTTTTATTCGCCTCCGCCTCGAGCTCCTCGAATTTCAGGTCCCGGAGCAGGACCCTTGCTTCCGAGAAGCCCAATCCCAAATGGGACCTGATGGCAGGGGATTTGCCCCCCCGCGGCGCGCCGTGCTAACTTTTGGCCCCCAACTCAGGCCTTGGGTTGTCGCCGCACTCGACCAATCCCCTCTTCGAGGGTCCGGAGACATTCTCCATTACCTCGACCACTTCGACGTCGACCTCGACCTCTTGTTCCGGGACCGACCCTGGGCCGTCCGGCACAACAATACCCCCCCCCCCCCCGTTTTCGCTGCGGTCTGTCGCTGCCGCCGACATTCCGCCCTCACGAAATTGGACAAAACCAAGAAAAACCACGAAAATATTTTCAAAACGGTCAAGAGCGAACCTTTTTTAACGGGCCGGAGCCCCGAAATCCGACCTTTGACCTCCGACAACTCGACAACCGCAAGCCCAAGAGAAGTGCGCAAGGTGCCAAAAGGTGGCCCCTTAGACCCCCCACACACCTTCTCTGCCCGTTTTGTCCCCCTCCCCCTACTTTTCCGGCGGCGAATTTTCGAAGAAAATTTTCCACCGGAAAAAGGCAAAGTGCGGCGCCTAAAGTAGGCAACGAGCAATCGACTAAAAAATTTATAGCTCCCGAACGGAATGTCCGGGAGATACAAACTAAAAGAAGACTGCTAGCCCGCTTTATCGCGCAAATTACCAAGTGAAGAACTTTCGAAAAAAGAAAGTCCCACTATTTTTGGAAATTTTCCAAAAAATTTCGGGCAGGTTGTGTTTCCTGGGATTTCAGAGTGAAATCCCAGCCGAACTTCAAAAATTCGGGCCTCCGAAAATAACGGTGCTAGAAGAGCACCGTTGAGGCAAAGAATTTAAAGCAACAAACCAACTACCCAAATCCGTTGAAAAACCCCCAAAAAGTTCAGCCGAAAAAAAGTACTAACGATTTTCCGGTCACAGACCGGTCAGGGTCCAAGAGCCGATTAGTATGGGGAAAGTTTACCAACTTAACCCCAAAAATCAGCTCTTTTTCCCTTCCAACTGCGAGTTCCCTATGGGACTTATAGAGGGGCCCGACGCGTCGTAAAACGCGTCTTCCGAGCCTCTATAAGGCCGAAAAGAAAGAATGCAAAGTCCTTAAGGGACTTTGCAGACAAAGGACAAAAACAAGAATTACCAACTTATGGTTGGTAATTTTCTGCGCCTTAACAAATGTGACGAGCAACTCACAAGTTTTTGGTAACTCCCGGACAGAAGGTCCGATCGCAACCAAACAAAAACTTGCGAGTAGTACTCGTCAAGGCGTGGCTAGAAGAGCCCTAAAAATGAATCTAAGTTAAAAGGGGACAAAGTTATTAGGGGGGGAAAAGCAAAAGTTTGGAATAAAAAGCAAAAGTTAGGAAAATATCAAATTAATTTCCGAACGTCGACCGCACAGTGTCGATGCAAACGTTCGAAAACTAATATCTGGAAAACTACTGAAGCTACGTTAAAGGAACAAAAGGCAATATTTAAAACAACTAAAAAGAATGCAACGCACAAAACCACAAATCTCGCAAATGACTCCCTCACATAAAATTCCTCGAAAAACCAAAGTGTGACCTCTAATTTTCCTCGAAATTTTACCTCAACCTAACCTAACCTAACCTAACCTAACCTAACCTAACCTAACCTAACCTAACCTAACCTAACCTAACCTAACCTAACCTAACCTAACCTAACCTAACCTAACCTAACCTAACCTAACCTAACCTAACCTAACCTAACCTAACTGAGGCAAACCAAACTGAGGCAAACCTAACTGTGGCAAACCTAACTGAGGCAAATCTAACTAAGGCAAACCTTTTTTTTTTTTTTTTTTTTTTTTTTTTTTTTTTTTTTTTTTTTTTTTTTTTTTTTTTTTTTTTGTCCAGGGAGGAAAGCTTTTATAGCTTCACCCCGGCCTGGAGCAGCCGGGGGATATGTGGGACTCTCCCCCCAGAGTGGGGGGCATACCCTAACTAAAACCTCCCTGGGCGTCTCCCTCTAACCGGCTTTCTAGCAGGCGTCGTGGGACCGAGACATGCTCCACGACGCCTGACCGGCGCCCCAGCCTACGTGCCGGGGCTAACCCGCGCCAAAGGAGGGGGAGGTCGGGGACGCCGAACCTCCCCCCCAGACCGTGAGACCTAGCCTACGGCGGGCAGGGGTGCTCCACCCCCATACCCGCAGGTCTCACTGGGGAAGTTGGCGGGCAGCGAACTGTCTCCGCCGCCTCCCCCATCGTCTGCGCCGGAGCGGGTGTGCGTCGACGGCTTCTTCGCGCACCCGCTCCGCGGCCTCTTTCTGGGACATTACGTCCTCGCAGAAAGAGGCCACTCCCTCCCACGACCTGTCGCTGTCCAGCATGGCGGCTACCACGCTGGGCAGGGAGAGGTCGCCCCCTATCGTCGCCACCAGAGTGCGGCGCTGGGAATCCCAGGCGCTGCAAACCTCGAGGGTGTGCTGCGCCGTATCATCCCCCGCGCCACGGGGCATGACGTCATGGCACGACGGGGTCGGCTCTCTCCTTGCGACTCTGTGCAGATAATGACCGAAGCAGCCATGCCCGGTCAATATCTGCGTGAGTCGGAAGGAGAGGGACCCGTGCCGTCTCAGGGACCACTCGGAAAGGAGCGGGCGGACAGCCTCTATGGTTCGGATTCCATAAGAGGGATCCGCCAGGCTCGCTTTTCCAGCGGTCCCTCATCCTGTCGGTGGCCACACGACGTTCGTGGGCCACCTCCTCCGGGGCCGGGCGTTCTCCTCTCGCCCGGCCCGCGACCCTCCTGGCGTGCGCCTCTGCCCACACCCCCGCTTCCAGCTCCCAGGGGGGTGTCCCTGCGAGGACGCACGCCGCCCCGAACGCGACTGTCACGTAGGCCCTGCATATGCGGTTGGCGACCACCCTCTGTGGTCGCCGCAGCAGGGCCTTGGTCGACTCCTTCAGCGAGTCGACCCATATCGGGGCCCCATATAGCGCCATGCTTTTCGCGACGCCTGCGAACAGGCGTCTGCATGGCGCGCTAGGGCCCCCCACGTTCGGGAGCAACCTTCCGAGGGCCGCCGCCGCCTTCACCACCCTCGGACCACCCTTGCCTTAGTTAGATTTGCCTCAGTTAGGTTTGCCACAGTTAGCATTGCCTCAGTTTGGTTAGTTTGAATTCAGTTAGGTTTGCCTCAGTTAGGTAATCTCTGAGATATGTTATCTGTTAGTTAGGTTATCTGTCGGTTAAGTTGTCTGCCAGTTAGGTTTGCCTCAGTTAGGTTTGCCTGAGGTAGGTTTGCCTGCGTTAGGTTTGCCTCAGTTAGGTTTGCCTTAGTTAGATTTGCCACAGTTAGGTTTGCCTCAGTTAGATTGGCCTCAGTTACGTTATGTTATCTATCAGATTGGCCTTAGTTACGATTTATAGTGTTAGGTTTACTGCCAGTAACGTTAGCTTCAGTTAGGTTATCTTGCGTTAGCTTATCTCTCAGTTAGGTTAGTTTCCGTTCAGTTAGGTTTGCCTCAGTTAGGTTATCTGTTAGTTAGGTTACGTTTACCACGGTTAGGTTTGCTTCAGTTAGGTTTGCCTTAGTTACGAGTTATAGTGTTAGGGTTTCTGCCAGTAACGTTAGCTTCAGTTAGGTCATCTTGCGTTAGTTTATCTATCAGTTAGGTTAGTTTTCGTTCAGTTAGGTTTGCTTCAGTTTCGTTTGCCTCAGTTAGGTTTGCCTCAGTTAGGTTTGCCTCAGTTAGGTTTGCCTCAGTTAGGTTTGCCTTAGTTAGATTTGCCTCAGTTAGGTTTGCCACAGTTAGGTTTGCCTCAGTTTGGTTTGCCTCAGTTAGGTTGGCCTCAGTTACGATTTATTGTGTTCGGTTTTCTGCCAGTAAGGTTAGCTTCAGGTAAGTTATGTTGCGTTATTTTATCTAGCACTTAGGTTAGTTTCCGTTCAGTCAGGTTTGCCTCAGTTAGGTTATCTGTTAGTTAGGTTATCTGTCGGTTATGTTATCTGCCAGTTAGGTTTTCCACAGTTAGGTTTGCCTCAGTTTCGTTTGCCTCAGTTAGGTTTGCCTCAGTTAGGTTTGCCTCAGTTAGGTTTGCCTTAGTTAGATTTGCCACAGTTAGGTTTGCCTCAGTTTGGTTTGCCTCAGTTAGGTTGGCCTCAGTTACGATTTATTGTGTTCGGTTTTCTGCCAGTAAGGTTAGCTTCAGGTAGGTTATGTTTCGTTATTTTATCTAACACTTAGGTTAGTTTCCGTTCAGTCAGGTTTGCCTCAGTTAGGTTATCTGTTTGTTAGGTTACGTTTACCACGGTTAGGTTTGCTTCAGTTAGGTTTGCCTCAGTTACGTTAGCTTCAGTTAGGTTATTTTGCGTTAGTTTATCTATCAGTTAGGTTAGTTTCCGTTCAGTTAGGTTTGCCTCAGTTAGGTAATCTCTGAGATATGTTATCTGTTAGTTAGGTTATCTGTCGGTTAAGTTGTCTGCCAGTTAGGTTTGCCTCAGTTAGGTTTGCCTCAGGTAGGTTTGCCTGCGTTAGGTTTGCCTCAGTTAGGTTTGCCTTAGTTAGATTTGCCTCAGTTAGGTTTGCCACAGTTAGGTTTGCCTCAGTTAGGTTTGCCTTAGTTAGATTTGCCTCAGTTAGGTTTGCCACAGTTAGGTTTGCCTCAGTTTGGTTTGCCTCAGTTACGTTGGCCACAGTTAGGTTTGCCTCAGTTTGGTTTGCCTCAGTTACGTTTGCCGCAGTTAGGTTTTCCACAGTTAGGTTTTCCACAGTTAGGTTTTCCACAGTTAGGTTTGCCTCAGTTAGGTTGGCTTCAGTTACGTTATGTTATCTATCAGTTAGGTTAGCCTTAGTTACGATTTATAGTGTTTTGTTTTCTGCCAGTAACGTTAGCTTCAGTTAGGTTATCTTGCGTTAGTTTATCTATCAGTTAGGTTAGTTTCCGTTCAGTTAGGTTTGCCTCAGTTAGGTAATCTCTGAGATAGATTATCTGTTAGTTAGGTTATCTGTCGGTTATGTTATCTGCTAGTTAGGTTTTCCTCAGTTAGGTTTTCTTCAGTTAGGTTTTCCTCAGTTAGGTTTTCCTCAGTTAGGTTTTCCTCAGTTAGGTTAGGTTAGGTTAGGTTATTTCTGAGTTAGGTTATCTATCAGTTCAGGTGAAATTTCGGGAAAAAATATTTGTTTACATTCAGTTTTTTCCAAATAGTTCAGAGTGGGCGAAAAGTTCTTGCGGTTTTGCTTTGCGGATTTTGTTGGTTAAATATCAATCTAAATTCTAGTTTTTGTTTGGCGATTCCAGCTTCTCTGGTTTGCAGTGAGTAGTTTTTCAAGCTTAAGCTGTAATTCCCTTAAGGAAATATAGTCAGCTTTGAAAATAGTTTCGTAAATTTAGCTAACTTTTACTTTCCCGAGGCTAATAACTTATTTGTTTTTAGATTTAGAGTTATATTATTTGCAGCGCTAGCCACGCCTTAGAGTCCTCTAGCAACTCTCTTTTGTTTTGTAACGATTGGACATTCGGTTCAAAAGTTATTAAAGAATAGTGAGTTGCTCGTAGCTTTTTCACAGGGGCTAAAATAATACCAGTTTTTTTTTAATAACTCGTTTGATATCCATCCGATCTCACTCATTCTTATTGAGTTTATCTACCATTTGTTGCCCGCTGCCGTTGGCGTCGAGAAAACGAGCCCTCCACTCCCACCCGTCAGTGGCAATGTTTGGTATATCACCTCGGACTGTAGGTATTTAAGCACTAACTTTTAATATATTCAACGATTTCACTCTATTTTGCTGCGGCTTGTTGGAAATTGCAAGCTGTAGTCGAGTGGCACAGACCAGACTGCTCTGACACGCCTTCTTATTAAGATCTTAAATTTCAAAGCCTAATTTTCTCGAAAAATAGCCTAAAAATAGGGAAAAATCCCCTTTTGGCCAACTTGTGTTGAGCGCGGCGGAGGTGAAGGATGTGATATACCTGGGCACTCTTCTGGCACATCTTTTGCCGTCTTTAGGTGTTTTCTATCGCCATCGGTTCAAATGGTAGCCTCTCAAATCCTTTCCATTTCCTAAATAGGCCCGTCATTCTATGGAATGTTTAGGGATTTGAGGAGGATTGTTTATTTACTTCCGGCTTGCATTTTTAATGGGTACTTTCATTAAAGATACGCATGCATCTGCACGGAGCCCGCCCTTTGTGCTTCATGTGGAGCTGAGATTCAAAGTTAGAGGGGACGCTTGCTTAATGCTTACTTCGAACTACGTTGAAAAAATATTTTCATGAATAGGATGCTTTGCGCACGCGTTTTTCTGTGAACAGCAGCTATCTGGGGGCACAGTAGTGCCCCCGCCAAATCGAGCAAAAAAAAAAAAAAAAAGCGGCACGACCGTACTATCCTTTTCTCGTAGCAGTTCAGGCCATTTTCGACCCCCTATACCTTCGTTGTGGATCAAACTAGAACCCTGTATTTTCAGAAACTAAGCAGGCATTGCATAAACACGGTATATTTCAAATTTCATTCAATTTGAACCAGTAGTTTAAAAATTATAACTAGTCAAAATTTTTTAATTTGTCACTTTCTGACTGACTGACCGATCATCAAAACTTTCAGACACTTCTACTAGACATAGAAGTTTCAAATTTAGAATACAATTAGAGTTTAGAATACAATAGCGTAATAATACAAATCAAATGCCGTGGTCGTGCGTATTTGCTATACTTGATAGTTGTAGTTGACGCACGACCAAGGCATTAGGTTTGAATTAGTACGCTATTATTGAGACAGTGCCAGAAGACTTAAACAAAAGTAAGTTACCAGTAATATCTAACACATCAAAAGACATGCCTTACTCTATAGGACAATGACAGTGATCAATTATAAGTTATTTTTTACTTTTTAGTTTTTTCCGTATTCGGGTAATAGTTTTTAAACTTTTATTTTTATGTTTTATTTAGTGTACTAGTTAAAGTTATATATATACCGTAAACTGATACTTATAATGGTTCTGTAGCATTCAATATTTTCGCACGTCTCGAGTTTTGTTGAAATTCATCTTCATCAAACATAACAATCAGGTATGCGATCAAGCATCAGCATAATGCGTCGAGTATTAGATAGGTCCTTAGGGTAGGTCTAAGCAGCCCAACGGCCGGGATTCGAATCCCATATACTAGTCATAAAACAAAAACGTTTTTTGTTTGTAAGTGAGGGTGTTTCTGGATTTGTACACAACTGCACAAAAAAAAAATACATTTAAATGTGGAAAAGGCAGACTTAATGCCTTAAGGGATTCAACTTATGTTCTGACACAGAATAGTAATAGTACTTGGTTTGGGTAAGTTGGTACGGAACCCTCAGTGCGCGAGTCCAACTTGCACTTGGCCGGTTATTACTTCATTCAGCCACTAGAAGTATTCAATCATCATTCATTACTTTTGGATCACCCCTCGCAAGAAGTCTATGATATTAATACCTAACATAGAAAATTTCGCAATCAGTCAGTGTTACTGCCAGTCAGTAGGTTTGTACGGAACCTTCGGTGTGTGAGTCCGACTCGAACTTGGCCAGTTTTGAGCAAATATTTGAACTATGTCGCATAAACGGTCGTATGTTTTGATTGCATTGATTAGACGATTGATTTTTCACAGCTCTAATATGCAGATTTGAGTATTTAATATTAATTTCAACTCGATACCTCCACGCGTTCCTGAGAAAAAGGGTCTTGACAGAGAAACAGGCAGACGGATAACAAAATGAACCTACAAGGGTTCCGTTTTTCCTTTTGAGGTACGAAACCCTAGAAAGGGATGAACGGAGACTATTGGAAAAATGATAACGACGGGGTGGTGTTGTGTTGTGGCATTGTTTATTTAAATATAATATGTACAGTCGGCTCCTAGTCTACGCGTCCCCCCCCCCCCCCCCTCAGTCGTCCTCGTGCGGCGCGAACAGCTTGGCCACCTCCAGCAGGTCGTCGAACTCGCCGCGCGCCAGCACCTGCCGACAACACGCGCTGTATGAATGGATGAAATCGTTTATTGCTTGAACGTGCGTAATTATAACGACGTTACAATATTTTAAAAAGTGCGTCACAGTCAGCCGGCGTCCGGCATTCATTAATAAGTGTATGTATGCTATCTCGAACTTTCTGTAGCCACACGCCAGGCTCGCCGATTTATCGGGACGGCGCTTACTTAACGACCAGATAGAGAATTGAGAACCAGGCATTTTTTTTTAGTTTTTTTTTTCTTTTTTCGGTAAAATTTCTAGCATTTCTAAATATTTTTAACAATGACCTCTGCACGGACCCTCAGATCAGATCGAATTTGGTAGGGAACCTCATCGGACCGGACGAGCATCTTCTTTTAAAAAAAAAAATTGTTAATGTAAAAACGTACTCGACCGGACCCGAGTCGCCCGACCTAACTCAAAAAATTGTTTTCGTAAACCGCTCGCGTTACGATCAGACGAGGCACGCGAACGGCGCGCACGTCGACCGCGGCGGCCGCCGTCGTCCGTCGCGCGGCCGCGCCACGCACCTGCCGCGCCACGTGCATGCGGTTGAACAGGTTCCACAGCAGCACGCCCACGACGCGGCGCTCGCGCAGGTAGAACACCACGCCGCGCTCGTAGCGCCGCGCCGCCACCGCCGCCGCCTCCGCTCCCGCTCCCGCCGCCGCCACCGCCGGCGCCAGCGCGCCCGCCTCCGCCTCCGCGCCCGCCTCCGCCCCCGCGCCCGCCGCCGCGCCCGCGTCGCTCACCGCGTCCGTGGAGAACACGCCCACCGTGGGCAGCTGCGAGTCGACGATGCCGATCGCCTGCAACGCACCCGCTCACTCGTCAAACGATACCTTCAGCGGCTCCTCGGCGCTTCAGCTATTACGCTGAGACGGTAAAAAGAATGCAAAATAGAATTACCGTATAGCATTTTTTTTTAAATTTTATCTGCAGTTTAGATCGAATTTTATTTTCAAAAAGCGTACTAAAGTAACATTGCACAAAACGTAAAAAAAAAAATTGCATATATTAATTTTAGTATTCAGAATCAGGTTTTTTTTTAAATCTAAACATTGCACTTTTTTTACGGCCATATAAATATGATATTTTTACAAATCTTGAATTTCATTTGATAGCATATAAATTTTGCAACGCATTGCAAAAACCAGGTTCAATAAATACTTATAAATATGTCAATATTTTGGTGGCACTCGAAACACTGACGCGCTGCGTTTAGGTACCACGACACTGGAGTAAAATAGCATTATCTCGTGAACGGCGGCGCAAATGACTAAATGTGACCATATTGAAAACTACAATGAATGTGCCATTTTTTTAAGTTTTATGCAATGTTAGTTTAGTAAACTTTTTTAAAATTAATCTCGATTAAAACTGCAGATGATAATTTTTAACATTTAAAATTCTATTTTTCTTTTTTTTTGTAATGCCTCAGCGTAATAGCATGTAAAAAACATTTGATTACATTGGATTACAGTTCGTTCGTAACATTATGCAAAAAATAGATTTTCAAAATTCAGAAATCTGCTGGTGCAGCACCCGAAAGACTGGTTCAGGGTATCAAATATGAACGATGAACTTTTTAATATGGTTGAATTCGCTTAACCTGATAGCCTATGGGCCGTTCTATCACGCCAAGTTTGGCGTCGGTTTTAGGCACACCCTGTACGTCGGCAATCGTTTAAATCGCAGGCTTTTAATTAACATGATTATTTCAAGAGGTAACTTCCGCTGTCATCGGAAATGCCACAGCGATGTATTACATCATACATCCATCAAAAACGATCTCTGCCGACTGAAGCAGAGGGGCAAACGGAATATTATAAACACTACTGTAGAAGGTCCTCCGATAGAGCATATCGCCCGGGGCGCGCGATCCTCTCCGACGCCAGGAGCGAGGGCCGGCCGAGCCGAGCTCGCGCCGAGCGCTCGGGCCTCGCGGCGGCGTACCTCGTAGCCGAGCGCCGGGCCGAGGTCGCTCCAGAACATGCTCTGGTGCGTGTAGGGCTCGGGCGCGCGCTCGCCCGCCATGTTGGCGGCGGCGCGCCGGCCCGACAGCACGGCGTGGTCGTGGTGCTGCACGCGCCGCCGGCCCAGCAGCACGTCGTGGAAGCAGGCCACGTCGCCGGCCGCCCACACGCCGGCGCGCGCCAGCAGCTCGGCGTTCACCACCACGCCGCCCAGGCGCTCGTGCAGCTCCAGCCCGGCCGCCGCCGCCAGCTCGTCCGCCGGCGCCGCGCCCACGCACTCCAGCACCAGGTCGGCCGCCAGCTCGCGCCGCGCCGCGCCGCGCCGCAGCGTCAGCAGCACGCGCCCGCCCGCCATGCGGCTCGCCTCCACTTCGCCTGCGACACACGCTGCTGTACTGCCGCCCGCCGAGGCGCCCGCTGCGCGACGGGGGCGCTACTCACTGTCGGGCATCAGCGTGACCCCCATGTCGGCCAGGCGGCGCGCGGCGTCGGCCGCCAGGTAGTGCGGCAGCAGCTCCTGCAGCGGCGCCGCCTCGCGGTACACCTGCACCACCTCCTTGCCGCTGCCGCGCACTGCAACACGCGAGACCGGTCAGCGGGCTGGCGCGCCGGCCCCGGGGCCCCCGCCCGACACTCACGCCGCTCGGCCAGCGCGGCGGCCAGCTCCGCCGCCAGCAGCCCGGCGCCGACGATGGCGACGCGCCGCGTGCTCGGCTCGTCCAGCGCGGCGGCCACGCGCGCCGCGTCCCGCACCGTGTGCAGCGTGAGCGCGCGGCCGGCCGCCGCCGCCGGCGCCAGCGCCTCCAGCCGCTTCGCCACCGAGCCTGCGCAGAGAGCTCGCGTCAGCGCGGCCCGCGGCTGGGGGGGGGCGGTCGGCATGCGGCGCACCTGTGGCCAGCAGGCACTTGTCGTAGTGCACGGTGGCGGGCGGCTGGCCGGGCGCGCGCAGCTCGGCGGAGCGCGCGGCCAGGTCGAGCCGCGTGACGCGCCAGCCGCGCGCCAGCCCGGCGCCCGCGCCGCCCTCCCGCAGCTTCTCCATCGGCGTGTAGAACGACAGCGGCTCGTACACCAGGCTGCCGACAGAGACCGGCGCGTCAACCGCTAGGAAGATCGGCACGATTAGAGTCCACAGAGAAGCGATGACCTTTGAGAATTCAATCATTTCACGGACCGGAGTAATCTTACACGAGTCATGGATGAATGTCTGTATGGATGAATGTGGTAGAATCCGTAAGTTAATATTTGTTTTTAAGAAACTACGCACTATAGCGGACTCAAAAATAATCAGGCAAGTTTACTTTGCCTTAGGCCAATCTATATTAACTTATTGCATTACGTCATGGGGTGGCACATCTAAAACGTCATTACTAACCCTAGAAAGAGCCCAAGAATCTTGTAAGGTGCTAACAGTTCGGCAAATATTTATAATGAGCACAGTC
This sequence comes from Ditula angustiorana, assembly GCA_963691745.1. Lineage (NCBI taxonomy): Eukaryota > Metazoa > Arthropoda > Insecta > Lepidoptera > Tortricidae > Ditula > Ditula angustiorana. The sequence continues at coordinate 26,807 of OY829491.1, forward strand.
CTGAAACAGCACGCTGCTCTACCCTTCAGCACTGAAACTACTAACAAAAGACGGAAAGATATAGTTTGCCCCCGAAATATGGGAAAAAAACATGCCTTCTCTTCCAGATTTTACGTATTCTTAGGACCATTTCTTTACAATAGATTAAACGCCAAGTGGGACATTTATCCTCTTACTTATAAAAATACTAAGATGATTCTCCAAGATGAACTTCAAAAACTATCCTACGAAGATACAGAGAAACTATTAACTATTTCAAAATGAACATTGTTTTTATAGAGGCATATTTTGTTACTTATATATATTCTATTTATTTATATTGTTTTGTAATTAAGCTAAGTAATTAAGATCGATTGTTTTTTGCAAGTGATAATTTAATTTATGATAGTTATGTAAGTCCTTTTTCGCCTGAAACACAGGAACATCCTAGTTCAGGCATAAGTGTTTCTTCCCTTTTTGTAAAAAAAAAATTTGAATAAAGATTTTATTTATTTATTTAATGTCGACACCGGGATTCTCTAAGAAGACAGATCCGAACGAACGAGCGACACCGACAGAACGAGTCTCTCGCGTTCAGGGCGAGGCCGGGCCGCACCTGCGGCGCTTGCCGTTCCACTGCGTGAAGGTGAGGCGCGCGGGGTCCGCGGCGGCCTGCGGCAGGTCGGCGCGGCGCCACAGCTCCTTGCTGAGCGGCGGCCGCATGTAGGGCGGCGCGCGCTCGGCGCCGGCCAGCAGCAGCGCGGCGTCGGGCCGCGCCGCGCGCAGCGCGCGCAGCGCCGCGAAGGCCGCCGTGCCGGCGCCCACCACCAGGAAGTGCACGCGCGCCGGCAGCTCGTCCGCGCGCGCGGGGTACAGCTCGCCCTCGGGATCCTCCGCGCCGCGCGCCGCACCTGCGCCCGGAGCACACCGCGTTACGTTCCGGCGACTGAGCGCCGCGGCCGCGGTCTCCGGCCACCCGGGCTCCGATACTCACCCTCCGGCGCGACCGGCTCCTTTCCGCTGTCGCTCATCTTGCGGTAAAAGTACGCCTGAAACGTGCGACGCATGAGAGCTGTTAAAAGATTGTACGTGAAGCGATTGGTCCGCTTCGTTTCCGACGAAACAGATGAGGATTAAAAATATATGACCAGATCGTATCGAGATCTATCTACAGATGGGCCAAATTGATATCAAAATGGACCAATAATGAGAAGTTTGCTGTTCAGAAACTGCTGTTATGAGAAAAGTGTGCCCGTTTGTGTTTCACTTTGTCGAAAAAAACATGAAAAAAAAACCTAGCACCGTTGTTTTTTTTAAGTTGGTTTTTTTGTTCAGAGACACACTATTGGATAGTGATTGTTTTATTTCTTACGTGCTCACATTTTACTTGAATTACAGATCAAATTAGACAATTATTAACGAACGTAATGGATTTGGGGATTTCCCTTTGGTTAATGTAAATGTCAATGAATATTGCCAATAAATTCATGAAACCTTGGTACAATTTAACCAGAAAAACTCTAAACTCTAATATGAACTATAAAGTATTCATTTTTAACGGCAACTGGCCTAACAGTTCTGGATTTCGTACTGTTGAAAAAAACGGTTTTTTAGCAACACTAGTCCGCGAAACTCACTCCCCCGAGCGAAGCGGTGAGCGCCACGGCAGCGGCCAGCGTCCAGGCGCGGCGCGGCGGGCGCGGCGGCGCGGGCGGCGGCGCGGGCGGCGGCGGCGCGCGCGGCGCGGGGGGCGCGCGCGGCGGCGCCGCTAGCACCGTCTGCCGACACGCACGCGCTGCGTTCAGGGCGCTTAGCGGACCGCGGGATACTGGGGTCACTGTTATACTATGGGCCCTCCACGCAGATCTGCGAATCCCTCGGGGACACGAAAGAATACCACATTCGGTGGCAGACGGCCGTATGTTAAAAAACCAGGCAGGTGCGAGTTGGACTCGTGCACCGAGGGTTCCGCGCCTCCACGCGATATATCGAGGCTAATAGGCAATTTAGTATGTGTGTGTATGTACAACAGGTAAAAACTATCGCCGCAAAAAACAATTTTAGCCAAAAATTATTGATTTCCAATGATTTCCAGCATTTCTCTATGATGTTGTCCTCGATACATTCCACAGCTTCCAAACATAGTATTCACCAAAAATAAACGTATAATTACCGTTTTGTATTTTTTTATTTTCCTTGTACGCTTGAAAGTATAAAAACAGATTTAATAAATTAGAGAACAATTTATAGCAGATATTGGACAAAGCTAAAAAATCATGGTGGTTAATATCATGATATTCCTACTGAAAAGGAGTTAAAGGGACACACACAATAAAGTGTAGTGAGCAGTCACAGCAGATGATTTGCATTGCCATGTATTGTGCACCACACTAGAGGGAGACAGCTGCGCCTGTCAACCATTTCATTATTCCTTTTGCTACTTACAACCTACAGGTGTGAACACCCAGCCAACTCCACACTTTACATTTTTATGCTTAGTTTCTTTACGCTCAACTGCTCTGGTTTTTCACTTTCACTTCTTTATTAAATCTTAATTCTGATATTAAGGGAAACCTAGTGTTTACAGACGCTAACCAAGAAGGAGGGAATCTATAAATGGTAGAATGGAAGCATCCCATTGCAGGGAGTCGCGGCGGGTACCTGGCCGGCGCCGTCGGGCGGGCCGTGCGCCGCGGCAGCGTGCGTTCCGAGCGCGGCGGCACCTGCAATACCACGACACTTTTCATTATTATCAATGACCACCAAATTCCACTCATATGAATAGATACTTGTGTTTTTTTTATCATCTAATACACAGTCGAAAAGATTAGAAAATATAGTAGTAGATACTGACGAAATACTGTGAAAACATCGCAGCGCCGCGCTAGCGCCTCCCGCTCGAGCTGCAGGCGGTGCAGGCCGGACACCGCGCGTAGCATGCTGAGTGACTTGCCAATTATACGAGTAAAATATTCTTCTAAACCAAGCGACCGTATATCCTAACCCTTAATTTCATTGCCGTACATTTAAATTAATCGATTTTTAACAATCCGAAAGTAATCTTAGGTTAGGCTTATGTCGACTGACGTCTGTCAATTGTCAATCCGAGGTCAATCCGTTCAGTTGACACTGACAGTTCACTCACCATTTTTTATTAAATTTTTTACGCTATTAAGGCTAGATAAAAGTACTAAAACCATACAGTCATGTTCAATGTAAAAAAAAAAAAGCTTTAGCCTTTTTGTTTGTTTTAAAATTTTCTGACATTCATAAGTGCTTCCTACGTGGTGGTCTTCCTCTTTTTCTGTGAGACTTATTTGAATAATAATTTTTTTTTGGTTTTGATGATAATGACACGAAATACTGATGAAATGATCACCTCTCAGCTTATTCCTGCAGCTGTCTTAGACATTATAAAAAAAGACAGAAACGATACTTTTTACTTCGACTGTTGATGACTGACATATTACTTGGCAGCTGTCATCTGTGAAGCTGTCAGTGCCGTGTCAGTCAGTACTGTCAGTCGACTCGACAGCCAGCACTGAGCGAAAGCCGCAAATTGTCATCTCAGAAAAGATTATCTTTTTCTGCCTCCTGCATCTTACACTGCTCTATACATACAGCGGAGAAAAACAACCGATTCCAAAATTCCTCCAGCATCGATACCAGAGGGTCCCTCATCTCTCCGATCTGCTGACTGGTAGGTAGCGAACAAATATCGTTGTTAGCGAACGATCGCTCCGGACACCGCTCCTACACACCTCCATTAAGCTGTTTTGTGCACGCGAACCGTAATAATTCCAGATATAAGCCGGCGCCGGAGAAAATCTAACTTCCTTCGTGTCGGAAGGAATAGCGTTACGATTTCCAAGTTTGTATTGTATTTGGACACACCAGCGACGTAGCCCCTTGCCGAGTGTCACAACAACTGGCGGAGCCGGGGCCAGCCCCGTCCTGCAAGCCTCTTGAACTTAAATGACACTTTCGCCCACGGTAAACTGCTACAATAGCATATTATAGCAGTAGAACAACCTACTGTGTCTGGGTCACCGGCGGCGGTAGCTTAAATAGGATCGACATTATCTTGCTGAGGTCCATGTCAACCCACTGGAACAAAGTACCTTGCTACTCCACGAAATACTCATACTGATTTATGGTTAAACTATTTTTAAATGAAAAATATTATCAGTTATTTTAATTCTTATTAAGTGATAACAACTCAGCATTCTCATGGAAAATACCAAATATTCTGTTGAGGCTGTATGTCTAATTGTTTTATCACTAGGCAAGTGATGTTTATATTCCCTTTTCTAAACTGGTAACCAATAAAACACTCAATTTAATAGTACTGTTTATTTCTTATTAGAAAAAAAAATAGAAATATCAATTTTTCCTTTTCAATGTTCACTATATAAAGCGAGGCGGTGCACGCACAGGTCGGAGATGCTGGGCGCGTGCGAGGCGGGCGAGGTGTTCGCGCTGCTGGAGGGCGGCGGCGGCGGCGCGGCGGCCGGCGCGCTGTTCGCGGCCGTGCGCGAGCCCTGGCTGGCGCGCGCGCTGCTGCAGTACCACGCGCGCACCGGCTCGGCGCGCGCGCTCGAGCTGCTGGCGCGCGCGCCCGAGCCGCACGCGCGCCACCTGCTCGACGCGCTGCTCGAGCAGCTGCGCGAGCCCGCCGCGCGCCGCCAGGCGCTGCAGGCGCTGGCGCCGTTGCTGGCGCGCCGCCCCGCCTGGCTGCACCGCCTGCCCGCGCACCCGCTGCCGCGCGAGCTGCTGCGCGCCGCCCGCGCCGAGCGCGCGCCGCTGCCGCTGCTGCACGCGCTGCTGGCGCTCGCCGCGCTGCTGCCCGCGCAGCCCGCGCTGGCGCAGCCGCTATGGCCCGAGCTGGCCGACGCGCTGCTACGGCCGGCCGCGCTGGAGCCGCCCCCGCCCGCCCCGACCCGCGACCACTTGCTGCTGGCGCAGCTGGCGCTGTTCCACGCGCTGTACGCCACGCACCCGGTCACGCTGCTCGAAGCCCTGCGCGCGGAGCACGCGGCCGCCACCGCCGCCGCTCGCGACGCCTGGCAGCGCGGCCTGGCGCCGCTGCTGGCCTCGGTGCGCCTGCACCCCGCGCTCGTGTCGGGCTCGCGGCAGCGCGAGGCGGACGCGGCGCGGCTGGCGCGCCTGGAGCTGCACGACGTGGTCGCCGAGAGCCGCCGCCTGTCGCTCACGCCGCGCGAGCGGCCCGACGAGCGCGAGCGGGCCGCGCCGCCGCCGCCCGCGCCCGCCGAGCCCGCTGAGCCGGCGCCGGGCTCGGGCGCGCACGCGGCGCGCGCCGCGTCGGCGCTGCGGCCGGGCACGGAGCCCTGGTTCGCGCTGGCGGAGCGCTGCGGCGCGGACTCGGCGCCGCACACGCCGCTGCCGGCCGAGGCGGACGCCGGCGAGCCGCCCGAGGCCGCCGTGGAGGCCACGCCGGAGAACACGCCGGCCAAGGAGACGCGCGCGCAGTTCCGCTTCCCGGCCGACTCGGGCGCCGTGCGCGCCATCGGCCGGCGCTCGCAGCCGCCGTCGCCGCTGCGCAAGGAGACGTCGCCGCTGGGCGGCGCGGGCGCGGCCGACGCGTACGGCGGGCGGCTGACGCGCGTGGCGCTGGACCGCGCCGCGCTGGAGGCGGACGGCGGGCGCGCGCGCCGCGGGCCGGACTCGCCGGTGCCGTTCGCGGGCGCGCCGCCGCCGGCCGGCGCGCCGGTGGCGCGGCCGGAGCCCCGCGGGCCGGCGCCGCCCGACGCGGAGGACCGCGAGGTGCTGGAGCTGACGGCGCGCGCGCGGGCCGAGGACGCGTGGGCGGACAGCGAGGGCGCGCCGGCGCCGGCGGCGCGCGCGCGCGAGCTGGACCCGCGGCGCCGCGAGCCCGCGCCGCGCCGGGCCGGCGCCGCGCCGCCGCCGCGCCGCGCCGCCTCGTGCGGCCCCGCGGCGCCGTCGCGCACCGCGGAAGTCGCCGTACAAACGGTGGACGCGTGGCCGGAACCCTACGAATTTCTCATCGCTGATTTCTACAGAAACCTTCCTGACGAGTTTTCAAAAGAGGTAAGCATTTTAATCATTAACTGACAAAAAAAATCGTAATAATATATATTTTTTGATTTATTTAGGAAACAAACGGTTACATTTTAGCGTGATAACAGTTGTATTCATATAATCCAACAGTTCCATTATTTGTAAACTTTACAAGGGATTATAAAGCAACTTCCGTAGTGAATCTCTGTATCTTTGCAATGATAATGAGAAGATGGTGCGGACCCAGAGCTGCGGTACGGCTCAGAGACCGCGCCATGCTCGGCCGCGCCGCCCGGCGCGGGCTCGGCGCGGCGCGGCGGCCCCCGCACCGCCGCGCTGAACGATGCGGTGTCGTTTTTTCCAGAACGAAGACCCGACGTCGCCGTGCGAGCGGCTCGACAACTACCTGTCGCAGCTGTACTCGGGGCGCGGCGCGGCGGCGCCGGGCGCGGCGGGCGAGGCGGCCGAGCAGCTGGCGCTCGTGCACGCGCAGCTGCTGTACGAGCGCTGGCGCCGCGAGGCCCACGCCGAGCGCAACCGGCGCCTGCTGGGCCGCTGCCGCCAGGTGCGCGCGCTCGAGCTCACCAACGCCGCGCTGCGCGACGCCGCGCGCGCCGCCACGCGCGAGCGCGACGCGCTGCGCGCGCGCCTGGCTCGCGAGCCGCCGCCCGCGCCCGCGCCGCCGCGCGCCGAGCACGAGGCGCGCCTCGAGGCCGCGCTGGCCGCCGAGCGCGCCGCGCGCGCCCGCGCCGAGGCCGCGCGCGCCGAGGCCGAGGCGGCGCGCGCCGCGGACCGCGCCGAGCTGACGCGCGCGCGCGGCGAGGCGTTCGAGGCCGCGCGCCACGTGGAGGCGCTGGCGCGCGGCGCGCTGGCGGCCGAGCGGCGCGCCGAGCACGTGCGGCGGCTGCGGCGCGAGCTGCTGGTGCTGTCGGAGCGCGAGGCGCGGCTGACGGCGGCGGCGGCGGCGGCGGCGCGGCGCGCGGCGGGCGCGGCGGGCGCGGGCGGCGCGGCCGAGCTGCGGCTGGCGGGCGAGCGGCTGGCGGCGGCGCGCGGCGAGGCGGACGCGGCCGCGGCGCGCGCGGACGCGGCGGCGGCGCGCGCGGCCGAGCTGGAGGCGGCGCTGGCCACGCGCGACGCGGTGGTGGCCGAGCTGAAGCGCGCGGCGCGCGCGGCGGCCGAGGAGGGCGCGGCGCGGCAGCGCGCGCTGCAGGACAAGTACGCGGCGCTGCTGCGCGTGACGCGCGCGGCCGAGGGCCGGCGGCTGGCGCGGCTGGCGGGCGAGTCGCCGCGCGCGTCGCCGCTGGGCTCGCCGGCGAGCGCGGGCGCGGGCCCGGCGCTGGCGGACTGCAGCCGCGTGCGGCGCCTGCTGGAGGAGGAGGCGGGCGGCGCGGACAGTTAACGCGCCCCGCGCCCCGCGCGCCGCCCGCTGCTCTCCTACTGCTTCTTCCTGTGACCGCGCGGGAGGCCCCGGACGGACGGACGGGTGTGAGACTGTGACCGACCATCGCTCCGTGCGGACGCGAGGCGGAGCGGAGGCCTCTCGGAGGTGCCGTCGACGACGCTAGGACCGTTGACGTCGGTCCGCACCGCAGGCGCGCGCCCTGCTGGCTCCCGCCACGTGTCGAGTGTATCGCCCCACGTTCGCGCTTGTGTCGCAGCTGACGGCCCTCGTGTACAAAGCGCTGTGAGGTGCGCGTTAGCTAGGGCTGGGCTGCCGCCCGGCTGCGGCCGTGCGCTCGCTCCTTCGCGCGGCGCTGCGCGGCGAGCACACGGCCGACCGCTGAACTTGTTTGTAAGAATATAATCGATTTCATTTAAGTAAATTGTTATTTGGTTAAATTGTTAATAAATATTATATTGTAATAAAGAATGGTACCTATCTTTATTGTTTTATTTTCATGCTGTATTTTTACTCTAATCGAAACTTATATTTAAACTTTAAACGAGAAACGAAATCATTATGCCGTCAATACACTAGAAATCATGGACATACATAAGAGAGCTAGAAATGTACCAAAACAAGGACATAGAAATAATGACTAGATGAGGCATTCTTCTCACTAAGCTGGCAGTTGACTTGTGACAACGACAATTCAGCAAGCAGCCATGGCTAACTCGAAGCGAGTTGCCGGGCTGAAATAGACGGATAGGTACAGTCAAGGAAATTGAAACACGTACCACCGTAGAACCTAGTCGAAGTGACATACGCATGACATTTGTATGGCATAGCCTAGCGTTTAACGCGTCGCGTCATTGCGATAGGGTTCTAAGGTGGTATGTGAATATATTTCCCCTACTGTACGTTATGTACCTACTCTGACCTAAAACATCGTTGTCACCTGGCATAGATATATTAGTTTGGTGAAATAGGGACATGACTATAGCACTGAATACACTGACTAGCTTCGCGTAGCTAGGCTGGACAGCCGGGCGGTGTAATAAGTCACAGCACTCAATACACCTGACTAGCTTCAGGTAGCCGGGCGGTGTAATAAGTCACAGCACTCAATACACCTGACTAGCTTCAGGTAGCCGGGCGGTGTAATAAGTCACAGCACTCAATACACCTGACTAGCTTCAGGTAGCCGGGCGGTGTAATAAGTCACAGCACTCAATAGATCTGACGTAGAGAGACGGATGCTGGACTAATGTAATGAGAGATGAGGTGAGGATTCCAGTAGCGATCCTTGCAATGACGCTGAATGCTACGGCTGGTAGGAGCAAGCGACCAGTGCAGTGACCATCGCGTAGGTCCATAGGTGACGAACAGTAGCGTCAGACGTCCGTGCGTGCGTGGTCATTCCAGTCGTGTCAAAATCGTTCCGCTCGTGAAAATATCATGGCTCGTAACTTAGTCTGTTTATTGAAGTGGGGCGAATTGGCAGGTACTAGCTAATATGGGGAATGTCAAAAATATATACATATAAGTTGTGTATATGTAGGAAATTTGTTTTTTTTTAAGTAAATAAATCTCCTTTTAGACATTTAATTAACACTCAAAAATATATGTACAACATATACCTAGGCTGAATAAGGAACAAACTTTATTCCGTTTATGAAAAAAGAGAAAAAAAAAGAAAAAAGTTTTCAATTTGACTGTTTATACGATTATAATGATATCATACAAAAAATCATAGAGGTGATTTCGGTAAAAAACTGTCGACCTAAAAAGTGTTCAGCCTACTGCTCGTTCGAAATGAAACACAAGAGTATATATTAATCTGTATAATACATCCACAAACGGACATCGTACAATAGTATATTTTTTGGTAAAAATATTCACAACGTAATATAAATAGTTAAAGTATCAACAAACGCTTATTTACAATATACAAAATATACAGACGTACAAAAGAATCAACAACTTAACATAGTAGGTACGGTACGCGGGATATGGTAGGCAGGGTCGCGGGGCGAAGAGGCGCCGCCGCGCATCCAGCGCGCTCGGGCGCGCTCGGGCGAGCTCGGGCCGGCTCGGGGCGCTCGGGCGAGCTCGGGCCGGCTCGGGGCGCTCGGGCCGGCTCGGCGAGGTCGGGCAGCCCGGGAGGCGCGGCGCGGCGCTCAGGGCAGCGGCTCGACGTAGTTCTCGGGCACGAGGCCGCTCTTGCCGTTGAGCGTGCCGCGCAGCCAGCCGGGCTCGGCGCTGGCCGCCACGTTGGTGATGATCTGGTTGGGCTCGAACGACAGCTCGCCCTCGCTCTCGCCCAGGCACGCGTACAGCGTGCGCACGCGCCTGCAACACCGGGACGCTCGGTTAGCGCGACCGTAGCGGACGAGACGCTCCCCGAGTTTAAACATCGGGAGGAGGGTCGCGAGACGACTGCCGTCGGTCCGGCGAGCGTACCTGTACGGCTGCGTGTAGAGGCGCGCGTGCAGCGGCGCCGGCGCGGCTCGCGGCGCGTGCGGCGGCGGCGGCGGCGCCGGCGCGGCGAGCGGCGCGCCGGGCGGCGGCGGCGACGCGCTGCACGACGACACGGACTCCGCCGAGCTGCTGCTCGACCGGCCCGCGCCTGCGACGGGACACGGGCTCATACAACGCACTCGAACGACTCGAGGAAATTAAATTACAAGGTCAAAATAGTCCAAGGAGAAGGATCACTCTGACTCGAATCACGTTATGCGGGTGGTGGGACCTCGTGCGAAGCCCGTCCACATCGCCACCACCATCTCGCTCGCTAATCCTGCCGCTAAGCAGCAGCGCTTGCACCGTTGTATTCCGGCGTGGAGAGCAATTACTGGCACAAGAGGTATTCCATCTTAGCCCTCTGGGTTGGCAACGCGTCTGCAATCTTCTTGGTGTTGCGAGTGTCTATAGGCGGTGGTGATCAGTCACCATCAGGTGACCCGCTTGCTTGTTTGCCTTTTTATTTCATGAAAAAAAAAACTTGCTGATGAATCGAATTATTATTTGAAATATTCCTATTCTCGAATTTCCAAATAGGAGTGATCTCTCGCTCTGCCGCTTCACGTAGCCGCTTCGGCGCGGCGCGGGTGTCGTGCGTACCTCTGAGCGCGAGCAGCGCGGGCGGCGCGGGCGGCGCGGGCGGCGCGGGCGGCGGGCCGAAGTGCTGCAGCAGCTGCTGGTGGTGCGGCGAGTAGCGCGCGGGCCCGGCGGGCGCCGGCGCGGCCGCGGGCGCGCTCTGCAACGGGGAGCGACGCGTTAGCGGGGCGCTGAGGGCGCTGAGGGCGCTGAGGGCGCTGAGGGCGCGGCGAGAGGACGAGGGAGCGGCTCTCGACGCGGGCCAGATACTTACGCAGTCGGCGCGCGTGAGCAGAGCCGAGGAGAGCGGCGCGGGCGACGCCCTGCGACAACAGATGACGACGATTAACGATTGCATTCGCCGATTTCTTAGCATAATAGTTAAAAAATTAAAAACAAATTTATAGGAGTTTATTAAAAAAAAACTATTTACAGGAAATTTTCAAACAGGGGTCTTGTGCTAGGATACCCAGTGTTACAGGACCCTAAAAAAGGCTGTTCGCGAGTACCGGCCTACAACTCTAGCCTTCATCGAGATTTATATCACAATCGAAATAAGTAAAAAAAATACAGATTCCGGAGAGATTTGACGGCCTTTTTTACGTATCTCGCATGTGACTTTATCTGTACTGACGCGAGAATTGCCCCGTTAGCGAACGGAGGGCAAAACCCTTCCACTGGTCACATTATCCCGCAAAAGAAACCACTGTAATAAAGTTTGCGACACTTGATCAAACACTGAGCCATGCTTAGTTTCAGGTTCCGTAGCCTTTACAAACCAATTGAAGTCACTTTTAGTCAAATTTATCGACTGCAAAAATGTGTTTGTATTTTTAAGAAATTATGAAATTTGCTATTTCTGTGCTCGCTGGAGTTACAAACGTAATAATATGTCAAATATATCCATACACTTGAAAACAAAACGACCCTCCGTTCTAGCGGTATTGCCGTCGGGCAAAATTATCCCTGAAATTTGTGGTATAGTGTATTAGTTTTTAGAAAACTAAATATTTCGTGAATCTGTAGTCATTGTAGGTGTCAGTAAAACGCCTTTGACATTCAGCCGGAGGACGGACGGACATGGCGAAACGATAAGGATCCCTCGTTACTGTACGGAACCGAAGACGTCACATAATATCTTCCATTTTATTTAACTGTCCGTATCGAGCACAGCTGACCGATGTTTGTTTACACTTTGCGAATCACCTCCCGAATATGACCCAACACAATTATATAATACGGACCCTGCAATCACGAAACCGGAGAGGCAGATGATCATGGCGAGGGCTGGGACACAGACTGCGGGAGCGCGGCGGAGCGGGTCGCTCGGCGTGCGGCGCGGCACTGCGCCCGCGGCCGCGGCGCGCCCGTACTTATGGCGCGGCCGCACCTGCCGCCGCCGGGCGCCTGGGTGCCTGCACCCAGGCGCCCGGCGTTTTGGAAACTAAACCTTCCAGCTTCTCTCGAGGTTCTGTCCGGCAGTTTCCCGCACCGGGCGAGGTTTTCGTTGTCTTCGTGAGTGCTCGCCGTTATAGCATAATTGACATCAATAGGGAACTTTCAAATTGCAATTTTCATTGTTTAGAATTTGATCTACCTACCTACATAACAGAATTAGTTTAAAAGGGTTTTAAAAATAATTTAAAATAGTTAATCAACAGGTGTTTTTATTATTTTTTTAATGTTGTTTCATAAGTAACAAATATTCATTAAGAAATAAGAAGAAAAGAAGAAAGAAAAAAAAGTTAAAACTATGCAACATAAAATATACAAAAACACTTTAATACACACAACACGGGCAGAGTACAGAACAAAACATTACGTTGAACAAAATTAAAACTAACTGGCCGTATGGTCAATGCTATGTAGTTAATTGGACTAAAAATGTAAGTACCTAACCTACTTACCTGTTACCAATCTCACTACTTTACTTTTTTTTTTATTTGTAATATGTACCTACATAATTATGACGTGTAAGTACTTAAGAAATAAAATTTAAAAATGTTTCTTAAAACGAAATTATCTGTTTTAAAACCTGTCTAGTAGGTATTAATGAACGTGCCACGGTTTGAAATTAGCTGTCGAGCAACTGCACTAAAATCTTTATCGAAATAAATAGACTGCTAAAACCATAACCCTTCCTTTTGTCTTTGCCGTAGTCGGGCAAAAATTGCAGCCAAACAAAGTGACATCAAACGGGTATTTCGGATATCAAAGTTTACGAAGCGGCACGCGACTCTTTTTGCAGAGTTTTAGCTATAAGTGCTCTCTAAAATGTTTAAGTATATGCCTCTAATAAACTGTCTTTACATGTGCAAGTAAACATTCCAAAATTTATAATTATTTTAACTTTTTAATTTGACGCATCATAAAAAGAGTGAAGTAAATTGGTTTTATTTTCGTTTTGATTACCACGGCAGCCTTGTCGCACGTTGACCATGGAAATCGTTAGCGCGATACTAGTTTGCTGAAACGTCTTATATTCTATTGCAAATTCTGAATTGGTCAATCTCATTATTAGTCTTATTACAATGCAATCGTAACATAAAGTAATATCGCACATCGCGTCGTCGGGCGAGTTAAGATCTACAGCCCAACAGATGATGTCCGCCGCACGAACCTTCATTTCAAAATTCAAAAGCAATTCTGGAAAGTGACAGATAAAAATAACAGTGGCAGCTTGGCGCAGCGCGCACTGCAGTTTGAACCGTGCGCAGCGTCCGTCACGGTTCATTTCAGAGTTCAATTTCAGTGTCTGCTGTCATTAACCGGAGATGCGTGTGCGCCCAGGTGCCCGCGCAAAAACTCGTCTTTCTTGCGCTCCCTGCTGCAAGGCCCGCGATTATAATTGACAAAAGTGTTTTTTGCCTGCGCCGGGCACCTCTATTCAAATGCAACCATATTAATAATAGGTTTGTATTTCAGTTAAAGTATCCGTAAGCGGACGGGTCGGGGACGCTATTTGAATGAAATCCTAACACGCGCGTGTATTTGATCATTTATTGTATCGTAGGTGCCGCGTTGAAACACCGATAACTGCGCGCGGCGATGGGACGCAACCGCCACCGGCGCAGACTTCGCCCGCAATCACTTTATTTGCATCGATTATATCTGTGGATTCAAGCGCAAGCAAGCGAGATAGAACACTGATGCAGCGTTGACCTCAAAGATGTTTCATTAGATAATCAAAACCCATAAGATGCGCACGTACACTAAGTCCCTCAACTCAACAAGACTGAGCGCGCTGTCAAGTTTGAATTTAGCAGTAAATAGTCGGAGTGCCGAGGTTTGCCGGGCGCGTGGAGGCAGCGCTCAGGCGCGGGCGCGGCAGATGCGCGCGCGCAGGTGCGCATTCCCGCGCGCAGCTGCCGCGCATTCTTATCTCGCGAGGCTTCTCGGCCCGAACGTGTAAGAAGGTACGTTATTTACGCAAAAATAACTTTCCAATAACCTCTTTATTACGGCACCGAGACGCCAAAATGCAATTGAATCGATAATTAGTTGAACCGAAATTGACTTTCTTCGTGCCAATTGTTATACAACAATATTAGCTAGGTACTTATCTTTTTTTATTAAGAGCAGTGAAAGTGCAGTCGCATATGCACAAAAAAAGGAAATAATGCATAATTTGCATTGCGAAGTAACCACTTAGGCGTAAATCGCGTCGCTAACAATCATATTTAAACGCCGTCTTGTTTATTGCGACGTTTCCGTAACAGAAAACGGAAAAGTATCAAAACGCCGATTTACAGAAGGCACGCGCCCGGCAGGCGTGGCCTGCTTGCCACGAGAATATCGGCGCACCACTGCACTGGGGCCGCCCCGATGCAGTTGAGTTAGCATGCGCGCGAATGAATACACACATTCCTACGATAGAATTACACGATAAACAGAGGCATACTGTAAAACGCTTCTGACACCTAAACGCCGTTTTAGTTCAAAGTAAAACTCCTGTACTTGTACTATTATTTATTGTGGCGCGGCGACGAGTCCGCCCGGAGCCCCGACCTACTTACATCACGGATCTTAATATACAAATATGGAATCCAGGTTTTGACTAAGGCGTAGAATCTTTTAGAATTAGTCACGCTACAGTATTAGTCGTGGACGCGTTGACCTCGGTGTCCTCGAGGCCCTGGGAGCGCTGTCCCCCGTGCCGGCAGATGCGATGTCTTATGTTGTTTGGTGGCACTCATAGTCTTGTCTGTTTTTGTGGTTTTTGAGATTTGTAGGGCGGTCCGCTTTGACTGGCGCGGAAGCAGGCCGGTTCAATGGGCACCGCAGTCGCGGCCCGAGCTCAGCATTTTGTTTTAATGTAAAAAACAATAGATCCACCGGGAATGACACGCGGGCAATGGCATTGAAAATGAGTAAGTTTCTATTAAACTTATAACCAAAAGCACCATTATTGAATTGTCTATTGATATAACGCAAAAATCTGTACCTTAACGAAATAAAAATATTACATTATCGACGTTATTCGGGACCTGATTTAGACTTCTGACAGCCCCAGGCTAACTGTGACCGTCGTGCCCGCCCAGCCCTGTATTCTGTAGGGCCCTACAGATGTGCTTGCAAGTCCAGCGCCCCAGGCTCTAGCCCAGCCAGCCTGTGGGTAAATCATGCCCTGACGTAATGTCGACTGCTACGAAGCCGCGGCCGCGAGACGGCTGATGCTTTTTTAAATTGTTTCTTTACTCTACTGAGCAAGATGATATTTTTGAAATTCACTTCTACTATAATGTATCTGCTGCCCATTTTCGCTAATAAGTCTTGACCTATTTTTAACTCGACCGCCGCCAGATGGGAGGCGGTATCTTTCACTTAAAACGGCTTAGAGGTTCTGTAAAAGGTGTCGGTGAATAGGGTAAAAATGACCGTCATTACGACGGCAAGAAACTAGTCAATGACAACTGATGTCTGTTTGTGTGTAATGCTATGTTATGAGTACGATATGCAGTTCGTAACTCGTAAGACACGAATAACAGAGCTGTCGAGAAGACAGCGCCTACGCTACCTGCGGGCGGCGGCGGCAGCTGCGCGCGGCGCTCGCGACAGGTGCGCTGCGAGGCTACGACCCGCCGCACCGCTGCGCACACGCATGTCGCGCTTTATGCTATTATCAAAACCTTCCGACGCCAAACGAGTTTATATTGATTTGAGCATTTATATTGGTCTGCGTGCTGTGGGGAATGTCGTTTAGAAAATAGAGCATAGTAAAATCGCCACGAATTACGAGATTTTTTTTACTCATTTTTGTACAGGTATCAACAAAGCTGTTACAACGTAGGTGGTCGATCCTCACAGCGCCGACGACGCGCCTTCTTCGAAAGGAACAAAGGCTCGGCCCTAATGACCGTAGTTTTGAGATTCATTTGCGTTAACGATAAGGAATCAAGGAGGGCCCCGCTCCGCGCCTGTGGTGTAGCAACCTGAATGGTTCAAGGATAGGGTTGAGGGTTTGGTTATTGAAATGCTTAGTGGTGTAAGATGCGTTGTAGATATTGTGGGGTTAGAAAGCAATATCTTGCTTCTGATTTAATAACTTGAAATCTTTGGTTTGATACGTCTTCAAGCTACTGATAAAGTTGGAGCGTACGGATAATTGCATTAGCGACCCAAAAAGCTTTACATAGGTATATACCTACAATTTAGCGCTCCGTATATAAACAAAGTGCCCGCCAACCAAGGCGCGCGGCGGCGCGGGGCGCTGTTGACTCTGGGGCTCGGCGCCCGCGCCGACCCTCGACACGTGACATTCTAACTTGTGTCGCTCCCGAAGCTTAACGGCAAGCTGTGCTTACTTCTTCTCATGTCACCACTAACATTAATACTATAACCAAACGACAGCGCGACCCGCCCCGGCTGACATTTACTAATGAAAACTCAATGTAGAATGTATTGTACACAGTAACCTTACGTAAAGAACAAACCGATCAATATCCGTTGCACGAGTCAGAACAAGAAGGCAGCCGAACATACACTATAATAATTCAGGACAGACGGGGACGGACAGTGACTTTATCCTACGTAACGAAGATAAAGATATACAAAGAAAGATAAAGCTGCGAAGTTTTGTATGTGATTTACAATTGTTGTTATTCCTTCACGCTAAAACGGCTGGACGGATTGGGATGAAATTCGAACGAAGATAGTTTATAACCTTACATAACATATAGGCTACCTTTTATCCTGAAAAAAAGTAACGTGGGCGAAGCCACGGGTAACAGCTATTTAATAATATTAGTAAGGATTATTTATAAGTTTTTTGTTGATCGACGTGAAGTCTATGCCTGAACAAGAGTAGACAACTGCGCAAGTACGATGCGCGCCACCTGGCCGCGCGCAGGTGTGCCCCCCCCCCCCCCCCCGCGTCCCGGAAGCAGCACGGTCCGTGACGCAAGGGGTAGTAGTTTTTATTGGACCGTATGAATTCGTATTTCCGGCGCTTTGTCCCAATGCTCAATGGGATATAGATTTAAATGAGTAAAGTGGTTTACCTAGTGGCCACACACGTGTGCGAGCGCAGTGAAGTAAACGTAATGATAAACATTGCACGCAGCCGAAACTTCATCACATCAGCCTAAAGACGTCCACGAGGATCCCCGCGGCGGCCGGTCCTGCGCTACTCTCATCCAACGGTTCCCCGCCATCAACAAGTAGGGTATCATGTTTAGGGCTCATTAAATAGACAAACACTGTATCATTTATATTCAAAAGTAATGGAAAACAGACGCATGAAAGACCGTCAAAGTAATTTCTATATTAAAAAATTGTTACCAAATCTTTTTTAACTTCCATTTAAACTAGGAACTAAATATAAACATTTCGAGAACTTTCAAATTTTTCTATTATTTGATAATAGCGCCATCTTTTGTAAAGTAGCTCTTTAGTGTTCGAGCCCGATTCGTACTTGACCGATTTTTTAAATTAGGAGACAATTTTATTTTTTCCCTTTTTTTAGTCACAGTGCGACCAGACTGAGGATGGACCATCATCCCCGGAACACCGACATGACGTCCTACCGCAGAGTTCTGCCCGGTTCCTTCTGGGTGTCTACGTTTCCTCAAAGCCAGCACCTGGCTTGGACGTCGCGGGCTCCCGGGCGGCGTGATCGCTCACGGCCGGCGTCAAGCCAGTGTTTAATCTGAGCGAGTTCTGGGTGCTCTCGGATCATGGGATGGACGGGCTCCAACGACTATGGTACGACAGAGGGTCATTTAATCTCGTTAAGAGCTGGCAAACGGAGCAATCTCGGTGATCCGGTAAGACGAGGGGGTCCCACGGATCAGAGGGCTCTTCCAGAGGACCTAGTGGAAAAAAGGGGGCCCGGTCAGCGTCACAAATATCCGAACAGTCTACTGTCGTTTAAACTTTGATAATGTCGAATACCCAGCGACTCGTTCGATATTCGACACGTCTCTCGGAGGGCGTCCGGCGTCATAGTTCTCGTCGCGAGCGGACGCCCCCGGAGGCGACGGTTCGGACGCCTGCGACGGGCGGGCCGGCGCGGTACCTGAGTCCGTTCTGCGCGGGCGCGGGCGCGGCGGGCGGCGCGGCGAAGATCTGGTCGAAGTGGTCCAGCAGCGTCTCGACCAGCACGTTGTAGAACTTGAGGTCGAGGATGGCGGCCACGGACTCGCGCGGCGCGCGCAGCAGCGTGGGCGCCACGCACACGGCCAGGTTGGCGCGCGTCATGAGGTTGGCGGGCGCGCGCGCGGCCACGGCGCGCAGGTGCGCCAGCACGAGGCGCAGCATGGCGCGGTTGGGCGCCGGCAGCGCCGCCACCAGCGCGCCCACGGCCGCCACGCGCTCGGCGCGGCTCTCGCACTCTGCGGGCGACCACTGCGTCAGCGCGGCACGGAGCGCTGGCGCGACCGCGGCCCGGCCGCGGTCGGCGTATCGAAATGGAAGCACTGAGACGGTTCGCATCGCTTTTTTGGGTAAAAAATTATCGATGTAGATTTATTTACGTCGCATTCTTCTTAGCGGTTGGCGCTTTCTGATAGAGCCTGAATAGTCTTATTGCGTTAATTGGAATGATATAATTTACGGTCATTTATTATTATTTTTTATTTCAAAATTGGGTAGTTTGTTATTTTTTACTATTTCTATCAGTCTGCAAGCGAACGAGAGACTGAAAAGGGTCGAAATATCAAAAATTATATTCGTTACAATACTAGCGATACAAACCGTTTCGTTTCAATGTTTAAAAGTCGCAAAACGTAAGAAATTATTACGGCGTAGTCGAGATGCCGTCCATACATCCATACGATCCATACTTCCACGGACACGCCGCATACCTACGCCGGTATATGCAACAAAAATAGTAAATGGCAGTAAGCGAGCGAAGCGAGCGAGCAAGACCTGTCGGAGCGGAAACGACTCAGGTAAGTTAGGTCCGGTGTTAGTTTTTAAAGTTTCATACCCAGACGGTCCAAACGGAGCCTTATTTCTCTCGCTCATCCGTCTGTCCCTCTGCCGCAGGGTTGTATCTTTTGGACCGTAATAAATGTTCACGAAATAAATGTGCAGTGGAGACTCACTGGCGGCGGCGAGGAAGCGCGCGTGCAGCGCGTGCGTGGCGAGCGGCTCGGGCAGGCCGCGCAGGTAGGCCTTGAGCGCCGACGTCAGCGTCTTGCTCTCCCACTCCGCGGTATAATAGGTACGGTGGAGACTCACTGGCGGCGGCGAGGAAGCGCGCGTGCAGCGCGTGCGTGGCGAGCGGCTCGGGCAGGCCGCGCAGGTAGGCCTTGAGCGCCGACGTCAGCGTCTTGCTCTCCCACTCCGCGGTATAATAGGTACGGTGGAGACTCACTGGCGGCGGCGAGGAAGCGCGCGTGCAGCGCGTGCGTGGCGAGCGGCTCGGGCAGGCCGCGCAGGTAGGCCTTGAGCGCCGACGTCAGCGTCTTGCTCTCCCACTCCGCGGTATAATAGGTACGGTGGAGACTCACTGGCGGCGGCGAGGAAGCGCGCGTGCAGCGCGTGCGTGGCGAGCGGCTCGGGCAGGCCGCGCAGGTAGGCCTTGAGCGCCGACGTCAGCGTCTTGCTCTCCCACTCCGCGGTATAATAGGTACGGTGGAGACTCACTGGCGGCGGCGAGGAAGCGCGCGTGCAGCGCGTGCGTGGCGAGCGGCTCGGGCAGGCCGCGCAGGTAGGCCTTGAGCGCCGACGTCAGCGTCTTGCTCTCCCACTCCGCGGTATAATAGGTACGGTGGAGACTCACTGGCGGCGGCGAGGAAGCGCGCGTGCAGCGCGTGCGTGGCGAGCGGCTCGGGCAGGCCGCGCAGGTAGGCCTTGAGCGCCGACGTCAGCGTCTTGCTCTCCCACTCCGCGGTATAATAGGTACGGTGGAGACTCACTGGCGGCGGCGAGGAAGCGCGCGTGCAGCGCGTGCGTGGCGAGCGGCTCGGGCAGGCCGCGCAGGTAGGCCTTGAGCGCCGACGTCAGCGTCTTGCTCTCCCACTCCGCGGTATAATAGGTACGGTGGAGACTCACTGGCGGCGGCGAGGAAGCGCGCGTGCAGCGCGTGCGTGGCGAGCGGCTCGGGCAGGCCGCGCAGGTAGGCCTTGAGCGCCGACGTCAGCGTCTTGCTCTCCCACTCCGCGGTATAATAGGTACGGTGGAGACTCACTGGCGGCGGCGAGGAAGCGCGCGTGCAGCGCGTGCGTGGCGAGCGGCTCGGGCAGGCCGCGCAGGTAGGCCTTGAGCGCCGACGTCAGCGTCTTGCTCTCCCACTCCGCGGTATAATAGGTACGGTGGAGACTCACTGGCGGCGGCGAGGAAGCGCGCGTGCAGCGCGTGCGTGGCGAGCGGCTCGGGCAGGCCGCGCAGGTAGGCCTTGAGCGCCGACGTCAGCGTCTTGCTCTCCCACTCCGCGGTATAATAGGTACGGTGGAGACTCACTGGCGGCGGCGAGGAAGCGCGCGTGCAGCGCGTGCGTGGCGAGCGGCTCGGGCAGGCCGCGCAGGTAGGCCTTGAGCGCCGACGTCAGCGTCTTGCTCTCCCACTCCGCGGTATAATAGGTACGGTGGAGACTCACTGGCGGCGGCGAGGAAGCGCGCGTGCAGCGCGTGCGTGGCGAGCGGCTCGGGCAGGCCGCGCAGGTAGGCCTTGAGCGCCGACGTCAGCGTCTTGCTCTCCCACTCCGCGGTATAATAGGTACGGTGGAGACTCACTGGCGGCGGCGAGGAAGCGCGCGTGCAGCGCGTGCGTGGCGAGCGGCTCGGGCAGGCCGCGCAGGTAGGCCTTGAGCGCCGACGTCAGCGTCTTGCTCTCCCACTCCAGCGGGTCGTCCAGCGCCGCCGGCAGCCGCGCGTCCGCCGCGCACGCCACCAGCCGCGCCACCTTGGACGCCACGCCCGCCACGCTGCGCCGAAGGCGAGGTTACAGTCGACTCGTGCGGGCTGTATGGTCTCTCTTCCCTTTGCCTTTCCGACGTGTCGACTGAATTAAAAAGTAGCTGTCGGTGCAAACTGCGACGCGATGAAACCTGAAAAGATACTCCGGGAGCGAGAGCTCCCGGAGTATCCCTTCGGTTATCGTCGTTTTCTAAATCGATCGAGCAGTATTATCGTTTCAGATACGAACGAGTTCGATGCTCGATCAATTAAAAAAAATACTGAAAAGATACAAATTTGCTAGCAGCAACATCGACAGCTACTTTTTAATTCGATCGACACGCCGGAGAGGTAACGGGAAGAAACACCGTGCACCCTAAATTATTTAATAAATAAAAGAAGCAAAATTGCACGTCACAATATAACCGAAAAGCTGTCAGAGCTCGCATGCGAGGCGAGGTGGAAGGTGGAATATCACATACGCAACTATACAGCGCCACACGAGACAGAACGGAAGGCGCGCGACTGACCGGTAGAGGCCCTGCTCCTCGAGGCCGCGCTCCTCCAGCACGGCGATGAGGCGGCGCACGAAGGCGAAGCCCGCCTCGTCCAGCGCGCAGCCCGCCTCGCCCGCGCCCGGCCGCGCCGCGCCGCCCGCCAGCTCCGGCGCGCCGCTCTGCAACACGACAGCGCGTCACGCGGGCCGGGCCGCGCGGCGGGCGAGCCCGCGGGCCGGCCGCACGCACCTGCTGCGAGACGACGCGCAGCCACGCGCCGCGGTCGCGCTCGGACAGCGCCTGCAGCGTGAGCGCGGCGCGCTCGCGGTCGGCGGGCAGCGCGTCCCAGCAGAAGCGCCGCTCGCTGTCGGCCGCGCGCCGCGCGCCGCACAGGCACACGCTCTCCGCCGGCGCCGTCTGCCGGATCACGACGCTGATCACTTTATGGTTTTTTTTTTTTTACTTTATTTAAAAACAAACAGTCATACATAATAATATGTTATGTTAGCTAAAGTTAGTGATCAGTTATATATAAATAGACCTATAGTTTCCTATAAGTTGTTATAATGAGCTCGCGCCTGTTTCCCTTTGGGGTAGGCGGAGACCACGGAACGCCATTCGCTCCGGTCCCGGCGTGCTTCCCTCGCTTCCTCCCCGCCCATTCCTCTCTTCATACACGCTCGGCTTCATACCTACGGTCGACGATATGATGTATGCCTTCTCATCGACGAGGAGCGCCTCCATATATACAAAAATTACAAAAATAGACATGTGGAAATATTCGAGCGCGTCAGATATTTAGAGGGGATGTTAAGTCGACCCAAAAGATGCGGCGACTTTTTTAAAAAGCGAAAAAATCATCATTTTTTAAATATGTAGTAGACGTCGTGCTGACCCATTATCAGACGATTATCTGGAGAGATTTATAATCTGACAATTTGAAAAAAAGAAGATGCCACTAATAAATCTGTAATCAGCTGTAATGTCGAGATGACTCTTTTTTTTTATCAGTAATCAGTAATTGCGTCATCGGCTGAGGAGTTACAATAGATGGTAAATATTATGCACGGATCTTTTGAGAGGAAAGGAATGAAAATGAATGTAAATAAAACGAAAGTGATGGTATTTGAGAGAGATGAATGTACGACAGGTTGTGAAATTATGATAAATGGAGTGAGGGTCGAACAAGTAAAAGAGTTTGTGTATCTGGGGACTATGTTTACTACGGATGGTAAGCACGAAGAAGATATAGAAAGGAGAGTAAATGCTGCGAATCGAGTAAATGGGGCACTCCACGCCTTTATGGGCAGTCGAGAAGTGTCACAAAAAGCACGTCTGGCTGTACATGGAGGCGTGTTAGTGCCGACACTTACGAATGGTAGTGAAAGTTGGGTTTGGCAAAAGAAACACCAGAGTCGAGTGAATGCAGTGGAAATGAGAGCGTTGAGAAGTATGTGTGTTGTGAGTCTGAGAGATAGAGTGAAGAATGAGGTGATAAGAGAGAAATGCGGAGTGAAAGAAAATATAGTAACAAAAATTGAGAAAGGTATGTTGAGATGGTTTGGGCATGTAGAGAGAATGGATGAAAGAAGATTAACAAAAAGGCTGTATGAAGGGAGAGTGGATGGAAAAATGGGAAGGGGAAGACCTCGGCGAACGTACTCCGACCAAATCGGAGACATTCCCCGAGAAAGGCCAGGTCAGGAGTACCCTAAACCGACGAGAATGAATGATGAAGAATGTCATGAAAGTCAATGAAGCGAAAGTTGTATGTCAGGATCGTAGCAAATGGAAATCCGTGGTCTCTGCCTACCCCTCTGGGAAACAGGCGTGATTTTATGTATGTATGTATAATCAGTAATTTATTTGCTCAAACATGTGATACAGACAAGTTGGTGTTTTACAGTCAAGTTACAGCACTGCATGTTTCGTCGCAAAGACATGCAAATATTAGTTAAAATTAATGAGGTGTGTATCACATGCAAAAATTACTTATATACTAAGAAACAATGTCATTAAGATATTCCTGGATCGAATAATAAGCCTTAGATGCTAAAAACTAATGTGTAATGCATTTTTAAATTCTTTAATGCTTTCTAGCTTTAAAATTGTTGCAGGTAGTTTATTAAATATCTTGAGTGCCATCCCACATATACTCTTTGATAGAAAAGCGGTTTTAAACGGCTTATGATTATTTTTTTCTTGGTTACGGAAACTATTAAACCTTGCAAATTGATTTATGTTACATTTTACATAAACTGATGTCTCATACACATAAAGGCTAGGTAGTGTTAGTATTTTATAATTCTATGAAATGGGGTTTACACGACTCCATGGGTTTAATGCCACATACTGACCTTAGGCATTTTTTTGGCTCTTAAATATAATTTCACGGTCTGTAGAATTCCCCGAAAATATTACACCATATCTCAAGGTAGCCGTTACGTAGCCGTGATAGGCCGCCAATACTGCTGATTGATTTACTATTTTCCTTAACTTATATAATGCGTAGCTAAATTTACTAAGTTTTTTACATATAATGTCAATTTGAATTTTCCATGTCAAACTACTATCTAAGCTTAATCCTAGAAATTTTGTTATATCAGTTTCATTAATTCTTTGGTCTTGGTAAGTAATAGTTAATTCAGGCGTATTTTTGGTTCGTAATTTAAAATTCATTATATTGGTCTTTTCGAGATTTATATGAAGTTAATTTCTTTTGAGCTATTCGATTACTAAATGTAAAGTCCGATTTATATTGTCCTGCTGTATAATTGCGTCTCTCTCAGTAACTATAACAGTGCTGTCGTCAGCGAATAATACCATTGAGTGACCATAGCTTGAGGTAGTTCGTTAATGTAGATAATAAAGAGTAGGGGGTCTAAGACACTCCCTTGTGGCACGCCGTAGCTAATATCTTTGAAATCAGACGAATACGTAACTTCTTTCTTAGTGTTCATACATACCTGATCAATCTGGGTGCATTGTTTGCGGCCAGTCAAGTAAGATTTTAAAAGATTATGAATGTTACCCCGTATTCCATAGTGGTATAGTTTTGACAAAAGTATGTTATGGTTTTTGCAAGTAAGTAACTCTAACAATTCCTTACGTCACGCTCAAAACGTCAGATAATTGAAATTCACACTTTAAAGCATGTTAATTAACTCATCTTACCTTAATCTTATGTTCTGACGATCGACATTTTTTCACTATTCTGATCCACTGTCGTAAACGAACGGCCCTATATTATATGTATATTTAAAGGGATTCTACATAGTGGAGGTACTCCATAGGGAGCGAGGTGTCCCCCGTATATAAATCTGACGAGCGTCAATACATCCCCAAATCGCTTGTTATTGGCTGCCCTAGTAGAGCGAGGCGGGACTCACGGCCTTGGGGTTGATCTGCGAGTAGGGCAGCAGGCGCAGCGTGCGCGACGCCGCCTCGTACGTGCAGTAGTGCTTGCTCCACGCCGTGCCGAACGCCTCTGCACACACAGACCGCTCGTTAATACTTTACAAGTAGTAGTTGTTCGTCTCTCGCTGTTGCACTCACTCTTCTCCATGAGGTACAGGTAGCCGGCGCGGCCGCCGCCCGCCGCGGCCGCGCCGTCGCCGCTCTCGCCGCTCTCCTCGGCCTCCACTTCTTTGTTCTGCAACACACGGGACGCGTCAACATGGAGCGACGCCGTCGCCGCTGTCCTCGTTCCTGCAGCCTGAGGTGGCGGTAAAGAAGCGGTCATCGCTGTGCGGCGCGGACTCACCATCTGGCGCACCTCCATCATCTTCTTCATGAGCGACTCCGTCTGCTTGCTGGTCTCCTCGAAGTTGGTCCGCGTCTGCAACACACACACGCGTCGTCACACGGCACACACACACCGCGCATGCACACACACATGCCGATCAGTGGGCACTCTCGACAAACACTTTTACTGATCAAAGTTGGTCTCAATAATTTGATTGTATCAGCTGTCGAGGGTGCGGCCCGGCCCGGCCCGGCTGGCGCCACTCGTTGCTGTTCGACCGCCGCAGTTTTACAACGTCCGCTCGTCGCTAACTGCCAGTGCGGTATAGCAGAGAACGCGCATTAGAGGAAAATCGCAGTTAGTTGCAGGAATTCGTCTTCTTTCAATATTTCCGTGATCCTAGCGTCTCGGATGTACTAAATGTGCAACTTTTATCAGTGAAAAGGTTACAAAACGGAGTAGCGTGGGGTTATCTGAGGCGTGAATCGCGCTGATGGGATAGGTGGTGGCTGATGACATGAAAGGCTGGTCAGTAGTTGAACACACAGGTAAAGCCAACGCTCGCGGGTCAGGATGACAGATTGTTATTGGGCTATCGAAGCGTTTCAAACGTTCTCTACCGATCATGAACTGCCATAAGTAGAAACAGAAGTTATAATCTTGGAATACAATCTGATTTCGTCTTTAAACATAGTTCGTGATCAGCGGCGATGGCACTAGAAACGCCTGACGTCCCGCAGGCTGGATGCGGGCTAGCGGGCACAGCACGCGGCACACAGCACGCGGCAGAGACCTACGGTCCGCGAGCGCCGACCGCCCGGCGCCACTCGCTAGCACCTAGGCGCGACAACCACTTCAATTTATGTATACCAGTAAGCGCTGCTTCGAGTTCTGCAGTAAGATAAATCTCGATAAAATTGCGCCACAAGTTCTGTCACAAATAATTCTCAATGTAAAAAGAGAGATATATTGGCAGGTTCATGGGTCCTGGATCTCGTTCCACAAAATAGGCTTACTCTCTTATAAGTAACGAATAAGAGCTCAGCAAAAACAACTCTCTTTTTGCATCTGAGGAAAGATAAAGAGAGTGTTCAGTATAAGTAAATTTCCTGACATCCATAAGTGCTTCCTGTAAGCCTAACCTGAATAAAGATATTTTGACTTTGGACTTTGAAACTCGAGAGTGACTCTACAAAGGTTTCGGGCGGGTTTCTTTAAAAGTTTGGCGATGTATCTTCAGAGAATTTAGAAGTATTTGAGCAGATCTGCGGCAGCCGAGAGCGGTGCGTCAGTGCGTCCGAGCACCGGCCCGCAGCCGCGCCGCAGGCTGCAGGCGCCGGCTGCGTGATGGTGGCGGTCGCCGGTGCACCAATTCTGCCCAGCAGGGCGATTACGTTTCTCATTCGGAAAGTATTCGAATTCGGAAATGAATCCGTATCGAATACTTTTGCGAATCGAACGAGAATATTTTTGCTATTCGCTAACTTCGAACCTATGCCACCGATTTCAATCCGAATGACAGGTCATTCACCCCTCGCAAGAATTATGTTAACAGTGTAAGTAAGTGTGTATTAGGCTGGTATTGGGTACAATTAAGACTTTTAGTACTAGAAATCTGTAATATGGCATGGGTACATATTAATGGGGTTATATTGAGGACAATACAAACCGATAAAGTGGTAAAAAAATATATTATTTGCCAAACTAGCCAGCCCACACAGAGTAATAAAATTTTGAAAAAATCACGAACGTAAGTACATCAATGAAGTTAAAAGGAAGATTTTCACTAGTTAGTAGGCTTAATTGGTTTCTTTGATACCAATATCATGTTTTAGGTTTTAGATTAATTTGTTGTTCATAGTATTTTTGGGAAAATAGAGTAAAATACTTAAGTACAAATTTATATTTGCCTGCAAAAAATAAATATCTATGCAGCAATATTTAGCTGCATTAAATTTATTGTCTTTTTTGTATTTAGTATTTTTGTGTTTAGGCTACGGAACCCTACGCTGAGTGTGGCCCGACATGCTCAACATCAGCATTCCGTGCCTTGCGTTTGCCAGTTTCGCCACATTACCGCTAATGTATAATGAATATATAATGAATGACAACACAAAGAAAAATTAGGGTAATGGTAGGACTCGAACCTGCAACATCAGCATTCCGTGCCTTGCGTTTACCAGTTTCGTCACATTACCGCTAATGTATAATGAATACTGCAGATGTAGACCGAAAAAAAAATGTTACTGCAAATGCTGATGTTGCAGGTTCGAGTCCTGCCAGTATCTTAATTTTTCTTTGTGTTGTCATTCATTATAATATAGCATTTCAAATTTCATTTGATTATATTAAGTACCAATAGATAGAAAACAGTAGCTATAATAGTATAATGTAATCTGTATAAAACTATTATTAAACAAAATGCTACTAAACACAATCATACCTACCTTTAATGTAGTTAACGTATTTATTTACTTTCTGCGCAAATTAACGTTCAATAAATATTTATTTCTTTTATTAATACCCAATCCGACAGCTTTTAGCTCCCGTGTTCAATTCGATCGGCGCGAACCGATTTTCGAAAAAATTTTCGAAGACAAATGTCATATTTAGAAAGCGAATAGCTCCGTTCGGATTCAAAACGAATTAATTCTCCCATCGATTTTATTTCCGAATGGAAATGTCATGTAGATAACCGTAACAGCCCGGAAAAGTTTTCGAACGGAAATCTTCTCATTCTGCTCGGAAACGAGAAACGTAATCGCCCTGCAGGCGTCAGGCGTCAGGCGTCAGGCGCTCCGCGCGGGCCGCTCACCCGCTGGATGCGCAGCTGCAGGTCGCGCACGAGCGGCTCGGCGTCGTGGTGCACGTCGTGCGCCGTGTGGTGGAAGGTCCACCAGGAGAACACGAAGCCGAGCAGCGTCTCCACCAGCTCGAACTTCTCGCGCTCGCGCACCGCCTGCAGCTGGAACACGTACTCCAGCGAGGCCTGGCAGAAGTCGCGCTCCGCCATGTCCATGGCCGCGTCCGCCTGCAACACGGGCGTGCCCATTACTCGACGCGTGGCACGTGTGCGACGCCCGACGCGGGGGGCGAGGCCGGGTCGATCAGTTCGATGGGCGTCAGCGCCAGCGCGTACCTCTTGGAAGACGTTCTCCTGTTTCTTTGTGGAGAGCGACAGCGTGCGCTCCTGACTCTGGCAAAATTTGGCCGTTTTCTTGTCAAACTTCTTCTTGCCCTCCTAGAAAAGACACGCAAACGCGCATTAACGAATAGTAATAAATAATGAAAGAAAAATTGTCTGCCTATCCCGATGATTGTGCCGTTTTTATCTTCCGGCATAAGAAATGCTTTCCTTTCTACGTAGCGTTATATTTATAGACGTAAACTTATGCCCGCAACGTCGCCCGTTCCTTCAGACGCTCTAATCGTCTCCGCGTGAAGACGGAGCGAACAGGAAGACTCGCTTTCGCATTAACAACATTAATACGTTCAATCAGTTCAGAGACGCCGTGACCTCGCGTCCGTGCGTCCGCAGCAGCCGGGACGATTCGCACGCTGACCCACTGCGCGGGCGCTTCCGGCGCTCACGTGCGACGGCCAGGTGAGCGCTCGCCGCCGCGCGCGCGCACGTCCCGACACTTCCATATATTAATACAACACAACACCAGCCAGCCCAACGGCGCAGCGTTACGACAAACTCGATTCTTACGCCTTCCCCACTCCGTTTGTCGTAACGTGCAGCGTACACTTAGCGTCTTGTCGCAGGACGTCGCGTGCCATACCGAAGTGGCGAAGAACATACTCGCATGATACTGATCTCCGTGTGTGCAAACTAATTCAACTTTAGAAACGGGAAAGTGACTGCATGGAAGCCATTTACATGTCTAAGCGTTAACCAATCTTTTTTAAATAGGCACTCGCGGATGCAAACGAGACAAATTTTTTTCATTGATAAAAACAAAGTTGAGATTTCTCAACTAGTAAGCGCTAGTAAGAGCTAACATTCCAAGCAAATTTTGTTTTACGCCCGCAAAATTGTAGACAGCAGTTTAGAAGCTCCTGATGAGTTAGTCATCCATTTATTCCGCGGTTCAAAGTGATTTAAATGCAGCCCCCTATTTATTAAGTGGTATTCCACTTTCTCACGCTTCTCTGAGCTTATCCACACCTGAGGTGCCGACTTCACAGCGAGACGGCAACTCGGCGAGTTAATTCGTTCAGTTTTGGTGTGTTTGTTATCTCAGATTCAATTCGAAGAGATCGCGTTTACCGTAGGTAGGTACAGTATGCAGTGTGGTTTGTCAACATGTGGAGGTACGTGTAGGTGTGCGTGAGCTCACCTTGACGGCGCCGATGTGGTCCTTGCGGAAGCGCTCGAGCGGCGCGATGATCTGCTCGTGCGCGCGCCCCAGCTGCGAACGGACAAGCAGACGCGTCAATACAATAACAAAGCCGCACGCGCCGGGATTATTAACCGCCGCTAATGCTCGGGGATGTTTACAGTACACTATTATAACGGACGGCCAGGAAGAACAAGAACACAGAGGCTATTATTATCCGCAATAGTATTTCTTGCACCATATTATTACATCGCACTTTAATGAATATCTTACGGAATGTCGCAAGTTTAAATTGCTTGCAACCAAATGTTTAACTCACGAATAAACCAAAACGCGCACACGATCGATTGCTTGGCTGGAGGTCCATACCGATTATAAGATCACAAAGTATCTACTTCTGAGTTTACCAGGGCGAAGAACAGGTTTTAAATAAGATAGAACGCAGTCTTGGTCCACTGCTCCATAATGAGCACACAGCCTAAGAGATCGAGGAAACATCCCCTCATTTAAGAGGAGTGTGAACCCAGCCCCAAAACGCGCTCTCCATACAAACGGCGATAACGTTTTTCACCCTAACCTATGGCAATGATTTTCTGGTATGTTGTCATTATGCCTTAGAACTAGGTTTGTATGTTTTGTTTTTTCCAATATTCTTCATAGATTTGACAATATTCGCATTTTAGGAGTATCATACAAAACACAAAAGCGTCAATATTTTGGAAACTATTAATATTTAAAAAATCAAAACATACAAACCTACTTCTAGGGCATAATAATAACACACATACAAAAAAATCATGGCTATGGGTCAAGGTTTAGAGGGTGGAAAAAATATCGCCCTTTGTATGGAGATTCGAGCGCTGGGTTTACACTCCTCTTAAGGGCTGGCACCTAATGCACGTAAGCCTCGAGGCGAGAAGATCTATCTGGAAAAAACGTCGAGAAGAAAATCTCCAGATATTTCAGCGATAAGGGAAATAAAATAAGGCCAAGTGCGGGCGGGTCGGTTTAATACAAACCCGCACTTGGTTGTGAAATTACTTTGAAATATCGCACAGCATACAACAGTCCATTTTGGGGACGTAGCTCGTTTAGATAGATATTTATTTTGCGTCACAAAGCCCAATTTGTTGTACCTGCGGTTACTACTATAAAATACAAATAAATAGTATGGGTGAAAATCGCGAATGTTTGAAACAATTTGCTTTATACGAATTATTTTGAGAGTAGTTTGCTACCAGGAGTACCTATGTCGGGCACGTTTCAGTGGTTCTTATCGCGTCGATTTTGCTGTAATCTAAAATTAATATGACTAACCGAGATATATGCAGTAATAGACGAACGGGAAGGTAGCGAGCAACTGCTATCGTGCGATAAGGCGCGGACTCGGTGCAAACAGACCTGCCAGCTTTCTGTCTAAACAGTCTAAATGTACAATGGGCGTGGCGGCACAACAGCAGACCTGCGCCCAGCGTTTAAAATTGTAAATTCGCGGCTGTCGCGATTATACATTGTTTTAATTCAATAACAATAGCGCGTTGTGCAAATAGGGCTTCCAATGGGCTTTCGCGGCACCGGCTGAGCAAACGTAACCTCTGTCACTAATAACAGCCATAAATCCGCTTTGGGTTTCCGCGGTTCGGTCCGTCGGAAAAAGATCAAGATTCGATGGTAGTTAGATTAGGTCTGTACCTAATCTTATAACCTCCGTAATGTCGATCCCGAAATAGCAAAGGTGAATGTAAACAGGGGCGCGATCGCGGAGGTGTTTACGCCACGCGAAGGTGAGCGCGGTGCTCAGCATTGAGCAGCGCGCTGTTATCTGGTTCCACGAGCGCGCAGCGAGCGGGCCGCTACACCATTAACCACACGCGTTCTACTACATAACTCCTGTCCATCGTTCTATAAACAAGCCTACCTATACCTACCCTTAGTGTGTGTATTGTGTAGGTAGGCACACAGCGGCAGGAGTCTAAGATCATCATATTTCATAGCGTCTTCATGGATTCACGGTCACGATAGGCAAGACGAAGTCCGAAACACCGCACAGCCTGCCAAAGCCTGCATTTGTACTCTCCAATTACAGAAGTTAGGCCCGTCGTTCATTAGAGCGAGGTGCTCGACAATATTTGTCAGTTTAAAGTTTCTCCAATGAACGACGCAACGGGACGGGACTTACTGAACTTGCACTGGTGAAACATAGTAGAAAAGCTGTTTCGCACGGTGGATGAGAGATGGGTTAGTATAGGGGGGAGGAGAGCGAAAAGCCGGTGATGGATCAGCGATTCTTGGTTTCGCTGGTCCCCATGGGCGGCGATGATCATTTCCTATCACGTAACTTGCATGCTCGTTTGCCTCCGTTTTTCATTTTGTTTTCGAATCAATGGAACAAGAGGCAATCTTTTTCAAGATCATGATTAGAAACGTTACAAAGTTGGATGTTGACCAAATCGACTCTATCTTATGTAGGTTAGCAACTTGTCGTCTGTCTACTACGTAGTTATACCCCAGTGGGGTGACGACGGACGGGCGCAGCGCGGCGCGATGTGTCAGCGCCGCGATGACGTGCTATCTATTGAGCCCGGCCCGCGCGCCCGTGCCGTACACGGGCGCTTTGCAATAAGCAGCTGCGGCATGCAACTGTTTCCTTGGGGCGTCGGTACGTTACATCCACCATGTAGGAATCAGTCTCCATAAGATTGCCAGCCCAAATGATGCGTCTCCCGAGCCCGGCCTCAGAGGGTATAGAGGTGAGGCGTTATCAACTTTGGCTTTGGCCCCTAGGTATCCTTGGTGTGCATCGCGCAGTTTTCACATATTGGTAGATGTTACAACTTGGTCATATAATGCTCTACACTAAACATTCCTGTTGATTTATGTCTTAGGGGGATTTAAACAACCGAATTAATGGGCAATCGGTTCTATGGATTGCAATTCCAAATCGTACGATGAATGCGAAGTAGAATTGTGATGTGAGTGTAGGACTGGACGGCGTGTCGCGTTTGCCACGGTTATGGCTATTGGTTATAGTTGTAGTGCGGCGGTCGGGCACTCGCGGGCGCTGGCGCCTCGCTGGCCGGCGCGGCGAGTCGCTGACCGGGGTCATTAGTATGCGCGCCCGGCGCCCGTGCAGGAAAGTGAGAGTGGACGACACACGATTACGTTGTGAATGGCGACCGGTTGATAACGCGCCGCATACACAAACAACCGCCACGAGGGACGTAGTGCCGCTGCCCGCCGCGCGTTACACGACCAATTGCCAATTGTTTTACAATAATAAGGATAAACTGCGGCAGGTCTCTATCGCAGGCAACGCTGCACAGTACACATCTTATAGCTTTCATTCTTAACTCGTTAAAAGGGGGCTGTCAAGATGTATTTTTTTAATTGAGTACGTTGACCCGCCCACAGCCTGATGGACGACAAAACCAACTTCCCCAATCCCCATGAACAGAGCAGCTCAACTTGAGAAACAGCAAAAGAGGAGTCGTCTACAGGCACAAACATATTGTAATATTTTTTTAAATCTATGCGACGCTTGAGATGTACCAAACGAGAACTATTCATTAAAGAACAAAATAAAACTTTTTCTCAGGGTCTTTGTAGGTAAGGCGCTATGAATGGACAAAATTCGGAAAAACAACTTTACCGTTAAGGAATTAGCATGAAGCGTGATTGAGGGCGTGTAGCTGTCATTAGGTAGGTAGGTACATATGCCGTCACGTCTCAACTAACGCATGAGGTAAACACGCGCATGTCAGTCCAGTAGTGCACAGCACGGCGAGCCCGCGCCCGCGCCCGCGGCCCGCGCCCCCGCCGGCCTTGACACGAGGACGTCGCACAATGCATTCTTACAATTCGAACGCTACGTGCGCTACCTTCTATGCGAGGGAATGCCGCTGCTCTAATGTTTATTAATTTATCAGGCTCGGCAATATTACTGACTCGGCCTTTCATTGTCCGACGTGTATCACCGAGCCAACAGCGCTCTCCGTCCACTGAGAGAATGAGGGCCGGCGCCAAACGAATCCAGCGATTGTAATTGTTTAATTTTTGAAGATTCTCAATAAGAGTATATTTTTAAAGTTCTTGCAAAGTACAGTCACTATTTTAATTGATATAAGAAGTTCAAAAATATCTATACACACGTTTTTTAAACTGTGGAGGGATTTATTGCGATATTCTTGGGCATTTTTTGGACTTCATCTAATTCACAGAATTTGCTTGAGTGTACCTAGACAGCAACGATAGCAAAGAAATTCTAGGGAATTGCATCTCGTTAAAAGTTTAGTGAGATGCTAACGTTAATAAAAGCGCCGCATCGGATACAAGTCAAAAGTTATACCTGGGCCGTAGATCCTAGGGGATGAGCTATCAAGAAGTAGATGGAGTGAAGCGTCCTTTCTAACAGCTGCGCAACCAACCCTAGTCCATCGTTGACGGACACCTGTGAGCGGGACGGGAGGGGCGCCGTGAGTACTGACCATGCGCTCGCGCTCGTCCTCGATGGTGCGCATGAGCTTGGCGAAGTGGTGCAGCGAGTGCGAGATGACGCGCTCGTCCTCCGTCATGGAGGCGCCGATGCACGCGAACTCGAACTGCTCCATGCTGCCCGCCAGCGCCAGCTGCGCCGCGCCCAGCCCTGCCACAGAACACACAGCACTCAGCAAACACCCATCACTGCTTCCCGTCGCAGCAAAGGCTCATTTATAGGAGGGCGATAGGTTGCATCCAGTGATTAACTCCTACTCCATCGCAAGCTGGAGAGGATTATGAAAATTGCCACTTTACATCACACAAACATAGTAGTATTAGTTCATTAGTGGAGCACCAAGTACTCGTCGTCGTGTAGTCATCAGGCACGGTTTCCATTCCAGTACGAGCGCCGCACGAGCATGAGCGTGACAATTAAGAGACAGTTTGCATGAACGCCACGTGAACGACGCAGCTGTGCGTGACGCTATTCAGTATGTGAAAAAAGTTGTTCGAGAAGATTTTAACAAAAAAGAAGATAAAATCGTTTATTTCAGACTCCCATATCTTCATATTGTTTTTATACTAATTATTAAAAATGAATAGAACGTCTTGAATTTCGTGACAATCTTAAAAATAATATATCCTGCTAATTGTAGTCTAAAATATCCTACAACTAGCGAGCCGCCCGGCTTCGCACAAGTAAGTACAATTAGGATGTGATGTACTTCTATAAAAACCTTCCGTAAATAAATCTTTAAATGACAGTAAAAGTTTGCTTGGTTAGGTGTAAGCGGCGGAAGATACGATGAGGGTTGAGGACGGACAGGAACGGATGGTAATTTTTACCTTAATATTATGTATGTACATAAAGATAAAGATATTATAACATGCAAAAGTAATGATTTCTTGGACATCTAGATGTTTGTTCCTCAATCGTCAATCTACGGCTGCAGGACGGATTTAGATGAAATTTGGCAGACAGACAAATATGGTCCTGGATCAAAACAAAGGACACTTTTATCCTGTAAAATGCATAGAAAATAATAATATCACGCAGGCGAAGCCGCGGGTAAAAGCTCGATGTATCATAAATATGAAAGTGATGATGTTTGGATGTTTGTTCCTCAGTAAAGATGTTCTTATGTTTGTTCCTCCATCACAAGTTAACGGCTGGACAGAATTAAATGAAATTTGCGAGACAGGTCCGCCTTGTCCCGAATTGAAACAAATGATACTTTTTGCGCGGGTAAAAACTAGTTATATATAGATTTATTTGTTTGTCTTTTTTCATTTATTTATTTATATACAAACATTTGTAATTTACAGTTAAACACCAAAACATTACAAACTTAATTTAATCAATCCATTCATTCATGCATCGGTATGCAAGATACATATTTGGCCAAACCTCTGGGTCAACTCCAGGTTTAGGAAATGTGAATTATATGTAATACCTATCTGATTGAATATACATTACATACACAATACGATACACTACATAACCAACACATGCCTAAACCGGATCGCGAGAACACATACTCTGCGAAAAACCGGCCAGTTTTTAGCGAACAGGCAGCTGGGTCGAAAGTAACTCGTATGAACCGTGCAGTTTACAGCGAGGGCTTCCCGATCCGCGAACATTCACCGGCTCAAGGTGAGTCGGCGTCCTCGGCGCAGGTGCGGCGCGGCGCGGGTCGACTCGCGCGCTCCGGCAGGACACGCCGACCCGTGCACCGGCATTGCAAACGTACTTAGAAGAGGATTTAACATACTACTACTTGATACGACATTCAGCCGCAGACGGGTATGAGCCCGTCCTGAAGCTACCCCGGTCGTTGACCCCGGGTGGCAGACGTCGCGCCGCGCGGGCGCAGCCCCGACCACACACACCCAAATACAGCTAATGAGCTCGTTCCTAACTTAAATTGTCGCGATGATTTCACCTCTTATTATGCACACCGTTCGGAACAGAATAAAAGTTGACTCTCGAATAGGTTACATGCTGCGCCAACATTCAAAATTATGAAACACCTATTACGTTTTTGAATAAATCTGGCAATCAGGTTTACTGCATGCAGTGAAATTAAAAAAAGAAAGAGACCGGGATGACGTCACCGTGCAGTCGCCGCGGCCGCCTCGAGCGAACGTGCCTAAACAAATAGAGGAGCCCGGCGGCGGACGCAGCGGCCAATTTATTCAAAGAGTGCATAACTTATGGTAATCAGTGAGTCAACATGGCGAACTGGTGTTATCGCATCAATTGGATTAGCGAGTAAATCGCGCGGTGCATCGTTCCGCGCGCGCCCGCAGGCCGCGGCCACCTGCACTACCTACACCAGAGAGTTCCTGGGGCTGAGTCCTAGGACTCAGGAGGGCAGGAATGTGATCGATTGAAGGTCTCACACGCGACCAAATTGACTGTCGCCCTAATTACACACATGCGACCTCGTGAGACCTAATCTGACTCCACCATCGTTAGTTTTATTACCTTTTTCACGATCGTTTAGCTCAAGCTAAACGACCGACTTACCTACCAACTAGACTGCGCTAAGCATTTTGGGGTGCGATTGAACCAAATTTAGAAAACAACTTTTTTTTAATTTTCTCGTATCAGAGTGTACTAAATATGCTCAAGTGCTCTACTTCCCTTGTCTTGTCATGTCGGTATTCATCTATCGAAGGGGGATCTTAGTTGGCTACGATGGCATGGTCGTTGTCATATTAACTCACGAGCTTGTACTCGCGGCTGCATTATTTTACGGGATAAAACGCATCCTATGTTTAAATTCAGGACATGATCTATGTCTCCCAAATTTAATCTAAATTCGTCCAGCCGTTAAAGCGTGATTGAGAGACAAACGTCCAAACATCATTTCCTTCGCATTTACAATATAGGTATGTAGGAAGTAGGATATTAGTAGGATAGGATAGGATTTACCTCTCAAAGGGAACGACACCTTAGAGAAACAGTTCTCGGCTTGTCGCTATACGTTGGGTTTGGGTGTATGGCATACATACACCCATCAGAATTTCGCGAAATTACGATTAGCACGACATGGTGCTAATTGCAGACTCATCGGAAACTTTGCGGCGGCTGAAGCGCGCGTTCAGGAAGTATTAAACAGTAAATAAATAAGGTCATTGTTTTGCATTATCGGAGCTAAGCCGCAGGTGAGTGCTGGAGCGCCGAGTGGGGACAATGAGTGCATCGCCGCAGCGGGCCACTGATAGCAGCCGCGCGCGGCAAAGCGCGTGAGTCAACGCAGTGCCCACGCGCAGCCAAACGCACAAAAACTCGGCAAAAGGACTGCCATTACTCATTACCTCCATACAGCCGATACAACGACGCCTGGTCTATTGTAGACGCCAACTGAGCCTACACTACCTTAAGTGTGGGCTCGGTACAACAAGGCTTGTACATTGGTAAATTAGCGTCGATTAATGGACTGTTCCTATATTCCAACAACAGATTGTTTTGCCTAGGAACAGTTAAATTTTGACACATTTTCTATGGGTAATCAGTCAAAATTTGACAGTTGGTAGGTCAAACTTTCCATTGTTTGAATATAGGAATGCAAAATATTCCAACTTCATTTACAATTCAAACACAGGTATCCCTATGATTATCTGAAGAATTACATTTCTGTATTGTTTTGTGGTGTACAAAAAAATTAGTAGCCTATGAGTCAGGGATAGTGTAGCTTTAGATTAGTGAAAAAAAAATCTAATCAGTTCAGTAGTTCCAGAGATCAAACCCTACATACATACAAACAAACAAAGTTTACCTCTTTATTACATTAGTGTAGAAGTGTAGATAAAATAAGATAGCATCACAAAACATGTAATGAAAAAATCCTTAAACAAGATTATTTTGTAATCTTCAATTGATAAATACTGTCATGAACATAAATTACACAATGATCTACAAATATCCTCCATTTGACTGAAGTGTAATTGAATATTGTAGATAGCTGACTCAGTTAGCTTTACATGTACATGTACAGCTACATACAGCTGTACACATTCATTAGTAAACATTCTTTTGTAGAAAACTACTGTAGTTTATCCAAAGTACAGTAATCAGTAAGTTTTCTCCAATGGTGGATGTCAAATAACACGTTACAGTTGGTAGTAAGGAGGCAAAAAGGCGGGCTGAGCCAGCCAGACATGCACTCATTCATAATGCCGCTGGCACACACAGTTCATCTCACTGCTGTGACAGTCTAGACATTGCACACATGCCAAGATAGTGCTATTATACCACACATTGACATTGATTACTCTCTCGTCTAGGATATACTGCTCCATTATGTACACATACTGCATGGATTTTAATAAATTCATCCATTTGAGAAAAGTCAAAAACAACAAAAAAATGGATTTCATCAAAGTTTACATGATAAACCCACCTCATGGCCACCTTTGACCCCACTTCATGTAAGCCCTAACTGTAGCAAGCAAAAGTGTTGCAATAATGAAAAGTTTATTCATATTAATTTGGCTGTGAAGTTTAGGAATGTAGTGCACAAAGAAATATTAGCAAACACAATGCATAAGTGTGAGTGCAGGAAGCAGACAGTGCCCAGTGGAGCGGAGTGAAGGCCGGCTGCGGCCATGCGGCTCAATGGAGCAATTCAACACTATCAGCACACATGCAACATATGCGCACACCTCCCTGTTGATAACTATTCAATTCTAATAACAATGGATTACACAAACAGACATTATCAAACATATTGATGTAATTTTCAGTAATAATAACTATAAAATTACACATTAGGTGATTGTGATGTATTTCAGCAACTGATCGCCAAGTTTCAATCTTGCGAGGGACAAATGCCTATATGATGAATATAAATGTTTGTCCCTGAGTCATGGATGTTATGTATAAGTTTGTAATATTTATCTCTATAAGTATGAATATCCTTTGTTTAGCACCTATAGCACAAGCTTTGCTTGGTTTGGGACTAGATTGGTTGGTGTAAATTGTCCCAAGAATTTTGTTGTGCTTGACTTGTTGTAACATAATAATAAGCATTCAGTTTTCACTAAGAACATACTAGGAGGTGACTTATTGGATTTTATTTCACCATTGCATCATCTGGGGTAGTAAATAAACAGACGATCACATCAACATAATGTTGTGTTCGCTGCCTAACTTTGGGCCTCAGGCATTTCAAAGAGGTCTGTAACTCTATAACAGCTCTAAATCAGATAACTTTTTCCAAGTGATGGGTAACTGCAGCAGGCACTAGTGCTCATTAATATGTGCACGCAAGTCTTACCAACAGTGTTGCACACATTCCTGCGCACTTTGTCTACCTCCACCAATACATACTTATAGCTTGGCCCTACATGCTACAGCAGTCAGTAACTAAGTCCAGATCTAGGTCAACCCTAACTGCAGTTACCTAGTACAACTATGAGTGTGTGTGTAAGTGTCAACGTGTCCTAGATCAGCATTTTCACTCTGACCCACTATGCATAGACGGCAAGGGGACCACTTGGTCCACAGAGGAATTTGACACTGATTAATGGGTCAATGAAATAGGCCGCGTGCAGTAAGGCTGGCGAGGGGGCACTCACGCTTGGCGGCATGGACCACGTCCTTGACCTCCTTGACCAGCCGCTTGACCTGCTGCGAGGTGCGCTCGAGCTCCTTCTCGTGGCGCAGCAGATTCTCGCGGAAGTGCGGGCTGTCGGCCAGGCACTCCGTGAACTCGAGCGGCACGAGCCCCACGCCCATCCTGCGCGCTCCCGGACCTCCCGACGCTGCTCGTCTCGTCACGCTCCGCACTGCACTTTCACCGCGCGCCGGCGCGGCCCGACATCGCGCTTCGCTGTATCGATACACGGACGGAATCGCTTCGATATGACGACGACACTCTTAACGATGCTAAGGTATACGATATCAAAATTGATATAAATTCAGGAACAATATTTCTCGATAAATAGTTGCGTATCTGTCAAAAATGGACTTTGACGGTGTTGCCGCACTAACAGTACGAATACTACTATGCGTCTGTTGGCCAACTTGGCCAAGTTACATGTTTCTACCATATTTGGAAGTCGTGTACAAAAACAAGTATTTAAATTGATAAATCGAGAATTGAAAAAAGAATGTACGGTTGAGTTTTTTGTGGGTCAAAAAATAACAAAACGTTAACAGAGGCCCTAGTACGCCAGTTTTTATCGCTGACTTAAACCTTTTGTCGCTTTCTGACCAATAGGCGTGTGCGATAGGGACAAAATATGCTTTAATGTGCGCGATGAACGGTAGCGTGCGATTTTAACACCTGTTTTTTATTTCTATGGTAAAAAATAAATAAGAAAGAGATCGGCTTTAAATAAGAAAGGAATATACATATTATGTGTAAATTTTAGTTACCGAAATATCTTAAGATTCTTATCTTGTAATGTTAAACATTCAAATTATTAAATTTAGGTTTAAATGCTATGTAATGACAACACAAATAAAAAGTTGGTAATGTGGCGAAAATGGAAAAACACGTGGCACGGAATGCTAAGGTTGCAGGTTCGAGTCCTGCCATTACCCTTGATTTTCTTTGTGTTGTCATTACATAGCGTTTTAATTATGTTATATGTTTTGTTGAGTATTGTAGGTACAAAAATACTCGAAGACAATAAAATCGTATTGTAAAAATCGCGTAGAATTGTTCCCACGGAAAGCTGTGTGAAAATGTTTGAATTTACTTTAGAATGTGAGTCAACTTTAATCTTTGCCCTCGGTTCATCCATTTGGAATGATTTGGCCTAAAACTAAAATTCAATAATATTCATTGCAGTGTCATTGTAATGGCTTTGTCCGTAGGTTACATAATATATATACCTAATAATACACGTTGGATACTTGCATCAAACAGTCAAAATAGAACATGAACATAATTACCTATTAAAAACAGATTATTTAAGTATTGAAGTCAATCGCTCGACATGTTTCAGACCAGGACCCCAATTCTCGGTTCATGCGAAATGCATGTCACGTGCGAGATACGTCAAAAAACAATATATTTCCAAGGAATTTGACAGTTGTTTTCGTGCGAGATGAATCTCGCATAAACCGAGAATTGCCCCTCAGCCGGGCGATTCTTGGATTTTGCGAGATTTATCTCGCACGAAAACAACTGTCAAATTCCTTTTGAAATCTGTCGCTTTAAGTCGCATCCCGGATGAATCGAGATTTGGAGTCCTCCGTGGTCCTCAGTCATGGGTGAGCCTTTGCGGCGGTGGCGCGACGACGACTCAAATGAACAATTTAGAACGTTTCGTACTGTTTCGTAGGTTTAAAATGCTCAAAATGATTCCAAATTGTTTTGAAAACTACCACTTCTTCTTTTAATAGACTGATGAACTTGGCAACCCTACAGTCAGGCCCTTGCCATAAAAAAAAAAACCTAACGTTTCATTTCAAGGCTACTACGTTTACATTTGTTTTAAGGCTGACTTACATTGATCCAGTAGCTGCTCTGAATCCAGTATCACTGGGTAAAAAAACAAATAAATGTACGGGGACCGGCTAAATAAAACTGTTTCATTAGGTGCTCTATTCAGATCCAGCGCTGGATACTGGATACGGAAACTGTTTTACATTAATCTAGTGTAAAACCAGCACTGGAATCCAGTGACGATGGATCAGTGTAAAACAGCCTTTTTTTATGAAACAAGAAGGCAAACAAACAAGTGGGCCACCTGATGGTAAGTAATCACCACCGCCTATACACACCCGCAACACCAAACAGGGTGCAGATGCGTTGCCAACCCAGAGGGGGCTAAGACGGAATACCTCTAGTGTTGTGTTATTTTTATCTTCTTTTGAAATTATTCCACTGTTATAGGGTATAATCAGGTATAATACAATAGTAAAAAGCTATCGATAAAAATGAATCAAATAAATGGCAAATATATATATATTTGAGTTGCGATGGTTGCGACTAAGTTTTGGCGGCGGGCGCGGCTTCCGCCGCTTCTTCCTCGGACGACTCTTCCTCTGACTCGTCGTCGTCGTCGTCGTCGTCGTCGTCGGAATCCGACTCGTCGTATTCGTAGTCGGCGCCTTCGCCGCCGCCGTATTCTCCTGCAAATAAAATGCACATCGAATGGGTTTACGAAACTAGGCGCATCAGCGTGTCGGGGTCATTCGATATCATAGGATTTGATGGTCGGGCGGAAACTCAAAGCGTTCATAGTCGCTGTCGCTGTACCACTACTGTGTCTGTCAAGAAGCTACTCTAGAACACGGCACAGCATTGGTTGTTGGCTATTTAATAGTACATTAAACCCTGAGGGTGGTTAAATAAAGAATGTCTTAAATCGCAGGAACTTGTCGCACGAGCCAAAGGCGAGGGCGATAAACATGCGACCTGAGGCTTTCTTTATGACCGCCCGAGGTGTGTACATAATTTTACGTCTTCCCCTGGCCAGTAAGTGGAAATTTCCGCTCGCGTAGCGGGCGGTAAATTGCTACATACAGCCCGGGTGAAGTAAAAAGTCTAAGATGTCCATTGAAGCGAATGATCAAAGTCTAGTATCAGGCCCGCCGCTAGCTATTTGAACGCCCGTGTGCAATACCGATTATGCCTCTACGACTACCCATGCTGAGTTTGTCAGAAAGGCTGTTTATCTACACACATATCATTAGTGCTCTATAACGCGTTCAGAAACCGTAGGAAATGACCAGCATTATTACAACCAATTTTATTACGAGAACTTTCTTGTCTGTGGTAGTAGGTAAATCTGTACTTTAATGGTCAATCTGTAATGACCATTAAAGTATCGAATTCTGTAGCGTTATGAGTTCAAGTTTGGAACAGTTGTCAAAATTCAAGTGGGTCTCTATTCTAGTAATCATAGGTATTAAAACAGTTATCGATGTGAAACGTCAATCCAGTATGTTTTTTTAATATAAACCGCACGACATTTAATCTCGAATTACATGGGAATAGGGACTTCATTCGTTAGTCTTATTTAAAAAAAACGTTCCTTTTGACGGAGGATCGAATTGTCGCCATTACTGTTGTCATTCGTTTGTTGGTTTTTTTCTGTTACGGTTTTTTGCTGTAATGATATGTGTGTAGATAAAGTAGTGTATGCAACTGTATTATAATTAGGCCTTAAAACACTCGTGTGATCCTATTATGAAACTCGCTGACGTTCGTCTCATAAAACCATACTCGTGTTGTAAAGCCTCTCATTATAGAGCAGTTGCATAAACTACTATTATTGTTGTCTCATGAGGGTGTAATAAAAGCAAAGAATTGCCGCCCCCCGGACGTGCCGCCCGCGTGCGGTGCACGCGTTGCACGGCCGCTCGCCGCGGGCCCGTCTAGCACCGTCCAGGGCGGCGCCCGGGCAGGCTGCCGCGCATGCGGGCCGGCGCCACGTACCCGCGCCGCCGTAGCCGGAGTAGCCGGTGTCGTCGCCGGCGTCGTCGGCCGGCGCGCCCTGCCGCCCGTAGCGGTGCGAGCGCGCTGCACACACACACACACACACACACGGTCAACACGAGGCAAACTGAGCTCCAGCTGATTACATCTTATAATTATCACGACATCGAATTAAAAAGTTACTAGCGCCCGACCGATGAGGCCTTTCTTTTATTATTATGAAATAGGGAGGCAAACGAGCGAGAAGATTGCAGATGCGTTGCCAACCCAGAGGGCTAAGATGGAATGTCAAGCACTGCTGCTTAGCGGCAGGATTAGCGATTGTTCCGGATGGACCTTGCACAAGGTCCTACCACCCGCAAAAATATTGTGTACCTTGTATAGTACTCTTTCATGTCGCTTCGTGGTGATCAGTAAGGAGTTATTGCATAAATTGTGACCGCCTAACTTTAATTTATAAGTCCGTGCTGTCCCTCTTTCACGACTCTGGTTAAACAGAGCAGCGCGGAGAGATCGATTAAAGCGAGGCGGTTATATCAGGGCCGCTGGGACATCACATGAGACGCCGGGTCTCATGAATTCCACCACCAGGTTTTGCCAAACACCTCGGTGGGGAACAGCGGAGCGGGGAGGTTCGGAGCTATCCGGTTATGACTACCACGAGTACAACCGTCAATAGGATGGCACACGCTCTCGAAGATTTGCTTGGTCAAATGCTACAGATATGAGTCGAACGCGCGGCGGTACTGACTGGACATGCTGAGGTCCGCGGTGAGCGCGGTCGGGTAGGAGCACTTGGGGCAGGGCGGCGCGCCGCGCTTGTCGCCGCGCACGCCGCGCCGGCGCACGTGCTCCTCGCAGAAGCACGTCTTGCAGCGCAGGCACGAGTACTGCCCTAGCCGGTTGCACGATTGACCTGCAAGCACACGGCGGCGCATCACTTGATAGGCTTACAGCAGAACGATTAAGAAAAAATATTTTCGAAGTGTATTATTAGCAACGAGACTAAATAGTACTGCAGCCGCGCTGCTTCGCCAGGCGACTAGAGACAACTGGCAGCACGGCAGCAGCACGCGACTACAGCGCGAGTGTCAGCGCCGCGCAGGAGCCATACATATAGCGACTGCCCGGCGGGTACTCGCTCTGGCGGCTGGTGCTCTGGGGTTACGAAGCGGGCGGTGACTCACACTTGTAGGTCTCGGACTCCAGCACCTGGCAGGAGGCCTGGTGCTCGAACTGGTCGTCCTCGCACAGGAAGCCCTCGCAGAAGCAGCAGCGGAACACGCGCCCGCCGTGCTCCCACACGCCTGGGGCCAGACCATTCAGAAACGTTACATGTATTATTATCAAAATGCGATAAATGGAGTTTATGAGCATTTATTGAACTTGCTTCATTAATCGAATTGTCTGTCTGTCTGTATGTGTGGTTAAATATGTTTATATTTCTAGTGTTATTTGCTCGGCTAGTAGACAATGCCCGCCGCAACCTTCGCCTGCTGCCCCATTAAGAAAACATGTCACTGGTAATGAAGAAGTAGTATGCCAAGATGTTCCAATGGATGGTGCATGCAAATGATA
Source organism: Ditula angustiorana (assembly GCA_963691745.1). Classification (NCBI taxonomy): domain Eukaryota; kingdom Metazoa; phylum Arthropoda; class Insecta; order Lepidoptera; family Tortricidae; genus Ditula; species Ditula angustiorana. Next base: position 71,688 of record OY829491.1, read on the forward strand.
CGAAGACGAATGACGTAAGAGTTAGGGAGGACGTCACCTCGCTCGCACTCGAGGCAGACGGCGTCGGTCAGCGGGCAGGTGCAGGCGTGCGCCGTGAGGCACTTCCGGCCGTGGCACACCCACGCCTCGCAGAAGTCGCAGATCGCGCCCTGCAACACCACACGCACCATACACTCAAATTCTGGGCCACTGCAGAACTTTGTCACAATCAATGCCACAATAACTGTCAAAGTAAATGTCACAATTATAAAGCTACTAGCTAGTGCCCGCGTCTTCATCTGCGTGGAATTCGTTTATCGCTGTCCCGCGAGAACTAAGCATTTCGAAGACATAAAAAGTCTCCTATATTAATACATATCCAGCGTATAAACCATCTCAGATCCTAATTTTATCTAAATCCGTGCAGCTGTTTTAGCGTGAAGAAGTAATTAAAGTTTAAGTCACACACAAACTTTCAGCTTTTTATTATATTTGTGATTGTTCATTGCGATAAAGTTATACAGTGGAACAGAATTTAGATTTCGCACCTTTAGAATTAAAGCGACTCAATTCTGAATATGACATTTCCCAAAATTAAACCCTATGTCTTTTTATTAAGGTGAAATTTTGGGACGTGTATTATTCAGAAATGGGTCACTTTAATTCTAAAGGTGCAATTAATCGATTCAAAAGGTTCTTCTAGTGCCTGCAAAAATGGCCGGGAGAAATAATACCTGATGTCTGAAAACTCACAAATGTTTTTGTGCATGTTTAAGGTCCAAAACTCAAACATTATTATTATTATAAGCTCATGCCTGTTTTCGTTTGGGGTAGGCAGAGACCACAGAACGCCATTTGCTTCTGTCCTGGCATACTTCCCTAGCTTCCTCCACACACATTCCTCTCTTCATGCATGCTTGGCAGTTACGGGTACTTCTAAGTCTGTCTGTCTTTAGGACGTCGCCAATTTGGTCAACGAACGCACGCCTAGGCCGCCCTCTACCAACTCGCCCAGTCACATCACCACATCAAACATACTGTAATACTTTTACCAAACTGGAACAAAATTACTTTGCTACTCTGCAAAACCTCTGCTGTAACTGTTTTTACCTAGATGGGCAACTGTTACACCTTAGAGTATTAGATAGAGAGCTAGTTCGTACCACCATGGCCAGGCCAGTAACGTAGAGGCCGGGGTGGCGCACCACGCAGTCCCCAGCCTTGGCCATGCACTTGCCCTTGCCGCAGTGCGCGCACACCGGCAGCCGCTGCACCGCCGCGCAGAAGTAGCAGAATGCTCGGCTCTTCTGCTTCCTACATGAATATAAACATTACTATGACACTGATCAACATGCATACATACATAGTAAAAAAAAAACATTCAAAGTGAGTGTCTTTTAGAGTTCCTTTTTTCTCTATAGAAAAGTAGGGAGATATTAGCCACGATGCCGCTCGCCTATAATCGCATTGTAATAAGTCATAAAGTTGGCTGTAATATGTTAGTAGTGGGGTCTAGTCGAGAGACAAGCACTAAAGCGCTGGAACTAAGAACTGAAATTTGACCCCTGTATTTTAACTCGTAACTGGATTCCCCCGGGACGGGCAGATGGATCGTGTGTCAAGTGTATAAAGGAGGTAGCAAATGAGGCAGCGGCGGGTACTTCTGGCACTTGTCGCACTCCATGGGCACGTTGCAAGGGTGCGCGGCGAGGTCGACGTGCTCTCGCGCGTTGCGGATCTCCTTCTGCCGCTGCTTCTGCTTCTCCGCCTTCTTGCGCTGGCCAGTCTTCTTCTTCTTCGGCATCACTGCTGACTTTAACGACTTGTTGCTGAAAAGGCCTACAAAATTATGAAAATAAAATGACGACGCCTGTCCACCAACGCGACGACTCTCTTCTACTTTTTCTGACAGTCTACTGACAGTTGACGTTGACATTTTTGACAGTAAACAGATGACCTCAGATGTCAAATAAAAAAAAAGATACGAAACGTATTGAAGACTTCAAAACATGTTGCGAAGCAAAAATAAAATAGAACTACAGTAAATCCTCACCATAAACATCGTTTTTCACTGAAAACTTACAATTATTAAGAAAAAATAGCTTGATACAATTATAGGGTACAATAGTTATATTAAACTTACTCAAACGTCTAACGAAAGTTAACAAAACTAAACGCAGCTAAATGCTTACTGTTCAGAGTATAGATTTTGATTTACATAAAAAAGATTTTAACTACCTTGAATTTGTTATTCAAATTAAATAAAGGTTCCCATTACTATGACGAAAGAAAAACAATTTGAAACGTAAGGGTTCTTCGAGGCGTACTTACATTTTAAGCTGAACATGTTTTGCAAATAAGTGATCAACCGGTTTTTATTTTTTTATCGAGGTCAGGTTTTGAACGAGATTTATTATACTACTAATTTCAGATGCGCTAGTTGACAAATGAAACCGTATGTTACGAGATAATTTACTATTTTGCAAGGTCACCTTTGTTGTTTTACCTCAAGATACTGTCTGTACTGTCACATCAACGGAAAGATCAATCAAAACAAACATTGTTATTTTTAGTGTCGGCGCTTCGCGGGGAGGCGCTGGTTGTTCGCCGAGCAGCGGGCGGCGCGCTACGACGCTGGCAGTGCGTAGTTCTCTCGGCTCCTCCGCGGCCGTCTCGCATCGCACCATGTTATCCCCTTCCGACTTGGTAAGTTAAATTACTAGTAACTGGATAAACAACACAGTATTGATCGTCCTGCTGTCGGAATGTGGTCTCTGGCCTTTAATAATAAACACTTCGTGTTAACCGATATACGCAGGAAACTCGAGAAAGGGTTCAATAACAATATTACGATCTCTTTGTGGGATTGTAGGTATAGCTTATTGCGTGATTCGCGTGTAAGCGCGTCTTGCTCTTGCCTCTGTCATAATCATAAAGTTGGTATAATTGCTACTAACTGGACTGTTTACTCAACTCAAACATGTGTTTTTCTTCTAGTCAACTACATATCCTATTCAAATGTACTTAAACTTTAAACTTGTGGAACTTTCAGATAGCCATATCAGCAATGATGCTGCTCGCACATAATATACCTAATAATAATAAACAAGAGGTTAGGTTGTTAGTAGACTACTGTACTAGACTACTAAACAATCTGTAGCCAGCCAAACCATCAAAAGTATATTTAAAATCTTAATTTTGTGCGAAAATAAAAGGTACCAACTACCTTAACACTTTCACAACTTTCTAAGTTTATGTAGGAATACTGTCAACACTACTAACTTTTTTGTAGATACATAAGAATAAAAAATATTACTCTGAAGAAATATCTTTGTATGATGAAGTTACTTCCTCATTTTATGGGGTTATGACAGGCAGACAATCTACTTAGTTTAAAGGTCCAGACACATATGGTTGATAAGTTACCCTGACTACAAAGCTAGAGGTTTTGGGTTTGATTCTCACAAGGTACAAATGATTGTATGATGAATATGAATTTTTGTACCAAAGTTATGTGTATTTAAGTATTTGTTTTTCTAAATAATATGTATGTTTATCCTTTGTCTAGCACCCACCACACAAGCTTTGTGTAGTTTAGGACTAGCGAGATCCATTGTTGTTAAATGTCCTGATTTATTTATCCCCATGTTCACTTTTCTTTCAAACATGCTTGTAGTATGCTGATAATTACTGGAACTAACAAATACTACAAAGCCATTATCCTGTGTGGTCTGTAGTCATGTTTCCATTATAATAATGTACAAATCAAATACAATATTTTTGGCCATCAGTGTTGCCAGGAGTCTTATCATGGATTTTCATACATTTAAGAAACTGTCAAGTATGGTGAATTGAGCCCTTAATGTGGCAGAATTTAGAAAAATATATAATTCGCGCCTCAGTTGATGTTATGTCTTGGAAACTTTGTTAAAAAAAATATGATGGTGAAATTTAAAAACTAAAAGGTTAAAACATGTTACCATGGTACAGATCGATAAATTAAGGGATATAGTCACCTCAAATGACAATTTGGTATGGAATTCACAACTTTTTGAAGTCATACAAAAATGTCCAAATTAGCCTGTTTAGGCTAATTCGGACATTTCGAAAACTCGCCTAACCTGGCAGCGCTGATGGCCATGGACTCTGATTACAAAACATCGTTTAGGCAAACTCAGTTCTATTTTGTTTATTAAATATTTTCAACAGATACTTGACAATAACAAAGACTTACAATGAATCAGTTTCATGATTCATGATAACATTTAGATATCTACAAGTATATGAATTGTTCAAGAGCTGATACTGTGTCATATTTACCGAGCTATCCAGCTAGTGCTTTACATTGTTATCAAATATACCCTGTTTGCAAGCTGTAAGCTTGAGACATTTGAAATATTGTGTAAAATTCAATATTGTTTTTAGTCAACATAAAAAAAGAGAATATCAGTGTACCTAGCACAAATCTTCTCCACGCACGTTAACTCGCTACGTAACTTAATGTGTCTCTCTCCTAGCGGGCTAGTTAGAACGAGAGGCACTGAGTTAGCGAGTAAATGTGTTTCGTGTCGAGAAGGTTCATGTTAAGCGCACAGACGCCCTCTTAGCCTTGGACTCTATGGCTCTATACATTAGGTAAAGCGCTGAACGGAGATCACGGGCCGGAGCACTCGCAGTTGGAGCCCGCCTTCTGCCTGCACTTTATCAATTTAAAGGGCATTGATTCATATTTCTTTGCACTAGCATACATTGATTAACCACATTTATTTTTCCAGCTAGTCTTATTATCTAGTTAGAAAGATGATACAATTCTCAACACTAAAATATTGTTTTTTTCGAAAACTCTGTTTTAAATGCAAAAAGAGCTTTAAGAGCAGTTAATCTATACCTATAAGGTGTACCGAAGTGAAGAATGACGTCGCTCAGCTGGCTAAACCCCCCTTCCTTCCGGATAGTAGTTTACTTATTTTAGTCTTTTGCGATTAGCTCAAAACAAAATGAAAGAAAAAACGAAAACCATTTTTTCGAAGACCTTTAACTTCGGGTTAAATGAAAAACAATGTTGACAATTATTAAGTACACGTTCAAATGCAATTTGGGTTACTAAATTAAAAATTCATGCGCGTATAGCACGTCAAGCACCCGAATCTCGAGAACATGAAAAACATAAGAAGGAGGACGCCGCTTTCTACGCAAAAGTATCTCGGTTATGCGGAATTCGATTTTCTTTAAATCACCATGCCCTTTTTATGAGCTTGTGTACTTTTCATTCTCATTTGGTTGCTTGAAATGTTTAGTAGGTGCCACACGCATTGTTGCGTGACGTGTCGTTCCACCCGCGCCGCATGTAGCCAGCGCGGGCCGCGCGGCGGGCGGCAGGCCCCCGCGGTCGCGCCATTACTGCCCGTTATCAGGACGGTAAACGCTCGCTCGTTGCTTTAATCAAGCGGATTAAATCTTTAGCCGGGACAATTAGCGTCAAATGTATTCGCCTTTGTTTTTTTGTCTCGTTCTGCCAGTTAATAGTCATCTCAAGGGCAAAGTACGTTATCATTGCGACCTTGATGAAGGCAGCCGAAAAACCATTGGGCCCCAAGCCGATGCAAGGAGCGATGAGAGACCTGAAGTGCGATTTTTGAATCTCACCGGGTGACTAACGCTCGCCAAAATGGCCGTTTTTCATAGAGATTCGGCTATTTGGGTGAGCTTTAGCACAGAGGATAATAATATTATACTAATAACTGCTTTAGTCACAAAAATTGCACCTCTGAGGCCCTAGCACACTAGCTTTTGTCACGAACACGAAGCATATTATATCATTTATATCCCTTTCTAACCTAAAAAAAGGGACAAATGCCTTAAATCCGCGAACAACGCAAGTGTGCTACCATTGCAGTGTTGCTTTGCCCGCACTACGGCTAGTTTGTGGTCACGGTGACCCTGGGGCACTGTCTGCCGCGTTTCTTTTATTTAGAGAGGTTAATCAAAAACTAACCCTATTCTGGGTCGGGTAAAAAGTGTCTTGTATCTTGTACGAGCGGTTATCAAACTTAGTGCTGCGCGTAACAGGAAAATACAGCTGGTGACAGGCACAAGCTACTATAAATTGGTTAATGTACTTACTTAAGTATACATTTAATTATGACACTCTCAGGGCCATTTGCGTCAACTTAAATCAACAACCCAAGGTTACTTTGACGTATTTGCACACGATAAGCCAGGATTAGCAAGTGAAGATAGTTAGGGAAGGGAGACGCTCAGTCTAGTATGCCGACAAGTTCCTTGCCCGAGCTGTCGTTGGGTCAGTTAGGTGTAAACAATGCATTAGGTACTCCTCCCGCCCCGCAGGGCTGCGGTGCTTGCGGTGCGTGATCCTGGTCACGGCACCCGTGACACAAACTTATACGTATGGGTTGTAAATGCTGCGCTATGGGTCGTCTTTTCCCACACGTGGCCGGTTTTGTTCCGCAGGAGCTTCAGTCAAAATTAATATCAATTGCCTCCATCACGAGTTGCGAATGAAAATCCATTCAATTGGATTCGTAACCTTTTATTGGCAATTGTCGATCTCTTAAAAATATTAATATTAACAATTGGGTCAAAATCAGAAACATTGTACTGTACTAAAATAGTTAATGTCAGTTTCGTAACGGTTTTGTTCTTAGTAACGAGGATAACGGTACAATATTCTAGATTTTGAGTCAATTTGAGTCAATTTGCCATAATTGATCTGACTCGCGATCTGGATCGCCAATGGCAACTGCCATTATCTCGGGACCTCTTCGCTTCTGGCAACCGGCATGTCACTGATGCGCCGCGTGCGTGGCAGTCCGAACGGCGTCCTCAAAACACTGGCTGAAAACCCTGCCTGCGCGTGTCGGAAACACTGGAACTCCGTTCATATGGAGTCCAGAGTTAATATTTATAAAAAAAAAAACTGACTTTTACTACTAACATAGCCTGTAAGTATTATCTTTGTAACGATCAATAAATTATATTTGAATTTGAATGTGGTGTCGCAGGTGAAGCGCGTGGGCGTGGGCGGCGGGCTGCTGCCGTTCTTCAAGTGCGTGTGCGTGTACTTCGCGCTCGGGCGCGGCGACGGCGAGGCGGGCGAGCCGCGCGCGCCCGGCGCCGCCGCCGTGGCCGCCAAGTGCGCGCCCGTGCTGTGCCTGCTGGCCGCCGTGCTGCTGCTGCCGCCGCGCCCGCCGCGCGCCGCCCCCGACGCCGCCGCCCGCGACGCCGAGAGGTGAGACTTGTTCACGCTACGATTTCAAAGTGGCAACAGTTCCTGAAAACCAGTGTTGCAGCGTCCACTGTTACGTCGACTAGGGTCACCCAAATCACTGACCGATATCCCGTGAGGGAGAAACTCCAGGTTTTTCTGGAGAACTAAACCGTTCTAATTGTCTACTCTGCATTGGTTGGAAGACTGGCCTTGCAGTGGCCCAAAATTAAATTATCCCTCGCGTCATAAGAAAGTGGCGCCCGCCCATAGGGATAAACTCAGATAACTAAACTTGGCCGGTCATGTTAGGACTGTAGTGTGATCATGGAGGTTGTACGGGTATTCGCAGCGTTTGGCCACTTGTTGGCCACTTACGCAAGTGACGCAAATAAGGCTCCGCAATAGCGCGGTGCGACATGAACATTAGAATATGACGTTCGAAACTATGTAGGTATGCTTTAAGGCAGAAAGAATGATAGAACGGTCTTATAAACTACACACTCAATACATATAGTAGGTGCATAATATCCGCATCGGTAACGGCCACGACGCGTCACTCGGGCTGCCGTTGTCAGAAAGGCTTCCTTTACGATATAAGCTCCTTTGTACAGCGATTACAACCCTTAAGGCCCACTTGCGTCGGCCTGGGTTATCCGATCTAACTCGAGGCCATCATGACGCATTTGTAAGCAAATAGCGTCAAAAACCCTGAGTTGGTTAACCCAGCAACTCGGGTTGACGTAAGGCTTAAGTCAGGGATGCCAGTCAAAGTCAAAATATGTTCATTCAAATTAGGCTCACAACGCGCGGGCCGGTTTTTGGCTTTCGAGCGCTCGACATTCGCCAGGCGCGGGCCAATTAAATACGCGAGCGTATATTTTAGCCGGCACTCATTTGCGCGCGGCTGGCGGCTGTTAAACGCTCGAAAGTCAAATCCACCCTAAAGAAAACACTTATGAATGTCAGATTTACCACCATTTCGGGAAAAAACCTCTGATGAGAAGACAGACTTATTGGCGCCAGGGACCTCTAGGGTAGCTACAAGTGGGCCGCCCGAATTGTAAAAAACCTTAAAGCTTCCCAAAAAAATTAGGGCTTTTTGTCTGTTTTTGTAGGTACAGTCAAGGAAATTGAAACACGTACCACCGTAGAACCTAGTCGAAGAGACATACGCATGACATTTGTATGACATATATAGCCTTGCGGTTAACGCGTCGCGTCATTGCGATAGGGTTCTAAGGTGGTACGTGAATATATTTCCCCTACTGTACGTAAGATTTTTAATTTTGTCGTTTGTTTATAGTCATTCGATTGCGGTTTGTGCATCCCTAGCTTAAGTCAAGGTTGCTAGGCATTCGTGCAAACGAGTACGCTGCGCTGCGAGCTGCGGCAAGCGGAGACGCACGCTCGAATCCGAAACCAAACAGTAATGCGCAGCACAGGAGCGATGCTTATCTACATCGGAATTTTACTTCTGTCGCAATTAAGCCGCCGAAACAATAGTTATCGGCGACGCAGTGTTTTGTTATTTTATCTGTAGATCTGTTACGCGTTGGCCAGTGTTTTTACGTAGATGACAGGACATCGCGGTCACGTCACGGTCGTCTTTGTCTTTGGTGTCGCCCCGATGTCCTCGGCGATCCGACTGTGTCAAGTTCCCTTATATCGCATGATAAGTATACAGATAGTGATTATATTACGCGGTCATTAAACTCGTTGACATTGCGTTATCAATTACGTTTGTTGGTAAATAGAGCTTAGCATATAGCTTAGGTTAATGCTTACGTAATCCAACACGACTTAAAAAGTAAGTCATTTGGGATTTAGATTTTTTTATGCCACAGAGTTTAATACAGACGTTTTTAGTGGAGGTGTTGCTCCAAACCAGTGCGTTGCTATTATGTCATGACTTTTCCAAGTGCGAGTCGGGCTAGCGTACCGAGGGTTCCACAATACAAACTTAATGAGCACCTAAAACTGTTCTAACGAAAAGATACAAACTACACACTTAACTTTCCCATTGGAAAACTGTTGTCCCCATACATTGACATTAGTTGCGGTTTACCCAGCAAATCTAAGTCTGTAACCGCAAAAAAAGGGATGTTTAACTACATTTGCGGTTTTCGGACTTTTCCCTTTACATGTGCTATAAGACAGTGCGCTGCTTGCCAAATTTCATGATTCTAGGTCAACGGGACGTAACCTATAAGTTTTTGATTCCCTTGCGAGTGTCTTAACATGCGGCATAAACGGTCGCGTCTTTTGTTGATTGCGTTGACTTAGAAATTTGATATTTACGGCTCCAACGGGATTGCAGATATGAGTAATCGATATGAATTTCAACTTGCCGAGAGCGCCGTCGAATATTGGGTATTCGGCAAAATGTATTCGAGGCACACGTATGTATAGTCGACCAAGAAATTGCTTGACCACTTTTCGACCCTATTGCAAATGGATAAGGTTCAAAACTGGTCAAGCAATTACTTGGTCGACTATACAAAAGCTGGTCGCATTTAAACTGCACTCGCGTGTTCGAGTGCGGCCACAAGCATGACAACGTGACAAACGGCAACAGCAGTGCGCATACCTAATCAGCTAGCGGGCATGTACCTACGTTATGGTCGATGTAAAAGCGACCACGCTAGTCAACGTAATATTCAACCTTTTGTTAATCTGTGCGTGCGCAGGCGCTACGCGCGGCTGGTGGCGGGCGGGCTGGCGGCCAGCGCGCTGGGCGACGCGCTGCTGCTGTGGCCGGCGCAGTTCGTGGGCGGCATGGCGGCGTTCGGCGCGGCGCACGTGTGCTACATGGCGGCCTTCTGCGCGCGCGCCTCGCGCCGCGCCGCGCGCGCCCTGGCGCTGCTGCTGGCGGGCGCGGCGTGCTACTGCGCGCGCGTGGCGCCGCCGCCGGCGCTGCGCGCGCTGGTGCCGGGCTACGCCGCGCTGCTGGCCGGCATGGCGTGGCGCGCGCTGGCCACGCTGCCGGCCGGCGCGCCGCCCGCGCCGCGCGCGCTGGCCGCGCCCGCCGGCGCGCTGCTGTTCGTGCTGTCCGACGCCATCCTGGGCTACAGCCTGTTCAGCGGGCCCGTGCCGCACGAACAGGTGCCACCCCGGTCCCTGCTGATACTTCCTGAGCCGTATTCGGCCTTGCTTGTCTTGAGATTTCAGAAAATGAATTTCTTTTAGTTCGTGCGACTTCATTCGTGTGTAACGGATTTTGAAACTTGTTTTAATTCCCTTTTCGCTGGTGACTACCGGCTTTATGTAAACAAATCTATGAAGTCGATTTGGACCCGCTTGCAGTCCGATGTCAAATTATACCAAAATCACATTTTTTTTGCTTATTCTAAAAGTCACCTACCGAAGTGCTTAACCTACGAGCTGCGGTTTTTAGTTAATGTTTAATATTTTAATATTTTTTAGTTAATCTGTTGGGTTTTGAGCGGAATAAAAGATATATTTGCGTAATAAAAGTAATGTAGTTTTAATCAAAAAAACAGTTGAGATTACAGTGCAAATTCTAAGCAAGAATAAATGACAGGCGTATACAGCGCCATTTGACAGCAGCTGTCAAAAATAAAACTATTGCGTTCCATTTCCAACACCCACCCCAGAACGCAATCCCATTTTACAAACACAGAATACATGCTTTTCTACAGTAGTTCCTTTAGTTAGAATATCTGAAATATTTTCGCAACCTTTCACAAAACAAAATTTTAACTCTGAATTACTAACATGATCCTTTAGAAAATGGTATCTAATATCGATATGTTTAGATCTAGGTAAATAACAATCGTTCTCTGAAAGTTTGATGGCGCTCTGGTTATCGCTGTATATGAGTAGTGCGTTGCGGCGCGGTCCGCCGAGCTCCGCTTGCAGCTGGCGCAGCCACAGCGCCTCCTGCGCGGCGGCAGCCATGCCCATGTACTCGGCCTCGGCGGTGGACAGCGCCACGGTCTGCTGTTTGCGTGAGCACCATGATATGGCGCCACCCTGTAACATAAAAACATACCCCGTGCACGATTTCCGGTCACGGACATCGCTGGCCCAATCTGCGTCACAGTACCCTGTGATTTCACCATCACCATTCATGGTATATGATAATTTGTAATGTTTAGTACCTTGCAGGTATCTCAGCACTCTCTTGACGGCTGCCCAGTGTTCCGACTTAGGATCTTTGTTGTATCTACTCAAAGCATTTACAATGAATGAGATGTCCGGTCTAGTACCTTGAGCTAGATAAAGTAAGCAGCCGACAGCTTGCTGATATGGACAGACAAATGTCTCTTCATTATTTTCATGAAATTTCAGGCCTACTTCTACTGGTGTTCTCACAGTTTTACAGTCTGACATACTAAATCTTGATAGTATTTCATTAATATACTTCTCTTGATCCAACATAATAAAATCTTTATTTTTTGTGATATTTAGTCCTACACATTGACTGGCCTCTCCAAGGTCTTTCATATTTAATTTTTGTTTCAATTTCTCTTTTAATGCATTTTTATTTGTTTGCTGTGAACTAAATATGATGATATCATCGACCCAGACTGCTATATAAATTTCTCTATTAAGGTCATAATAAATGCATGGATCTGTCCTTGATTGTTGTATTCCCATCTCTTTCAATACATTACTTAATTTAATGTTCCATAGTCTGCTTGCCTGCTTAAGGCCATATATAGACTTATTCAAATGACATACAGATGAGCCATCTTCATACATCTCTGGCTGCAACATATATATGTCTGTGTCTATATTTCCTTGAAGGAAAGCTGACACTGCATCCATCTGGTCTATCTGAAGGTTATACTGTGCTGCCAGAGCAAATAAGTAGCGAATAGAAGTATACCTTACGACAGGTGAATAGACTTCTTGATAGTCCACACCCTTTTTTTGTGCATAGCCTTTAATTACAAGCCTCGCCTTGTAGCGAACAATATTTCCCTTTTGGTCAGTTTTGGTCTTGAACACCCATTTACATGGCAAAGCCTTTTTATCAGAAGGCAAGTCAACCAGTTGCCAAGTGTCATTTTTAATCAAAGAGTTGTATTCCTCATCCATTGCTTGTCTCCACTCATTGGCTTGTGATGATGATAATGCTTCTTCTACAGTCTGGGGATCAGATATATTTGTAAATAAACAGAGCAAACTCGTTTTATCCTTGCATACTTTCTGACGTGGTCTTAGTAATATATTACTTCGGATATCCAGCTGATTTACCTGTCTAGAGGGATTATAGGTATTGTCAAGCTCACCACTATCAGTTTCATACTCACTGGAGTTACCATCATCAGGTTCGTCTAGCTTTGAGCAGCTCAATGTTTTACTACCTGACTGAGAAGGGGTAGAGTAATTTCTTTCTTCACCTTGCTGCACACTGGGATGACTTTCAGACTTCTTGAACTTGATTTCTGAGCATTCGGTTTCAGGCGAATTTACTGAAATAATGCATTCATCACGTTGATTAGTATTTTCAAAGAAAACAGCATCTCTACTTTTAATAATTTGTTTCGTCTTTGGATTCATAAACCGATATCCCTTTGTATTCTCGCAATAACCAACAAATATCATTTTGAATGATTTTTTATCCCACTTTTGCCTTTTCTCCTTTGGGATGTGAACCATGGCATCTGAACCAAATATTCTCATATGAGACAGTACTGGTTGCCTCCCAGTCCACATTTCATGAGGTGTTTTTAAACCTAGAGCCTTTGTTGGTGTCCTGTTAACAATATATGCCGCAGTAGCTATGGCCTCTGCCCACACTCGTTTATCTAAATTTGCATAGAATATCATGCACTTTGCTTTTTCTACAAGGGTTCGGTTCATCCTTTCCGATAACCCGTTGTGTTGGGGGGTATAGGGGGTGGAGGTCTGATGTGTAATCCCACAATCTGCTAAGTATCTCTCAAATTTACTGTTACAATACTCTGTTCCATTGTCAGTACGTAAGGTCTTTATTTTGTAATCAATTTGGTTTTCTACTCGTTTCTGGAAATCCTTAAAAAGGTCCAAGATACTTAGCTTATCCTTTATGAAATACACATGTACCATTCGTGTATAGTCATCAATAAAAGATATAAAATATTTCATACCTCCATAGGACATACTTTCCATGGGTCCACATAGGTCAGAGTGTATCAACTCCAATGGCCTAGTCGCTCTGGATCCAAAATGATTAAATGACTGCCTCGCCTGCTTCCCCTCTAAGCAGCTGGAACAGCGCATCTCTATCTGATGATCCTTCACCAGCGGTACCCCCTCAGCACAATCCGGCAATTTGTTTAAATCTGAAACATTTAGATGAGCCATCCGAAGATGCCACAGGTTAATATCATGCAAATTAACCTTTCCAGATGCTAGATGGGCATTTTCATTACTAATATGAGTATCCAGAACATATAATTTATTAATCAATGTTGCTGAGCATATAAGCTTCCCACTGGCATTATTTATGTTACATCCTTTTTCAGAAAAGGTAACATTGTGTCCACTTTTTGTAATACTACTGACTGAGAGTAGATTTGCCGCTAAGCCTGGTACATACAATACATTTCTTACCAGAATTTTGTTGTCATGTGAAATATTGATACTGATATCTCCGACACCATCTACAGACAGTGGCTCCCTGTTTGCCACCGTGATGGTTTTAACAGATGGTTCCCGAACATTGTGCATCCAATCTTTGTTGCTAGACATATGCATGGAGGCACCAGAGTCAATGAACCAATTTTCTTTATTTTCTCCGAGGGTAGCTGAGAAAGCGGCAACAAAGCTCGAACTCTCTTGCTTACTATGTTCCTTGTTGATTGTCTTTTTTGTATTCTGACAAAATCTTGCAAAATGACCATTGCCATTACAGTTATAACATCTAGGACCTTTTGTCTTGATGGGCTGCTTCAATTTATGTTGGCCATTTTTATTTTTCTTGGAGGTAGAATAAAATGCAGTATTTGTTTCTGTTGTTCTGACCTCTTGCAATAACTTGGTTTTAACAAAGTCAGCATTGATTTTGCACCCTGAGTTCTCTAACCCCATAATCATGGGCTTGTACTCATCGGGTAAACCCGCCAACATTAATGTCCCAAGCCACTCGTCATTGACATCAAAACTGATACTCCGGAGCTTGTGAGCGGCATTCATTATTCGACTAACATAATCTTCTATGCCGTTGCTTGACTCAAGGGACGTATTAATTAATTCCTTCAATAGGCCAACTTTCCTGGTCAACCCATTATCATCGAATGCCTTATTCAAATTGTCCCAAACTTCCTTTGCTGTGCTACAATTCTGAACATGAACGTAGTTTTGTGTATGTATAAGCAAAATTAGTTTCGATCTAGCCTTCACATCTTTTGTCGGATCGACTTCTTTTCCCGTCGCCGGCGCAACGCACTCCCACAGGTCCTCATGTTCCAAATATGTTTTAACACAGAATTTCCACGTAGAGAAATTGTCTCGGCCACTTAACTTTTCAATACTGAACATATTTGGGCTCGTCATTAGGTTCTTTTCAATGGAATGGTTTACTTTTAACCTCAATTTCTTTTGTCCGGTAAAACTTCACAGATCACTTTATTGCTCGACTACTCGACGGATATTTCTTTTATTCAACCACGCTCTGCTACCATGTTGGGTTTTGAGCGGAATAAAAGATATATTTGCGTAATAAAAGTAATGTAGTTTTAATCAAAAAAACAGTTGAGATTACAGTGCAAATTCTAAGCAAGAATAAATGACAGGCGTATACAGCGCCATTTGACAGCAGCTGTCAAAAATAAAACTATTGCGTTCCATTTCCAACATAATCTAACTTGGTCAATAAAATAGATAGCGACGTAATGGTCTAAAGACGACGGCAAATTGAGTATGGCAAAAAAGTGATTCTAATAAAAAATTGGACACCTGACCTTTTGGCTCCGACGTCCTCGTAACATCCGTACGAAGACAATGAAATTCTAAAGTTCAGCACAATGAACAAAAAAGCTTGCCCCAAAAGGCTTTTTGAAAAAATCTATTTCTGATTTATCGGCTTCCGATAACGATACCGCTGTACCGCAGGTGCTGGTGATGTCGACGTACTACCTGGGCCAGCTGGGCATCGCGCTCAGCGCGCTGCTGCCGCCAGCCGCGCCCGCGCCCGCGCCTGCTGCGCGCTAGTTCACTGCCCGCGACGGGCCACTGCCCGCGACAGGCCGCGACAATCTTCCAGAGGCGCCGCGGGGACGATGCGTCGGCCTGTGATACACGCTCGGCTCTTATTGGGCGTTGTGTGGTCGCACGGGCCGCGCGTGCGGTGGCGACGCCGGGCGGCGAGCGCCGCGCCTTGTGTCGGGCCCCTTCCGATTGCTCAGCGTGTGGCGACCGGCCCGACTTACGCCAGCGTTCCACATGGCTCTACTACTCGCTCGAGAACCGAATGTAAACGGAACGACCGCTCTCGTAAAAAGTCCTTACGGCGATAGCTTCGGTGTCCCTTTCCCCTTTTGTGTTTCGCTATGTGCGAAAAGGAGACAGCGAATCCATTGACGTATCAGACTCCTCGCAAAACATCAGTCGTGTGGCGGACGGAGATGTCGTCAGATGCTGTCTCAGGCGGCTGTCCGTCTGTGCGACCGCGAATATTCCTAACATTGTTGTATTTCAATATAGCGCGGCCGAGCACGCGCCGGCGCGGCGCACAACTGAGCCAAATCTAGTTAAATCATGTTTCACCGCCTAGAAATATAGAATGTAAGTGGATCTTTTTATGTAACTTTATATATAGAATTAGTTTGTCGTATGTAATCGGAACGATGTAATCTCCCTCTTGGATCTGTGCAACAAGCCGCCCCGAGCGGGACGCCGGCCGAATATCAGGTGAAATCAATCCTAACCAAACGAACATATCTCCAAAAGTATTTTTCTATTCACAGTAGAAGGGTAGTGTTTTCTTCAAAGTGAGCACGTTTTCAAGTATTCAAGTAACCCTAGGTATGTACAGGTTCTGCAGTTAGTGCCCGATGTTCTCTGCGGACTGCGAGCGTCGCACGAGGGCAGTCTTGAGAAAGCTGGATTCACAATCTAAAGTTCAAGCGATAAAAACGTAGCGATCGTTTCGCTGCGACCAATCAGAGTTAGCGATATGGCGTCGCGTTCGAGCATTGCTATAGCAACGAGTGTTTTTGTGGCAGCCATACGACAGGCGTTTTGCATTGTGAATCTATCTTAAAGCTGGCGCCTCGTGCACGATACCCCGTTATCGCAGGCGCAGAAACAATTTGACAAACCTTTTTTAACGTCTGATCGATAGTATAGAATACACGCGTACTACACTTCTCGACCTCTTAAGATGTCTTTTATAAATTATTCACTAAGATCGTAACCGTATCTGCAACACCAGTTCGGTGAGATCGATGTTGCGTCGTGACTCCGGTGTGACGTCTGCGCTGCGCAGATTGCAGGAACTGTGTTTGTGGTTTTGTAACTCGTGTAAGTATTAAGCGACGGTCCTTGCGTAGCGGTAAGGTGTAGTGTTAGGGGATGTGCAATTTTTAGATACATTGTTTTAAGCAAAACATATTTTATTATAATGTTATATTCCGTGTAATGCGTTATACATGTACAACCGTATGAATAAACGGAGAGGGTTACTTCGTGTTTTATTTCGCCCCAGCAATATAAACAGGTGCTTATTACAAAAATATTTATTAAAATGTACATAAACTTAATTATTACAATAACAACAACTCCGCTCCTGACAGCTTGTTACAATTAAAATATACATAATTACATTGGGTAGGTAACGGTTTTTGAAGCAGTGCATATTTATTTTATTTGAATAGCTAACGGCTCGAGGATTAAGGAGTTACAGCTACATTAATTATTTCATATCGTTGGTATTAAATATAAACAAAAGAAAACACTAACTTTTTTAGTCTTTACTTTAAGTTTTATTTTGTTCCGATAAAACTTTTCAATCTCGAAAAAGAATTGTGAAAAATCTATTGGGTAAAAATCTAAAATGTAGCAGCCTTTTCCTAACACATTTGACGTTCATGTATAATTATAAAATAATATAATAGGTGCACATATTGAAAAAACGTTACCTGCTCAATAGTTCCCGCTAGGGCCGGCTTTACATTACTATATTGTAAGCTAGCACGACGCCACTTAATGTGGGTATTGAAATGTACAAGTTAAACACTTTTAGGCTTCTGTTTTACGATGATCGCGGCCAAACGGGGTCAGCCTATAATTGTATCAGATTTCTTCATAAATAGATCTACGAGTATATACAAAGCGTTGCCGCGCTTGCGTGTGAAGCAAATCCACTTCCGAGTGTGGATATCGCTCGGTCGCCTCCCGGAACGGACCGGGTAAACCAAAAGCAGCAAATCAAGACATCGGCACAGACGGCACAGTTTTTAGCATCTTTCGGAATGCTGGAAACATTCCCATACTACGTGCCCCCCATACGGGGGGGGGGGGGGAAGGGAGGCTTCAAGTATGACGCTTGGTCACTTAGCAGGGGGTGGTATGGTTTTTGTCACATAGTCAAATCTCTAGGGAATTTTTTTTTTGAAGCTATTTACAAATTGTGATTACTTACGTATGCATGCACTTTTGGGATCACGCAACAAGCGCCGTATTAATGAGGACAAAGAGGAACCAATTTTTTTCTACCTGTTTTGGTAAAAACTGATTTTAAACTATATCTATGAACGTGAAAACTAGAGGGGGAGAGGGGGTTACAAAATTGTAAGAAATGGTTCACGTAGTATCTTTCGTCTGCACGTATACCTGCCGAATGTGATGCAACAGATATAGATTTCAAACAAGCGCGAGCTTCCGATAAGGCCATACGAAATGTGAAAAACCGCGAGCGCCGATCTGAACCGGACGAATATTCGGGCGTTCAAACCGCCGTCACTGTCGGCAACGAGCGTCACAAATATTTTAAAGAGCGGGGGGGGGGGGGGGGCGATCAGCACTAGCTGGTGACATACGCCGAAGCTTCGCCGGGAGTGACACCCGGTTCGACTACAGAGATCGATCTCTTCAAAATATTAACAAGTCGTTACCGACAATGACTGCGGCCGAAACGCGCAAAGGTCACCCAACTGGCAATAGCCGTCTGCTGCTGGGCCGACGACACGCGGCGCGGCGGGCGCGTCACTCGCGGCGCAGGTTGTCGAGGCGCGCCTGCAGCTCGGCGTCCGCGTCCGGCGCGCCGCCGCCGCCCGAACCGCCCGCCACCGCCGCCGCCGCCGCCGGCTGCTTCGCTGCACAACACCACACATTGCCACTGAGCGCACAGACGGGTTCCGAGCGAGGGAAGCTCCTCCTCCAATTAGTGATTTGAGGTCTTCCGTACGAGGTGAGAAGACACTATGGAAGGGTTTTGTGACACGTGTCATACATGAGTATCTGAGTCATTAATAAAGTGTAGTACTGACCGGGCACGGAGAGCGAGCCCGAGGCCTGCGGCAGGCCGGACAGCGTGTCGTTGAGCTGCAGCCCCAGCTCGTCCAGGATCTGCCCCACCACCGCGTCGCTGCAACAAAGTTTGATGACGATGATTTTCTGTTGTCCCTGAACATACGGCTCGTAGTAGGGACTTCCATGTGTCGTATCATCTTATTACAGTTTTTTTTTTTAAATGAAATAGGAAGGCAGACAAGCAAGTGGGTCACCTGGTAGTAGGTGTTCACCACCGCCTACATGCGCAACACCAAGAGATAGCAGTTGCCAACCCAGAGGACTAAGATGGAATACCTCTTGTGCCAGTAACCACACCGGCAGTCTTGCTCTCCACACCGGAACACAACAGTGCAAGCACTGCTGCTTAGCGGCAGGATTAGCGAGCAAGATGGTGGTAGCAATCCGAACGGACCTTGCACAAGGTCCTACCACCCGCGAAAATGATGATAAGTAGCAGCACCGATGTTGAGCAGCGAGTGGCCGTACCTCTCCTCCTCGTCGTCGTCGCCCTCCATGGCCTCGTCGATGGAGTCGTTCATCATCTCCTCCTTCATGTCCATGATCTCCGACTGCTTCTCGAACTCCTGCAGCAAACCATCAGCCGAGGGTCGGTAAATGATCAGTTCAATATCAAACCCAACAAGTAACATTACCTACATCTTAAGAATTCTGGGTCGCATAAAGACCGTACCATCGCCTACATCTCAAAAGAACGACCAAGAATCGAAAAGGTCGTGCGACGATGAGCAAAGCAAGGAGTGTGTTAGTTACGAGGGCTGTTCCGAAAGTTGCTAGCTACAAAAAAAATTAAAAGATTTCTAATATTATTTATTTACAATTTTTCGAAGTATTCTCCTGCAGCTTCGATACATTTTTGCATTCTACTAAACCACCTTTCAAAACAAGAAAAAAATCGGTCTTGCGAAAGGTCGAAAAATGCACGTCTAAATTCATCAACGGCGTCGTTCGAGTTGCTGAAACTTCGTCCTCGCATGGTTTTTTAATGGTAGGGAACAAAAAGAAATCGCACGGAGCCAGGTCTGGGCTGTATGGTGGGTGCGGCAATAGTTGCGCACCGGAAGTGTGCAAAAAATCAAGGGTTCGAGCAGCCGTGTGAGCGGGGGCATTATCCTGATGAAAATGAATGCCGCGGGTGCCGCTCCTCGGACGTACCTCGTTGAGCTGTTCGAATGCTTGAGGCAAGCATACTTCGGTATACCATTTGCTAGTTACTGTTCTTCTGTCTTCTAAAGGAATAACTGCTACAGGACCACTGCGTCGGAAAAAAACGGCTATCATTTTTTTGTTGACAGTCCTACCACGTACAACTTTTGTTGGCAAAGTGTCTTCCTCGAACACCCATTGTGTCGATTGCTTCTTCGTTAGTGGGTCGTAGCTATATATCCATGATTCATCACTCGTCAGGATGTATGACACCTGATGTGATTTGCCGCTCTCAAATTTTTCTAGCATATATTTGCACCACTCTACTCGGCGGGCTTTTTGCTCTTCAGTGAGCAAATGTGGTATCCATCGTGAACAAACCTTCCGTACTTTTAGGTGATCATTTAAAATATTGGAAACTGCTTGTGATCCAATCTTCAGTTCATCCTGTATCTCCCTATGTGTAATATTCCGCTTTTCCTTAATAAGCCACTCCACTCTGACAACATTCTCGTGCGTCACGGCGGTCGGCGGCCTCCCGAGTCTAGCTTCGTCTTTGACGGACTCTCTACCTCGATTAAATTCCCGAAATCAAAAGGAAACTGTAGCTAACGGAGGAGCAGATTCTCCAAAAGCTTCGTGCAAGTTTTCATGTGATTGTTTAAATGTTAACCCTCGTTTGTAATCATAGTAAATCGTCACTCGAAATTCTTCTCTAGTAACCTCCATTTGAAACAACGTTTGTCACAAATCTTGAACACCATTTATTTTTAGTTTAAAACGTATTGTCTATTTATTTCTGGCCAGGTATTTGTACCTAATAAAAAAAGGTTTTAAACGATAATATAAAAAGGATGATTTTGTTAATAGGTTCAGCACAGCTAGAAACTTTCAGTACAGCCCTCGTATCTCGCGACCACCGCAATGCAAGTGGGATAACGCAAGTTATACTGGTGCCATTTTGTGATCTAGTCCTTTTGAGATGTAGTCCATTTTGCTAATTTATTTATTTGCTCTAAATTACTTAGCGGTGTAGTTGTTTTACTTCTGTCCCTTCATCATTCATCACCCTATGGGGTGCAGATAACAATACATCAAGATCTACTTTGTCTGACCAGTCAATGAGGTATAGACGAACAAGAAATTGTTTGATCACTTTTAGACAAGAGGATAAGTCTTAAAAGTGGTTAGACAGAATAGCGCTAAGGCGAAATGCGTGGATACGTTTTGTGCAATTCCAAAACTGCCAAAACAATAGCAAAGATGAAAGTGCAGGCCGAGCCACCATAAGGTGGACAAACGACCATGTGATAGACGCGGGAACCCGCTGCTGGGTGCAAGTAGCGCAGACCAATCCTTGTGAATATGTCTAGAAATGGCCATGATTTGGAAGTTATGATCTTGCTGATTGTAACCTGCAAGATCTTCTGTATCTGCGGCATGTTGAGCTGGCGGTTCATGGTGGCCATGGCGCGCGTGACGCCGCGCATGGCGGTGGCCATGGTGCTCTGCGACTTGAGCGTCTGGATCTTGAGCCCCACGGCCTGGATGTTGGCCTTCATCAGCATGAACTTGCGCACGTAGCGCCGCGTGCGCACCAGGTCCTTCGCCATTATCTTCACTGCATCCTGGAATCATCGTCAAAGATGGATATTACACACACATGTAAGATACAGCTCCTAAACAGTTAATAAAAAGTATAAAATTACAATTATTTAAATCAGAAAAAAAAAACTATTTACATTTCCAGTAGGATAAGTCATATTTTATTGAACTAAAGCCCAATATAGGAAACAAAGTAGTCCAATTTTCATAACTCATTATCATAATCTCATAATCATTGTTATACAGGACTTATAGCAGTCATTGAAATAACCGGCCTTAGAAAAGTAAAAATTTAAAAGTTCGGTGTAAGTAAAACAATTATTAGTGCTTTTTTAACAATCATTTATTATTTTGCGGTATCAAGGCTATGAGTATCAAGTTTAAACCAAGGGCCTCAAAGTAGAAAACTTTTCAAATGCCCTAATAAAATCAACTTCAATGACTATGTGCTACTGACTTTAATTCCTTTGTTTTTGCTCCGAAGAAGAAAATTTGGCCTTTTTCATGATTGACTAGCTAACCCTCAGTATAATAATAATAATTATAGGAACACATGTTGGATATAGAGTTGCCAGATTATAAAGCCCCTTTATCTAGACAAAGTTCAGCAATTCAATTCTTTTAGAAATAAAGTAAGTATGTGCAATGTTTTTGGACGAAGTTTTCATATTTTACACCACCTAGCAACCCTCAGTGGGCGTACCATCTGTCCCTCCTTGGCAAGCTTCTTGATGTCGTTGATGAGCTTCTTCTCCTGCTGCTCCATCTTGGCGCGCTCGCGCTCCAGGTCGCGCACGGCCTTGTTCAGCGCGCGCTGGTTCTTGCGCAGCATCTCCTCCGGCGACATGCGGTGCCCGAACAGCCACTCCATCGCGACCACGTCTTACAACCTGCCCAAACACACGACGTTTAGAGAACAGAGGTGCAGTGCACCAACTCAATTCAGATTTGGAAATTGTGACCTGATCACCTGATAATTCGGTCAATGCATTAAAAAAATAGACTAAAGTGCGTCAGCAACTGACTACTGATGCTAAGTGTTTGTTTGATGTCACACCTCACACTTGCGAAATAACATTTTAGTTACTTTTGCATAATGAGCGTGTCCCTAGACAGGGGGTTGGTTGGATTAAAATGATATTTGCTCGACTGAAACAGAAATGTTTACCTGCTTAAGGTCAAGTACAGGAGATGATGTGATGATTCACCAATCGCCACTGGGTTAACGGAGCCAAAGATATTATAACCACTACAGTGGAGCATTCAGCGCGCCAGGTAATACTTCTTACTCGAACAAAAAGCAGTATGGATTTTATGGATGAGTATCATTAAGTTTAAGATTTTATCAGGAAACAATAATGTTTACACAAAAAGAGATTTTCCTTCGTCAAGTTTTCTGTCAACTGTCAGTCAGTTTGTCAAATGACTGAAGTTGAAACCGTTTAAGCCACCGGCTCATCCTCATATAGATTTGTTGTATAATTATTCATCAGTACTTTTATAACATAATAACAAACTAAGGAATTTAATTTTGTCCGACAGTGATGTGCTTGTTCAAGATTCAAATAAATTCTGTGATTAACGTTACACAGTTGCCTCAGGTCACACTCGTTTTAAAATGTAACTTAGATACGATTCAGTGCTTTAAACTTTTTTTGTCTATGATATATCCATAGACTTACTATTGAGAAGACTAACGCCGAGCGTGTCTCCGAAAGGGACAGCAAATACACACACATGAATATTTAGGGTTACCATCTTTAAGACAGTTTTCCCTGGGGTCATTTACGATGTCAATAAAAAAAACAATATTTTTATAAATTGAAAAAAGAAGAATTACTTTTGGAAAATGTTTTAATAATTAACAGGAATTTATAAAATCACTCTTAATAATAATAATAAGGGTTAGTTAGTCTCGACCAACACCTCAAGAGACTCTCGCTAGAAGATTGGATCAAGGGTCAGATACAGAAGGCGGTACTCCTGGACACGTCACAAATAGTCAGGAGATTCCTCACTCTGCAGCCCTAACCACCGGTAGCTTGAGCCCTGCCCCGCTGCCGGCGGCACTCTAGGTTAGGTTTTTATTATGTTTGTATATTTTGTATTGATATTGTTTTATTACTTTTTATAGAAATATTGTAAAACTTAACCTAAGATTTTAAATAAATATACAAGAATAAAAATGGTACCTAATTGTATTGGTAGTAAAAAGGTTGGAAATAATTATATAGTAAACCCACACTGTAACAATAGATTTCGGTCAAAATGTTAACAACACATTCTGGAAGATTCCAGTGGGTGCAATCCATGATTCCCGTATATGTGGTTCGTGGGGGAATCTGGAAGTTAAATCCAGAATACACTTCACGGGGCTTCATTTCATACAGCATTTGAGTCGACCGCCGAGTTACACGAGTGCTTATTTTATCTGTGTACTAGTGTTTTATGCCGTAAAATAAACGATTAATGAATCAAAATACTAGACTAAAATGCTTTACGAAATAGGGTCCTGTATAAGTTTTTTCTATACCAATATTTCATCAACGTACTATTTACCCCTTAACGTGGGGTAATATTCGTGGGAAAAAGTGACAACACTGAGTTTTAAGGTTTGCTTAGCATAGAAGTATGCTGACCTTGAAAAAACTAAACATGCCATGAGGGACAAAAGATATCAAGCTCTGTCTCTTTTTTTCACAAGCAAATTCATAATTATATCTTGTTCTTGTGCAAGTGAAAAGGAAGACGTCCGTCATTCTATAGCTTTCTCTTTCTACGGATATATCAAACAAATGTCAATGTCAAAACAAAAACGCGCGGATTGCTGTTTTTGTTTGTTTCTTTACTTTCTTTTCGTGTTTGATTTGATTTGAATAAGTGCAATTTGCTTGTTTGTTTGTGCTTGTAGTTTACGACAAATCCTACGTGTTTTTCCTAACTGAACTGCTCAGCACATCTTAAAAATGAGTGATGAAGTGATCATAATGGAAGTAGACGAGCCCTCGCCGCAGCCATCGAAGTCTGTCGCGGGCAAGCCGGCGGGGCACTTGCCGTGGATCGAGAAGTACCGGCCGCAGACGTTTGCCGACATCGTGGGCAACGAGGACACAGTGTCGCGGCTGGCGGTGTTCGCGCGCACCGGCAACGCGCCTAACATCATCATCGCGGGCCCGCCCGGCGTCGGCAAGACCACCACCATCCTGTGCCTGGCGCGCGCGCTGCTGGGGCCCGCGTTCCGCGACGCCGTGCTCGAGCTCAACGCCTCCAACGACCGCGGCATCGACGTCGTGCGCAACAAGATCAAGATGTTCGCGCAGCAGAAGGTTAAACTTAAACTTATTTAGATACTGGAATGCGGCGTAATGCTGTGTTCACTGTACGATCTTATTATAAGAAAGCAATGAAACGTGATACAGTACTGCCTTGCCAGACCACAATTACCAGAGAGGTTAGAAAAAGCATTCCTAAAATGAACTTTTCTCTGCCTTACTGGCTGACATGGCTTTGTTTTGTAAACAAACAAATCACAAAGTGCTTAAGATTATATCTCCTAAAACATATATATATCCTAAAACAGTCGAGGTTGTTACATGCTACACCAGGCATGACATAGGAATGTGTACACACTTATGTGGCAGTTAGAGCCATTGTCTTCACTAGTTTATGCCAATCAGTAAGCAACCATTGCCTTTGACTCTAGCTGTACTAGGTCATAACATGTATATTATGTAAATGTGTGCAGGTGACGTTGCCGGCGGGGCGGCACAAGATCGTGATCCTGGACGAGGCGGACAGCATGACGGAGGGCGCGCAGCAGGCGCTGCGGCGCACCATGGAGCTGTACTCCAGCACCACGCGGTTCGCGCTCGCCGCCAACACCTCGGAGAAGATCATCGAGCCCATCCAGTCGCGCTGCGCCGTGCTGCGCTACTCCAAGCTCACTGACGCACAGATACTCGCCAAGGTTGCATCAGCTGCTTTATTGTTTGATATGTCAATGGTTTCAGTTTTCCCATTTCACCCAGTCATTTTTGCTGATTGTCAATAAAAATACTGAATTAACTACATATGTATTGTGTAACCCTGTCAGGGGAGGTTTTATGCAAAGGAAAATTATAGATTGTCTTTGAACTCTACACAATCTTGAAAAGTGTATGCTGTGTTTATAAAAATTGGCTGGATAATATTAGCTAACATAACATAACTTTGTTCCAGGTGATCGAGGTGTGTGAAAAGGAACAGCTGTCCTACACAGAGGAGGGCGTGAGCGCCGTCGTGTTCACGGCGCAGGGCGACCTGCGCGCCGCGCTCAACAACCTGCAGGTAGCCGCGTTCTGGTGGAGCCCCACAGCCCAAGCTGTATTACAAGGCCCAGCAATGCCCAAGGAACCTGTTTTTTACCCTTGCAGTCTTCTGGAATGTTTGGTCTGAAATCTGGCACCAATTGTAATATGTTCAAAATAATAACAAAATACAGAATTAGAACCACATCTAAAGTGAAAAAGAACCTCATTTTCAAATGGCTCCAATGCATATTCCTTTAAACTCGCAATATTAAGTTGCGCAATATTAATATGCAGTTGCTTCTGGCCAGAACATGCAATTAGGGACACTAAAAGTCCCCTAAACTGTGTAAGTGTGTCAGGATGTCAGTGCGGGGAGCTACAATAGTGATTGTGTCGGCAGGCGACGGCGCAGGGCTTCGCGCACGTGAGCCCGGAGCACGTGTTCAAGGTGTGCGACGAGCCGCACCCCATGCTCGTGCGCGGCATGCTGGAGGCCTGCGCGCGCCGGGACATTCACGACGCCTACAAGGTCAGTGCTCTAGCCCTGCTGACACTATAATATTTTTTTTTTTTATTCAAAAGACTAAAATGACATTTCTTCCCATACATTTTTTGATATTTTCCATATAAGTTGCCTGACGATTTCGTCTCCAGATACAAAAAAAAGACTATCACGCTGGTAACAAATATTTATAACGTTATCCGGAGTTTAAAGCGATAATGTTATAAATATTTGTGAAAATCGCGAAAGTTTAAAACAATTTTATGCTGGTAACAAGTTTGGTATGTAGTATTGGCATATATTTTGGACCATTTTATCGTCATTTATCACTTGAAAACTCTTCAAATTCATTTCATGCTTAGCCAATTGCTTCACCAATCAGCATTGATGTCTAAAGTTGCAATGGCAAACACTTGTGGCAAAAGCGGCAATGGCGTGATCGGTGTCGTTTGGCCCTCATGGCAGGTGATAGCCAAGCTGTGCAAGCTGGGCTACGCGGCGGAGGACATCGTGAGCAACATCTTCCGCGTGTGCAAGACGCTGGACGTGAGCGAGGAGCTGCGCCTGGCCTTTATCCGCGAAGTGGGCCTCACGCACATGCGCGTGGCGGACGGGCTCGGCGCGCCGCTGCAGCTGGCCGGGCTGCTCGCGCGCATGTGCCGCGTCGCGGCCGGCGGCAGCACCGACTGGTGACGCGCATGCGCGTGGATAGTGTGCGGGGGACTACTGACCCCATTGTGCCTGTGTCTGATAGACTACACCGACTGAGAAGTCTGCTCAGCAGAACAATGTGTGCAGTGTAAGGTCAGTGAAGTAAAAGTGGAGTCTTTGTTGTATGTACCATTATCATTACAGTAATGCAGCCAGCAGAGTTTGAGTGTACATTGCTAAACAACTCATTTTAAGTTTTGTTTTTTAAATAAATGATGATCTGATGTCCCAGACTCCAGAGGCCCTGGCACTAGCATTTCCCGCGCGTGTGATGTTAGTGTATCTCTTGGCAACTAGTTCACAACTTAGACGCTGATCTTTACCCGCGATAACGGTAGTGCTGTTGCATTAAAAACCTATGAGTTTGTGCTAGGCGCATTGGCAGACAACTTGCATTGTGGAACCCAGGCAAGCCAATTCCAGATGATGTTAAATTTAGCTTTAGTACATAAGAGAAGGCTAAAATGAACTGTTGGTGCTGAGGCACAAATATGAACACTATTAACAACAAAACACTGTGCCTTGTACTGTATTTGTTACATTTGTAACATTAAGGCTGACTTACACCAAGAAGTTAAAATGTTGAGCTCTTTAGCAGTTTGACATACGATTGAAATATCTTGCCGTTAACCACTAAAGGGTTAGATGATCACGTCAGATTAAGACAATAATTGTCAATACAGCCTTAAACATTCACCATCTTGGTGCAAGTCAGTCTACATCATGCCGACTGATTAGTTAACTCCCTATGATGACTCTGTGGTTTTAACCGATACAGGACAGCTAGCGATAAGTCTTTATTTGTAAATGCTGTCAAACTAACTAGAGTGCCGTGCTGGCCGTGCACTAAACCAGCATTTCTGAAGTGTTAAATAAAACGATTTGTCAAAATATACATATTTATTACAATTACTAAAACTTTTGACATAAACGTAACATGCGTGTATAAAATTATAAATCCCTTAAGTGGTAATGTAAGCGTTCAGTCTGCGCTCGCGGCGGCGGCGGCGGCGGCGCGCGCGCGGCTCACCGCGTGCCCTCGATCAGCTTGTTGTGCACGTCCATGAGGCTCTGCAAGCGTGGCCACGCTCGTACATTGGTGACGACACGACACAAACACAAAGTGGAATAACTGCCAATTGGAACTGATTGGAACTTTTAAATACTTTTATAGTACATTTGTAACGAAACTAAAATTGAATAGAGATATATTATTTAAGAATATTTTAACATGCTACATTTTAGAGCAAATTGCATCATCAACACTGGTATATCTGATGCTAGTGAGTGATAGTGGTTGCATTTGAATTTTTGATAATGTCCATTCTACAGTTCCAGCCATTGCTTGCTAGCTTATCCCATTTTGTCCTTTATGTGATAAAATTTTGAGAATCACCAACACCGGCAGCCCAAGTAAATATAAAGTAAACAGAGAATTTTATAAGATATTCTTCTTGAAATTAATGTTAACTCAGAGCATTTAGCACCTGGAGGTGGCAGGTGTAGGATAAATATAATAATGAAACGATACATTTTCTGTTACATAAAGATGGATTACAACAAAGTCGTAACAAAATTTTGTATGAGTAGGTACTCGAGTTTGTGTCTGGCCTATTTGCTGCCTCACCTCCCGAAAAATGGCAAAATATCGTGTTGCAGGTAACGCAACCAGAGTTGAGGTCACGCACACAGCTGCATGTCCTGTGTGTATCGGAGTTTCCTTCAATTTTTTTTTGTGTTTTCAGCGTTGTGTAGTCGTGTGTGTACTCTCGTTGCGTTACCTATAGCAGACTCGGTGCCACGTCTCTCGCGAAATGCTCTAATACCGCGTTTCTACATTCAAAGAACGGATCGTTTCGCTTACCAGCAATTAAATTTTGACACATTTTGTATGGGAAATCTGTAATTTTAACAGTTGCGTAGGAAAAACGATCCGGTGTTTGAATACAAGAACCGGCCATAAGTAGTGATAGTAGCAGCAAATAGCGTCGCCAGCGCGGTCCCCGGGGCGTCGGGCGGGCGGCGGGCGGCGGGCGGTCAGTGCAGCACGCGCTGCGCCGCCACCGGCACCTCCGCGATCATCTTCTGGTGCTCCTCGCTCAGCGCCTAGACACACACACACACACGCACTCAGACCTCACGCCGCGCGGGCGACGCGAGCGCAGCTAGGGGTAACAGGGTGGCCACGTCCTCTACACAACCCGTTGCCCTTCATAGATCTTGGGCTGACATCATCTCAGCCACAAGAAGTCCACTGTTGAACATAGGCCATGGATTTCCAAAGTGGCCGGTTGGAAACGGCATGCAACTGTATGAGGTCATCGGCCCATCTTATGGCTGAAAGCGCGGGACGGTTGATCAGTTGACCGGCGGCCTTCCGGAACATCCCTAGCTACGCCGATGATAACGCACGCTTAACAAAAAAGTAGAATAACTCTGTGTCGTCAGCCATTTTGTATCTTAAGCCCGGTATACAGTTCCATATGGATATTCGATGGTCAGTCTTCGAATTAATTTTGGTTCGCCCTTTTCTCGTCGTAGATAACTTTATTGTTAAGCGTGGCGACACACCAAGATACTCGCATGCTGGCGCTTTCGCTGCCGATATCATTGTTCAATATCTTTTCATAGACCTAGCATGCGGGCACCTTCTATAATGGTACCGCTATTACCTCTTGTTCGCCCGCGCAGAATGTTCTTAACTGATAAAATATTGTAAGCCGATTTAATTTACTTATTTCATTGAGCCAATGAGAGGTAGGTAAGGTCTGAGCGCGTCCCATGCATCCCATCTCCTGCCGCGCCAGGCACACCGCTAACGCATGCATTTGTTACATGAATGAGTTATTATTTAACCATGCACTCTTTCGCTAAGCATGAAGAAACGTAGGGGTAGGATTAGCGAGCAAGATGGTGGTAACGATCCGGACGGACCTCGCACAAGATCCTACCACTCGCAACGATAACTATAGGTACAGTCAGCCTCAAAAGCTAAACACTTAAGAATCTTGTCATAGTAATGTATGAAAAGAGAAGGGCTCAAATTTGTCACATTACTGACAGCGACGAGGTACTAAAATGTTCAGCTACTTCTGAGGCCGACCGTACTAGACAAATGTAGCGTCGGACTCGTGGCAGGGGATCGCTGGACAAAGCGAGTGGGTTAACAGAGATAGTATCTGAGTGCCGGCGAGCGTTTGCGTCGTTACCTTGAAGTACTTGACGGTCTTAACGCGCAGCTCCAGCGTGGCGTCCTCGTCGCAGATGAACAGCGCCTGCGGGCGTTAGCCAGCGTTATTATACATACAGCTCTCACAGAGTATAAATAGGTAATTACATTAAAATAGGTTAATGAGGGATGGAAAATTTGGTCTAAGAGTTAGGGACCAAGTAAGTCATTATTTTTGGAGCTACGAAAAACTGCATTACAACACACGGACTGCAAGTAGAATGGGAGGGAGCCGTCCTCGCGGGCTATTGCGAATTTTAAAATCTAGTGTTTTTTCTTTTTAATTTAACAGGGTTTTTTAGCAATATTAAAAACTACCAATGACAATAGCTGTAATAAAACTACTTGCGGTGGTTTGAGGCTAAAGTGACCGGGTCTAAGCGCCGGGAGGCCTATGTCATTAGAGAAATTTTAGGAGGCATTGGTAGACTTAGTAAGACAAAGGGGACTTGACTCGCCTGCGGGTGCTGCTGGAAGGCGGACACGGTCCACATGTGGTTGACGCCCTCCTCCACGGCGCGGGACAGCGCCAGCGCCTTGTGCACGCCCGTGATCAGGATCATCACCTGCGCACGCGCACACACGCTGTAGTATACGATACGCTGCACACAGGCGCAGCGTCGGAGCGGTAAATAGGGGTCTCAACTGGGCTCGGGTACAAAACCAGGTACAATTCGGGCGTTCGAACCGCCGTCAATGTCGGCAACAATTACTACCAGAATTTGAAGAAAGGGAAAGCAATTAGCACATTGACATACGCCGAATCTTAGCCGGGAGACATCCCTGGTTTTCCTACACAAACTGATTCGATATACCCACCATCCCTTCAAAACTCTGTCAGCAAGATGTAGTTGTTGTTGACAATTATGGTGAATATTCGCCCCACAATGTGGCCAACATTGCAAAAGCAAAAAAGGCCA
Source organism: Ditula angustiorana (assembly GCA_963691745.1). NCBI lineage: Eukaryota > Metazoa > Arthropoda > Insecta > Lepidoptera > Tortricidae > Ditula > Ditula angustiorana. Next base: position 102,781 of record OY829491.1, read on the forward strand.
TTGTTCATTTATCAAATTGAATGAAGGAATTATTGAATGATATGATGGGGCCCTGAGAGTGCTGTGGGGGGGGGGGGGGGAGCTGACCTCCTTGGCGTCCATGACGGTGCCGACGCCGACGGTGAGCGCCTGGCGCGGCACCTTGCTGATGGGGCCCTGAGAGTGATGTGGGGGGGGGGGGGGGAGCTGACCTCCTTGGCGTCCATGACGGTGCCGACGCCGACGGTGAGCGCCTGGCGCGGCACCTTGCTGATGGGGCCCTGAGAGTGATGTGGGGGGGGGGGAGCTGACCTCCTTGGCGTCCATGACGGTGCCGACGCCGACGGTGAGCGCCTGGCGCGGCACCTTGCTGATGGGGCCCTGAGAGTGATGTGGGGGGGGGGGGAGCTGACCTCCTTGGCGTCCATGACGGTGCCGACGCCGACGGTGAGCGCCTGGCGCGGCACCTTGCTGATGGGGCCCTGAGAGTGATGTGGGGGGGGGGGGGGAGCTGACCTCCTTGGCGTCCATGACGGTGCCGACGCCGACGGTGAGCGCCTGGCGCGGCACCTTGCTGATGGGGCCCTGAGAGTGATGTGGGGGGGGGGGGGGAGCTGACCTCCTTGGCGTCCATGACGGTGCCGACGCCGACGGTGAGCGCCTGGCGCGGCACCTTGCTGATGGGGCCCTGAGAGTGCTGTGGGGGGGGGGGGAGCTGACCTCCTTGGCGTCCATGACGGTGCCGACGCCGACGGTGAGCGCCTGGCGCGGCACCTTGCTGATGGGGCCCTGAGAGTGCTGTGGGGGGGGGGGGGGGAGCTGACCTCCTTGGCATCCATGACGGTACCGACGCCGACAGTGAGCGCCTGGCGCGGCACCTTGCTGATGTCGTTCCCAAAGAAGCGCTTGTTGGCCTCCAGCGTGTCGTAGGCCAGCGTCTTGACGCGCGTGCGCGACACCAGCGACGAGCCCGGCTCGTTGAACGCGATGTGCCCGTCCGGCCCGATGCCTGCAACCGCGAGGGCCGCGCTTTAGAGCGCCCGCTTCGTCGCGCGGTTGCACGTCTATCAAAGAATTAGTATGAGCCCGTACCCGGACCTGCGCGTTAGCGGACGCTCTCATACTATTCTTCTATAGGCGTGCACCCGCTCCGTGCGCCCGCGCGACTTAGCGGACGCCCTCAGTTTAGGTGCAATGATCGCTTATTGTTCAGCGGCCAAACTGGCGATGACCTGCCGGGTATGCGAAGTACGCGGGCGTGCTGTTACAAAAAAGTTGTAATAGCTGCGTCATTTTTAAGCTTTTCCCTTCCTAACCACATGTTTCATGAAACTAGGTGTACCACAAGTAATAATAGTAATTTTTTTATTAGACTATTCTATAAGATGGTCGAGAAATACACGTATCGCGTCGAGGGTGGCAGGGCCTGCCCGTAGCCGTCAGAGTAGCATAGAGGCCAGGAGGCGACGTACCTCCCACGAAGAGGTGCACGCCCCCGGCGGCGGCGATGAGCTCCTCGAAGCGGCGGCACTCGGCCACCAGGTCGGGCGCGTTGCCGTCCAGCACGTGCGCGTTGCCGGGCTCGATGTCCACGTGCTTGAAGAACTCGTTCCACATGTAGTAGTGGTACGACTCCGGGTGGTCGCGCGGCAGCCCTGGCACAACACCGTCTCATTCAACTTATTCAAATCTCAATACACGATCGCGTTAACTCTTTATTGCTACGCTAAAATGCTGCTCTTCTTGTTTCTGCATTTATTATGGTCTGTAATAGTACACAATTAATAAATAATTCTAGGCTTTACACTATATATATATATATATTATTCTCTGTCTCTGACTTGATATGACGGTGAGAACCTCAAATTCGTTGGTATATGGCGTAACAGCTCCATCATACGTGTTCGTGGTAGGAAGGAACGCATTCCTGTGAGCGACCTCACTCGCGTGCGGTAGTGGTTACGTAGACATACATGCGACATGAGTTGCGATGCAGTCCAACGTACTACTAATGGGTCATTTTTGAATTTATGACACAATACGTATGTACTCGTAGGTAAGTACCTATACTGTCATCACAAAATAAATAATCAGGTATCTCGTGCGACAGGAAACAGCAGGGTGCGGGTGATACTGACCGACGTACTCGTCCATGTTGAAGGTGGTGACGTATTTGAAGGAGAGCCGGCCCTCCTTGTAGAAGTCGATGAGGCGGCGGTACATGCCGAGCGGCGTGCCGCCCGTGGGCAGACCCAGCACGAAGTGGCGCCCCGGGCCGGGCCGGTACTCCGTGATGCGCTGCAGCACGAAGCGCGCCGCCCAGTCCGCCACCACGCCCGCGTCCTCCAGGATGATCAGCCGCATGCTGCCGCCGCGCTGCTCGCCGCTGGAAGGCAGGCCGACGCGGTGCGATCATTAGAATGTAGTCGGTTCCTTCGGATCATCACGCCTTGTTTGCGCCCGCGTTGGCATAGCTATGCTATCTTTCTAGAGTCGGCAAAGAGGATCTAGGGTAGCCTAAAGGCCCCCTCTAGCTACGCGCATGCGCGAATGTCGAGGAATATACTCTTAAAACAGTATTATAAATTTGCAGTTTGTAACTACTTTGTTTTAAGTTTTATAAATATTTTTTATTATTTTGTGCAGGCTTCTAATCTAACTACTACTTTGCCAAATCTCAGCTCAAAGGGTTAAGGCGTTAGTAACAAAAAATATTAATTTAAGTGTTGATAAGTAAAGGGCAGAGAGATCGATCTTGCAAAACAGTCTTAAGTGGTTGTGGTCAACTGGCCATTGATAGAGCTACCCAGTATGTACTGATAAGCAGTCAATGCCCTAAATACTTGTAACAGCAATAAACCTATCACCACAACAACCGATAGCGGTGGTTGCGCCAGCGCTATCGCGGCCGCCTGCAGTGATACATGACACCATATAAATTAAATTATCTACTGGGTAAATATTCATTTCTATTATCAATTTATTTTTTTATTACATAAAAAATACTTTATTCAGTCAAGCAATGTCACAATGCAATAAGCTGCAAAAGTGACAAACCTTGACATTCCTCAAGGTACATGGATGATACAAATTCGCCTGTATTCATGTGAATAATATGAATTACTTCTTGTTTTGCAAATTGTAGAAATATATTGAAATGGAACAATTTGAATGATATATACAGTATCACATAGGTATATTATAATGAATCTAATTCCCGACATTTTGAGCCTTTTTAAGAGGATTGTGAGTGAACCCATAGAAACGGCGAAAACGTTTTCCACCCTCTGAACCTTAATATTGTTGCTATTTTAACTCATTAATTTTGATAAATCAATGAAAACAGCTAAATATTTTGCAGCTATAGGCGACGTTGCCAAATCTCTGTTTGTACTCTCTTAAAATGCAAGTATTGTCAAATCTATGAATAATTTTTAAAAATATCAAAACATACAAACCTAGGTAGTTCTAAGGCATAATGACTATGTATACCAAAACATCATTGCCATGGGTTAAGGTTTAGAGGGTGGTAAACGTTATCCCCGTTTTTATGGGGAGCGCTTTTTAGGGCTGGATTCATACTCCTCTTAAGGACTACTGGCAGACTGAAAAAGTAGATAAAAAAAATTCAAACTACCTAATTTAGATTTAAAACATGAAAAAAATATATCGCAATTTCAACAAAGAGGATAGCTTGTAATGCTGGTAGGTGTCAGCCATGTAAGGAGCCCACATTTGTGGGATATGCATATTTTGCGTTTTACTCAAAAACCGTTTATAAAGCCTTAAAGAATGGTATTTTGTCCAAAGTACATAAATAAAGGTAGGTACCGAACCCCACATAAACCGTTTCAAAGCCGTCCTGCACTTGAACAAAACAATTGCAAATCAAAAAGATAATGTGACATTTAAAACCCATTCCGAGAAAAACAACCTTCAAGATTCATCTTACTATATCTGTGTCTACTGAAACTACTTCCGTTCAATCTAATAATATAGTTTGTTAATTAGTTGTCCATGTTCATAACATTTTTTTTAATGTACCTAATGAAACGTCAGATATTTTCGGAAGGTCAACAACCTTTAAAACAGGTCACTCACCTTATGAAAACGCCTACTTGCCGGCGCCGCGTCTCCGCTACTGCAGCAAAAACCTTTTCAATTCACGTGTAATTGCTTGTATTGAATTAAATAAACTTGTTTATTTAACAATAACAGCTGAAGAGCGCTGACACCGTCTCGTCCACTTGTTTTGTTTGTGACAGCACGAAGCGCACTTAGCGCACTGATAACGTCGTCAAGTCAACTGTCATTCGAGTGAAATCAATAGTTGAATACTGCAGCTGAAATTGACAACGTAATCTCGTTGTGCGTTGATCTGAAGTCTGAAGCTACTATACCTCTCTAATCTGTGATCTGAAGTAATGACAAAATAAATGGTAAAATACCAAACGTCAAACGATAGCAATAGCATTACGTAATATGACCGTGTCGGTGTTGCTACGTCCAAAATTAAATTAGGATTGGTAGATTAGAAACACCCTTACCTAATTAGTTTTAAAGGATAATTAAGGCTTAGGAAATAATAAAACTCATTGATTCCAATAAATGGCATATATTTCTAATTTATTAAATTTTATACGTCGTAAGAGATTAATCAAAATGCCGAGAGATCGCCAGCTCTCTACCAACACAGTATTTTCTCTAATTATGGTAAAGATCCGACCACACGGCGATTCCCCAGTATTTTGTGCTTTCCCGTCGACCGTGTGGTGACAGCTTTATATGAATTATCTTCGCTCTGGTAATAAAAGTTACAAAGTTTCCCCAGTTTTACAAATGTTGTTTAGACAGAGAGCGTTGTTACATCAACATCACATTGGGTATAAAAAAATATCAAGGCGTCATTGTGATATCGTACTTGGATTATCCGTCATCCTCGTCCTTAATAATAAAATCATAAAAATACATCTAAGCTCTGTCTAATGTAACTTAATAGAAATCATGTCTAACACTAGGAAATAAATACATCTCGCCGACGAAGTATCTTTAATTTTTGATAAAAAGAAAAGTAAGTAGAAGTAAAATACGCTGTAACTTATAATTTAAGTATTGTAAAAAATATGGGCATCTAGTAGGAATCAATCAAGATATACAACTAACGCTGGGCCCCACGACCCGTCTCCACCCACCGGCCGGACAGTAGGCCGTCACAGACTCGCTACAACAAAACATCTACTCAACAAGTTTAAGATTAAATCAACATGAAACAGGCCCGCGGCCTAACAATCGAAAACGGGCAGAATATCTCCATAACATTCAGATCATTAGTTCAATGAGCTATACATACATAAACATTCGGAAGTCTGGAGCCAAACCACCGCTCCCTTCGTACAGATTCGGTCTTCCGTCTCGTCTGACCCCGCAGTCATACCATTCGCATGGTAACTAGAACCCTTGGAAAAGATAAATAATCTACGCCTCACACGTAATATCGTCTATTTAATTTTACAACTTTACTTGCACATAGAGAATAGTAATTAAGTATATTTATTAAAAATATGTTGTACATATAAAATAGAACTACATCTAACGCTATATACAAGAACAGAGGCCCGCCGCGCCGCGCCGCGCGCCGTCGGGACCGCGAGCAGCTCGCGGCGGCGCTTGCAGCAGCGAGCCGAGCGGACGAACATGTTGCTTACTCTCAATTCATCGCTCACAGTTCCGCAATTAAACGTGAATAGATTCGTCAAGTGTGTTAGATTTTATAAGTTTCTCCAAACTTAATTAGAGTGAAAACAGATTAATTTTGACTTTTCATTAGGCATCTAAAAGTTAGTGATCCTTAATATTTTAAACTTGATAAATAATTTACATCCTGACATACAATACTGTTAACATTTGGCATGAATGTCCAATAGTTGAACGCGATCAACAGTTGCACCGACGCGAGTGTGGCTCGCGGCGTCTCAACAGTCGCCGTACTGGATATGATATCCACATCCGATTTCTGAACATAATCATCGGTACATGACGCGCGGGGATACGTCTCGTATCCGTCTACATCGTTCAGGAGCAACAGTTTCGTAAAAGAATTAATTGACATCGGTTGGTTTCATGCTCATACTCGTAGGCATGCGCTGCTGCACGACATGATCATGCCGTCCATCATCAATAGTAATCTGGGATACCTCGGCGGGCGCGGTGCGCACGCTCACGGAATGAAAAAATCTGTACGCACACACCCCTATCTCAAACATGGCGCGACAATTTGACGAGGTCAGAGCGCGCGCCCCCGGCAGGTGCGGCGGCGGGCCCGGGAGCGGGCGGGCGGCGCGCTAGTGCGGCGCGGGTCAGTCGCGGCGCGCGCGCTTGGCGGGCGGCTCGCCCTCGCCGCTCCAGTACGCGTACTCCGGCAGCCACTTGGCGAGCTGCGCGTCGAAGAACTCCTCCAGCCGCACCGCGTCCTTGTAGATCTGAGACTCCGGCTGCCGGGACAATATTTCGTTAGAGAGAGGGCCGCGCGCAGAATTTAAAAAGTAACGACCTATCGGACGCCTCCGGATTATCAGATGGAGATGTATCGTTTGACGCTGGTATACCGACCGGGTTGTACTGCGCGGCGTTGCGGAACAGCAGGCGCACGTCGGCCACGAAGTGGGCCACGTGCGCGTAGCGGGACGGCTCGCGCGGCTGCAGCTTCATGCGGATCATGTCCAGACACATCGGCCGGGCGATCTGCGACAGCGACGGACGATTAGTGACAATGGGCTGTGTGATTTTCGCGACCATAGGTAGGAGGGCGACACGTGGTGATTTGAGGAGAAACAGAATGCACATCAAACGGTCTCGTTAGCAAAGCGTAGATCTTCGTGAGAAGCGTCACTGGTCGTGCGTCTTCAAACGTGCCTAGATCCTATCTCGATGTCTGTCGATACGCGAGTCGCATAATGGGAGATGGGGTGCGACGACTTTCAGGCGAAGATTCCAGGTCGAAAGTGGCGGTACTCTACCGATAGAGCCGTCGGATATAGTTCAGGGAACGCGAAAGTAGCGAGTTGGAAATAGATAGACATAGATGGTCGAAACAAATAATTCTATTCTATTCGGCGAGGCGCGTACCGTGGCGTGGTAGTGCGCGTTGGAGAGCGGCACGGGCTCGCGGAAGGGCAGCGAGGGCTCGTACTGGCAGTACAGCTCCAGCGTCACGCGCTCCATGAGCTTCTGCTCGCGCGGCGACACGCCCGGCTCGCCCGGCGCGCGCAGCTCGGCCGGCAGCTCCGCGAAGTTCACGCACAGCAGGCACTGCCACGTCTCCGTCTCCCTGCAACACGAACGGCCGCCGTCGGTCTCGCGGGATCGAGGGGAGCGCCCCGACGGGTGGAGCTCAAATGACTAAAACGGGTCGGAGCTTCGACAGCATATGCTTCTGTACTCGCGGCTCCGTCGTCAGCGAGGCGGCACTCACTCGGGCAGCTTCTCGATGGTGGGGATGTGGCAGTACTGGTGGAACACCTTGGGGCACTTGTCGCAGCACATGAGCTCGCCGCCGTCCATACACACGGCGCACCAGTCCTCGTTGGGGTCGCCGGCCGCGCCCGCCGGCGCCGGCGCCGCCTTGCCTGCAACACGCGGCGCGTCAGTCCGGCGCCGTCCGGGCGGAGGCTCGCCGGACGGCGGCGGGACGTACCGTGGCGCTCGTCGGTGGAGGAGTGCACGACGGGCTCGGCGGGCGGCTGCTCGGGCAGCACCTGCACGCCGTTGGAGTCCAGCTTGGCGATGGTGGCCATGAGGTCCTGCACCGACTCGGCGCACACCTTGTCCAGCTCGCCGCCCGGGCCTCCCTGCGGAACGCGGAGCCGGTCAGTGGCGGGCCGTGAGGCGGGGGGCGGGGGGCGGGGAGGGGGGGACTCACGTTGAGGCTGGGGCTGGGCGTCTTGGGGTTGGTGGAGGTGACGGCGGGCGCGGCGGGCGCGGCGGGCGCGCGCGGCCGGCCCAGCGTGATCTTGTAGTCCGCGCCCGCCGCCGGGCACGCGGCGCCCGCGCCCAGCGGCGCCAGCTCCAGCCCGCCTGCGGACAGACGGGTCGAACTCGGTCAGACGATTACTTAAAAAGTCATCTAATCCGAATCACAGATACGGGTACCGTTCGACAAACGAGGCGAATACTTTGGAGGTCAAAACGTAAAAGCCGTAGTAGTCGGAGCGAGATCGTTACGGGAGCGTTCCAGAGTCGCTTCGAGCGCGGCCGTCGTCGACCTCGTCGCGCGTCGCACCCTGGCCCGCGAGAGGAACATACCCGCGCGCGCAGCGGCGAAAGAGAAGCGTGCGGCGTCAGCTCCCCTTATTTTCACTCGAATCGCTCCCGTTACCGCGCCTCCGGCGTCATTGTCGCCGCGAACACCTCAGTTTTTTTCTGCCTTCGTTTGACAGTGCGGATCGGTTTTTTATTTCGGACCGAATCTTCACCGCCCCTCGATCCCGGACCCGGCCGGATCTCTAGACTCTCAGTGGACCGCAGCTCGTCGAGGTCCGAAGACGCCGTCAGCGTCCCACCCGAGCGCCACGCTCAGAGAACGTAAAGCAGTCTAAGAAAACAATATACATAGCGTGCGCGCGTACCGTTGTGCAGCCCCTGCTGCGGGATGTGCCACTTGGCGGCGGGCGGCGTGCCGGGCGGCGCGTGCGGCGCGGGCGAGGGCGTGCGCGGGCCGCCGCTGCGCCGGCCGCTCAGGCCGCCGGCCGCGGCCGCCGCCGCCGCGTACGCGCTGCTGGCGTAGGCGCCCATCACTGCACACAAGGACGCGCGGTTAGCGGGCCGGCGGCGCGCGAGCGCAGGCGGCGCGGCGGGACTCACTCTGCTGGTAGGCGTGGTGCATGGCGGGGTGCGCGTGCGGCTGCAGCGGCGAGCGCGCGCCGCGCGCCGCGCCCTGGTTGAGCAGGCCGCGCAGGTTCAGCTCGCTCATGCCTGCAACAGGCGGCGGGTGAGCGCGGGCGTGGCGGGGCGGAGGGCCGGGCGGGGGGGGGGGGGGCTACGCACCGTGCAGGTGGTGCGGGTGCGTGGTGGAGGTGACGTGCGCGTGCCGCAGCGGCGTGCTGCGCGCGCGCAGGCCGCCCGCCAGCGCCGCCATGTAGCCGCCCACGCCGCCGCCGCCCACCAGCGCGCCCGGCGCGTACGGCTGCTGCTGAACGTTCCGCATCATATTAGACGACTTCGCTTTTCGATACTCTGATGGTCGCCGGATGGCTGTCGTTTCGACGCGATTCAGGTTGGTAGTTAAATCGAGCGATTCCTGGCCACGTTTGGTGGAAAACCGGATTTTTGAGACCCTCGATTTTTAAACGACGGCTGGGGTTCTATCAGGATTTTTACATTGTGTCGTCATTTGTACGTTTACGTTTGCCGTCTCGCTCAGAGACAATATTCTACGCTTAGACGTTCATCTGACGTCCCCGTTTGAGGCCGACCGTCGACCGATCAGAATGACGGATTCCTGTTGCATATGTCCTCTGATGACTGACGGACTTAGCATGTAAAACAGTCAGCAGACCAGATAACAATGAGTTTCTTCCAACCGTTGCAGCATTGATATGGTCAGAACACTAACATTCAGCTCTACAACTAGACATCACTACTAAAAAACATTAACACTGAAGTAGGTATCAAAACCATAAAAATAAAATATTCTGTAACATTTAGGCTCACCTAAACACGAAATATGAACTTATAAACATGCGCAAAACAATAAAAACAATTGCTACATAAGTTAAAGTTGTACAAAATTTTAACATAGCAAAAAAAGCCGCTTCCGTGTAACCGTACTGAAAATTTTGAATAAAAAAGATTTGATCGAAACTAGAACATGCAGCGCGGCGCGGCCGGCAGCACACACTCACACGTCTGTTGACACCAAACATTACAAAGGGACGATTTACAATAATATGCATGAACTCGGAAATAGCACTCAAGATCAAACGTAAGGGACTACAGATGCCATGATCTGGTGAATGTGATGATCAGATCAGAAGCGTAGGACGGTACTTCTCCAGCGTTTTTACCGTTGTTCGTTACCGTTCCTTCAGTAATTGTTGAAATACAGGTCCACAAACATGGACTTTAGGCAAAAACAGAAGCTGTACTCGGATTTGATTCCAATTTTTTAGCAGAAATTGGTGCTAAACGATAGGTATTTCGTCAATTAATTAGGGAACGGTAATGAGCGAAGGTGAAAACGCTGGAGAATTACCGACGAGGAGGTGCGGAGGTTTTTCACCTGACACATCTCTAGCGCAACACATATAAAAGCCTGCCTGACCACATTAGACATCAAATTGTCATCTGTAAGTCCCACTTTTTGATCTCGGATATAAATTCTGAGCAAATAATTAGAATAATTATTTTGCTACTCTGCGAACCCAGTGCTAGGGTTCCCCCCGCAACTCCTAAGATATTTATTTATTTATCTTTACATAGAGTAAAACAAAGTCGCTATGGATTCTTGCCTGTACTCATATTGAATGACAGATCAGCATTTTAGTAAAAACTGTCGCATCATTTAAACCTTTATGGCACACTTAAAACGATCAAGAATTGTGACATGCGATTGAGCTCTTTGTTATATGGTTTATATTCGCTAGTATACATATAATAGAGTAAGTTTACGGCATGGAAATTATAAATACTTATGTACAACGGAGAGATGCGCGAAGATGAAGACTGCCAACAGGAATAAACTGAAAATCAGCGCTGATCAAGTTTCAAAACTGGAGCCAGCATTATGCTAAGTTAATTCCTCTTGCCGAAATTTAAAAAATGTTTAATTTATCTAGGTTTTAAGAAGTTGTACAAGGCAATAAATATTTTTTCTTTCTTTCTTTCTTTTTCAATACCAAATACATTAAATATTATCAAAATAAAATAAAGTTCGTATTTCAACGGTATTTGCATCAAGAAAATAAAGGTCGGTCATAGACGCCCTATAAACGCCCGCTGTCCCCTTTCGCACAGCAGACATCTGTATGCCTATATTTTCGTTGTGGTTAATGCACACGGTCCTTTACCGTCCTTAAATTGGCATCTTTCAGATCGCTTTGTTTGGTCTGGCGTGCCTTCCAGGTGTACGTAAGTAGTAACAACTTCCATGGTTGAGGTGTGAGTAGGTGTTGCCGGCCGCGCCGCTCACGCTAGCAGCGAGGCGAGGCTCGCGCGGCACGCACCTGGCTGACGACCGCCGACACGCCCATACAACGATCGACACTGACCTGGTAGCGAGCCAACGTCTGATACATGGAAAAATTATCACAACGCATCATCAACATGGGCCTATGGCGATGGACACTTTACGGTGTACGGTTGATACGTGTAGCGTGTTGCGAGGCCAGGTCACAGGAGTTTATTACTACCTCATCTGGCCCGGTTTTGAACTTCGAGTCGGGTTCTTGAGTGCAGTGTGCGAGGTCTTTATGAACACAATATGTGAAGTAAAGCAGTGGCAGCAGTTTCACAAAGTTACTATATGATATTATTATTATATTTGTGAAAGTGAGTTTTCAAGTAGTCGTGGGATTAGTGCAGCGCAGGGAGCGCTTATAATAAAGATCGTCAAATCGGAGCGAGTACCAGCGCTGCGAAGCGCGAGGAGAACCTGTAACCGGACTCGGGTAACTTAAAACGTCATCGCTCTGAAGTTTTAAAATTTAGAAGACATACCGGAAGGGTGTATGATTAAGTAAGTAATAAAATAAGCGTGTAATATAATGTTCAGTTAAGTATTTGTCAACTCTCGACATTAATAAAAGTGGCAGCAGTTCGGACGCAGCGTCTCACCTGTTGCATGGCCGCGTGGTGCAGCGCGACGTTGACTTGCTGCTGCTGCTGTTGCTGCTGCTGCTGCTGCTGCTGCTGCGGCGGCGGCGGCTGCTGGTGCGGCGGCGCGGGCGCGTGCGGGTGCGGCGCGGGCGGGTGGTAGGGCCCCTGCGCGGCCGCGCCGCCGCCGTCCACCTTGCCGTCCACCACGATCGCGCCGATGGACGACAGCACTGCCGACACACGCTATGGAGCTGCGGGCCCGAGCCGCCCGCGCGGCGAGGCCGGGGCGCCTCGCAAGGCCGCCGCTCTCGGCCCCCCTCTGAACCGGCCGCGGATGCGATAGCGCTTCGGTGCAGAGGGGGCTCGAGGGGGCGAGAGAGATTACATGCAGAGGCTCGAGGTGCGGCGAACCTTCGAGGCTGGCGCGACCCGACTCGCCGAGACGAGAGTCGTTCAGAGGGAACGCGAGTTTCTGCCATTGCGGAGGCTCAGACGGCAGATCCGCCTGATCGCCAGACTGACGGACAGATTTTGCGGCTGCCGCCGGCCGACCCGCGAAGAGATAGGTGGACGACCTCTCAAAAGCATTCACCGTGGGAACAGCGGGGCGACGCCGATTTTTGGGTGAGACAATTGGAATAACAAGGGAGATTTTTAGCACGGGTAAGTTTCCCATATAGCCGCTTTCGGTTCAGAGGTGCCGGTGAGGAACCCCTCACCGGCACGTCGAAACAGATAGCCGGACGCGATACCTTTGATGAGATCGGGCAGCTTGTCGAGCGCGAGCGCGATGCGCACGGGTATCTCGGGGTTGGGGATGTCGGCGCGGCGGCTCTTGATGCGCTGCAGGTGCGCGCACACCGCGCGCTTGCTGTACAGCACGGCCGTGTCGCTGCCCTGCAACGCAAGCGCTGTGACACCGTGCTCGTCCTACTGCCGATAACTTGCCATGCAGCTGTCGCTTTTTGAACTTTCATGTCTTAAAGGCTGAAAACGGATCAGCGATTCTCTTGGAATCACTGATCTCATGGGCGGTGCTGATCGCTTCCCATCAGGTGACCGTCATGCTCGTTTATCTCCCTTAAAAAAAACTTCCAATAGAGGAGTTCCATCCGAAATTTTCTATACGGATCCCAGCACCCAGTCTTGTTGCAAATGTATGACTTTGCGTTGCTTCTTTTTTAAGAAATGTATGCGGTCAGCACACTCGCACTGATCTGAGTCTGGCCCGTTATGATGGCTACACACGATCACTTTTAACTGTCAGTTTTCACTGACAATCGAAACTGATCGGGTGCAGGATGAGATTAAGACAATTCAGGATAACATCATCCTACACACGAGCGGTTCAAAGCTGATAGCTAAAAGTGGTAGTGCAGCCGACCTGCTGCAGCGCGGCGCCGACGAAGTCGACGCAGTGGTCGGTGATGGCGGCCAGCTGCTCCAGCGCGTCCTTCTTCTCGCTGAGCGTGCGCTGCTTGCCGTCGCACACCTCGTTGAGCCGCAGCACCAGTTGCTTGCCGCGCGTGTTGATCGCGTTCGTCAGCCTGGCCCGCACCGAAACATTCAAAACGTAAGGCCCTGCTTCACCACTCTCTGATAAATTCTCGATATCATATCTAGCAGATATCTTTGATATCGTCTCTGTTTGTGCCCACAGAATAGACAGAGACGGCATCACAGAAATCTGTTGGATATAACACCAGGAACTTATGAGAGAGCGGTGAAACAGGCCCTTAAGTTTGCGTCTAAAGCTTTCAAAGGCGTGGACCGCGGAGGCACCGGGAGCTGTCGTGACCACCACGCCGCCGCCCCATATAGAAGACTAACTACACGATGTAACAGCGACAAACGTGCATATACTTAAGGTTCAAGTTCGCGTTTGAAAATACTGTAACAGGGGTTTCCATCTTAGTCCTCTGGGTTGGCAACGCATCTGCAATCTCCTTGGGGTGTCTTTAGGCGGTACTTATTTTATTTTACACAACATAACAAGGCAAACGAGCGAGTGGGTCACCTGATGGTAAGTGATCACCACCGCCCATAGACACCCGCAACATCAAGGATATTGCAGATGCGTTGCCAACTCAGAGGGTAGAGGGTGGTGATAACTTATCATCCGGTGATCCTCCTATTTACACTAATATAATGAAGAGGTACAAACTTTGTTTGTCTATATGTAGGGGGTAATCTCTGGAACTACTGAACTGATTCCAAAAATTCTTTCAGTAATAGAAATGTTGTAAAAAACAAAGTGGCGAGGGCAGGTAGACAGTACGTGCGACTCACTTGACGACGGTTTGCGTGATCTCGTGCACGAGCGCCTTCTTCTTGTCGGCGATGAGCAGCTGGCGCTCGCGGATCACCTTCATGGCCGAGCCGAGCAGCACGCGCTTGTAGCTCACCTCAGACAGCAGCGCCGCGATGTGCGTGCGCGCCTGCCACACACACCGCGCATGCGTTACACAACGTGCTGGTGCTTAAGAAGCCCCCACACCAACAATGGCAATACGGTATCACTTACTTGCGAAATAACACGAGAAGTAAAATGACAACGGGCATGCGGGAAACGTGACTAATTTACTATGTATGGAGCCAACACTAAATCGCGTTTATTTTAATATTGTCAGCTTGTAATTAAGTAGTCAAACAAAACAAACGGCAACAAACTTAATGGGCATGATTACTAAAGTTTTTCTGTTACCTATCAAAAGAAAAACTGTACTTTTAATATTTATAAACTACGATCACTATTTGTTGAAATATCGCGAATAGAAAACGATGCAACGCAAGCCCCTCGAGAGCGAAGGGATTCCGGGCAGGAAGGCTGTGGACGGTGCGACCGACCTGCGTCGCCATCTCCGTGCTGAACTGGTACTTGTGGTCGCGGTGGTGCTGCAGCTGGCAGTCGCGGCACGTCAGCCGGTCGCACGTCTCGCAGAACAGGCTCAGCCGCTCCTGCGCACAACACAGGCGACTTACATGACGGGGCTCACTGCGAGGCGCCAACGCAGCTACGCAAGGAGCAGTACCGTAGTCGCAATAAAAAGATTGGGCTTACCAGCCGTTATGTATTTGCTGGGATATCCTTATCCTGAACAAAATTAAGTAAAATCATGTTTGAATGTCGCTGGTGGGTCATGAAAGTGGAGGCTTTCAGTGTGTTGGGCTCACGACGGTACCTGTGGGTGCTCGTGGCAGAACATGTCGTGCGCGGCGGCGGGCTGGGCGGCCTGCAGCTCCGCCGTCGCCTCCTCTTTGCTCTTGATCGTGTGGTCCTTTGTTATCTTTAACCTGCAACATAGAACGTGATTATAAGATATCCATGCGTTGAGCTTGGCAAAGCAGCTGTAAATGTTAATTAATAAAGTTGACCAGGATTTTGCAGGCAGGCCTGTTAAGGGCCATTTACATGGAGCGAGTGTTCGTACGCGAGTAGCTTTAGCCTTACTGTCCACGGCGGCGTCATTTGACGCTTGCATGCAACCTACAAAAGACGACAGGCGTATTTTGCTTGGGTTAGTTCTTCCAAGTTTAGCATCGCGAAAGCACGTGTTTTCATTGAGAAAATGTCAAGTGATGATGAAGATCTGATTATAGCATACAACTTTATTAGAAGACGACGACGGTGTAGATTGTATTGGCATTTATCCATACATCGAAAAAAAATATTACTTGTAGATTATCCGTTATATCTTTTCTCGAGTATTATACAGACAAGGATACTGTTCAATTATGTGAACAAAATTGGCTGCTGAGGCCGCCATTTTGCAAAAAAACATGTGTTTGCGTCTCTCAATGTAGCTTGAGTAATGACATGCCGCTGCACGAGCTGCATGACGAACGGCTGACGATACGCAAATGCGACTTTGACGCTTCGTGAACACAGTTGCGTTCCTTTCTACGCAAGATGCATGCAGTCGGCACACAAGCGTAAAATGACGAAAGCGTGCGTCTGACGTACAGCTACGTGGACAGTAGGCCTTACATTGCGCGGGATGATCAATCGATCGATCACCTCATACCTGGTAACCCGTAATGTAATGCAACTCGCATGCGAGTACTCGTACAAAACCGAGATTTGCATTTCTTGCTTGAGTTACAAGGAGAAGGCAATCAGCGTGTCGCAGCCTCGCCCGAACTGACCTCTGGTGCGCCTGCACGCAGTTGTCGCAGATGAACTCGGCGCAGTCTGTGCAGTAGCTGGTGGCCGGCTCGGTGTCCTCGCAGCTATTGCACTGCTGCTCGCGCTCCGCGCCGCCTGGACACACCACGATATGTACACCCCATTCATATGCCATCTTCTTTGATTTGTTGTAAGATTAAGTATAGATAGAAGTTGGATTCCTGGTCAATTATTGAGGCATTACGTACAGTCAGTCCATGTCTTGCTAATATCACTTGTAGTGCGAAGAGGCGAACATGCAAGACCTGATAAGATATTGAAACACTGAATAATCAAATCAATGTTCGCGCGTAATGGTAACAACAAACCTACAACGACGCATCCCTGTTTGTATTTAATGCTTATAAGAAATCGCTTGCTACGTTTGAAATTACGTAGCTCAGCAGGTAGTCCAGGGATAAACCTTTTCCTACATGGGCCAATAAGCAAAGGCACGCAACACGAACCTTCTCGATACGTGTTAACTTGCAGCGTAACTCGGTGCGTCTCTCTTCTAATGTGGTAGTAAAAACAAGACACTCTGAGTTACGTAGCAAGTTAGCGCGTGTCGAGGTTCTTGCTAGGTGTACAGAGGCCGTCCGCTCGTTGCCCTAAGTTGAAATGTCAGCAGCTTGACGAGCATTGCGACAGTTACCGGCGTTGCTGGGCGCGTCGGCGCAGAGCTTCTCGAGCACGAACCGCTGGTCGATCATGTTGGCGGGCTGGCACTGCAGCCGGCAGATCGGGCACTGCACCGTGATGCGCTCGCCGCCTGCAACACACACACAAAACTTACAAAACGCCACATTACAGTTTGTTTTACTAACGAACCACGTCGTCGGTTTTGTATTGCATGCAGAATGGCATTGCCGCACCGGATTGAGTTATCGGTTGTAAGCCTGGCGATAGACAAGATAGAGGACACGCGCAGGCCATGGCCCGGCTGGAAAACACCACCTCGACTATATGACCAGTCCGCCACGGCCAGTGTTTTGTTTAACATTCTCATATGAAAGCGCTTTTAAGTGTGATTGTCTAAAGTATTTTAGATGCGCTCAACACAGCGCGGCGCCCAACCTCGCTCGCCCGCGTTCGAATCTCCATGTCCGGATTCAGTCTTCATCGATGACGTATCGTTAAGCGCAGTGATGTTGCGATAGAGAATGACACTACTGATATGTTACATGAGAATAAGCAATAGTCAAAAGAATAAATTCTGTGTGACGTAAAGTCTCCGGCTTGTGGGTCAAGGCTATTCAAACAGTTCTGTCATTTGTGAAAAGCGTTCTAGAAACTAACGCAAAACGAAATTTAAAGCAATTGAGGAGTTTGCGCCGACAAAAAATACTTTTTTGGTATTTTGTATTAATTAATTTATGTTAATGGTACCTACAAATTTAAACTTACATTTAAATTTTAATTAAAACTCGCATATTAGGCTACTATTGACACCAAGCAAGCCTGGCCCGTGCTAGGGGGGGGACGGGACAAGTTCGTATTCTTTTTTTTAGCTTCAGGGGGCTAGAGGGCACCTGCCTCCCCCTGCTGCATAAATATTTAATTACATTTTCATTTAATTTGATTCTAACTTAAAGTATGTAAATCATTAAAAAATAGTAACTCTTTAAAGAAAAAAATATCCATAAATTGACATCAATTGACCAATTTAATTTAAACAAACGTTTCTGTCGTCATCCATTGACAGCACTTGACCTTTAATCCACGTGTTAGCATAACTAAGAATAGTTTATTTTAATCACAATGTATTTTAAATTACTTTACGTAAACAGAAATCGCCGCTATTATAGGATATCTGGAATATGTATGCGAAAATCGAAAGCATAATTCGAGTATTCTTCTGCTGTGCTGCTAACAATCTGCCGGAGTCGTTTTTGACCCCACCTACTTAAAAATATAACGATAAACGCTCGTATTTAGTCAATAAAGAACGATAGCCTTCGCAAATTGTGTTAGCTTATGCTATTATTTGTACTACAGGGCAAGGCTTCAAACAAAGGCCACGTTAAATATTCATTTTACTTAGCGCAAAACCGTGCGTTATCGCTGCGGCCGACGCGCGCTCGCAACCTCCAACCAAGCGCGAGGCGTACAACGTAACGTACAACATTATCAGCAGTGCATTTAAACCTGTCAAATAAGCAACTCACTTGCATCACCAGTACCGCAATGACAAAACGCACGTCGCATTAAAGCCATGAATCCCAGAAGAGTATCATCATGGGGTATGTTTATTATAGGAATTACTGGACTCGTCTTAGCGAATCCGATCCCAGGACTCTCAGTGGCGGGTTCCCGGGATTCTGGCTCATTTTCAGTACTCTGGACGCCCGAGTTGAAATCCCTTCTTTTCGGGCGGTCGGTCGAGTCGAGTAACTCGGTGCGCTTGGAGAGATCCAAGTGGCAGTACTCCTGGTAGCTATCAGGGTGCATGGCGCGGAGGTGGCTGCGCAGGGGGGTGGTGCTCCGCCCGCGGCGCGAGTACGCTTTCCCACACAACTCGCACTTCACTGAGTTCTTATCGATCTCGGAAAAGTATGCCCATATGGGGCTGGTTTTGCACTTCATCTTGAAGAGATTTCAGCCGCGTCGGAGCGTGGTTGCGGCGAAGGCCCGACTGCGACGGAGGCCGGAGGTTTGCAGCGGATGCGAAAGTTTCGCGGAAGCGGAAGCGGCGTTCCGCTCCGCACCCGCGCATCGGCGCCGTGTGCACCGGGTTTCAATGTTGATGCAATTATAGTTATTTAACGCTATTATGATGTAGCAGGTGAAATAATCTAAGCTATTTTTTTTAGGAGTTGTCCTAGCGTTAGTTCTCAGTCTCATCAGGAAGTACTGACAAAGGTCTAAAATACGATTACCCAGAACCTTGTCATTTCATAGACTTGCGTCAAGCTTCATCCTTACATATATTTATTAAATGGCAGTGTTCTGACGTTACTCTCCAATCCTATTATGATCGCGGTTTGATAATAACAGCGTAACATTTCAAGCTTTTGCAAGTCGGTTTTGACATCCTTTTAGGTAATTTACCACAGCTTGTACACCGAAGTGAACAACTTCTTCCGCCATTTTGTTGCACTACGTGTTCTGATGGAGATAGCATCACTCCTCTTGGTTGGAGAAGGTGGTATGTACTTGAATATGTGCAGAACCGTGAATAGTTGACGGAAATGCCTTTGAGGATAACCGACCAGGGTTCTTTCTTGGTCCTGACTCCTGATGGTGAGCAAGGCTACGCATGTACCAAACGCTTTGACTGGGCATGCAAAGACGGGGTTTTTCTGATTGAGAAACCCGGTTTTGCATGCCCTAGCTGTGACCGATGTGAGTTCTACTACACTTGCAAACTCAGTTGTACTGATTAAGGATGTTTCTTAAGCTTTCATTCACTCTTTCAAGAGAGTAGTTCTACCGTGCGATAAGCGGCGGCATCAATAGATTAGATTGTATTGCATTCATTGTTTTAAACAAGTTGAACAAAAAAGCGCGAACGTGCAAGTGTGACGTATCAATAAAATTAAGAACAAGCGAACGTTTCCACTTGTACTCGCGGTCGAATCCTTGAACTCTTCTGCTAAATAAATGGGTGTTGCTCGCCATTATCGGGCCCGTCCCGTCATCCATAAATGTTATACGATTTTAAAGATTTCAAAACACCTCCAAGACGTCTCTGTCGACCCCAATTAGACCGTGACGTAATTAATGAACGCCCTTTTACGACCTTGTACGCCACCAACTGGATTTCCGCAGCGTCTCGTTGAGGAAGCTTTGCGGTAGCGGATGAGGATGCGAGATGCGTTATCTGCAGCCAGGGACGTGTTGCATGCGCGCACGGTTAGCGACTTGCCGCGCCGTAACTATATTTGTTGCAGTTTGCATCATTTTCTTATTTTGTAAGCGTAATAAAGCCTGATTGATTGACATGGTAGTATAGTTAAACAGAACTTTTGAAGCAGAGTGAGTATGAATGTCAATAGGACCCTATGACTGAGTCTACGCCCTCCGCCCGTTCATTAAAGAGCTGTGTTTTTTTTAAATGTCACTACTTATGGTGAATGTCCTAAAAAATATACAAGTTACAAATTAAAGGGAGCCCTTATGAAAGAAATCCTGTTTATAAATGTTTTTTGGTTTAGATTTGTTGAGAAAACTGCAAAAAACACGAGTCAAGGACCGACCCGAGCCAAGAACTGGCTAAGTGTGAGTCGGCCTTGGCCCGTATACACGAGAAAACACATAATACGAAAAGCGTCGTGTTAGACTGACCGCAGAAGTCCCTGCTGGCCTGCTTCTCCTCGACCTTGGCGTTGATGCAGGGCTCGCAGGCGGAGTGCAGGCACTCCATGAGCTTGGGCGTGCCGTCGGCGCTGGCCAGCGGCGCGCCGCACAGCGCGCAGCGCGCGCCCGCCAGCGTGGCGCCGGCGCGCGGCGACGCCAGCGAGTCCGCGCCCTCGCCCTCGCCGCCCTCGCCCGGGGACGGCTTGTCGCCCTCCGCCGCGTCGCACAAGCTGCCCACCTGCATTACAGATACACCACTTTTTCTTTATGGAAACAAAATGCAACCTATAAATCGATGTTGGTTCAACTTAACATTCCTTATGTTTTTGCAACTTGTGGACTGTCTACTGGAAATTGCAATAAAACAATTCAAACAGTTTATTTCATGAAAATTGTAACAAAACTTAGACTGAGGTTTGACCAAAATAGACTGTGTCCTAGGCTGGTATTACTGATGAGCAGTTCTCTCTATTATAAGTTCAATATTTATTCATTTCAATAGCCTCAGACATCATTCTTATAAAGTAACGACTTTTTTTTTTATTTGGAATTGATTGAACAACATATAAGTTGAGAACCTAAATCCCCTTCGGCCTTAAACTGAGAATTTTAAAAGTTGATAAAAATTTAATTTACTTATTTCCTCTTTTTAAAACAGATATAAATCCAGTACACAAATTGGATTATAACACTTTAACTCATTCACCAAATATAATTTTAGATTTTGGAATAATTAAGGATAAACCAGGGGCCAAGCCAGAGGCACAAGATGGCAAAATTGGCTGCATTGTTGGTGCAGGGGATTGGGTCCCCAAATTCAAAATTATATTGACCTTTACATGTCCCCCTCTGACTTCAGTATTTACAGATAAAGCAGTTGCCTTGCTATAATCAATAACTTATGATGGGCCTTAAAAGTTTAGTTAGGACAGTTTAATTTCCAGATCGTAAAAGTGGCCAGCAGTGGCCAGCATCCTTAAAAATAGGGAATTATATTACATTATATTACAGTATGAAATGAATGTGGTGCTTGCTATGATACTCTGTCACTGTGGCATCGAAGGCAAATTTGATGACTGCCTGATCTGATGAGAGAGGTGCTAATGTTAGCAGACACTGTGGGACTTGAAAAAGAGAATTTTATAGATGTACCCAAACCATGATGCCACGCAAGTCTTGGCTTTTCTGGTAAAAAATAGGCAAAAAAACTGACCTTATACACCATCTGACGACCTTGACTTGGTAGGAAGCTAGTAGTAGCTAAGAAGATAAACACTTACCTCAGAAGTAGCTAAACACTTAAGAATCTTGTCATAATAACATATGAAATGAGAGTGGCTCAACTTTGTCATAAACTGACGGCGACAAGGTACCAAAAATGTTCAGCTACTACTGAGGCTGACCATACTTAGACACCATAATAATAATTATTTATTATTATTATTATTATACTTAGACACCAGGGGGCCTACAGGGAGAAGTATGGAGCAACGACAGATCAGCATTCTTTATACTGTGGTTCCCACTCTCCATCAGGTGAGGCATGCTTCTTTACCTCCCTTTACCATAAAAAATAGCATGCAATAGGTTAATGTTATTTTGTTTATTACTTAACAGCATAATTTAGCAATGTAATAACTTGATAATTATTTCTGTGAGGAAATTTCATAATGCATTAATTATTATTTCACAATATAGCAATGTTAATAAACCAAGATTGAGAGTCTCAAATAGTGAAACTAAAAATTGCAATGACTTGGATTTATTTTTCAATTATCCTTTCCTGAGGCTTTCTTTTAAGGTTTAAACATCTGTGATTATTTTACCTTGAGAATATATTTTTCCAATATGCAGCCAAGAACACTTATAAAGTGTAAAGCGTGCCATGCATTTTGTTATTGCAATTCCACATTTATTTCATGGAAAAAACAATAAACTAAAATAGATGGGTGCCTAATGTCAGATGCACTCAATCAGCTGACATCAATGGATTGTAAATAAACTGAAAAATATCGCTAGCTTCGTAAATCGGAAGCGGTCAAGGCCGTGAAAGTGGTGGTCGTCGCATCATACTTTCCAATGACGGCAAGGACATGCGAGGCCAGGAGCAGACCGACAGGAGTAAACGGGGACTCACAGCGGGCGGCGCGGGCGGGGCGGCGGGCGCAGCCGGCTCCTCGGGCACCTCCTCCTTGATGGAGACTCCCAGCAGCGGTCCGAGGTCCATCAACGCCCGCTCGATGTCCTCACCGCTCGCCTCGAAGTTCACGTTTTCCATTGTACACACTTCACTTCACCACCGATTTCACTTTAAACGCATTTTCACCAGCGCTCTATCTGAACGACACTTTCACTCGCGCCCCGGAGCCCCGCAGACTGCAGTAATGACCGCTTAATGCGATTGCGAGATGTGGCCGAATCGACTCTTCCCGAGACGCGGCTTTACACCTTAGCGATGCATGGCACCATCTGCAAACTGCAGTCCAAGCGTTGTAATTTCTCTTAAAGTTAGTTTCCGCAAACGGCCAATGGCGTTATTGTTAAGTTTATCAACAAAATCTTTTTGAAAAAGTACATGCGTCCATTTGACTTGCGATCGCGACTGTAACTAATAGACAAGATAGAGTTTAGTTCAAGAAGTATGGATTAACAATAAAAATCCAAAGCCAAGTTAATAATAGTTACTAATGCACAATAATTCGCTTTTAAACATTAATTTTAGCAATTATGTTACAATATTTGCAAAACAACGTTTTATTTAATTTTAGTGTTGAAATTTTTGAATAACGAGAATGCATATAAGACTTTTGAGCGTTTTATTCAAGTGATGATACAATCTTGTCTATGAAATTGAGGACGACCACGAAATTTTGACATTTGACATTTAAGTGACAACACGTTGAAAATGGCTGACTCGGGGCCAAGTAAAAGCGATATTGAAGCTGTATTTCAGAGATTACGATCCATACAAGCTAATAAAGTGTGTACTAATCGACGGTTAATGAATGTGGTGGTGTTTTACAAGTGATTGTTTTAACGTGGTTTGCTTGGCGCAGGTATGTTTCGACTGCAACGCGAAGAACCCTACGTGGTCGTCGGTGACGTACGGAGTGTTCATCTGCCTGGACTGCTCGGCGGTGCACCGCAGCCTCGGCGTGCACCTCACGTTCGTGCGCTCCACACAGCTCGACACCAACTGGACCTGGAAGCAGCTGCGCAACATGCAGCTCGGCGGGAACGCCAACGCCGTATGTCAAACCACGTCTTCACACTGTTTCCTCACACGATGACTCGTAACTTGACTAAAAAGTGTACTAACATCACTTTTTTTTATCCCTAAGCATGACCAGAAAAACCAAAAAAACAAATTTTCGCGATTTTATTTCATTAAAATTATTTATTAGTAAGCACGTAAGGTGTTATGTTAAGCGCGATTTAAATATTTAATTTACCTTGGCAGTTCAAGGGGCATGGTCACCAGCAGGATTTTTTAAATATATATTCAGATTATTATTTACAATAGTATTTATTTGTCAGACCTAAACATAATTGAGTATATGATGATTTTTGTACAACTTGACAGGATCTTGTTAGTGTATTAAAATTCTTTTTTCTTTTAGACTCAATTCTTCCGGTCACAAGGTCTCAACACAGAGGATGCTCGGCAAAAGTACAGCTCTCGAGTGGCTCAAATGTACCGTGACAAGCTGAGCTCTATGTCGGAGCAGGCCATGAAGACATACGGAACCAAGGTATGCCAACTCCTTTTGACTCTAATAAGAACTAAATGTGACCAGTTATTAATGCAAGCTTTATATTGCTCTAGAAATGGATAGACAAAGAAGTAAGTTTCTTACAGTTCTCACCTATGAATTTATTTCTAAGCACATAGTACTTAAGGTATCATGTTTATGTATGTTGAATATCCAACACAACACCAACACCATGACAGCCAACAATATAGTGTAATGGGACTTTCCTATGCAAAAGATCTGATTTATTTACTACATTTACTTATTGCATGATTGTCAATTGCTAAAATATGTAATGCTGTTTAAAAAATACTGCATACGGAGAATTAACACAAATTGTTCTCTCTACACAGTTGCACATAGACCCAGCGCCAGCCGAAGCAAAGGACACCAAGGAGGTAGAGACGGACTGGTTTGCAGAGACCCTCAGCACTAACTCTAACCTGCCTGCCTCCGCTCAGGTAACCCCACTGCCCTAACTGACCACTGGCAGGACCATTTGGAGTTACTTATTTAGTAAGAGACTTACTTTTAGCAGTGCATCAAAAGAAGTTTTTAAGTACTGAAGTACTGAAGTTGGAGACAAAAATAAGACTGTGACTCACACTGAGCCCCAATTATTTGATGTGAAGGTAACTCAACCAATGGTGTCACCTCCATTGTGTTTACTGATGCATGACAGAATAAAAAACAATGTTGAGTTAATCCTACTATAATATTATAAATGGAAAGTAAGAACTCAATCACCCATTAACGGTTGGACAGATTTAGATAAAACGTGGGAGACAGATAGATTATGTCCTAGATTAAAATATAAGATAATTTTTATTCTATAAAATGAATACAAATGTGAGTGAAACTGCAGATAAAAGGGAAAATAACTGGGGTTTAGTTGTTCCCTGAAATACTGAATAGAATTAAATCACCAGTGTGTCAAAAATCACCTTGATTTTTTAAAAATGAAATGTACATTTATGACACAAATAAATCAATATATGAATATTGAATGATTTTTCATCAGACTTTCTCTCATGGGATTAACTTAACACTCGCCTGCGAAGCATACATACACATAAATATGCTGATAACCACAATACAGTGTTTTGTGCGTCATAATGAGTCATGCTGCTACTAACGTTGTGTTTGTATTTGTGTGGTTGTGCTTGTAATGGTCACCCAACATATTTAGACAGTTTTTACAGGTCACGTTTTTATCGCTGAAGTGCTTATTGTATGATAGATTGAGTGAAATTTATCTCTGATTTTATTTTTACACAGATAGTTTATATGAACATTATCTTAGGCTAATAATTTGTAATTCTTAATTAATGTTGACAAAAAACAAGGTAGAATATGAGAAAAGTTACTTCCTTTTAAAAAAATTCAAGTGAGCAGCACAATTGACATATTTGTGTAAAGAAATTAATCTTTAACTAGCAAATACAAAACAGCTAGGTGTGCTTGACTCAAGCATTCCAGTTACAGCTGCAGTGGTCCAACCAGTTCGATATCAGTCTAGATATCAGTTATTAGAATTGAGTATGAGTTGCGATGGGATAGAAGCTGTAGAATGGCACTTTTGACATGTACAGCAAACAATGTACAACATCAAGCTATTGTTGTCGGTTGCAGATGGCCAAGCCGGAGAGCCTGAGCTCGCAGGCGCGGCTGTGGGACGCGGGGCCGGCCGACGCCGCGCCGCTCTCCAGCACCGCCCGGCGGCCGCAGCCCAAGCGCTCCACGGTCAGTACCGCGGTCCGCGGGCAGGCGGGCGCGCCGGAGATCCTGAGCTACGGCCTGAGCACATACGTTCTTTGAACAAGCTAAACTGTCATTAAGAGGGTTTCATCCAGGGTTCTCACTGAACGAGCCATCACGCTTTCTTTTTGTTCCAGCTGGGAGCGAGAAAAGGCGGTCTGGGAGCTACCAAAGTCGCAGCCAACTTTGAGGACATAGAGCGCGAGGCCATGATGGCGGAGAAGTTGAAGATGGAAGCGGCGGCGACGGCGGCGGCGGCGGGCGGCGGCGCGGGCGCGGCGCTGGCCGACGTGGAGCACGAGGTGGCCTCGCTGCGCCTGGCCTACGGCGCCGGCGGCCGGGCGCACTCGGAGCGGCTCGGCATCGCCGCTTCGCAGCGCGGGGGCAGCTCGCAGTGAGTCCCTCTCTGCCTCTCGCGTGCCGCACTACCACCGCGGACGTTTCATCCGAGGCCCTGATGATATTTTGCACCGTTGCGAATGTAACACGATCAAAATTCGATCATCATTATCGAACAGATCGTGATATGATCGCGCGTTTTGAATTCGGGTAATCTCTGCGAAAATTTCTGGGAAACTGCGGGCTATCTGCATGGAGCTCGGGGACTCCAGTGCTGGGTGGGGTTTTTTCCCAAAACTAAAATCCCGTCTGACGTCCGTCGTTCGTTCCGAGCAAATCTACATATTCAATTGAAAATGATCATAGAAAAACCTCACACAGCCAGCTGGCCACTGGTGTAAGTAGTGGGAAAAGAAAAAAAGTATTCAAAATTCAAATTCAAAACCGTTTACTTGTTCAACATAGGTCTAGGTACAAAGGTACACAAGGTCTTAAAACTAAGAATGATAAGTATGGTAGTTATTGTTGTTTTTGCTTTTAATAATGATGCTCGAATATCTCTGTAGTAGATAATGTAAAAAAATAAATAAAAGGACAGCAAAATACACAAAAGTGAATAAGGATTTGTTTTAAATTTTACAAATATTGAAAGCAGTTCTACTAAAAGTGTAAACGAAACAATCAGTCATTATTTCCTGGCATTGTTTGAGAAAAGCACTATACAAACTTCGGCGGGGAGCAGTAGTCGCCTAACTTGGACTATAAACTCCATACTCGTCTGGCAACCGCTTTCCTCGTGGCCGCTGTAGTGACGTAGCATCGTTCGTGGTCGCAGGGGCGTGTCGCACAGCGCGACGTCGGCCATGACGGCGATAGAGCAGGAGGGCGTGGCGGCGCCGGCGCGCGCGCAGCTGCTCGACGACGCCGACGACTTCAACTCCGTGTTCACCATGATCAGGTCGGTCCCGGACTAGGCTCCCTGGGGGGTCTTTTAGTGTAAGGATTTTCTCAATTTCCATTGAAAAAATGGAACGGATGGAGAGACGAAACCGTCGCCGAGCGGATAATTCAAGAGAAAATTTTGACCATACGGTCACGTCATCTCGTTTCTGGAGTGTCGGATTGCGACCTCGAATTTACTAATCGATTCTTTAGTGCACCGGAGAGCTACCCCGGCGTCCCCCGGGAGGGCAGGGGCCCCGGGGCCCCCCCCAGACTGGGCACCTATGAAAGTAGAAGCGTGCAACGTGACCGGCTGCCCGCAGGAACGAGCCGTACAGCAGCGGGCGCGGGCTGGACGCGCTGGGCGGCGAGGCGGGCGCGCGCGCCGCGCCGCTGTCGGCGTCGTGGGAGAGCATCGAGCCGGAGCCGAGCCGCGCCGTGCGCTCCATGTTCGCGCCGGCCGAGCCGCCCGCGCCCGCGCCGGCTGCGGCGCCGGCGCGGCCGCGCGCGCGCCGCCCGGACCCCGTCGAGGACGACTCGGCCGTCAAGAAGTTCGGCTCCGCCAAGGCCATCAGCTCGGCGCAGTTCTTCGGCGAACAGGTGGGTCCGGTTCCGGTATCGAGGGATTCGATGCTCCCCGTGTTCGTTGTTCCCGCTGGTACCCAATTTTTATTTTTATTTGTCTTTATGTTAATCTTACTGAGATCACATTCGTACCTATTCGTTACTGCGACACGACGCGCGAAGCTTCGATGTTTAGACGTGTCACTGACATTGGACGTGTTGAGACTCGTTCTGCCAGATCTGGCAGAATGAGTCCTAACACGTCCAATGTCGGTGACACGCCTGGCTGAGCCGGATGAACGCCGACTGACCGGGTGTCTCTCCGTGCAGGACGACAGGTTCGAGCGCGACGCCAACCTGTCCCGCTTCCAGGGCAGCAACAGCATCAGCTCCGCCGAGTACTTCGGCACCGGCGCGCGCGCGCCGCCGCCCGGCTTCAGCGTGGCCGCCCCGCAGCTCGACGAGGTGCGTTCCGCTAGGGCCACCGGGCGTCTCTTCATCGGCCGACCCGGCCAACTAACGAAGAAACACCCATTAACGGGACGGGAACACCGTACCTGCTGCTCTCTACCCCGATTACGCTCCTGCACCGGTTCATGCGTACCCGCATAAATCGTGCGTACCCGACTCGTCGCGTCGTGGGTTCTCGCCCCGAGCAGTAACGTCGGAGTGGACGCTAGTAAAGCCCCTGTGTGCCGCAGGTGCGCGAGTCGGTCCGCGCGGGCGTGACGCGCGTGGCGGGCCGCCTGTCCTCGCTGGCCAACGGCGTCGTGTCGTCCATCCAGGAGCGCTACGGCTACTGATGCCGCGCCCGCCAGCCGCCGCGCCGCGCCGCGCCGCCAGCGTGCCGCCTGCGGCTCCGCGGGGCGCCGCCGGACCGACCGGCCAGCGTGACAGGCCTACCGTGTGCGTATCTATCGTCCGCTCCGGTTCATCGTGCAGCCTGTCGGGCGAACTGATAGCCTGCGGCGGGTCTCCGTTTCGAGGCGCGTCGCCCGCGAGCCGGCGGATCGCTTTTATTGTCGTATTTATTATAGTTTTAACGAGATAAAGAAATCGATGCGATCGCCTCTTGTTCGTGCTCGCGGCGTCCGAGCGGGACGGGAATACGATAGCGACCTCGGTTCGCGGCGAGCCTGCGCCTCTGACGCCGACCGTTAACCTGTGCCCGGAAATAGTTAATTTTGACTGTAAGAAAATGTAAACATCCGTAATCTTACTAATAAACGCCGGCGATAGCTAATCCTATGTTTTGTTGTGACATTTATTGGCGGGTTATTAATAAAAGTTATTTTAGTTCAGACGGGGCTTCCGTGTGAACTCGTGCATAATTAAGTTTTCTAAGCAACGACTCTACCGGGATGTTACTTTTGATGATTCGTTACCGTCGCGTCATTAATTAATACGAAACGGTAGTTTCCTGCGGAAATCCCTATGTCGCGTCATTCGCTTATGGAGGTACAATAATTTTAGAATTGTATGTATATCTAATATTATATGACACGCGGAGGTTCTTTCAGTGGTTTTTGTTGATAGGTCGCTAAGGACCAGTGCACCTGACACGAATCTTCTCGACACGCGTTAGCTCGCTACGTTACTCAGTGCGTTTCATTCTGACTAGTCCTGGAGGACCGAGACGCACTGACTTACCTAGCGAGCTAACGCGTGTCGTGAAGGGTCGTGCTAGGTGCGCAGCAGACGTAGACTGATCATCAGACCAAGTACCCAATGTTGTCATGCGTCCTCACAAGCAGCGAGGCACCAGGCGCCGCCGTCCCGAGCGACCTATCGTCACCGAAGACTTTAGCTAGCATTGCTATGTAAATATTGTAATATATCTCGTTTTATATGTTCCAAGATACATTTAAATCATACGCCCGTGTCAAAAGTCAATCTCAGCCAGGTGTCTGACGTATAGTCATAGTGGAAACAAATGTAATAGTGGTCTCACGGCGAGTCCATCGCCCCGCCCGGGCCGCTGCCGGGAGGTGAAAGTACACGTGGCGGTACCGCACCGCGACGTGTGGCTGTGGTCCCCCCGCAGGCACGGCGGGCAGGGGGGGGGGGGGGCTAGTTACTCAACTATTTATTGCCAGGAAACACTGACCTATAAGTAATGGACTTCTAGTCAGTGTTTAAAAAATGGCCTTATCGAAAGAGGAGTAAAAAGAGGAGTAATTCGCACCTTTAGAATTAAAGCGACTTAATTCTGAATATGACATTTCCCAAAATTAAACCCTATGTCTTTTAGTTAAGGTGAAATTTTGGGACGTGTATCAATGTCAATGTTTTTTTTATAAGTTGCCAGACATATTTTTAGAAATGCAATAATAAAAAAACCTATTTGCGACAAAACTTTATAACTGATAATTTTATACAGTATGGCGACGTAGTAAGGTTGAAATTAAAGTAAATATAAAAAGTCAATTAAGAGTGTACATTTTGAATATTGGCGTCAACCTGTTCTCATTTGTCGGGCCATTTTTCGGCTGATATTTAGTATGACATTGTACATCCATGCATTATAATATCGTTGCCAGGAAATAAGTACTAGGCTAGGTACTAAGACGGTGATATTAATAGTATTTGTTTCTATAACACAGTAAGCGTTTCAGAATTAATGTGAAACATGTTGTCATTGTCTTGACAGAACACCGCTCGGTCGGACGCTTGGCTAGAAATTGACTTGGTACGGCGGGAAATATATCATGCACATAGTGGAAAATACATATTCAGTAGAATGTTGCCTTGTGACACCTACTCCAATCATTTTTCTAGGAAATTAAAACTTGTTAACTTCGGCTAGGCAAGAAAATTGTTTTGCTGCCGACAGGCTCGCGAGTCTTAGGCGATTGTACTGTAGGTTGGGCTGCCATTTGCCGCTGCCATCCTAAACGCATTCAAGTACCTCAACGTCATCAGTAATAAACCGATGATGTCCGTTAGCGCGCCACCGTTAAAGTGTTCACATAAGATTCAACTGCAACTACTGTTTTGAGGTCGGAAAAAGCTACCGGTTCTCCTAGAGCACAATTGCAATCAGCAAACATCAGCAAGTTCAAAACCTGGAACCCGAATGGCAGCCCTATCTATAGAGCAATGCTACAGAACACTATATGTTCAAAAAGGTATATATATTTATATGTTTAACTTATTGCATTCCTCGCGACTCGAGACGCACAACGTGGCGGCGTGTGGGAGATCCGACGCGCACTGGGCGCTGCGCCGCGGCCGAGCGACGCAGCACGATGCCACCAACTACTTATAAGACAGACAAACTAAGAAAAAAACATTTTTTATGTGTATGAAATTGTAAGAGACGGAACGCAATTTCTGTTTCTTAAAACTTTGTGTCGCATGTCTCCGCTGCAGAGCTGCCTAGTGCGGTCAAGCCTTTAGGCTTTTTATTTATTTACGCAAATTCTTGGCGGTAGAACGCGTCGTCTGATACTCGCCAAGACCGGCTAGCCTTATTCATAAGAACTTGTATAAACCTCTTTTAACTAAAATTGTATTGTACTTAGTATCTTGTCGCTGTATCAAGAAACAGGAAAGCTACAAGTACTGAAATGAACAGGTTTTCCTTTTGATCAGCTCGCCGGCCAGTTTTGACGAGCGTCAGGCGGCGCGGTTAGTATGTAGAGCGTAGTTCATGATATTGTTCGCATTTAGTTCATTCGTAATTTAATTATTTCATAGATCTAACATGGATTTGGTTCAATAGCTCTTATTGTCAAGTTCAAAATTGTTTGTCCTGAGAGCTGTAGTTGTAAGTTTGTCAAATGACGTTAATCATTTTGGGAGACAGGGCGTTTTTTTCACAGTTAATATTTTTGTATTACTAGCAATAGTTTGTAATGAAATGTGGCAGGGACGCGAGTCTCGGAGAGTGTGCAATGGGTCTTCTTCGACTGGCGCGTGTCGCGGCGCTCGCCCGCGACAGTGCGTCATGCTCCAGGGCGACGCGGTATTGTGCACAAATTTTCAGTTTTTTTTTAAATTATCAATTCTGTATGTTTGTTGTATAACGTACCGAGCACTCCCCGGGCGCGCGCGAGCCGAAGCGACCGCAGTTATTTAAAACCATGTCTTCGAGTTCTGTTTCTCTTCAAGTATTTTAAGAGATTCGTTGTTTGGCATTTCCGTTGAGCAGTTTATTTAAAGTTTGTGTAAAATAATAATAATCATAGATTTTTTGTTTTTAGAGAACGATTATTGATATAAATATACAAAATTATATTTGCAAATTGTACTTTTATTTAACACTAGAGGACGCGCGCGACTTCGCTCGCGTAAAATTAGTAGCCTACGTCCGTCGGGGATAGTGTAGCTTTCTATCTGTGAAAGAATTTTTGAAATCGGTCCAGTGCTTCCAGAGATTACCCCCTACATACGAACAAACCGACGGACAAACAAAGTTTATCTCTTTATTAGATCATATTTAACATTCTCAAAATATCGTCATTAAAAATTCACATAAACATATCTCCTCTTTATTGATCACAAAACAAAAACAATGTAAATAAATAAATATCTTGGGACTATTTACATCAATAGACCCACTTCCACACCGGGGAAAGCGAACATGAAATGATATAGAAACGAAGAAAAATAAATGACTCAAATACGTATACCGTATCTGCACAGTCAGCTACCGCAACGGCGCCCCTGTCACCGCTTGGTGGCGACGAGGCACAGGTTCTCGGGCGACACGTGCGCGGGCACGAAGCGCGCGAGCCGCGCGTCGAAGCCGCGCGCGCGCAGCCACAGCGCGCGCCCGTAGTCCAGCAGCGCCTTGGCGCGCCGCCCCGCCGCCGCGCGCTGCTCCCTGCGCACGGCACTTTACTCACGGCCTGCTCCACCGCTCTCTGACGAGTTCCTAGTGTATGTCCAACGGATGTCTGTGATGCCGTCTCTATGGATATAAACTGAGACGGTCCAACCACAGATTTATGTTACATATATGAAATGACAGTGCGCTGACGGGGTGCGCCAAAGTTGAACTAAATTTTTAATATCGATTATCGGAAGTCCGAAAATGTTGTTCCTAAAAATGTACATCCTAGTGATCACTACTCATACCTACTCTGTTCCTGACGTTCTGAATCCCTAATCGTTCGACATCATAATGTCCGTTGCAATAAACATCTATCATACTACTATTTGTTTTCCTATATTTTCTCAACGTAACCATCTTTTACACTATTATTCATCATCATATCTATTTTATGTAGATTTGTGTTTATTCATAAAATTTTACATTATATACATTAAACTTCATAATGTCCGTTGCAATAAACATCTGTCATACTACTATTTGTTTTCGTATATGTTCTCAACATAACCATCTTTTACACTATTATTCATCATCATATCTTTTTTTACATCCTTTCGTATTCCCTAATCGGTACCTCGCTGGCAGCGAGCGAGCGAAGCGAGCAAGACCTTTTAGGGCAGAAGCGACTCGGATAGGTTAGGTTCAGAAGGCTAAGAGGGGAGCGAAGCGTACGTAGCGTACCTTAGCCTTCGGTGTTAGGTATTTCTTTTGTATCAATAGTTAAATAAATTGTAGGAACGAAAACTTTAGGAAACAAAATTTTAGGAACAGTGATCATTACGAAAATCAATTTTCGGAAAACTGAGTGTTATAGACTACGTTAATAGTAAAATAAATTGTAGGAATAAAAAAATTTAGAAAACAAAACTTTAGGAACAGTGATCATTAGGAGTACAAATCGTTAGGAAAATCAATTTCGGGTGATGAACTTTAGCGAACCCAATATGGACCCATAAAACCGTCTAACTATAAAGACTCGCACGAGAGATAAACTAAACTTGGTCGATCAGTTAGGGTAAGACGCCACCACGAACCACAGAACCAGCGTCAATTAGAACCCTCGACAAAGATGACATGGTTTCCGAAATTCCAGGCAAATCCCAGGTGTCCCCACACGACAATACACCCTATACGACCTTGTCGCACGGCACGGGCGGGCCAGGGGCCATGCAGTACGAGGTGCACGTGGACGATCCACCGCTCTCTGACGAGATCCTGCTATTATATCCGACGGATATCCGTGATGTCGTCTCTGTTTATTCTATGGACGTAAACGGAGATGGTATCAGAGATATCTGTCACATATGATATCGGGAACTTATCAGAGAGCAGTGAAATAGGGCCGAAGTATAGAAAAGCGGCGAGCGGTCAGAGCGCCAGCAGGCGTCGCGTCACCTGGCGGCGCAGCGCGGCGCGGGCCGCCGGCGGCCGCGCCCGTCGCCGCTCGTGGCCCACGACACCAGGCCCAGCATTATGGTGAACTCCTCCGCGTCTATGCCCAGCTCCTGAAACACGCGACGATTTCGGTGCTTCCAGTTATTCTTATTTTAATGCTCGTCTCATGATAACACATGGTTACAAAATTAAAATTTTTAAAATTTTCCGGAAGTTTTTTTCACTTTTTTTTTATCTTTTGACACAGTGAATTTAAATCTACCAGCCGTTTCTATCTATCAGCTTTTATTTTCCGTATGAATTTTTTGTATTTTTGTATTTTTCTATACATTACATACATGTCATATCTCCAAAACTAAAGCTGATAGATGAAAACGATTTTTATTTTCAGAATCAGGATGCCATACGTCTACATGAAAGCTAATTAACGGTCCGGAAAAAAATCATTGTAGATAAGTGTAATTAGCCTTCAGAGACGACAGGGCCTGTTGTACTTTCAGGGTTCCACGGCCAGACCTTGAGCTGATGCGTGTTCGATACGTACATACTTGGGCAGTTTTTAGTTGATGTCTTAAGTGTTTTATTTTCTTGCTACCAGAATATATACTCAGTAGTGTTACGCTTATTATTTTTACCGCAAATGCCTGCAATGAGATGACCGAAAAATGTAAATGTACTAGTATGAAATGTCGGATAGGGTACGGACCTGCAGTTCCCGGCTGGCGACGTAGGGCGCGCGCTCGCAGCGGTGGTGGCAGCACGTGGCCAGCACCACGCCGCGCGTCTTCTGCAGCACGCCCGGCGCCGCCACGCAGCGCAGCGCGTAGTCTGCAGTTACGTTGCATTTAAGAAATACTAAAAATACAAATAGTGGGTGGTACAAAACCAGGTCGACGTCACAGAAGGTGGAGGCGGTCGGTCGAGGAAGTTCTCTTCGATCGGTCCCAACTGACGAGACTTAGCAGCCACGGTGAAAGACCATGACGAATGGAAGTCGCTACAACGAGTCCTATGTCCCAGTTGAAGAACGAAAGAAAGTCATCATCATCATCATCAAACATAAACAAAGCTCAACTTAAATATTTGTGTCGTTTGCTATGAAAACCTCCGAGCCTCACGCGAATGGCGCTTCTGGTGACAACAGGCTGGCAGCTAATTCGGCCAACGATTGAGTAGCTGTGCAGAGACGCATCGCCGCTAACGTAAGCACTATGTGCTGCCATAGCAAGTTACAAACAATAGACTGCTAAAAAGATGACCCTTCCTTTTGGTTTTGCCGAATTCGGGTAAAAATACATATTATCAGGTATTCTGAAAGTGTGATTCCATTTTGGGACACGACACCGAGCAGGCGGATCATAGGAAAAACATTGGTAATTCCGTCGAAGCTGTCGAAGACTCCAACGGACGGAATCTCGAGCGTGTCGTTGACCTTTATAAAAAGAAAAAATAGTGTCAGGGTGCGAGGGGTCAATAGTAAGGCGTCGGCATACCGGTGGCGACGCCGCAGAGATGCTTGGCGAGCCCGACGACGCCGGCGCTGGCCGCCACGGCCGGCACGGCGGCCAGCGCCAGGTGCGCCAGGTCCGCCCGCAGCCGCGCCGCCACCTCGCTGCCCTCTTCTGTGCGCGCACGCTTCACTGTACCCTTAGCCTTGGAGCAATCTGTCGTATCTTCATTACTGTTACTGGAAACAGTCATAGCTTCGGTTTCACTAATATTTTCATTAGACTTCTCATCTATTTCGTTAGCTTTAACGTTGTCCGCGTGCTTATCTTTTTTATCATCACCAATTTTGTTTTTAAATTGGCTTGGAGTTTCACCATAAGCCTTTTCACAGGCGTCGCTAATTTGATTTATTCGGCTAGCATTCCGTTCAAGTGGTTCGCTGAGTGTGTGGCCCTCGGTGCGCGAGAGCGGCGGCGGCGCCGAGCGCAGCTTGTTGTCCCGCTTGTGGCGCAGCGGCGCGCGGTCCACGGCCAGCACGCGGCCGGCGCGCCCGCCGCACCACGCGTGGCACGCGTAGTATGACAGCTGACCTGATATTACAGAGATGTTCCTTATAGAACACCATATATGTTTAAGCATTTATTAAGGAAATCGATTCTGGAGATCGAATGCAGATTGACAAGTGGGTTATTATTGCCTAACATGGACAACAATGTCGTCCAATTTTACACAAAATTGTAACATGTAGACAGCCAGTAGGAGAAGCTATATGGTCAGTGTTCAAAAAGATCTATACAAGGCTTTACTATTGTCAAGATAAAAAAATGTGTATGTGTGACCAATTTCAATTCAAGCAGTTTCTCCACTTGTGCTCAAACTCATTTATTTGGACAACAATATTTTTCACTTTAGAAAAATGTAAAATGAAGGCCGTCGTAATATACGCCGTTTAGGGATCCGACATATAGGTCGACCATGGGTAGCCTGGCAAACTAAGAAAGAAATTATGCTATTTGAAAGGAAACATTATTTGAATTAAAAAAAATAAAACAATCTTATAACTCAATCAAAGAGCCAGATGACGATACAGCATCAAATGTAACTTAAATGAAATTTAATATTTTTTATCAACCTGTTAATAAATTAACTGGGGACGCTTTGAAAGTTGATTATCTTATTTACATGGAACATACCCTTCCCCGCCCCCAGCTCGACGTAGCACGTGTTGTCCCTCGCCAGCCCCTCGCGCTCCACGAGCCACAGCAGCGCGGAGGTCTGGCGCAGGTGGCGCAGGGAGCTCTCCGTGCGGCCCGGCTCCGAGAACTCCGGCGCCACCGTGTGGTGGATGGGCTGCTGGGGCTCTGTCGTTATGTGCTCTTCTAAGTATTCTGGTGTGGAAAATAGCTGAGTTATTATAGGGCTCAAAAAAATTAGGAAGGAGAAAACAGAAAATTTATCAACACATCTGATGGCTTATTTATTTTCTGCATACATGATATATGCAGCAACAAAACAGAGGCACGAAAAGCTGATCCAGAACCATTTGTTCATGTTATAAAATCTAGTAGTCTAACAGTCACAGTAGTGAGCAGTCTTGTTTATTGTAGCGCAAAACAATTGAAAATTAAATGTGCTTGCTAGTATTTAAGAGTGTGTACCAGTTTCAGAGAGTGCCCTCTCAGCCTCTCATTCTTAAGATTTTATTTTTAATGTCACTAATGATGGGGCAGAGTTCCATTTTGTTAATACTCACTGTCATATAGATGGTTGATTTTAGCAATGAGATTCATGAGTGTGTCTTTGGGAACAGTACTGAGGGGCCTCCTGGGGCAGTCTTCTACTGCCTCTGGTGCATTGATGTTCTCCACAATGTATGCTGGCTGCTCCGTGCGCCGCGCGTTGCACACGCTCAGGTGCTTCTCCAGTTTACTGGCATAGCAGGTGCTGGAGAAAAATAATACCTACAGTAAATTAACATTCAGAATTTAAAATAATTAATCTTCATAAAATAGAAAAGTATAACATGGATTTATTAAATTAAAAAGTAAGCATTGACAAATAGCAGCCTTATCACCGAGCAAACAGTGACCCTTTTCAAAGAAGCTTTAAATAGTATTAGAGATTGCTTAATTATGTTTTTTTTTTAATAGTATGCTAGAATCTATCTATTCCTGTCTGTCCTCATCTGTATCTTCTGCCCCTTACGCCTTCTAAACCATGCAACACACACTAATTGTATCCGTAAAAAGCTAGGGCAGGTGGCTAGTACAAGATAAACCCTTAAGTCCACCACCCTCTGCAATTCGCATCCTAAATTAAATCAGGCAGGGTAAATAACCCTTCAATTGACACCTAAATTTTGCAGGACTGCCAAGTTCTGATATAAATAAGACAATAGCAATATTTTGTTTACCGTATGTTTAAAAGAACTGTAATAGTAACTTACTGTTTAGGGTCATTTGGGCAGGGGATTCTATTGTCAACCTGTAAAAATACCGGTGTAATTATTAAGTACATGTTTAACTAATAAGGTGGTAATCGTAATTGCCATATGGAAGAGAGAAATTGCTATCACATGACTTTATAAGTTATACCTGCCATGGGCTACTGGCAAGCACCGGTCATTACATTGTTGTAGTATCAAAAATAGTACGGTATTAGGTTATTGCTGGAGCAGTACTGGAGTAGTATAAGAACTGGTGACGTGACGTACTTCTCCAGTGTCGGTCGTCGGCTGCGGCTCGTGCTCCCCACAGTAGCGGCGCCCCGGCTTCACGGTCATGCGGCAGAGACGCTTCTTGCGCAGCACAAAGAATTGGCATTGCGGCACCTCAATATTAATTTCTGGAGTTTTAGCTTCATTGGACATGGCTTTCCACTGGTTTGTTTACAAAGTTTTCGAGGTTATATTTTTTGACAGTTCGGTGTTCGATTGTTTTTTGTAGTTTAGCCTCCAAGAAGAGCAAAGAAATCTTAGACTATACTGCCATGACTTCATGTATTTGTAAAAGGGGTATATTATATACACGTTTTACGTAATTAAATGCAATATTATTTGCAATATGGTCAATGTATATATTTTGCACGTATGTTGGAGTCAGTTTAGACTTGTTCAGACAAAAACGAACCACGTTGACTTAAAATGTATTTAAAGAAAACTTGGCATTTCGGTTAGCCTTTTATTTCTATGGGGTTTGCAGAGTGCTAGATTATAAATATGGATATAGCACACTAGCGTAAAACTTAAATGTATAGGAATAGAGTAAATTTATAAGAATAACCATAAATGTTATTTTACCCAAATAAAAAGAAGGAGCCATCAAGCCCTAGCCTTCATATGCTAACTTTTCCCTTTCTAACAGTCAGCGTTGAGTCAGCGAGTGGAAATGAGATGACTGCTTAATTTTTTTATGACTTTTATAAATGCTTTGCGACCTCTGTGCGACCACTCAGTCATCACTCTAAACTTTGGAGATGGCAACACACGAATTGTCAAAAATTTTAGGTTAGGCGTCGCGTCACTGCGGTTTACATTTGTTTTTCTCGTATTATGTAGTGATAGTGGTGTACAATGAGTTCTCCGAGCAAGGAAACCGAGGAGCCGTCGTCGAGCTCCTCAGCCGTGGCCAACGGGGAGCGGGGCGGGGGCAGCGAGGCGGAGGGCCCGCGGCCGCCCGCCAAGCGGCCCGCCACCGCCGCCGTCATCGAGATCTCCGACACGGACAGCGACGACTCCGACATCTGCGCCGTCAGCTCCTACCAGGCCTCCGCCGACGAGGTCAAGCGCATCCGCGGCGGTGAGTGGCGCTCTGCTGCACTCTTCATCTTAGACGAATGCGCGGGAAATTTGAACTGCTCGGTTCTGATTTTGCCCTTAGCATTTGCAGCAGACACTGAGTTTTCACGAACAAGTACTATTTACGCGACTCAATTTAAACTATAGTTAAATAAACTTCAACTTATTGGAAACATTTAACCAGTGTATAGAAATTCAACCAATTAGAAAAGTGTATTGGAAAGTGTTCTTATATAGGTCTAATTAAACTTTTTCAGCAGACTACTCCTCTTCATCCTCCTCCTCGTCGGACTACAGCTCAGACTCGGAGTCAGGTTGGGAGGACGACTCAGTGGTGGTGGACGGCGAGCCACCAAAGACTAAGCTTGTACGGGCTCAGCTCAATCCCCGCGCTAACCGGATGGATGATCCTAAATTAAATCCTAACATTAAGGTAAGAACCCTTTTTCAATTAATAAGGAACAAAAGGTGATATTAAACTAAGGAAGGGTTGTGATTGTCCTAATACTTTGGGATGTGCATTGAATATTGGTGTCTCAACAAGCTATAACAAAAAGTATTTAGCTATAGTAACTTTGCAACCTAATTAAAGTAAAACACATCAAGTTGTATTTGCTAGGACAGTAGTGAGCCCCAGTGTGGCTCCAAGTGGGATGATCTCAGGTGATATCATCTGATAAATACACATATTTAATTGTTCATTTCATTATTCATATTATTTTAATCTAACATCAGTTGCCAGGCATTTCCAGCAACCAGCATTCCCTAAGTGTCTCTTAGTTTTTGTTTCATTTTACCTATGAAAATATCCCTTCACGAAACTGTCTGAGTGGATAGTAACCCTAATTTAAGGTAAACAAATGTTTAACTAAACTAAACCCAATTATAAATGTTTCAGTCACAAGAACTAATAGACAAAATTAAAGCACACTGGAGTGAGCACAAAGACCTGTCACTCCCAGAGGTGTCGCTGACTAGTGAGCCATTCAGGCTGGGCCTGCTGCACGGGCTGCTGGCCAACCCGGAGATCATCAACAACATTGTAGATGACATGAACACGTTGGACTGGTCACGGAAGAAAATGGACCTGTATGAGTTCCACCAGACGGCAGACCTAGCCAGTTTGACGTGGCAGCGGAGCATCCGAGGGATTTATGAGCTGTTGAAGACTGAAATTATGAGTTGGGTAAGTTTATCGTAAGTCTAGAGTGCAAGAGCAATTTTTACGGCAATTAATTTCCACACTTTTGTTGCGGTAGTTCCCCTTATATGCCTATGCTTGCATTAGTATTGATATAACAAGAAGCCATGAAGACTTAAAAAAAAGCCACAGGCAAAGTCTTTCATATGCATTACATGCTTCAGAACCACTGGCCTAACTGCGTGATTTAGTTCTGTTCTGCATAAAAAGAATGCAGTAATCCTAATATTTATTTATAAATGTTTAGGTCCATAGTGCACTTTACATATTATATTATGGTACGTCGGGTCCACTGGGATTTCCTTTATTTCCTGCTCGAGATATGATCACATAGCAGAGCAAGTGAGGTGATGACAGTGGAGCTAACCGTGGTGACCGTGGGCGTGTCGGCAGATGTCGGCGGTGACGGGGCTGACGCTGACGTCGGTGTCGGCGTCGTGCTCGCTGTACGGGCCGGGCGACCACCTGCTGGTGCACGACGACCTGCGCGGCTCGCGGCGCGTCGCCTTCGTGCTGTACCTCGCGCCCTGGCGCCTGCGCGGCGCCGCGCTCAACGGCGCGCCCGGACCCGACCAGGTCTCTACGCGTCTATCGTCCTTGCTCGTGCCTCGTACGAGAGCAGTGTTCTAAAGTTCGATCCCCACAACTATTACCAAAAGCGTTTTTAACACACCCATACAGTAGACCACTAGTTTTAATGTATATTTAAATGATTACTTGTGCGTGGCGAGCAGGTGGACCTCGCGGAGGAGGGCTGGAGCGCGGCCATGGGCGGCGCGCTGGAGCTGCTGGCGCGCGACGAGGCCGGCCTGCCCACCGACGTGGCGCGCGCCGTCACGCCCGCCAACAACATGATGGCCTTCTTCCAAGTCGGCCCTGAGACCTTCCACCAGGTAACGTGCCTGGTGCTCCATGTCCGGTGCTCCTTGCTGGTGCCTACCAAACATATGTAAACTGAACTTTATAATGTTTGAAGTACTCACTTTTGTAACCTTTGGAGTGTGTACTCTGTTAGTTGTGCTGGATATAAAGTGGTCAGTGCTTAAATTATTCCATAGTAACAGATTATTACTTTGGAATACTGTAGGTTATAAGCGTAACAAAGGACAGATGCCAAAAATAATTACAGTTTTTATTGGTTTACTTGGACTATTTCTATGTATCGCCCTGTACTTCATGCATCAACTGGGCACAGGCGTTCCCTAATAGAGAGTCTCAGCTGAAGTCCTCACGCTAGTCCATTCCGGGTCGACTCTTTTAACAAAACTGGAGCGCGGTTTTATTATTCGCTAAACATTGGCAGCCGCGTCAGCGCTGCAGTCGTGTCAGAGAGTGCCTGCAGTGTGTGTGTGTGCGCGGCAGGTGGGCGAGGTGCTGTCGCTGGAGCTGCCGCGG
Organism: Ditula angustiorana; assembly: GCA_963691745.1. Lineage (NCBI taxonomy): Eukaryota > Metazoa > Arthropoda > Insecta > Lepidoptera > Tortricidae > Ditula > Ditula angustiorana. The sequence continues at coordinate 144,463 of OY829491.1, forward strand.
CTGAGCATCAACGGCTGGTTCCACGGGCCCGCCGCCGCGCCCGCGCCCGCGCCGCCGCCCGCGCCCGCGCCGCCCGAGCCGCAGCGCCCGCACTCCGAACCCGTCAGTACCGCGATCACTCTACTGTTTACTTGTCTTTATTGAACACTACAACTAGAAACTAGTTTGGAAAATACGTGACATTCAGAACGTTTTCTAACGTTCAACGTTCTAAGGTTAGCGGTCAATACGAGTAAACGCATCGACAACTGTAGCGCGAATATGTATTCAGAGATAACAGCCGTCTTCCCGACGCGACCACATACAATTTTTTCCACAAAGATTTTTGATTACTTTTATTTAACTGCCATCCTCTTAATCCCCATTGTAGTGGAATTTCCTAAGATTCTTTCTTATTACGCCTAGATACTGTAGTACAATGGACTCGCATGGAACACAAGTTCGAATTTGCATGTATTTTTTCAGGGATTTAAGTTGAGCGTTGTGTGTCAGTCAATCAATAACGGAGCTCTTTTACGAGTATATGTAGCTATATATATATATATATATTTAGGTATATGAAGCTTTGGATCTTTTTACCATTTAGGTGCTGATAGCGTTCATTCACTTGTAATGAGCATTTTAGCGAATGTTACAAAACTTACAAAATAAATAGGAAAAATGCCACCCAGAGTGAAAACGGAATGACGGCGAATGATCGATGTTCTGTTACATACAAGTGAATGTTCAAGTCTATCGGCACTTTTACTCCGACAAATACTTTTAAATAGTAGCATACCTACACGTATCGGTGTTGCAGGTGGTGATGCAAGCGTTGCTGGAGCCGACGTACATGTCGCCGCGCTCGCGGGCGGCCGTGCAGGCGCAGATGGAGCGCCAGAGCGAGGTGTGCCTGCGCGACCTGCTGCAGAGCGCCTTCTACTGCCGCCTGCTCGAGGCCCTGCGGAGCCCCGGTTCGTGCACCCCTGCTTCTAGCTAGCTCTAGAAATAGGTGAAGGTAGAGCTGTGGCCAGCGTTCGGAGAGCTATGTAGCATCTTGTTCCAAACGCCACATTTTCTAAAGATGTTAGTAAATATGCTGCAGGAAGATTGGAAACCAATCGGATAATATCAGATTTTATGTGATGATTTATATTTACATAGTAAAAAACAAAGTCGCTATCCATTCCTGTCTGTCTTCACATCTTCGGCCGCTTATTCCTTCTAAAACATACAACGGATTTTTCATCGTCTTTTGGAGAATCTTTTAAGGAAGGTTTTGTAGGTATAGTAGCCAGTGAGCGGTATAAACAGCGTCGCGGCTTGCAGACGTGCCGTGGGAGCGCGCCGGGCCGGCCAACCAGCGGCGCTACGAGCGCGTGCCGGCCGCGTGGAGCGCGGCGCTGCCCAAGGAGCACGCCGTGCGCGAGCTGCTGCAGCTGGTGTCGGGCGCCGGCTGGTTCCGCCTGCTGCACGACTGCACCGACCTGGCGCTCGCCGCGCACACGGGCCCGCAGCTGCAGCGCTGGGCGCCCGGGGACTACACGGTACGACCTGGCTTCTACCGGCGGGCCGTTTCTGAAATCACTTCGGAGACCGTTCCGCACCCTCCTGCTCGTGGCCCGTGGCAGTCCACGGGCCACAGAAAGAACAGTTTTCTTCTGTGGTTCCGTTCTGCTATTAAATTAGATTCGAGATCAAATTTTGGACTTCACTGATGACATCATCCGATGACTGAAGCGATCGGGCCTCGATCCGGCTCGCCCGTGAGATCTATCAGGTGACAGCGTCCGCACCTCGTGAAATCGCTCCCGATCTGACCTGTCACCTGGATCCCATTGCCGAGTCGAGATCAAGGGGCCGTTCACACGGAGCGAGCACTCGGATACGAGTCGCATCACATCGCGCGGCTCGATCGATCGATCGGTCACATCGCTCCTTCGGAGCCCGCAACGTGATCCGACTCGCATGCGAGAACTCGGACCGTGCAAACGGCCCTCAATTCGGAACCGACGAGTCCGCTCCGTCGTGACGCCCGGCCGCATTGCAGCTGCTGCCGCCGCGCGCGCACTACGCGGAGCCGCGGCTGGAGGCCGTGCTGTACCTGGGGCTGCCGGCGCGCGCGCTGTGCGGCGGCGCCACGAGCTACGTGGCGCCCGAGGACGGCGCGGCGGGCGGCGCGGCGCTGGTCACGGTGCCGCCGGCCAGCAACGCGCTCAGCCTCGTGTACTGCGACGCGGGCGCCGCCGGCTTCACCAAGTACCTGAGCCGGCTGACCATGGCCGAGGGGGACCACTTCTACCTGCTCGCCTGCAGCTACAGGGAGTGACGAACGACGCCGGCGGTTGGGACCGTTTGACTTAGTGTTGCTTACGCGTGCCGACCGCATTTCCCAGACGAGGTCGTCCGGAGCTTGCTAAATGTTTGTCCGAAAGAACGGACGGAACGTTCGAGTTTTTCGGTTTTCCGGCAACCGTGAGTAGTTTTTCGTTCGCGACGTGTCATGGATTTCTCCGGAATCAACGTAGTGAAAGAAGTTGTTGCACCTGTCACGATTGTTAAGTAGAGGCCGGGTGTTGCCCGTGTTAGTTAGTTCTCAACGAGCGAGTGAGGTTCCGCAGTTGGTGTAAATAACAGATAAGTAGTAATTACTTTGACGCGGAATTGGTGCTCAAACGGATATTCCTTCAGATATTTTTGGACTTTACCAGATACTTGAATGAGTATTTTTGTAAACAGAGCACGTTTTAATAAGGATGTGATTGTTTTAGTTCGTCTGTTCGCGATGGTGGCTAAACAGAACCATTAACTAAATAATTGTCAATTTCATCGCTCCGAGGGTAACTTTTTTGATTTAAACGCATTATATCATTACTCATGGCGGAACGGAGAGTCGTTTCAGGGAGATTGCGTTTCTGTTATAATTTGTCGAAGGCTGCTGATCAACGGTACAGTACCCGGCCAAAAAGATTGCACATCGGTCTTTGGAAAGAGACTCGGCTAATTTCGGCTTCATAGAGCGTTGTCATACACTACCTATGTGACGTTCGTCAGTCGTTGTACAGATCCAGTAGGGTACGGACGCATTTAGTTGAAAATATATAATATAGAGTTGTTGAACCCCTCAACTTTAAATCGTGCGATGGCATCATTAAAAAAAAGAGGTTAACCTTTAAAAAGCGAAATTATTTACAATCTTTATAATTATTTTGCGAGTTGCAAATGCCACTGTAATTTCCAGAATAACTTTAAACAAAATATTAAACGAAGTCAGTACTGAGACATCTTCCACTTCAGTTAAGTTCACCATTCCGAAAAAAGCAATTTAGATATGAACAATTTTGATTATGATGTTGTTACACTGATAGACTAGTAATAAATACGGTTAATAGTGACAATGATATTGACCTCATTGAGAGCACAAATAATGGATTGGAAGGTATTGAAATTTTTTAAAATTTGAATACTTATTGAAAGAATTGATCTTTTTTATTCAATTACAAAATAATACAGAATTGGTTTACTATCCTTTTTCTAGTAGTTGCAATAACTCTCTATAGATATTCAAAGTTTACATGTCATCGATTTGACGTAAACTAATTAAGTCCATAAAGTGCAGTATTTATTTGGTATGAAACGACACTTAATTAATATGATGACTGATGGACGGTCGCCAGTATTCGGAAATCTTCGTAAACAGCCAAATGTCTCTTTCCAAAGACCGATGTGCAATCTTTTTGGCCAGGTACTGTAGATGATTTTTTTTAGAAAGCTGGGATTGGCGCCTGCTAAAATATTCAAGTTTTACATCGTAGCGGGGTAACCTTACAGTTTTAACTGTATTATTAATTTTAATATTTCTGATTGTGTCAGATGTGTAACAGGTATACTTCATTATCCCAGTGCAATATATCAATGTGTAGTGTCGTTTCTACTGCGTTCGGGGACATCTTTTTACCTAACTGTCGCCAGAAAGGAGGGCTATGTTTTTAGGTAACGTCTTTGCGGATAAAATCACGTTTAATCCCTTGTAAATCGTTTTGAGCCCAAGTAAATGGAAGTGTATTTATAGCACGTAACCCGCAGCCCCGATAGAGCTCCTACGCACCGAGTTACGTAACTCGTACGTCGATAGAAGAGTGCTCCTACTGGGTTGGTTAGAAGGGACACACTGAGTTACGAAGCGAGATACGGCGTTTCGAAAAGGTTCGTGCTAGGGCACAGAATCGCGCAACAGAAATGACGACCTCGTCTAATTTGTAAATAGCACGTGTATGGTCAGCCTGAGAAGTAACTGAACTTTTTAGTACCTTGTCGCTGACAGTAAACTGACATGTTTGAGCAACTCTCATTTCAAACGTTACTACGACAAAGTTGTTAGTGTTTAGCTACTTCTGAGGCTGATTGTACCTAAGTAGAGATCGAGTTGATGAAGTGAACGGTGCGACTGCTTGTTCTGTTGAGTTTGTTTCTTGTGAGAATCCCCCGCGAATGATTATGAATTTTGTATGCATCACATTCTTCACATATTTAAGTTCGTCAATGACATACAATTTTAATTCAGGACATTTGTGTTGTTTGACATTTGAGTTGTGTTGACAACAGCAGTTATTCGAGTTTTTTTAATCAAAATTGATTCAGGCGTTACGTCGCGAGAGCTATTTTAATGAATTAAAAAAAGGTGTTCCGTGAGAATATACTGATTGTTTTCTCGGTGTATTGGACATGTTAATTTGTTCCAATTTGTTTATTTAAGTTTAATTATTGTTTTGTCAGGATTGATTCGTTTTTTAATGTTTTAGTACACAACATAGCATAATAACGCCTGTTCGTCACGAGACAATAGTGTGTCGCCTGCCTTACACGATCTATAGTCTGACAACAAGCGCTGTTTCATGCTTTAGGCCACTCGTTCATTAAAGAAATAAACGTTAAGAGGAAACCTCAAGGCCTAGAGAATTGAAAAATAGGTATTTGTAAAATCAATTGCTGCCTCCATCTATCAAGCCTCCCCCTGCAGAGCGCAATAGAGACAGCTGCAGCTTGGACTGAAAATACCTATTTAAAGTACACAAAATCAACGATTCGTAGACCCCTGATTCCTTCTCCAAAACTTAACCGATTTAACTACTTTTTTCATTAATAATTAAAGAAGGGCTTTGCCAGTGTTCCTATTTTTTTCCTTTTTTAAATAATCTAGTAAAACTTGCTTTCTGAATGTATGAACGCAGCTGAAAATCTGGCCAATTTTTTAAGTTTTTGAATGTTCATATCTCTTTTAATAATTAATTTATTGAAAAAAGGAAAACGTAGGAACATGCATAATAGTGGCCATCGATTTTTGGAAAAAAATATTTCTCTATTGGCATTATCCAGAGAGGAAACAGGGGACGACGTTTGTATGGAAAAACGGCCCTTGTGTTTCCTCTTAATGAGTATTTGATACGCAAGTAGGTTTGTTTGTATGCAATTTGTAATAGCGCGACCGGCTCACTATCTTTCATACATTTAAAATATTGGTTCGATAGTATGTGAGTTCTAACTCCTAAGCGTAGTGTTTATATTCCTTTTGAAGGCGGTGCAGCGTTGTCAGACTGTAGTTCTCACTTGGAATTAATCACCTAGTTACTAAACGAAGAGGTAATTAAGTCGGTAAGCTTGAAAGCCGAAGCTCCATGTAAATATAATAATGAAATTACGAATTCAAATTCGACTCCAAAAGGTTTACAAAGTAGGTAATGAAATGTTTTGTAAACTTGCAACAACATGCCTAGCTTCGAAAGTGAGGCGTAGAAGAGATGCTAGAATGTTAGTCCAATTGTTAGTGCCGTGTGGGATAGAGAGCAAATGTTTTATGTAGGGCTGATTTAATTGAGACCAAAATGAGAATGACTAGCATAAGGTGTATTTTTTATGACCTCGCGGAAGATAAAAACTGGAAACTCCACGCCATGCTAGCCGTTCTCAAACTAACATATTTTTGGTATTCGCCGTGCGCTTGCAGCGTAAAGTATATTTTTATAGGAATCTTCATCTTTGACTGGATTTCAATAGTTTAGTTTTGCATAATTCAGTAACGCTGATTTAGGAGTGAAGCTAGCGGCAGAAGGAACGCACGGATGTGTGAGTTAACATAGCGTGTGCTCAAAGTAATGTGTGAGTGTATCGTTGCGAGCGGGCGCCTGCCGCTGATTCTGTAAGTAAAGCGAAGTGGTCACCCTGTGTGCTAAATGACCATATCCACGCGGACCGATTCAAAGCGCATTAGACCGCCAACTCGGTTATATACATCATGGTTTAATGACGTTACAGTGTAAGATTGTTTAAGTCGTTTAATACAATTTTGTAAACAGTTTAATTTGTAGCTTAATAAAATAAAATCCAAGTCAATTCAACCTCAGTAAGTTGCAAGATTTTAACTGAAAGGATAGACAGAAAGAAATGTTTATTTAGTATTAGCACCGAAAGAGGAGCTTTCAGTGTTCCGCGTTTGTAGCGGAGGTACAATGGTCGTATCGCTAAAGCAAGCATACGGGAAGAAGAGCTTGCAGACTTAAGAGCACGAAGAAAGTACTGAAACGTTGACCGCGCTGGCAAAGTGCGCATACGACGGCATAAAGCTTGCAGGCGCGGCGGCTCCCACGGCAATGATGGAGTGCGCTATGGAAAGGGGGAGAGCGGGCCCGCTCTCCCTTTGTTTTTCTGCCGCGAGATTTCAGCTTCGAGTCTCGACAAAGGAGATTGCTCACTATTGCACTACTAGATTTATTTACACTATGGTTCTGCTCTGCTGTCGCGCTGCGCTGGCTGTCTGGCTTGTAACATGCAGTCAGCAGTAGATGATGACAAAGACGCTCGATGAGGTCTAAAGAATTTACACGAGACTCTATTGTCAAAATAATAAGAGCTTAAGACTAAAAATATCTGTGCTAGGTGTAGGTGGACTTGCGGGTGGGAGGACCTTGTGCAAGTTCCGTCCGGATCGCTCCCACCATCTTGCTCGCTAATGCGGCCGCTAAGCTGCAGTGCTTGCACTGTTGTGTTCCGGCGTGGAGAGCAAGACAACCGGTGAAAATACTGGCACAAAAGGTACTCCATCTTAGTCTTCTGGTTTGGAAACGCAACTGCAGTCTTCTTGGTGTTGCAGGTGTCTATGGGCGGTGGTGATCATTTACAATCAGGTGATCCACTTGTTAATTTGCCTTCCTATTTTATAAAAAAAAACTAATGACTCGCGGGTGCAATTTTCTAACGAAAACTTAATTAGAATATACATACAAAGCTTCTGTAAAGATTCTGTAAATGACTGAAAACCGTATCAAAATCCGTTGCGAGTTTGATAAGGAACAACCGTCTCAAGATATGACAACAGGGACGGACAGCGCCTGTTTTGTATTACCTATGTAAAGATCAAAGTGGTGACAGCAGAACAACTGAAATTGCATTGATAAAGTGTGCTCGCTTTTTAGAGCTCCGTACCATTTTGATAAAAAGTCACTCTTGTTATACTTAATCTGAGGCATTTGTAGTTTTTGTTATCCGGAGATGTCATGTCTGTATGTCCGTGTGTGAGATGTGTTCAGTCTGCGGGGCGACTTGCAGGCTTTAAGCCCGGAATACATGCTGCCGGTAGCTTGCGCACTTTCATGCAAATAGCTGGAATGCTAGTGTCAGCTTCATTCAAGTCTGACACCAGCTTGCAACTCTTGCAAGCTATTTGCATGAAAGTGTTCAAGCAGCAATGTGTATTCCCGGCCCTTTGAATGCCGCGGCGCCACAAGCCGTGTCGAAAGAAAATTCTTAAAATATTATCATTGTTAAGCAGAGTTCGCAACACAACAGTACCTTTACATATAGTGACAAAGTCACCTTCTTGCTGTTAACAAATTGCTGATGCGGATTCCGCTTTACAAGAAATTCTTATGACTAGTTGACTACGACGGTGGGTTGTGTGGCCGCTTGCGCGATCGTACTAAGTTACTGTTAATTTAATAGTTGTATTGTGTACATATTGTATTAGTTGATAACTAATAAAATTGTGAAAATATTTGCTTTTTTATTATTGACAACCCTAATATGAAAAATGCAACACTTCACGTTGCCTCTTGGACATGCAACAGTGATTTTAAAGGATCGAACGGGACGGCCATGGCCTGTTCAAACCGCAGGCTGGGCCGGCGTAGCGTGTGACCGTTAGTTTAGTAGTCTCGTAGGAGCATAGCGGAGCGTCTGTACAGCGCAGTGGCTGCGTGCGTCCGATGAACAGAGTGAACCACAGATTAGAGAGATATAGTAGGAGTGAACTGAAGACATACCCGGCGCTGCGCACTTCTCGAAGCTATAAGTCGTTAGGCCCACTTCTGCTGACGGGGCCGCCGCAATTGAGTTGCCGCGCTTGCGGATGCATACCTAAACGCCGACTTTGTGCGAAGAGAGACTTCTGTAGGCACCTACTTGTACCGATTTGCTTTGGGAATATATACTGTAGACCCGGCCAGCCTCCGTACTACGTATCCTTCAGTCCAAGCCTGCTTCGGCTTTGTGAACAAAGCATTACACTTACCTATACCTTGAAGCTAGTTAGGCATCTAGGACCTAATAATTGAAATGCATCGAGCCAGTGAGCCATGCATAGTGGCCGGCATTATATCCGCTCACGACGCGGTAAATAATACCGGGAATCGCCTAATTGTATGAATAATGGATCGCGCCGCCGTAGTTCGCGTTTCACCGGAATTCGCGATGTTTTCTACTCGTCCGTCAAGTTAATGATGTTATTATGAAAGTTGTCGACGCGACGATGTTACGGCTGATTCGTTTCTACAACGTAAAGTCAAAGCCTAATTGGAATAAAGTTATTAATAAGCGAAGAATTTCCTTTCGTTACCTAATTAAGGAGAAAATGCTTCAGGTTTTTATTCCAAAATGCAACTGCCTTATACTTAATGCACCTAGGTATGTGAGAAATTCACGTCACATTTCTGAGGAAAGTAGCGCTAAAAGGTTCCAAGAAATTGTATTGCGTTTATAACTCTTATAAAGGGTATGAGCAATATGAAACTGGTCATATCTATAACGTAAGTAGTAACTGCTGCGACCGCTTTGAGAGTTGCATTGTGTACAGGAAAGCGCACTTACCCGGTGCATTATCGACGAGCTGTTACCGCGACATGTTCTTATTGCGCTCTTATTTCTTGGAGGCTATCGTATCGAAGGGCTAGTTTAGAAGTCCAACAGTTACCCAAGTTAGCCTCCTAAAGCAGGGGGCCGCCTTGCCTACAGGTATATCGGCAATGACAGTAGGTTTTCGGCTTGCCGCGCCCCCGCTCAGGGTCTAGTTCTCGCTATGTCAATGTAATTGAAAACGAGTGCAGCACAACCCTAACAACCCTAATGTATCACCAGGGAGTTGCGGGGGGAAGGTGGACTCGGGAGGCGCGTTCCTTTTGACGCGAGCCGCTTGGCGAATGTGCATGAAGTCGTACGATATTTTTGTGCGGGTCAATAAAGTTGGAATTCATTTAATCAAGGCCGTAAAAGTGCAGTTTCTGTACGTTAGTACTATTATTATGACAAAAACCTGGTTCGGTCATGCCAGGCAGGGCCACATAGTGGTATTTTCAATAATGAAGTGATGTTTAAGTTGGTAAGTATGCAATTTAGCACAAACAGTTTCAGCAGGTAGCGTAATTTAGGACTAATAGGTGTAAATTTGTGTAATAAATTGTCCTAAAGTGTTAATGAATCACATAATACATTTTAGAGGTTGACTGAGATTTTACTCGGCTTAGTATAGTCGTATATAACGATTAACTAGTCGTTTAGTTGATCAAGTAATTGTTAAACCACTTTTGAACCTTATCCCTTAGTAATACTTTAGAAAGGGAACGCACCTAGTTGTAACTAGCTAGTATGTAGGTCAGGTGTCCAACTCCTCCGAAGCCTAACTTACGTTCCGTTAAGTAGTGGGTCCAGCAACAGTTTGGAAGTGGACCAAACGAAAGTAATAATCATCGGGCCGGAGTTGCCGGGCGCCTTCACCGGGGTGTTAGTAATATTAGGAAAAGGCACTCCGTTTTACGAGGGCCGCAGCGCGACCGGGCGCGGCAGGTCACGCCTCACACGAGGTGACTAGCGACTATCACCTATACTGAGAATAGTTTTAGTTTTACAGCTTTTTCATAAATTATTCCTATATTATAATATGATTAGGTACTCAGAGGTGTAGGTTTCATTGGTACACTTACAATTATATAGGACCTGTGCCCGAAATGAGGGTGCACGAAGAACATACCTAGTTTTTTTTGTTTTAAATGAGATTTTAATCTCAAAATGTAGAGTTCACAATGAATTACGTGTTTCCGTGGACCCTTGAAATTACCAAGGTAGGTATCTAGTGCCTCCTTGGCGCGGGAGACCCGGCGAGGCGATACGGGCTCAAACAAGTAAAAAAATCAAGGAAGCTCAAGGAAAGATGCCAAAGAATCATGTCCCAAAAATTCAAACGGGGTCTTGTCCTTAGTGTTGCGATTTATTAGAGTTTTGTAACTTCAAAAAAAGAAGAGGTCAATTCGGCTAAATATTTTCGGTTGTACCTGATATGTACGCGCTATACTTCGTAGCTCGTAGCAGCAGTCATCTGCTTTGTAGCGAAACCGATCGAACAGAGAACCCGACTAGTGGGTTCCTAGCACTGAATGTGTATTGAATTGGTTATACTTGAGGTTGGCCCCATTTTAATTTGGAGAAAATATTCCACCTTTAAGGGATCAATCACTTATCAGATCACAACCGTTATGTATACAATCGGTTTTTAATTTGAAAAAGTTACGTTACTTTGTAGAAGGTTTGTTGAAATAATTGAGTTGTTTTGCGAGTGTGCAAGGTCCATCCGCATCGCGGCCACCGCACCTTGCTCGCTAATCCAACCACTAAGCAACAGTGCTTGCAGTGTTTTTTTCCGGCGCTGAGAGCAATGCAGCTGGTGGAGTTAATGACATACGAGACCCAAGTAGCATACAAGCGCTGTAAAAGCTGTATAATAGCTGTATAGAGGTATTCCATAATATCCCTCTGGGTTTGCAACGCATCTGAAATCTCATTGGTTTTGTAGGTGTCTATGGGCGGTGGTGATCACTTACCATCAGGTGACCCACTCGCTCGTTTGCCTTCTTCTTCTATAAAAAACTGGTTGCCTGTAAAGTCGGTATACGGGCGAAAGTTTTACGTGACAACGACTTTGAGTGGTAAAATAATTTTAATGTGAATATTCATTCGTATAGTAGCAAGAAGGATGAAATAATAGTAACAATTTAAAACATTTATTTATACAAAGAATTATATTTAAAACATTAATTTATACAAAAAATCTCGCACTGAATTTCATTCATTTTCATCACATTATCACTACACAATTGTTTTACAATTAACTGGCAACGTGTAAACTTGTATGCAGGCGCCTAAGCGAAATAGAAGCGCAAGACATGAACCGGTGTGTATGCCTATCTCTCTCACTCTCTCTCTCTCGCTCTGTCTCTCTCGCTCTTAGGCGGGCTAACTGTGCTCGAGTGGAAGGGACGCGTGCCTTTCACTTTTTATGTCTGTCTCTCTCGCTCTTAGGCGGGCTAACCATGCCCGAGTGGAAGGGACGCGTGCCTCTCACTCGCTCTCATTGTGAGCGCATAACGTGAGCGGAGCGTAACGCAGTTTCTTGAAGTGTCACCCGGCAAACCAATTTATAAGACGTTGTCACGTCAAAAAATGAAATAATAAGATCCGCTATCCGCCTCTGGGTTGACGTGGCGCGGCGCGGCTCCCGCTCGCGGCGATAATTGCGGCTCTCCCGAACGCGCGACTACTAATGCGACCGGCCGCCGCCAAACACTTAGCAATAAACATTAACATCGATCCATAACCGGTTAATGCTTATTAAAAGTAAGTACATATCAACAGTAACGGTTTTACACACCTTACTTCCTTTTAGGTACACGCTGGCCTTCTTTTAGAAGCCTTCAACGTCCAAAGTTCTGATTACAAACCTCATGTACCTACTCTTGGTGATAAAAAGCCAAAAGTCTATAGAACATCGTGGGAGCTCTTGTAAGATGACATACAAATCAACAACGGTTCAACATCATCCGTTATTGCTTTTTAACGATTATCTTTCACGGCTGACACTGAGTTCGCGGATTAGCAAAGTAATTGATTCCATTAGGGGAAGCGAAGGTAATACGGACCACTTAAGGAAAAATCAATGTAACCCAAAAAATAATATCTTTATTCTTCTTTCTTTGTTATTATATAATTGAGCATTTAATAATTAAATGTAATATTAAAGAACATTTGAATCAAATAACAGATACAGAAGATATTGGATGATTTACAAAACCCTCGCTTTGGTCCATTCTGCCCACACGTCAAGGTAAAACGAACCAGGCATGAAGGCAAAATGGACATATGGCAACATAAGAACAAAAAAACATCTGTATTATCTCAAATCAAACATCTTCATCGTCGTCTTTGACACCGACACAACTACAGTGTGCTCATAAAGAACATGCGGGGCACTGAACCCAGCCTTCTGACGATTCAGAAACATCGTACGTCTTCTACGCCTTCGCTAGATGAGCCTTTGCTTTTCTTTTTAGTGTTCTTCTTTGTAGATTTTCATATTTGGTAAGTCTTCGTATTAATGTAGTCTTTGGAACATTAAATGTGTCGGCCGCTTTTTTAAGCCCCATTTTGCGTGTAGTTACTTTTCCAATGGTATTTTTCATGTCTTGACTTTCTTTTATAGTTGTTAACCAACTGAAATTGAAGCACTTATTTAAATATCAAATTATTTAAGTATAATCACAAACAAACTTTATTGGACGTAAAGCGGACCACGTGGTCCGTTTTGCCCGTTCCGTTTTGCCTTTTCGGTAGGCATGTAAACAATAAATTATTTTGAGGTAAAGATTGAGGAGAACCTTGCCTATTTATCGTTAAAACTAAGTAATATAAACAATATCTCAAACAATAACATCAAATCCCTGATATCTTTAACGTAATAAAACGGAAGGCAGATCGAAATTTGCTGTTTTTACATCAAAATACGCAAAAATTAACTTACCGTGATAAAAACGTGTGCCGCTGCATGGCCGCTCCATGAACACTGACCAACTCTCAGTGAGAGGCGACTGTCAAGTTGACGCAACTTGATGTGGATGGCGTTAACAGTTTGAAAGTTATTAGTCGAGTCCGTTTTACCTACAGGGTCCGTTATACCTTCCTTTCCCCTAATAGCGTAATACTGCAATACAAACCTGCAATTTTACATGATTGTAAAGTGTTATATACAAAAATGTGACAAATATGTCCAATAGTAGCGCTTGTCATTTTAGTAGTACAGGCCCCTGGCTTGGGCACCGCAGTCGTATCCAATACGGTCCTCATTTGTTTTTGTGCTTCGACAATCGACCACGTGAAATGAATCGCTGGCTACGAGCTCGTCTAGACTTATTAAGATTTATTGCTCGGAATGTAATCAAAACTATAACTTACTTTCGATGAGATTTCGGCGACTATGTGAAGGGGAAAGTTATGCTTATTGCTCCGGAGCCGGACCTTGTTTCTGTAACGGGTGTAGTTTGCTTGTCTACCTTTACAGGAAATTGTAAGGATGGTGATTACCGGTGGTAGATTTTCTTTATTTTGAAGTTATTGCCACCACTAATTAACAGTACTTAAGTGGTAGTATGTTATTTTCTTTTGTATTATTTAATTTAATTGAATTTCGTAGGCAAAGTATCTGTCATTCGACGCAGTGTAATTAAATTGTTATTGAATAAATCCTCATAACCAAATGTCATTTAAAGATTTTTTGTCCCAGAACCTCCGTAAGCACAAACCTGCAAAGAGCTCAATTAGTTAAAAGTCATATGTGTGTGTTATCCGGGCCGTTCAAATAGTTCATGGCAGTTAGATTAGAAAGTACTGATAACATTTTTTTTAATAAAAACTCCCAGCTTCATCAGCAAAGCACGAAGTTCTACTAAAGCTGCCAAGGACGTAACCAGGATGTTAGGGGGGCGGCGAAGAAAAATTTAACTACCTAAAATACCTACTTTACTAGATGTATATGCGTTTCCCTGCCCGTACCTCGCTACACCCTTGAAAGTTGCGTTACGTATGTCATTCAGAGTATATTCCCATTCCAATTTAACTCATACATAAACTCTTGACGTACGCTGCTGGTATGATTAAAATGAAATGGAGTGGTTTTTAGAGTAATATTAATTTGCTTTTACAAAGCGCCAAATTCTGCTAAATGTTGTGATATTGATATAATACCAATGGAAGGGGATGGCGGGGAATTGCGAAAGGCTATAATTTTCTGAAAAACCCTGAAAACTACTAGTGTTGGCATTTTGTTTCCATTGTGACTTTGCCTTATTATGATTATTAAAAACTACCTACGTAATATGCCACGGCCTCTTTGTTATGTGCTATATAAGTAAAAATAATCGTTGGAATTACTTCTCATAAAAAAACGAATCTAAACTACCTACTAAAATACAAACTATTTTATAACGGTAAGGTGTTTTTTTAAACAACATATGACAGAAAACAAGCAAGTGGGTCACCTGATGGTAAGTGATCACCACCGCCTATAGACATTTGCAACACCAAGGTGATTCTACAGAAAATGATAAATATATCGACTTTACTGTGATATTATAAATCTATTCATGCAAGGGGTTCTTCCGGGTACATTGCGACCCGGTGGGGTCTTTTGTGCATGATAGTAAATTTAATCTGCGATGCTTCACCGGGACGGTTGTGCAATTTGTTACGGAGCTTACAGGTTGGGTTAATTGGGTCGTTAAATCGATCTCTAACCAAACCATTTTCGTTGAAAGTAGGCATTTTTGTTATCATTAAAGTACGCAACATGAGCATGTATCACGATATCTTACGGTATGTATCTTCGCATAACAGTAATGTTCACGCTGCTGAAGTTGAGAAAAAAACATAGGTAGTGAATTCCTATAGCTATTATTTCAGGTTCAGATTCCAATTCATTTACTTATTATCGTTGACGCTGACATTCCCGAATGTCGTTTGTGCTGAACTTGGTCGCTTTTTCACAATTGTGTTTTGGTGGGGTATCAATGATATCATATATATATATATATTTAAGTTTTTTGCATTATAAAATTAGAATAGTATAATGTAATCTGTGCTTTGGTTCATCTAATTCTAAATTTGACGCCGACTAGCCGACTACCCCGATGCCGTCTGTATCGAAATGAAAACCTTTATCACATCGATAGTTTGTAGTTTTCAGGACGGTCAATCAGTTAATCAGTGAGTGATAAAAACACTCTTCTGACCTGAATACTTGACTCAAGAACTGTACAACATTTAGTTATGAAATTTCGGATCCCAAATAATCATGATGGTTTTACTTATTCTTTAAAAGGTCTAGAAGGTCATAAATTTTGAGCTCCATGGTCTGAAAGTAGTTCGAAATGGTTCATGTAAATTTCCACACGGCAGCCGATGCATGCATCAACTCTTTTCCGAACTTGGCTGACACGCTACCGTGTGTTTACATATCTTAAAATTTCCATTAAAATTTTCATAAATATCGTTAACATTTCCAATAAAACATTCTAATTTATCAACGCTACATTATTAGCATACACAACGCTAACCAAATGATTGCAGAGCGACCATTCCATTCACTCGGCGACCGCCGCTACCCCCGCCGCGCTAATATTTCGTTTCATTCAATTAACTCCACCGGCCGACGTAAACTGCCCTCAGCACAAACCATCTCACAGTTACACTCAACAACAGACTTGTTTTAAATGCATAAGGACGATAATAGTCAGTCGGAATGGTATCAGGTATTGTAAAATAATGCAATTCGTGTTACATAAATCGTTGCTGGATTAGAGAACACTAGATGTGCGGTCATTCATTATCATACGTACGCACCTATTTTGTTGCACTTACTGCGTGGGATATCCTGGCTAGTTAATCCTTAATATACTACTAAACTACACGTATATTTATACATATTTATCTAATAGATACGTACTATAATAAAATCGTTTAGGAAAAAGTCCCTGTGGGGTGGTTTTTGACTTTCTAGTGCTCGGCACTCGCCAGCCGGGCGCCAATTAGTGCCAGCAAAAATATACGCTCGCGTATTCGGTTGGCACGTTGCTGGCAAATGTCGATCGTCTCTGCAAAACTAGTCAAACCAGTAATAAAGAAAGTACGTCCATTAGCTAAACCCAGCTAAACTAAACTTGGCCAGTCAATAGGGCCACTGAAGACTCGTTTATTTTCATTTTTACAATTGGTCGCAAACGGGGGACCTAGTGTAATCGCACCTTAGCGATCAGCTTGTCATACATTAGTTAACTCAAGGGTTTGCCGGAGGTTATTAACAAGAAGTCTCCGTTTTATTATTCCTGTCTACTTGGGTGATAATTCGACAGCGATGCGGCGGAGGCTGCGTGGTGGAGGTGTCGGGCTCGCAATTACTGTAAAAGCCGGTTCATATTTAATTCCATAATTAAAATTATGAATGTGGCGTCACACAGACAAAAAGAGTAATGAGACTTTTAAATTTATGATACCGTATAAACACTTTCAAAGCTTATTTTTCTTTTAATTTTTAATTCTTTTTAACTTTGAAATTTAATTAGGGGTTTTTAAAAGAAGTTTTAAGACAGATCAGGAATTTCTTTATTTAAGGCATAATATTCCGAGTACCTTTATTAGCCTAGCCTTCTGTCGCGATTTGTGTCGCGAAACAAATGACTAAATAAATTCTTTTAGGTCATCGCTATTTTATTATACCTAATTATAACGTGACGTGGACGTGTTCTACTAGGTTCTACTCTTAGAACGTTTAGGTACCTATTATAAAAAACTACGTTTAGTGTAACAAATAATTATTTACTACTATTTTATTTAAGTGTTAATAACAATTGCCAATTGTTTACTTAATTATTCCGTTTACCGTTTAAGATAACCATTAAAGTCCTGCATGCACACATTGGAGTTATAGTCTAGACATACATTGTAACACTTTACTCGTAACTGAGCTGAGCCCTGAGTGTAAGTTTTCTGTCAAAATAAACCGTCTCGAACGCGTAAGCGTTAACTTCTAAATTGTATAGAAAACATTTTGTTGCAAACACGTGCTGCAAGAGCCGCTGTCTTTGCTTCCATAGTAATTAGAAGTAACCTCTAACGCGTTCGTTACGTTTATTCTGACAAAAACTTAGACGCTCTGTAAATAGCTGGAACTTAGTTTGGAAGCCTTAAATAAATAAATGATGTTGTCCGCATGTCTAAAACAGCAATAAAGACGACAATAAAGGTTGTAAATGTGTAAGTAATTCACCAAGTCCGCCGTATCGGACTAACTAAGCCCCCGACTCTCTTCCCACAATTACCATCTCATAATTCCGCGGCTTCAATATTCCGGTATTTAACTCTGAAAGTATTCATTATGCATTCACGCAGTTCGGGACAACATGTTTTCCCGAAGAAAGTCGGCTCATCGTTATTAAATTTAGCACTCGAAGTTCCACGTGGGAGGCTGTCATAGCAGTTTCTTGTTTAATTTGATGGGTAATGTTATTTTGGATTGTCCTTGGTCAGTCGATCTGTTTTGACGCGTCATGGTCAAAATAAAACTAATTGATTTGTTGACTAATATTTTTCTGTTGACAGAATTTAAAAAAATCGTTAATGAAGAAAAACTGTGTTTTTAGTTTTTTTTCTACGATCATCTTTTCATGAACTATCGCAAGTATAAGAACGATGCAACGCATGGCCCGTGTAAACGCTTCATGCAATACGTCCTGACATTATGACATCACACTTTACTAATTTAGCTAGTAAATGTATGGACCGTGAAACTAAAATACTGTTTATTATAACAAGATTTTTTTAAAGTGTTTTATATGCTGACTCCCACAGTGAAATTGGTTTTATTTTTTATTGGGTTCTAATATTATTATTTGAAACAAAAAACTTTGTTTTTAATAAATTTCGTAGTTCTGAATTTCTATAGCCCCTATAATGAAAAATGTATTTTTAAAATTTCTTTGCGGTCTGTATTATTTTAAAAGGACGATCTGCAACAACTTTACCTTTCGTTGCGACTTGGTGTCATGTACCCCATCAGCTTTACTGATCTTTGTCTGATAGGAAGATGCATTTAACGTTATCCTAGCACACTGAGAAAAATAAAGGCTCATTTTAAAATACAACTTGACCCCATGACCTATTATGAGCCTAACAACATATTGGCTCCCGCCAGCTAGCTGACTTCTGAATAAAAATCCCCATAAGAAAATTCGGTAAATAAGATGCAGCGTCGGCGCGGCCGCGGCGCCGGATCAAAGCCGCATATTTGTATTTCTTCATAAATATGTGAATATTGAGGAATTCTATTCATAGCGTTGTTGACGTTAACTCTCTGCTCTGTTTATGTTGGGCGGCCTCACTGCCCCACAAATGCACGACCCAAATACTCGTACGTCACATTCGTAGGTTTAATCTTGAATAAACCTAAAAAAATAAAGTGAAATATAAAACTAATCAAATTGAACACTTTGTCGTTTAAATAGTTAACTAGTGACCCGCTTCGGCTATGCACGGTTGCAATTTACTAATTAAAACTTAATTAAAATGTATTTTACGCGAATACCTTCTGTAAAAAAATCTGTATATGACATTGAAAACCGTATCAAAATACGAGTACGTTGCGTGGTAGCGGCGGAAGACGCGATGAGGACTGACGGGAACAGATAGCGGCTTTATTTTATACTATGTAAAGAAGAGAAGATAACTACAAAGAAGATAAAGAAGAATATAAAGATAGTTAACGGTCCGTTTTGACATGGATTACGCTATCTAAAATTATTTGCTGACCAATCTCCATGCCATCAAACTTTTCTTATCAGTTTTACTGCTCACATAAATTGAATACTATCATTAATTTGTTTCAATTACATACATATCTATTCAAAAATTTTGCATGCCATGTTGTTGATTTTGAAATTTTATTGAAATGGCAACTTTTTGTACCATACCATAGAAAAATAAACAATTTAATTTAATTTTTCAATTTTACTCCTTTTTCAGGCCCCAGTAATATAGATAGGTTAGAAAAATAATGTGTTTGAGCCCATAAAACCAAGTAGTTGTATTTCTGTAAAAAGATTGGGAAGCATTCTCCAACCTCCTTGCGCATCCGCTGTGTCCCAATATAAGGGCATAGACAACAGACAGGAAAGGTCTGTGAGAGAGAGAAAAACGATGTCATTGCGACAAGACCGCTTCTTTGACCGCTTCTAAATATATATCGCAAATAATTAAGTTAATGTAACACCGCAGCACCTCAACATATACCAGAACTGTTAATGCGTACTGAACGCACCTCGCCGCAAAGAACGGAGTTAAAGGTGAGTGTCGAACTATTTTTCTTCAGCAATACACTTCTTGGTTTTATAGGAGAATTGCATAACGAACCAGTGAAAATACAGTCCACTCGTCTAAAACTAGCTACCATTTTTTGGCCTTCGACCCGATCGTTGTGTAGGTTTTCCTAAATTTTTCGGTTTTTATTTCAAAATTATCACCCGCCATCTTTTACGTATTTGGACTCCCTTTAATTCTTTTTCATACCTATAGGCCACTGAGGCTTGGGTTCTACCGCTAACTATTATAATATTTCCGCAATATTTAATTACTTTCCCGCATTTTCAATTCAATTTTATACTTTGAAAATTCATAATAAACCGCTTTTAAATTGTACGTACGGAAACGCATTATTGTACAACTTTGTTATTATCGTTGCCATGGTAACGTACGCGTAGCGCACGCGTGATAACTTATATTCTGTTTCGCTCGCACATATGGCCATGTCATATGTTTTTATTCTACTGACACAAAATTATTGAAATTTTGAACTTGTTAATTTAATTGTGTTATAGTGTTCCATATTGTTCCATTTTATGACGTTGTGTCATTTTTAATGAAAAATGGAGAATAAGATTTCACTTTTATCAAGTAAACGCGATGCGTACTTTTCACGTATACAAAGTATATACGATGCCATACCCAAAACGAAGCGTGATAAATATGCTATGTTTTTAATGCAAGCTGCTAACATCCAACATTTGCGCGATGAGTTTATTGAGCTCAATGATTCGATCCATGCGTGTAATTTGGAATTGGATGCGAAGTATGAACCCAACTTTGAAATATTGTGGGTGTTTGATGATATGTTTTATGCAATTAAAAATGCATTCACGAAGTTTAGCGAGTCAAACAACACTGCTAGTCCATCGCCAGGTTCGACGCCCGCTTTTAAACTGCCGCGCATTGACATTCCCGAATATGACGGAGACATACAAAAGTTTCCTCTGTTTATAGAGTCGTTTCGCACAATTGTTCACAATAACACCGCGTTAACTGATGCCGAGCGCATTCATTATCTGATTTCGAAATTGAAAGGCAAGGCTCAGACCATTTGCGTAGGCATTGCGCCTACCCCTGACAACTACAGGGTGTTGTATGACACGTTAGTACAAAAATATGAAGACAAGCGCGCTATTGCTATTTCGTATTTAGAAAACATTCTCAATTTAAAGCCTTTAGGTACGGGTAAGGCTAACGCGTTTAATTTAGAAAGCTTTATTGATCAGTTTTCGACTTCAGTGTCCGCTTTACGTCAGCTGAACGTTGGCGAGTTGACTGACTTCATATTAGTACATCTGGCACTGCGCAAGTTAGATGCAGATACTTCCAAAGCATACGAAATGTCTGTTACCAACAAAGATATATTTCCGAAATACGACGAATTTGTTTCCTTTATTCGCGAACAAACAAAAATATTGCAGCGTACTACTATAACCGCATCGTCGTCACATTCATACGCAGGCGGCAATCATGTTCAAAGGAGCCAGCCGACCCCCGCGCCCCGCACGCATCTTGCTCATATGCAAACGTTTCTAGTAAACAATACTGAAGGTCCTACCCGCGTTTGCAGTTACTGCAAGAGTAACAAACACGCCAATCTGTATCAATGCGAACCATTTATGAAATTGTCGCCAATGGAGAAATATAATGTAGTTAAAAAATGTAACGGTTGTGTAAATTGTTTAAGTGTGCGTCATACACTGTCGACTTGTAAGTCGAACTCAACATGCAAATATTGCAACAAGGCCCATCATAGCCAATTGTGTCGCAGCGCTTTTGAGCGTTC
Organism: Ditula angustiorana; assembly: GCA_963691745.1. Lineage (NCBI taxonomy): Eukaryota > Metazoa > Arthropoda > Insecta > Lepidoptera > Tortricidae > Ditula > Ditula angustiorana. The sequence goes on from OY829491.1 coordinate 165,728, forward strand.
GATCACCGCTAATCAGGAGTACTCTACTTTTAGAGATCAGGGACATTTCTCTAAAGACAATAAAGGTCAGTCTCGACTTCCCGCACCGCTCTCTGCTGTACAACCCGCATCCTCGCCTGCCGCTATGCCCGCCACGCAGCCTACGCACCCGCAAGTCCACCTCGGACCGTCTTCTAATCAGAACGATCCCGCTAATTTTGCTCCGAATCTTCTGCGCACTAACCATAATAACGCTGTAGGTTTCTCAGGCACTGCTACCAGCAACCAAGATTCACGCAAAACAGTGTTATTAGGAACTGCTATTGTACAGGCATTAGATGCCTTTGGTAACCGCCGTGACATCAGAGTTCTGGTTGACATGGGTTCTCAGAACCATTTTATAACGTCACGCTGTTTACGGACATTAGGGTTGAAACTCACGCCTGACAATAAAAATACTTCAGTGCATGGTATAGGAGAAAGTTCACAGCCTATAAAAGGTATGTCAAACATAACGCTATTCTCGCGATTTGACCAATCATTTTCGTTTGACTTGCAAGCATTGGTCATCGATAAAATATCTGGCAACCTTCCTGCTTGTCAAATAGATACCGCGTCGTTGAATTATTTAAAAGATATTCAACTTAGTGACAGTCATTGGTACCTGCCGGGTAAGATTGACTTACTGCTGGGTGCTGAAGATTTCATTAAGTATATAATGAAAAATAACCGCATTATTGGCCCACCTGGATTACCTGACGCGATTGAAACGGTCTTCGGACATGTTATTTTCGGTTCCGCTTATACAGTAGATGCTCAATCGTCTTCTGTGCAAACTTTCTTCACCACGAGTAGGAATGTTGATACTCTTCGCTCTACATTTAGGGAGATAAAAGAGTTTCCTACCCTCAAGCATCTGTCCGCTGATAATAAGGCGTGTGAACAGATTTATTCACAGCAAACAACTCGAGATGATCTCCTGCGTTGTATTGCTCCGCTGCCATTTTGCAGCGATCCGCATGATTTAGGCGACTCATTCGCTACCGCAACTCGCAAATGTAACTCGTTAGAATGGAGTTTTAAGCAAAACAATGTTATTCATCAACAATATGATGAAAATATCCGCAATTATTCAGAAAATGAATACATTTCCTTAGTGAAGGACTCGGAAAATGATTCCAGTTCTTTCATTACCTACCGCATCACCCTGTCGTTAAAGACGATAGTTTGACGACGAAAGTACCGATCGTCCTAGACGCTAGTGCCGCTACGTCTACTAGCATATCTTCAAATGATCTTCTGCATACTAAACCAAATCTGCAATCAGATTTGCTTGCGATTATTTTCGATTTCCGCTTATTTCCGGTTGCCGTAACCGCTGACGTACGTCAAATAAATTTGAGAATTTCGGTTTCTACCGAGTTCCACCGCTATCTTCGAATAATATATCGCTTTTCAGATGAAAATGAACCGCAGATGTATGAATTTAACCGCTTCTGTTTTGGACTTCAGTGTAGTCCTCACCCTGTTATGCGCACAATAAAACAAGTCATACTTGATGAAGTTCCATGTTTTCCCGCCGCCGCATCAGCTGGGTGCTGCAATTTATGTATGAACCATTTAGAAACGTCTATTATAAATGAATTCACCGCTATTGAGTTCTCCCGCGATTTAATTCTCCTGTTCTTAAAGGCCGGTTTGGAGTTAGTCAAACGTTTGGTCAATTTGCACGCTCTTCCTGAGTATTTGCCAGAAACCTTTCGATTGTCCGCCGTTATTGACATCTCGAACAACACTAAATTAAAGATTTTAGGCTCACATTGGTGTTCATTAACGTACCAACTCTCCATAACTGGGCATTTAGATCCGCAAAATGTGACTCGGTTAACTATTTTGTTTACAATCGCCAAACCTCGGAATTTGGTAGACATCGCCGCGCCAATTATTTTGATTATAAAACTATTAATTAAAATCCTCTGGTTATTAAAACTAGATTTGGATAAACCACCGCCTGAACACATTACCTATTATGGACTACTTACAGTTCAGAGCCTTCCGCTTTTAAATTAACTTACGTTCATTGATTTTTACACGCTAACTATTCGAAAACCAATTGCAACTCTATCATAATTATTTTTAACCCTAGAGCCATTTACTTCATTGCACAATGTTGATGTATCAAGTTTATCGTTAAACTTGGTAGAACGACAATATTCTTGCATTTCATTTCCGCGTTTTATCATTTTGGAAGAGTTGATAAACTGATTATTTGTATACGCTTAAAATGTTACAAAAGTGGAATACCGCGACCAAACCTATAACTAAAGGCAGAATTGTTTTGATTAACACTTATAAACATTCCACCGCTCAAATGGCTATTACGTGCTATTGAAGACGTATCACCCTGAAAATACGGTATAATACACATGGTTTCCGTACGCACAAATTCAGGCACTTATCAAAGGCCTGTAGTAAAGATTCTCCTTTACCGCTGTTGTAAGTTTGACTTTTAGTTTTGTTATGCTGCAGAATTACTGTTTTCTAAGTGGCATTATTTTTCGTTAGGCTTCTTTGAGAAAGAAGTCTGTTATGTTATCTTCTTTTCACTTGTTTATGTTTATTACTTTCGTGCTCTTTGTTTGATATTTAGAAGAACAAAGAGATCTCTGTCCTTCTAGGCGGGGGGAATGTTTGAGCCCATAAAACCAAGTAGTTGTATTTCTGTAAAAAGATTGGGAAGCATTCTCCAACCTCCTTGCGCATCCGCTGTGTCCCAATATAAGGGCATAGACAACAGACAGGAAAGGTCTGTGAGAGAGAGAAAAACGATGTCATTGCGACAAGACCGCTTCTTTGACCGCTTCTAAATATATATCGCAAATAATTAAGTTAATGTAACACCGCAGCACCTCAACATATACCAGAATTGTTAATGCGTACTGAACGCACCTCGCCGCAAAGAACGGAGTTAAAGGTGAGTGTCGAACTATTTTTCTTCAGCAATACACTTCTTGGTTTTATAGGAGACTTGCATAACGAACCAGTGAAAATACAGTCCACTCGTCTAAAACTAGCTAACATAATGAAAACACATAAATGTATGTGGTCGATAAAACGCCCCTGCCAGAAAAAGGGTTAAATTTTGACCTTGTCCTTGTAAATATAATTGTTAAAGACGACCCAAAACGTTACTAATATCGTACTGTCCGCTTCATGTTCTTAATCTTTGGTTAAGTCTGTTCATTTATATGCTGTATCGCTTTAGGTGTATTGACCTGTAATGAGACTGTTAAGTAATGATTTCAATAAAATAAAAAATATTTGTCTTATCATGTCAACAAAATTGTAACCTAAAATTTATTTTTTTGTCATCTTAACATTGTTTATTTTTGTAGAAGAAAAAATAGGAGGCTATATAGATGATTCTTAATGTGTTGCTTGATGTTTTATTTATACAATAAACGAATTTTGATGGCGTTTTTGCCGTCAAAATATGGTTTTGGTTAGATAGAATGTTGTTTACTACATATTTAAGTCAAGTAAGGGTGAATATGGTTTAGCGTATTTTCCTTTTGGGACGTATTTGATTTTTTTATACAACATAGTAAGGCAAACAAACAAGTGGGTCACCTGATGGTAAGTGAATACACACCCGCAACATTGCAAATGCGTTCCCAACCTAAAGAGCTGCTGATAGTAAACTTTATCTAAACTTCTCCTCAGTATAATACTTAACCACAAATTTTGTTGAAGGCTTCGATCTTGTTCCGTCTTCGAAATAGTACTTTATGTTGACATTCTATTTAGTAGTTTAGCCGTACACTCAGTTCCTCATCTACACATACATACATGTAGTATGAATCCATTTGCGTCGTCAAACGGCGTTGTTACAGCCAGAACTATTCCGCAACAGTTGCGTGAAGCATTAGCAGTAAATACAATGCGAGTTTTCAAAGTTAAATTGAATGCTTTTGCAGAAAACCTCCGCAGTACTCGTATAGTAAACAGTATGACGGCGCTACACAAACTTCGGCAAAACCTTTACTGTAAGTTTTGGTCGTAATAAACGTTTCGAACGTGTTAGCGTTGACTTCTCAATTTCTGTGTAAATGTACACAGTACTCGTATTTTTGTTTTTGCCGATCGTAGTCCCCGCTATGGGTACAGGTGGGAACGATGCACAAACATTTATAACATCTATCGCGACTTTAATGTAATAGTATATTGTTTTATTCACTTACTTTTCTAGTCGTGACCACGGTCTTTGCTAACGGTTGAAACTTCTATGTAAATAATAGGACATTATGAGCCCAAAAGACAGGTAATAAAATCCGCGTTACGAGCAAGTGTGTTGAAGAAACAATATTTTCAATGTGTGAAAATTGTCAAAGTTAACAATTTACGAAAAACAGCGGCATAAACGGCGAGTAGCCACCATAAACTGTTTCTACGGTAATTGAGAACTTATTACCAACGCGTTCTAAACGTTTGTTGTAAAAAAAACCTACACTTAAGGTTCAGTATGGGAATATTTCGGATATAAACTGATTTGTCATCAAACCGTTGTCATAAAATGTAAATGAAACGTCACCTGTTATTTTATTTAAAATAGACAATCAAAATATCTCAATGAAATTGTTTCATTCGAAATTAGATTCTGTCAAAAGTTACTTTGGGCGGAAGTATTTCTATCAAGTGATGAAATACATCTCGAATACAGCAACCTGTAGGAGGCCCTGTCGCGATGTCTCGCGAATACTTTATATGGCAACCCTAAAATGACGTCACGGTGCAGTGAGAACCCCGCTGTCATTATCTATCAAGTGAGTCCGTTTGAATGATCTTTACTGTGTGATAATAGTTTAATTTGTGTGGAAAGGCGGTGTACAAAAGCATCATCGCGTGTTACAATGAAAGCTAAGTATTCTAGTTGTCTTCAGGAGAAATGCATTCCAAGTATTGTGTTCATATTAACCCTTAAAGTAACTAAGTATCTAAATGTGCAAACTATCTAAATGTTCCAAGCATCGTGAAAGCATTCCACTTAAAGATCTGAATGTTAGAGTAAACTATTATCTTCTGATTAATTAAACATAATGCCCGATCATCTAATAACACGAAACACAGTCTAATCAACTCAACATGTCCACTAAGTATCTTATTTAAAGCTTCTCGAATCCACGGAGTCACCATTATGTTACCAGCCCGAAAGGGGCTTTGCACCACCGGCCTATGCTGCCGCTAGTTCAGTGAGACCCTAGTAAGGTCATGGCACCAGTCGTGTGTAGCGCATAAGGTATGAGAATCCGCGCCCCTAGTTTACCAGCCCAAAAGGGGCTTTGCACCACCGGCCTATGCTGCCGCTGGTGCAGTGAGACCCTGGTAAGGTCATGGCATCAGTCGTGTGCCGCGCATAAGGTAAGAGAATCCGCGCCCCTAGTTTACCAGCCCAAAAGGGGCTTCGCACCACCGGCCTATGCTGCCGCTGGTGCAGTGAGACCCTGGTAAGGTCATGGCACCAGTTGTGTGTAGCGCATAAGGTATGAGAATCCGCGCCCCTAGTTTACCAGCCCAAAAGGGGCTTCGCACCACCGGCATATGCTGCCGCTGGTGCAGTGAGACCCTGGTAAGGTCATGGCACCAGTCGTGTGTCGCGCATAAGGTATACGAATCCGCGCCCCTAGTTTACCAGCCCGAAAGAGGCTCAGTAAAACTGACAAGGATTATGGTCAAGTCACATTGACAGCTTATTTACCATTATTAACCCTCATGACTAGACTCTATTACTATGACTGACATATTTCTACTCATAACAATTAACTTCATTATGATCTAAATACTTGGAAATGACATTATCTTTCAGTAATATAAATAGTCACCCCGGCTACAAGCTGGAGGTGTGACTCGTTGACAGAGGCACCACATGCAGTGGTGTCATCTGTCCCCTAAATCAACAGATGGCGAAGCAGTTAACCCCACACATCAGATAAGCAGTCCCAGAAGGCAATGGAATAGTCTAACCGTACCAATATGTAAGTCATATTATTATATTTTAATTTGATGATATCAAACACAATGATTGTCTAATAAGTACTTGTCGCCCAAGAGTGCCGAACCCAGGCAGAGATATATTACGTGGCGACAAATGGTGGATACAGCTGAGATATACAAAATAAGATTCCAGAATTCAGCATAAAAAATACAAACTTTAAATTTCATAGGGACTTGATGGCTTAATGAGACTTAGAGCGACATCTATGAGAAAATGTCGGAACAACATAATTAAATATTTAGACAAAATGATTTAAAACCATTCTTCATCAGGATTAATTATGTATGAAACATATACAACAATGAGAAAGAACATCCATATCAAAGAAGTACGCGTAGAGAGAGTCATTGCTAAAACAAAGTTCATTAATCGAGTCAGAAACTACAAGTGGCGTCATCTATGAATGTAATTTAAAGACAGTAAAATGTGAAAAGGAACATCGGCAAATTTCACATCCATACTCATCATCGGAAGATTCCCAACATTGGCAGATGAAAGGGGATACGTAAAGCAAAAGAAAATTTAAGTCTTCGATTGTTTTTAAGTAATTAACGCTTAATTTTAAAATTAGAACTTAAATTGTTAAACTCAAAGATGGCCGTAAAACTGTGTATTCATAACGCGTCATATAACTTTTATTTTTGTTTGTATAATTTGCAGGGCGTATTATTTATTAAGTTATAATTAAAGAACTATATTTCAGTGAATCTAAGGTCTAGAAATAACATTTTACATTATTAAGTGCGTTTATAAACTTCCGCAATTTTAAGCTGTGTTGCCAGCTTAATGAAAATTTGGTATATTTAAAGATTTAAGTTGCTTAATAAGTTATGGATCAGTGAATCACCAAAATTCATGAAACTAGAATTATTTGCGATTTTACTATCTTTTATAATGAGAATAATAAGAAATTGAAACAACTTTAAAACGTACTAGTGATATTGTATTCATTTAGGTACGACAGGTAATGTAAGTGAATCTTATACTTTGCTATGTGTATCTGCGTAATGGATTATGTTTATACTTGAACAGGGATATTGAATTTTATCAAGTTATTAATACAGATTACATACTTATTTAGGTATGAACATATTTATTATACGTAAAAAAAAAAACTATTGAAATATAAATATCGTTCAACATGAAACTTCCGAAATTAAATTTCGTCACCTGGTATCACCAAGGAACATACCACGCTTTTCGAAGTTCAAATTTTTTCATTTTTGCGAGTTCACAGTTCAAGCGTAGTAACAGGTGTGATAAAATATTTGCAAACTCTCAATAAGTGTCTCGTGTGTGATAAACGTGACCCGTAGCAACAGGTGAGTGTTGTAAATGTGTATTTTGGTGCAAATTGTTGTAGTGTATGATATTTAAGCTCCTTTAATATTGCTAGTCGGTTCGACTCTGACCTTTACATGATATTCCTACAATACCATTTATGAAGTAACAAACTAACAATAATTTCAATCACCTATAGCTTGCTTATGATTAGAAAGCTATTAATTTGTCGAAAAAAAATGTTCAAGTGGCTAGTAATTAGCGACTGTATTTATAAAGATTCTACAAAGAAAAACGACGCCATTACGGCGTCCCTTTACAAATGAAACTACTAGTTACAACTTATTATACCGAATGAAATACTTGCAATAACGTTTAGTTGAATATTTTTGTAATAAATTCACCTGGACCGCGAGTAATCAGACGTTTGTTTCGCCCGCCTCAAAGATCGGAACATCGAAGGTACCTACTTATAAAGGCCTAGCGCGCCGTGCCGCGCGTCGGCATTTTATTGAGAGTGTACCTACCTACGAACTAGCTCATTCTCCTCCTTTTTCTTGGGTCACTACCTATGTATTTATGACGTTCATTCGTGTCCTAGGCAGGAAACGCAGAGCTGTTACTAGCAACTCTCAGGGCGCTGCATCATCGGATGCAGACCCGATTCATTAGTCAAACGACGATTGCAGTCTACAGTAGCAGTTTCATTCACTAAGATTTGTTACCAGTTAACGTCAGGTATGAGAAATTTCATATAGGTACATAATCGTTTGACAAACCGCGTAATACGCTGTTATTGTTCATCTTATGTTGAAGTATAACAAGAATGTAATACACTCGTCATTTATATTAATGTTACTTCTCGACAATACTTTTTAATGGAAATAAAATGGGACGAAAATTTAACCCGTTCAATGCCACATCCTTTCATAACTTTGTAAGTTTTTAACTTCTAAACATCGTAATTTAAAACGTTTTCTATCCACGTAAATAAATCGGCTGTACATTATGACGTGCCGTGACTTGTGTATATATGGATTGTTTTACTATATTCATTCGATATTATTAACACAATTATAATTATTGTGAGTGACAGATGTTTATTTTGTTTGTTTTATTTGTTATATTTTGAACAAGTACATATGTTATCTTGTTTCGTACGTAGCTAGTATACGCATTATATATACGTGGGCGCACACGCAAATATCTTTAAAGGGATGCGTGTAGCGCAAAATAAACTTTCATGCAATGTGATAGGATTCAATTTACAATTAGGCACTTTACAACACTTGGCGATGCATATACATATACGAGCGCGAGTTATTTAATCACACATGTTAAATGAACTTTATTTTAGTAAATTAAAGTTATAAAATTAAAAATCATGAAAGATTTGATAATTGATGCTTAAGGCATACATGTTAATGTTTTGCTTATTGAACTTTATACATATGGAATCTGACCATTCACAATTAAAATAATATTTTAATGCCGGTAATAAATACTTGTGTACTTAATGAATTCACTATCCATATCCATACTCAATTAATAGTCCACATAATTTTGTTTGGTCTATGGTTTATTGGAGTGCATTTATTATTAGTGGGTCATGTTTATTGCAGAATAACAAAATGGAAGAAACTCTTATCAATAGACTTCAACAAATAATAACTCACATAAAGGGATTAAGTGATTCTGCCAGTAACTTGAATTCAGTGTCCGTTTTTAATGACAATGAACATAATGAGGCTGAAATTGTCTGCCGAAAGCTAGAAAGCTTCATTAATAAATTCAATTCGGAATTGAACAATTACTTCAGGCTCAGTGGTAACCCATCTGCTGATGATGTTTCACATTTCACTACCATTCAACTACAAGCAGAAGAAGTTCAAATAGAGCTATCATTGAAATTGAAGAAACAGAAACCTACAGCCAATGATACATACAAGCTGTCTAGCAAACTCCCAAAACTTGATTTACCTACATTTGAGGGAAATATACTACGTTGGCAAGAATTTTGGGATCAGTACAAATCCAACATACATGAACGAAACCTGCCCGATGTGGAGAAGCTACTGTACCTCAAGTCCTCACTTCAAGGTTCTGCGAAGAAGACCATAGAAGGTTTACAGAGTACAAATAAGAACTATCAGATTGCTATTACAACATTGAAAGAACGATATGGCAAAGAAAGCCAAATCATAGATGCCCACTACTCTGCACTTTCCAAGATCCAGCCAGCTGATAATTCCAACACTGATTGCCGACGAGTGCTGAACGAAGTTGAACGTCATCTCCGTGTACTGCAGTCTCTAGGTGAAAACATGGGCCATAATCATCTTCGTTTCCTTATATTAGAAAAGTTTCCAGAAGACTTAGTATATGAACTAAAAACAAAATTAAAGACAGATTCTATAGAAGAAATAAGGTCCGAACTGGAAAGAACTATATCAGCCAGAGAAGAAGCTGGTCGTCTGGTACAGGATAGAAATCATACAAAACCGAATAATTACACCATAGAAACATTACATGCTGCGAATGGGAACTGGTCGAGAACACACACACATGATAATCCACAACCAAGAAATGGAAACTTTGACAGAAGACTTGATAATTGTAACGAAAGAAATAGAAACATTGAACATAATAACTTGAGTGAAACAAAGGGTTACTTCAAAAGAGGTGATAAAGATAACTTTGACAGGAAGCATGATGGCTTTAATAAAGAACATGGAAGAATAAGTAATAAGGCTTCAAACCAAAATGTCCGATCAGACCAGAGAAGACCAGAGACTGGCAATAAGCGAAAATTTGATAACAAAGATGATAGAAAAGAAGAGCACATAAATAGAAAAAGATTCTCATGCATCTTCTGTGGTGACTCTCATTACAATGATGAATGCAATAAGTTTAAATCGATTAAAGAGAGGAAAGAGAAATTAAAAGACCTCTGTTATGCCTGTTTGGGAAAGGGTCACGTAATTAAAGACTGTCGCAGTATAAAAACATGCGCACATTGTGGAGAGAGACACAATAGAGCTCTTTGCCCTAAAAAAGTGCCATTTGAAGAGAACTAAAATTACTATTAAATAATTGTCTATTTCAAGCCATACTAAACCCACTCATTTGAAGAAAATTAAAGTAAATTAAAATTATTTCTACAATCAAATTCAACTGTTAAATGCGTTGATCATATAAGTTAATGCTTAAGCCAAATTTGTTTCATAGACAGCAATAGCAAACAATATAAAAAAAAACCGCTGACAGAAATGAAATTAATAAAAATCTTCAATGAAACCATTAACACAGGTCACAATCGAAATATATTATATTTTACTAAGTTAATTTGATATAGCCTCTGGTCATCAGATAAATTTAGACAGAATCCGACTTAACCTCTTGCTGAAAGGAAAAACTTATTTCCTTGTTACTGATTTAGAAAAACTTTTTCTTGCCGTCCCGGGAGGATCTGTCCTCGACAGAAATAGCCCAAAACAAAGATATTTAGAAGATTACCTGAAAGAGAAAGGACAAGAAACAAATATAATAAGAACTACATGATACTCAAGAGGAACCAAACCACACAAGAAGAATATTAAATGATAGCTAGCTATTTACAGTTCTAAAGAAGATAGAAGCTTTTTGAACACGAGACCACTTACCTGCGTTGACGCCGAACAGAATAATATTCTAAAACCATCTGATTTCTTAGCAATGACTAAATGTATGACTCCTGACGCTACTTCTGAAAATTAACTGCACAAGAACGATTACGAAACAGTCTTAATGCAAAGTCGGAAAAAACTTAAAATATTGGATGAATTTAAGTTCAAATCGTTATCTACCTTACTTACGTGAGCGGTACAAAAACTTTGAAAGAGCCACTGATTCCTTTGTAACTGATGATGTAGTTTACATGGGACAAGACGCTAATTATTATAGTGGTGAACTCACTGCAGTGAACACATCTGATATGGGACAATGTATAATAAATAATATTACCATTAGTCAAATGATAAAAATTTAGAAACTGAAATAGATAAAATCAACAATAGACAAATGCCTCAGTTCCTTAAGGAAGTTGAAATTGAAATTTGAACGGACACTTGAAAGTCAACATAAGAGAGCATCACAGGACGTCGAGAAACCGAAGCGCTCTGCGGCCATAAGAGCCCTGAAGAAGATCCAAGAGTAGACGCAAAGCCTGGTCACCTTCTTTCAAATTTTGGCCGTCGGGAGTGTCGCGATGTCTCGCGAATACTTTATATGGCAACCCTAAAATGACGTCACGGTGCAGTGAGAACCCCGCTGTCATTATCTATCAAGTGAGTCCGTTTGAATGATCTTTACTGTGTGATAATAGTTTAATTTGTGTGGAAAGGCGGTGTACAAAAGCATCATCGCGTGTTACAATGAAAGCTAAGTATCTTCTTAGTAGTTGTCTTCAGGAGAAATGCATTCCAAGTATTGTGTTCATATTAACCCTTAAAGTAACTAAGTATCTAAATGTGCAAACTATCTAAATGTTCCAAGCATCGTGAAAGCATTCCACTTAAAGATCTGAATGTTAGAGTAAACTATTATCTTCTGATTAATTAAACATAATGCCCGATCATCTAATAACACGAAACACAGTCTAATCAACTCAACATGTCCACTAAGTATCTTATTTAAAGCTTCTCGAATCCACGGAGTCACCATTATGTTACCAGCCCGAAAGGGGCTTTGCACCACCGGCCTATGCTGCCGCTAGTTCAGTGAGACCCTAGTAAGGTCATGGCACCAGTCGTGTGTAGCGCATAAGGTATGAGAATCCGCGCCCCTAGTTTACCAGCCCAAAAGGGGCTTTGCACCACCGGCCTATGCTGCCGCTGGTGCAGTGAGACCCTGGTAAGGTCATGGCATCAGTCGTGTGCCGCGCATAAGGTAAGAGAATCCGCGCCCCTAGTTTACCAGCCCAAAAGGGGCTTCGCACCACCGGCCTATGCTGCCGCTGGTGCAGTGAGACCCTGGTAAGGTCATGGCACCAGTTGTGTGTAGCGCATAAGGTATGAGAATCCGCGCCCCTAGTTTACCAGCCCAAAAGGGGCTTCGCACCACCGGCATATGCTGCCGCTGGTGCAGTGAGACCCTGGTAAGGTCATGGCACCAGTCGTGTGTCGCGCATAAGGTATACGAATCCGCGCCCCTAGTTTACCAGCCCGAAAGAGGCTCAGTAAAACTGACAAGGATTATGGTCAAGTCACATTGACAGCTTATTTACCATTATTAACCCTCATGACTAGACTCTATTACTATGACTGACATATTTCTACTCATAACAATTAACTTCATTATGATCTAAATACTTGGAAATGACATTATCTTTCAGTAATATAAATAGTCACCCCGGCTACAAGCTGGAGGTGTGACTCGTTGACAGAGGCACCACATGCAGTGGTGTCATCTGTCCCCTAAATCAACAGATGGCGAAGCAGTTAACCCCACACATCAGATAAGCAGTCCCAGAAGGCAATGGAATAGTCTAACCGTACCAATATGTAAGTCATATTATTATATTTTAATTTGATGATATCAAACACAATGATTGTCTAATAAGTACTTGTCGCCCAAGAGTGCCGAACCCAGGCAGAGATATATTACGTGGCGACAGGCCCTAACTAGTTGTGTTGCTTTTAAAGTTAATATGTCAACTTTCTTAAATAAAGTAATCATTTGATTGCTTTTCATTTCAAAGCTGACTGATTAACACTCGTATTAATTCTAGGCGACTGTGGAGCGCGCGTAGCGGATTCGTAGCGCGTAGCACTCCGTAGCTGAGCTACGTCTCGTAGCGGCCACAAAGCCAATGTTAACTTCCTTTGTTGAATTGAAGGTTTTTTATTATTTCTGTAATAAAAATAATCTACAATTGTAACAAAGAGCAAGTCGAAAAACTTTACGTAGTATTAAACGTATAACGGAATATTTTATTTGCAATAGATCTAGTTAAAGCGAAGAAGGTTGCGAATAAATTAACGTAGACTTCGGTACTCTTAAATCAACTCAATAATTTATTCATTGAAGCTGGAGTTGGCGCATTTCGACATTGCCCTGAGTATACGGGACACATGTTTGTACGCCGCAAGGTAAAACCACGAAGGACTTAAAATTTTATTCCATCCATGTTTACTTATGCTTTGACAAATGAAATTTGATCCTTATCTTTTTTTCTTATATGTTAGTTCTTGTAATCAGCAAAAAATACAGTAGAAGTTTAATTATTATGACGTCCAAAGACATTTCGCGCAAGCGAACGTGTTAAGCGGTGGTCGGTAAATACACCAGTGGCCCTAACATGACTGGCCAAGGTTAGTTTATCTCTATCTGCGTCCCTTTCTTATGACACTAGTTAGACAGAGACACAGGGAGGGGTTAAACTAAACCTGGACTGTCATGTTAGGGCCGCAGCGGCACTAACATATCCTCCCATGTTTTATTTAAAGGTAGTTCCTTGCGGCTCTAACTAGTGCCATAAGAAAGGGATGCACATAGAGTTAAACTAAACTTGGCTGCATAGGGCTAGAGAAATGGTCGGCAAGGACATCAATCAAACGTCACAATAAAGGCTGGACCGTACCGAAGTGTATGCGGCACGGCTCCGGAGACACGCGCGTGCACAGGCCGGTTGTAACGTATGGAGTAACATGTTGAGATGCCACATTGCAAGTGTTGCGCACGTTCCGCAGCTCTACGAAGCACGCTAGAGCCGCGCTGCATACGCAATCGCTGTAGCCAGGCTTTTAATTTCAAGTCGATACGCCCACGCCCAGTAAGTCGCTAGAGAAATAACGACTAGCCCACTGGCCCTAACATGACCGGCCCAGGTTTAACTTATCCCGCCCTCCGTCCCTGTCACACTAGAGCCATAAGAAAGGGACGCACATAGAGATAAACTCAGACAAGTAATCTATTATGTGGAATAAAGCTTTTCTATTCTATTCTTTTTTTTAGACAAACTCAACTTGGCCGGTCTGTTAGGGTTTCTGGAGTGCGCCTAATGTGACTGGCCAAGTTTAATGTATCGCTATCGCCATCCTTTTCTTACGACTTCAGTTAGACAAAGACATAGGGAGGGATAAACCCCGGCCGTTATGTTAGGGCCCACTATGTCTTGTATGTATGTATGTAAGTTCTTTATTGTACAAAAAAAACATAAATGAAAAAAGCAATACAGTACAAAGGCGAACCTATCCCTTTAAGGGATTTCTTCCGGTTAACCCTTGAGTGGATAAAAGGAGTATCATAGCAGGTATCTTGTTGTAGTAGTCTTATATCCAATAGAGGAGGCTGATGATGATGGTGACGTAGTCCGAATTCTTAACATGTTTAATTACACGAACGGTTGGTGGTTCAGGCAAGATAGAGATTTGGTCAAACGGTCTTTCGTCTCTAATACAAGAACTACTGTTATAAACTAAGCTACACTTATTACACTTCTAGTTTTCACTCAGCTCTGTATCTGTAATAGCATCATAAGCTATATTGCCACTGTGGCAAACAACTCTATAGCCTTGCCTTCAGGCAACGCGCGGTAAGTCCTTAAGTTGTTGATCACTTTGATCAGAGACTCTTGCTTGTTTAGGATATGATCCTCCTTCGAAATGCATCACCCAACACCTGTTGCTTTCAAACTGGATTAATCCTGATCGAATTTGTATACAGTATAGGAATATTGATAGCGATTATCCTATCTCTGTCTTAGATATAGAAACACTAGAGAGCGAGATACTATCAAGACCTACAATGAACAAGACTTAGAAATCAGAAATCAGATCAGAAAATTAAAATCAGCTTTTATTTATTTCGCATAAAATCATTAGTAGTTAGCTAGTCTAGGCTAGGCTAGGCTAGTTTAATTTTTATGTCTTGATCATAATTGTTTCTAGTTGCCTTGGCCATTTAATTCATGTGAGATTAGGGCAAAAAATAAACTCATACAATAAATGACAGTAGGTAAAATACATCAAAAATACATTATCAGGAATACATAGGGATACTAAGTATCATATATCTAGAATAAGGTCTCATAGAGCGCAATTTTCATCGACTTACTTGTAATATAAAGACATCCTTAGTGTAAAGAGTTCATAATTAAATGATGCTTTGCCCGTCGATAATAATTTTGTATAAATAATGCTTCGTAATTTTGATGTATTAGACGCTGATAATAATTTATCATTGCTATAATTGTTTAAAATATCTAAATGTAAAAGCAAATGAAGATATGTATATTTTGATGTAGATAATTCTAGGATATTGAAAAAAAAATATCTTCCATGGAAGTGGCACAAGAAATAGGTACCCGAATATAGGATACTTTATTAAATATCCCGGTAACGTATGGATTAGTTTAGTTATAGTTAAGTTAAATTAGGTGAGAGTTATTTCACAATAGTCCTGATTTGATGTCAGTGATTTTTGTTGAAATTGTTAACTTCAACAATTTCAACGAAAATCACTGACATCAAATGAGCATTATACCAACTGACTGTTGGCCGCGACTTCGTCCGCGTAAAACTCGTTTACCTGCAGGAACTATGCATTTTTACGAAGGAAAGTATCTTATGTGGTAATCCACGGTAACAGCTATCTCCGTTCCAAATTTTATCAAAATCCGTTGAGCCGTTTCAGTGTATAGAAGTAACAAAAATCTATGTCCCACACAAAATGTCAGCTTTACAATATTAGTACGATTGCACAATTATAAGTTAAGCATATCGATCATTCTTAGTTTCCAAAAATAGCCTGTTAGTAGCTCGAAGTCTTTAATTAATGCGACAGTAAACCGAAAGCAAACACAGTCAAAATAGAATCTGTCGCAAACATCGACGTTACACGCGTCCCCACGCGCCAATCAAAAGGAAGTGCTGTATGTTTTCGGTAAACAGTTTAACAGTCAACACGTATCTATTTCCAAAAGCCGGATACAAACACGCCGTTGAAGTCTGGACCGAGTTAGACGGATAAATAAGTCAGCGAAACTTAAGACTCAGTTAATAGTTGTTGCGACTCCGTGCTTATCAAATATTGCGTGGTACCCGAGCGTCGGAATTTTATTGGAATAAGCCAACTTCAAGTTCTTTCACTTGAGCGAATAATAGCTTTAATAAATGGCATCGTGATTTAGCTTTCATCCTTTCCTTGAAGTTTTAAACGTTTTGTCATGCATGATCTTCTCATCTTTTTCAACTTTGCTCATCTATATATTTGAAACTTCTACGCTTTTTATTTTCCGTATCCGAAGCGCTAAAGAAAGATTTACACTTGTACGAGAGTTTATGGGGAAAACTTGAAATATGCATTTCATTTTCATAAATTTATACGAGCTTTGATTCATCATTGCCCTAAGTCTTAAAGGTATAAAAGCAAATCTTAAACCAGCTATAGCGATACAAAATCAGCTTCTTTACAACTCAGACAGCGTCGTAATAAGGTCAGGAAAAGCAACATCGAGGGCAATT
The DNA here is from genome assembly GCA_963691745.1 of Ditula angustiorana. Lineage (NCBI taxonomy): Eukaryota > Metazoa > Arthropoda > Insecta > Lepidoptera > Tortricidae > Ditula > Ditula angustiorana. The sequence goes on from OY829491.1 coordinate 182,543, forward strand.
TTTCACTCTTCAGTCTTAATGTCACACGAAAAGGAACAAAATTGACGTTTGGTAATAATCCGTAGCGAATTATTCCTAATAAGACAGGCGTTAGACGTCCGGAATTATATATATAGTTGCATAAATAACCTTATAATAAAGTTCACAGTGTTGGTTTTCTAACAACACAATGTCGGTGGATATGACGTTGAGAAGGTAAGTGGGCGATAGGCTGTATAAATACCGTCAACTCGACAATAACCGACAAGCGTTGACATCGTTGTTAAATAATATAAATAATTGAAGATTGCATAATGATTTTAAAGGGCGTTTTGGATAAGCTTCAAGAAAATTGAGATATCATAATATAACCGCCTGTGATCCATTAATAGAAATTATGAACGTTCTGGCCGCCAGCTGGAGAAATTCATAAGAGAGGTATATTAAAACGTTAATTTAAAGCGGATCACTCTGTATGAGGCGGCAGTTTCGGAATTTTCGCAGTTCCTTATTTATTATCGTGGCTAAATGGAGAGACTTTTTATTAATTCGAGTAGTTTTTCAACAGTAAAACACTGTTTATTGTGTATGGCACAATGTTTTGTTTTTGGAAATTCAAGCTGCTCATTTTAAGTAATCATAAATTAAATCCGTGAAAGTCAGTTAAAAATTGAAGTGTATCGAATTTTCAAAATCAAAACATTATCGCTTAAGAAACATTACTTTACTGTCGCAAAATGGCTAGGATTATTAAAAGGTCAAATCATTTAGCTATTTACTATAAATTAATTAATTACTGCGGAAACTCAAAATTTCCGCCTCAAACGAAGCGATCTCCCTTAAAAGTTTGAGCCGAAGAAAGTTCTAGTTTGAGGATAAACTTGTAACTAGTAACTTGTATGTTGGTAGAGCGTCACGTAGCGTCGCGCTGATTGGCTCCCAGCGGCGATGCCAACCTTGCTGACCAAGTTCCGTTACATTTGAATTAGATTGGTTACTTGTAAAAATATGTCATAATATGCTGAACTTTATTGGTTGGCTCTAGCTACCAGTAAAAGGATAAAATAACCGCAATTAATAGTGTAGTCGACTAGTGTAGTGTTCGTCGACTGACAGTCGAGAGATCAATAGCTCTTGATCATGCCTCGTGGAGAGGTGAAACACGTGTCGAGTGGTATTTTAGGTGTTGGTGGTTGGGTTATGGGCGCGTTTTGTGTTGTTTGTTTTATTTCTTTTATAAAGTATTTAGCACAGGCGTTGTCTTTTTCACGATTGCTAACACTGGGTTCGCGGATTAGCAAAGCAATTGATTCCATTAGTAGTCGAGACGATCGATAGAAGTAATCAAGGGCGATCACCCATGACGAATTCTTGCAGCGTTGCAGCGGTACAATTGCAACGGCGGTGACACTAACGCCGATGCTGTTGCTGTGGCCCTAACATGACCGACCGGTCAGGTTTAATTTATCCCTCCCTGCGTCTCTGTCAAACTAGTCTCATAAGAATGTGACGAACATAAAGATAAACTCAGATAAACTAAGCTTGGTCGGTCATGTAACGGCCACGGGTGGTGTCCGTTTGACATCTATGACAAGTATTTGCACCGATGCAGTCGCAATACAGTCGCAATACGGTCACGAAGCTACCGTTCACAACTTGTTGCAGCGATCGCCTCGTAAAACGAAGAAAACCACGTGACCCAGAAAACTAGCCAGGATTTCGTTTTAGTATAGCGGTTGTGGTCGGACTCGTTTGGCTGGTTAATTGAATCGCGCGGTTTCGGTTTGTTAACTTTTAATTTTTGAACTGAACCGACAGATGATTAAATCTATTATTATCTTCTGTAGGTATAGGCATAAAACAAATAATTGAAATAATAATAGATACAGGGTTACTGGTGTTGTCAATTAATAGGTTCCTAAAATTAGAATCAGTCAAAAAAATATTTATGTAATCTTATTGTACAAGATGAACAATAAAATGTACAAAAGCCGTGCTTAATCCTTTAAGGCATTCTGTACGAGTCAACCTTTAGTTAAAGTAGAAACAGTTGTGTGTAACAAAGTAAATTATGCTCGATATTTTATAATAATACTTTTTATACATACTAGTTTAGATATCGTCTATGATGTCAGATAAGTAACCGATCGCTAAAGGGTCTGCAAAAGCAATATGTTTCCATTAGTGTACCGGTTTTATTGCATTGAAACGAGCTTCCCACGGGCTTCCGTCAGAGCCTTCCACAAATAAATGCTAAACAACGCCGCCCGTGGCTTTGCGACTCCAAAGCTTTTGTGCTTTGCTAAACGGTTCGAAGGCTTCAGGGGAAAAGAGTTGACTTTAGGTATTGAGTAAGCAACTAAATTATAATAATTAATGGAATCAGGCGTTACATTGCGGAGCGGAGGTCCATACCTACAAACTGAAACAAATTACCTTGCTTCTTCACGAAACCAGTGCTGTGCACGGACAAACAGCTGCATTTGTGTGACACGCACTCACATACACACACACACCCACACACATATGTATAATGCAAAAACCCACCCTTCTCCGATTCCACATGAAACAACATATGTACATCACAAAGATTCAAATATTAATCATCTCTACTAAACACTTGATCTTGAACTACTTGATCTATGCGCGTTTTGTCTCTACATGAGGCTTTTGAATGTAGCCTAGAAATTGATATCTATATATCGAGTTAATGAGTTAGGCTTAAAAAACTCAATTTCAGCAAAGGTGTCAGATAGGAGGTATTCGAACATCGTCGAAATGACAAACGTCAGAGAAGGGCCGGTCAACGACCCGGCAGCAGCTGATGACCGCTGTTCATGTAAATGTGGACGGGACGGGTCCGCGTTATTAACTTATGCAGCCTACCCGCAAATCTATTTCGAATCGAACCTCTGAAATATGGGGGACTGTTGTTTGTATTTGAACCGCTGAGAGGTAAATTGGGAGTTGACATCTGCTTAGAGCGAGGCTCGAGAAGCTGATGGCACACATTCAAATTCTAACGGAAAAACATTGAATTAATAACTATAAAATATGAATATAACTATAGATTGTATCGATACTATCGAAAAGCAATTAGTAGCAATAGTATTGATTGATGCTTATCTATAGTATTTGATTTCAATTACTATCGATACTACCGATAGGACTATCGAAACTGTGACTATTTTTCAAGGTCAATTATCGATAGTCAAACTATAGCAACGCTAGTTTGTCATTAAATAGCGCTCCGCTCCGGCTACTACAGGTGCAACTTAGTTATTTAAACTTAATAAGATTGTTTAATCTCCACTAATCTACACTTCTACACTAAAATAATAAAGAGGTAAACTTTGTTTGTTTGTTTTTTGTATGTAGAGGGTTATCTCTGGAACTGCTGAATCGATTCCAAAAATTTTGTCACTAATAGAAAGGTTAGTTATAAATCCTGATGGAGATGGACAAAGACTACTAATTCAACGCGAACGAAGTCGCGGGCGTCCGCTAGTGCTTATATAAATTCGAGCCTGTTCAACACCACGTCTCGGACTCTGTCAAGAAATAAATTTATTAGCATTTAATTCCTTTAATAGCTATTTTGTAAAATTATAATGACAAACGAATTCAAATAACGAAAGCCGTTAAAGCTGTTCGAACCGCGGCTTTACCCACCTCACTTATTCACAAGTCAATTCCAGTATTACCAATAAACGCACAAATAGGGCCACAACATTACAATATCGTAACAATAAACCTGCAGACAAGATTACGGTTTGTACTAAAAGCTTTATTAGTAAAAAACCTAAAATATGGACTGGAAAAAATACACTGTTTATGTGTTTTTTTTTTTATTGTTACGTTTAACAAATTGAAACAAATTATCTTTTGCTATTCTACGAAATCAGTGTCGTGTAAACAAAACAACTGCGTCTGTGCTACATATATAATTTTAATGCAAAAACCCACTCCCTTCCGCTTTCATATGAAACAACATTCTCGCCTCTGAATTAATTAATTGTGTTACGTTTGTTTAACCTACTTTAAAAAAATCAAAGGATCTTCTTGGTAATTCTCAGAGAGAAATTATTCGTTAAAACAGATGTTTTAAACTTGTTAAACACATTTTGCAAATTGCCACGCATCAGAATAGAACATGAGGAGGCAACACTAGAGAGAGAAAACACGGGAGGGACCGCATTTTATATTATCAGTTATCACCATATTGTTTCAAGTACCTAATGTTAACTCAATTGTTTAAATACAATAAACAACAAGAAGGACTCTAGTTATTATTGGAGTCCGTTGAAACCTGCACCCTCATCATCTCTATAATCTTCTTAAACCAAACAACAAGTTAAACGCAAAAACAGCACAAATCAAGCCTTGCTATTTCTGGAATGTACTGAAATAACACTTTAAAACTTTTTCTGTAACTATTAAGCTCAAACTTAATAGGCCTTTTAATACTAACCTCAAGCGAATATTCAAAAACAAAGTAAAACAAACTAATATTAATTTTAAGAACACATCGTGAAGTCTGTCTGGCTTTGAGGGAAAGTTGGGCACAAACCGACCACTCATTAGACTGGGGAGCGCGCGGCTTAAGTACAGCCGTGCTCAAGAAACTTTGCTTATCTAGACCGGTAAGTTACTTGTTGGTTCTCACTCTTTACAAAAAGGGTAAATATAAAAATATATGTAGAAAAACTTTTCACTTTAACAAAGCGATTACGTTCCAAATTTTTCTGTTAATGATATTTATCATTGTTGGTGGTATTTATCAAATACATTTTTACGTTTACGGTTTTTTTATACCACGATGGTGGTTGCCAGGCATGGGGTTCGACTGACGGTCAGCAATTATTGATTCCAATGAACGTTTGTCGTTATACTTCATACACTAAACGCTAACCCTCTTAATCATAAACGCAGTGTAAACTTACGTTAGTTCAGGTGGATCGCCGCGTATAAGGCGGGAATTTCGAAATTTTAACAGTTTTTAATTTATTGTGGCTAAATGGTGTGTTTTTATATCAATTCAAATAGTTTTCCGCTAGTAAAACACTATTTCGTAAGGCACTGTGTTTTGTTTTTGGAAGTTCAAGCTGTTGATTTTAAATAATTGTGAATTAAGTGCGTAAAATTCGGTTGAAACATAAAGTGTACCATTATTTAAAACTAGTAACTAGATTTTCCAAAATCCCAACACAATCGCTTAAAAAACAGTGTTTTGTTATCGGGAATTTACTTGAATTGATAAAAAGTCACACTATTTAGCTACAATAAATTAAAAACTACAAGATTTTCAAAACTCCCGCCTCATGCGAAACGATCCACCTTAACATGTCTTATGTCTTTATCTGTCATTGTGATGTTTGTTCTCGAATGAAAAGAACAAAACATGCGTTAGTTAAAAAAAAACGTATTTTTTTTAAATTTGAAGTTATTATTATTCAGAATTTACATAATCATACAAGTAACGACTTAGCAATGAACAACATAGATTTTTCTGAGGGTTTTTCCGGTAGCATAATTGATCGATAAGCGTCACCTATCAAGGGTTTTTTGATTGCACAAAATATTGATCAACAGTATTCCTAAAGTGGGTATTTTTGATAGATAACGCTGATTACAACTGGAGCGATTAATAGATAATACTTCCGTATAAAATATCATGGTTGCCGCACAACAATTACTTTTGTACGTCGACGAACGAGCAGCATGAGGTGTCTAGTGTTTTTGGCAGTGGTGGTCGTGGGTGCGGCGGCGCGGGCGCAGCTTGGCGAGGGCCCCGTGGGGTACCACGCGCGCGTGGGCATCCCGCTGGCCGCCGCCGTCCGCGCCGCTGAAGAGAGCGCCGTCGCAGGCAGGATCTTCAACGGCGCGCCTGCTGCTCTCGGACGGTTCCCTTACTTCGTCAGTAACACCATCTATGCTAAGCCGGTCTACATTTCCTTCAATAAAAATAAAACCTTTAACTTCTCAGGAATGTTTTAAAACAAATGTAACCAAACCTGATGGGTTTTCCTCGATCTTTTAATAAATCCTGGAAAGTGTACGGTTGCAGCAAAACGTCTATAATGCCAAATAAACGATTATAGTAAACAATAGATTCGAAATTTTAATTTTTTGAAAGATAACAGGGTTCTCTGCTAGAGTTCTTGAAACAATGAAGGTTATAACAAGTTATGTTATGTCCACAGGGAGCTCTGGTGATCCACTTATCTGGAACTACAAGCACATCGGCGTGCGGCTCGGCGCTGATATCGAACACGCGGCTGCTGACCGCAGCCCACTGCTGGGACGACTTCTGGTTCCAGGCGAGCATGTACACCGTGGTGCTCGGCTCGCAGTACCTGTACCACGGCGGCACCCGCATCGACACCTCCGATGTCGAGATGCACCCTGGCTGGAGGCCCGGCTCTATGACCTTGACCGATGACATCGCCATCATTAGGATTCCCGCGGTCGCTTTGAACAGTCAGTTACCAATAAGCTATACTGCCATCGCTGAGTTTCAAAGCTGATGGACATTTGATCACCCATATGTTTGTTTGCAGACAACATCCAGCCGATTGCCCGAGCCGTAGGAGCAGACAGTTTCGCTGGCCAGGTGGCGCTTGCAAAAGGCATTGGAATAACCGGACATGGTTCGTTAATTTTAGTACAACTGTAAATGATTTGATCATTTGAATGAAATTAAAAGTTCTGTAGACTAATAGACTGTGCTTCCCACAGGGCATCAAATAACCACCAATCAGTTCCTCGCATACGCCGCGGTACCAGTTATAACGAACGCCCAGTGCGCTTTGAATTATGGATCGTTTATTACGGATCGGATCCTGTGCACCGGAGCCGGCGACGGCAACGCTAACGTCTGCAGCAGCGACTCTGGTGGACCTGTCGCCGTCGGGAATGTTTTGGTGAGTCTTCACTCTTAATTAGGCACGTATATCTTGCGGTTACGCACACTGCGGTAGTGTGGTACAGAGCAATTCCTTCGGATTTCAAAACTATTGACTTGTTTTCTATGGCACTGTGTAGTTGTGTGTTCCTTTATAACTGTTCACAACTCCTTTGGCTTTATTTTATTGGTAGTGGGTTTGCGTTTGGCCTCAATCTCATCTGATGGTGAATAAAGATGAGACCGAAGTTGTACCACGTTCATCCAGAACATGGCTATTCAGTCTTGCTTTAAAAGGGCCAAGGTTATTTTTTCGTAATACAACCGCAGGAAGCTACCTACAGTTAACTACACCTATGGTTCTTGTGAAGATTTTGCTGATCGAATATTTAATATGATGTCTGTATGCAGGTGGGCCTTGTATCGTTCGGCAACGGAGGCGGCAATGGATGCGAGGCTGGGCTCCCCGCGGCACACACTCGCGTTTCTGCGTACAGCGACTGGATTTCCGCTCGCTTGTAGGGCGCTTTCAATACAACGCCGTTACTAGTTGTTATGACACCTTGCTGTTACTCGTTCTAGTTAAGACGACTCGGCAGTGTGTGCATGTTTCTTTTCCAATAAGATTAGTACTTATGCGGCTAACGCTTTAATCCTCGACAAAAGTGTCGCCGTATAGCCATAATGGAGAAACTGTATCTATTAATCGTACGATGATGACGTTATAATATCTTAAAATAAATAAATTTTGTTAGTTAAATCATAACGGTAGATGTCAATGATTACAATACTACATCAATAATACTACTCTGTTTTAATGTACACTTAATTGTGGTTTTTGAACGAAATACTCTGGACTCAATTTGGAAAGTTCCATCATCATTTTGTTTCCATAAATCAAACAATACCCCTGGAATAATTATCTGCTAGTTGATTTAACTTAGCCTAGCTAGCTATTACCTACCCTTACTGTTTGTGCAGAAACCTGATCATGCGTTCTTAGACTGATATATTGCTCTGTCAGTAATTAGCAATGTTTGGAATTATCCGAACATTACTAATTGTAGTAAAAGGCTTAATTTACAGATTGCTCTATAGTTCAAATAAAAGGGAGTAAATATTCGTAATTAGTAGTTTAATAATAGAGCCACACTGTAGCTACTAACTGGTTGCAGTACGAATGAACCGGATCGACTGCGGTAGTACAGTCAGCTGTAAAAATATATATCCAGCCATAGCGTCAAAATATGTAAACATCGACCTTAAGTTAGTGGCATAAAGGTGTATAGATATGTTTGACGTTTTGGTAACGTATACATATATATTTACGATGCTGACCGTACCACACTTTTACAAAATACTGGATTGAATTAGTAGTTTGCTGCTGCGTTTCGTACAGTGAGTGAGAAATGCGGAGGTAAGAGTACCTAAAGGATGGTAACGGATCAGTGATCAATTAAGCCGAGCGAGCAGTGGCTTGAGCGTGCCTATGCCGTTTGTATGCATAACTCGAGAGACTAAATTACTCGTTGCGCAATTGTTAAAAATATAATCTAAATCGTGCAGCAGTGGGCGCAACTAAAACAATGATCGCACGGTTCCGGCCGGCGATCGGCCATTCATCCGGCCTTAATTAAAACTTCCCATTGTCGGCCGGCCGGCCCGGGCCGCTTCCGGGCCCTTCCATTCAGCTGCCGGCCGACCGCCAAAATACTTATTAAACGGCCATTCACGATGCCCTAAAGTTTGTAAAGTAATTTTTGATTCAGCCATCGATTTGCAGGCTTTAGATATTTGGTGGTCAATGGTCTCATGAAACGACGCAAAACATCTTTATTTGAACTAACCAACCACCCCGGCTTTGCATGGGTGCAATTTCCACCTTTATCGGTGGATTTCCGAAAAAAATACAAACTTGTCCTGACAATTACGACTACAATAAAATAATACTTCCTAATCAGCCCAGTCGTTCTCAATTGATGATCTTTCATACAGTAAGTATGCGGCAAGTTAGATCTACGTAAGTGATCTAGCATGGTTCATTTCTATTTTACAGTTAAACCTTCGAATATTTTAACACTGAGACACGTATGCATCGAGAAGAAGAAGAATAGCAAGAGCAAGCGTGTAACAGATATGAGCATTACTGCCTTTCGAGTGCCGCACTTTAGCTATTTGTTACATAAAATATATACAAATGCACTCGAAAAACAAAAATATACAGGCCTAATTGAGAGCCTTCTCCGTTATTTCGTAGGTTAAAAACCAAGAAATATTTAAGTAAGTTACAAGGTCATGAGTAGTGACCAATATTAAAACAGCGGGAAACATACAGCGAGACATTTTTTTATTGTAAAGATAGTTAGCACTATTTTAAACAGTTTCCTTATCATTTAACTATTTAGTACTTAAATTAACAAAATATTTACAGTTAAAATGGTTGGATATAAAAAAATAAAAAGAAGCCTAAACCAAAATACAATTTATATACAAAACATTTAAAAACATATATCTAAAAAGGAAGCACGCCGTCTGCGTCGTCGCTTGCGCCATGCGGAAAAGACCCTAAAGTACCTAAATTCCATAATTTTCAAACCATAACAATCCCGATTTCTTCTTAAGCTTGTGTCCTTAGATTGAGAGGGAGGCACAGTTATCGCCGTCCCACTCGCACACCTGTTCTAGAAACCGACAAATTTAAGGAAAACCTTTTTTCAAAGCTATAAATTAGACAACGAAGGAACAATAAGGATATTTCGCAGAACGTAACGCGACGTTAAGATTAATGATTGCGTGTCTAACTGCCCCCTTGAGGAATGTAGTCGTGAATATAAATCACTGTAGTATTGTGTAGTCTGAGATAGCTAGGTACTTATTTCCAGATCTGTTAAAAGTCTCACCCGGCTAATAGTATTTATTTATTTATTTAAACTTTATTGCATACAAACTATAATAATAGTATTATTGTGTGTATTTATACAACATTTATCGGCAATACAATAATTATCTACAAATTATTACCAACTAGCGACTCGCTCCAGCTTCGCACATGCACAAACTTTCCGACTTTTCCGGTGCTTTTTTTTCAAAAAAACAAACCTCACTTTCGAACCCGGAACCTCAAGCTTTGTAGTCAGGGTCACTAACCACTAGGCTATCAGGGGTGTAATTTTTGAATCTCATAGGTGACTAGAGCTTACCAAAATGGCAGAATCCCTATGAAATACGGCTATTTTGGTGAGCTTTAGTTACCCAGTGAGATTCAAATGCAATTTTTGAATCTCACCAGGTGACTAAAGCTCACCAAAATGGTCGCATTTCTATGAAAAACGGTCATTTTGGCGAGCTTTAGTCACCCGGTGAGATTTAAAAATCGCACTCCTGGTCGTCAAATTACTGATAAACATTTGACGATTTATTTACATATCAAGAGTTAGGTAAAGTGTAACAAATAGTTCGGTATTCACTTTTTTTTGTGTATTTAATAGGTAAACAAAACTTTGGTTACGTGTAACAATACTGTTTTTTCAGTGAATCCTATCACGATTAAAACCTAAGTTACTGAGAGGTTAATACGTTGCCAAAAACAACGGCGTGTTGTTGAATAACGCTCTCGTTTTAGGACCTCAGGTCTTTAAACTGGATCTGTTTTAGCGGCGAGGGGTGGGCCTTTTATAATTATGTGGATTTAGGCCAGGAGCTCATATGACACAAGTCAACATGACATAAAACATGGCGCTGGCAGATATAATAAATAATGTCCTCCTAAAACTTGACTTCTACTTTTGCGTGAAGGCATTAACCCACTGCAGCATAATGCCAAGTCAAGCCCCTATTTGACATCACCACTGTGTTAGTTAAATGTAATTTTTAATTTTTATAAAAATTTTGTCTCTGTATTATATTGATGTCAAATAAAATTGTGTTTATGTGTATTTAATTGCCAAAAAAGTCTGTGACTCTTCGGGGTTTAGGCATATTTCATCAGAAGTGGTAACGAGAACAGTCAAGTAGGTTTTTTTAATTAGACAACGATGATGCGGGTCACAGATGGGAAGTGAGCAGCACCGCCTATGGAAAACAGCGGCCCCAAGAGAATCGCTGATCTGTTGCCAGCCTGTAGGCTTTTTTTATTGCCTAAGCGGGAACACCGATAGGTCCACATGAACAAAACATTTAATTTAGGTATAAATTCCATTTTATTAAAAAAGTTTCTAAGCAACTTCAAAAAATTGGAGTAGGAGGAGGGTCGCAATTCGACGCCTAGACTATCTTTTGTTTATTTATTTACTTACACTTTCGGTTGGAATAAACGGTATTTCATAAAGTCGCTGCAAGTATGTTTTATTCGCTCAACATCTGTTATTGCAATAGCCGTAGTCACGAACAGACAGACAGACACCGGACTCTACCGAAGGCAGTTCAGTGTCCCGCTAACTCCTGGTGGAAGTGGAGTGTCATGTCGCACTTCAATAAAAGAACTGTAAGGAACAGGTTTACGTGTTTTTTATGCGCTCGTGAACGGCAGGAGGACGGTGAGAAGGAAATCTTTCCGTGATCACGACAACTGTACAGTTAGAACGAATCTTCTCGATACGCGTTGACTCGCTACGTAACTCAGTGCTTCTTTTTCTAACTAACTTAGTAGTCGCCACTTAGACCAGCTGTGTTTTAGGCAAGAAATTGAAAATTAAATTCTTAATTTTTATTACAAATTATTCTGCGTTAGAGCGATATCCATCACAGACCAATCTCAAACATAAACAACACATTTCATTTAATATATTACGCCCCTTGGGATGGAATTAAGTATGCCCATAATTATCATAAGGTAGTAAAACAATAGTGTTCATTACGCAGCACCGAAAACGCGTGTATACATAAATTAACACAAATTATATTCGTATCTCTGGAAATACGAGTGCTATATATTTTGTTAGTATTACGACAATGGTCGGCTTTTCAAAGAATGTTGATGGCATTGTACTGGTGGGAGGACTAAAGACTTTAATGTACTATTGTATGCTACAATTGGATTCCATGCTGAATGGTTATTTTGTTCTGACAGTAAGCGGAGTTGAGGGATCGAATTACTTAGACATGAGATCTACGTAATAGTTATTTGATGACCGGATAGCCTAGTGGTTACTGATCCTGACTCAAAAGTTTGAAGTTCCGGTTTCGATTTCCCGGAGGGACAAATGTTTAGGTATAAGATGAATACGAATGTTTGTACCCGAGTCTTAGTTATTATATGACCTAAGTATATTTTTATTTAATATAAGTATGTGTATCCGTTATGTATGTAAACATATCAATAAAAACTCTTATAGCTTTTAACATCTGCAATAAAAGAGGCAGAAATAAGAAATTAATCAACTGTACATATACAAATACAAACATCATATTATTATATAATAAAGATACAAAATAAAAATGAACACCTAAAAATATTATAAATAATATTTTACCCATTTTGTTAAAAATATTATTTAAAGAGAAGTCAACCAAATTAGAAAGAGCTCATTTATAAGGGAAGAAGGGTCGTTCTACTAACATAACACCTTATTATTTTAAAAGTAATTTTTATATATTTTCTTGTATGCTCTAACCTAACCCTAATCTCAGTGTTTTTTTACATCTCTGTTGCGAGTCGAGCTTGCCTTGTAACCAGGTATTTTTGCATCTACACTAAACATACGTTTCTTCGTTTGGAAAAAATCCCAATAAGTAAATACTGTTTGAAACTCTAGCCACTTGTGCTGAAGCTTTGCCCACGTTCTTTACAAACGACTCGCAGCTCCGCGTCGTCGTCGTGTCGTATCCGCCACGACACTCCAATCTGCACACAGCGTGTCGACAAACTGACGCGACACTATTCTGGTGGAATCAAGTCTTGCATCGGAAAGACTTAGGTCATTCTGAATTTATTTATTTTAGGTTTGTACTTTATTTTTTCTAACATGGTAATAGCGTTAGATAAGAATTAATTCTATCTATCTATTTAGATAGATCAAACGTTTACTTGGTAGTTACTGAAAGTACACACAGTCAAAATGACTCACAAGTTAGAAAAACCAGCCAAGTGCGAGTCGGACTTGTGGACGAGGCTTCCATACAAACTTAATATGCAAAGCACCGAACATTGCCACATTGAAAAGATAAACCGAATTGAGAAACAAACTTAACTTTGCCAATTGATGGATAATATTGTTGTCCCTACACATACATGCCAAGGTAATCGCAAAAAAACATATTTTTTTGTAATGTAACTACAAATTTATGGTTTTCGGTTTTTTCCTTGTGCTGTAAGACCTTTCTTCTGGATTTCATGTTTTTAAGTTAACGGGAAGTGTGTAATTTTTCAAGATACATTTAGCTTTATAAATAAAACGAAGCTTTTCGAAGCTTTGGTAAAATTCAGGAGTATAAGAAAGAGAACATCGCTTAAACTTGATCGCTTAAAATCGCTTAAATTCAGCGCTCCGATGTAGCTGAGAACTTAAAATTACAGTTAAAACATTAACGGCATTCATCTCCCGGATTCCCATTACCTTCACTGCAGTGATTCCAACGTATTTGTGCGTTTACGGTACATACCTGAAAGCGGTTTCAGCTAGTTAAATTATGCACCAGAATCAGCCGCCGCGAGCATATGCATATGTACCTACGGTCTTATGTACACAAATCATTGGATTGCCGTCGCCTTCGTCGCGACTCCATCGCGCGATTGCGTTGATTTGGTAAACTATCGCTGGCAGTGTTTGACCAGCACTCTGAAACGAAACAGCGTACTGTATTGCAGCGCACGCTTTCTGGCTTTGGATTGCTGGCCGTAGTCATTGTAGTAGGTTTTTAGTTAAGTTTAATTTTGAATTTATCAATTTAAAAATAAATTTTGCGGGTACGCTACCACCTTCTTGCCCGTTAATCCTGCCGCTTAGCAGCTGTGCTTGCGCTGTTGGGTTCTGGCGTGGAGAGCAAGACAGCCGGTGCAATTACTGGCACAAGAGGTATTCCATCTTAGCCCTCTGGGTTGGCAACGCATCTGGAATCTCCCTGGTGTGACGGTTGTTAATGGGCGGTGGTGATCACTTACTATCAGGTGACCCACTTGCTCGTTTGCCTACCTATGTGTTAAAAAAAATATAAGTTTTTTAGTCGACGAAATTTTGTGATTAAATTGTCAAAGAATATTAACATACTTATATATATATCAAATTAAAAATATTTCACTCAAACATGATAAGAACGATGCAAATTGTGTTTCATTTTGTGAATAATGTCATTTCTGTATTGCGGATTAATTTAATTTAGTTTTTATTCTACAGCATCTAGACTTTTCCTACTTCAATTTGAGGGCCCAATGAAACCTCCATCAATGTGATTTACACATCAATTCACAACACGGCGGTCCCGTCAGGGTTGTCGACGGCACTCAGCCATACTTGAAGATAATCCGCGTTGGGGTGATTTCGCGCGCTCGGCCTGCCAGCCGCCCGCGCAGCCAATATTTCACGCAACTCGCGTCACGCGTCGCGCGACAAATTGTCGTAATGCTTGCACGATTTACCTTTCACCCGGTCGGATAAAGGCGGTTAGCTGAGTGAAAGCGTGGGAGGTTTGCGGCTTGCATAAAGACATCTGTCACCCGTTTTTCGATTTCCAATTATGTCTGCCGACTAGTTTTCCCACGCGACTTCGTTTGGCTAGAATTTGGACAAAATAATAATTTCCACCTCCATAAAGGGCACTGTAGGCGGGAATGTTTATATTACCTCACATTTAGTTTAAAGAAAAACAGGCCAAGTGCGTGTCTGGCAACGCGCAGTGTAGAATTCCGTAGGTATTCAAATTTAATTTAAAATGCCATATAATGAATGACAACACAAAGAAAAATTAGGGTGATGGCAGGATGCGTACCTGCAACATCAGCATTCTGTGCCTTGCGTTTTCAAGTTTCGCCACACCACCACTGCCATACCCTGCGAATTTTTCAATGTGTTTCGTCTATAAGTTCATTACATTATTGATATTTTTTCTTTGGGAAAACTACCCTCGGTGTCATCTATGAGAAACTTAATCTAGTTATCTTATTCAACTTGGTCATTTATGAATGCCCGTTAGCTGACGAGAGATGACGCCATTTCTTGTTAAATCATTTGTTTTTAACAACAAATGGCGTCATCTCTCGTCATCTCAAACCAATTTGGCAAGACTAATATGCCAAATTACAGCTTTCTAGTACTAAAGCTCCCTGAGCTTAGCTGCGGACGGACGAACGGACTTGGCGAAACTATAAGGATTCCTTGTCGAGACTACGGAACCTTAAAAAAATAATTATTTAGCGTACATACTTACCTAACGCTACGAGCTACGAACTGCTACAGCGGCGTAGACCCTCTACGCGGCGCGGCAATACTCATATAACGTTTGTAACTGTGCACCTAGCACGAATCTTCTCGATACGAGTTAACTCGCTATATAACTCAGTGCGTCTCTTTCTAATTAGCCCAGTAAGAGAGAGACGCACTGAGTTACGTAGCGAGTTAACGCGGGCCGAGAAGATTCGTGCTAGGGGCACTGGTTTCTGAATGAGCATTGAATTGTACATTTTTGATACTTGCTTCTTGAATATAACAGGACTCAAAGTTTTAACAGAAGTAATGCAATCCGAGTTGTAACCGTTATGAGTCATAAAGACGACAAAACCCCGACATGGTCGTAATAAATATAGGCTGTATGTATAGTTAGCTAGTTTCAACTTCCAAATATAATAAATCTTTTTTTCGAATCGAAATCGAACAGACAGACTGACAAACATACTCACCTTTGCATTTCATTTTTAGTGTAGATATAGATTTTAAAAAGGATCTATTTCATCTGGCGAGTTTTTTTTCTGGAACTATTACACTGAAAAAAATGGACAACCGAACTAGTTTGGTTACTCGTGATTTTGGTTAATGGTAATCAAAGTTCATTTAAATTAACAAAACTATTTGCTACTGATAAACATTTGATGATTTATTTAGAACACAAGAGTTAGGCAAGGTGTAACAAATAGTTCGGTAGTCGCTTTTTTGTGTAACAGGTAAACAAAACTATGGTTAGGTAGAACTAAACTGTTTTTTGAGTGCAATGGCTTTTCAACCGCGCTGTTCCGAAATTCCGAAATTCACCAAATTATGTTATCCTTCCAATATAGTTTCCGGTTTAGTTGGCTCGTATTACGGCAAAGGATACGCGAAATTAATCCCAGTCATTACGGAATTCCTGAGAAACCGGGTAAGGGTAGATAATTAGTTACCTACACAAATTAGACTACCAAGCTTTTGCTAGAAAATATTAAGCGCAGCTTAAAACTGGATTCTAACTGTCATCATCATCAGCCTATTTCAGTCCACTACTGGACATAGGCCTTTCCCATGATGCGCCACTGAGCCTGTGCATCTGCACGAATCATCTCGTTTTGACGACCTACATGGCACAGTGGCACATGTGTCTGCTTACTGTGCAAGAGGTCCCGGCTTCAAATCCTGGTATTTGCAAATATTTGTGTGACGAATACGGATGTTTGTACGTGAGTCATGGATGTTATTTGTTTTTAAGTATGTATTTATCTATATTTAAGTATGTTTATCCGTTGTCTAGTATCCATAACACAAGATTTGCTTAGTTTGGGACTACGTCAATTGGAGATGTAAATTATCCCAAGATATTTATTTATTTGGGCTGGATAGAACTGGGCGTTTACTCGCTACGTAACTCAGTGCATCTCTCTCCTGCTGTACTAGTTAAAAAGAGACGCACTTATGAATCGAGTTACGCAGCGTGGCACAAATTTGTGCTAGATGCTCAGTTATCAGTTCTTCCACAAATGTGACTGCCGCTTCAACTGATTCTTACCCTGTTATTGGTCAAAGATAACCAACCTCTTTTAATTAGAATACGTTTCGATTCTTTCATTTGAAAGCAAGCGTCACAGTGACAGAATAAAGAAGACGATACATACTCGTATGTTATGGGTTTACTGAGCGTTTTTTTAATTAAGGGTTATATCTTTAAGATATTATGTACCTAAAGTATTGTTGCACCGTAGTTTTTAAATATTTATCCGTCCGATAATTCAGCACTTAGGCATTTGCTGTAAAAAGTTCCATCTTTAATTTCATCCCTTAAAAAGTAGCCTATGTCCGTCTCGGGTGTCAAACTATCCCTGTACCAAATTTAATTCAAATCTGTTTTGCCGTTTGAGCATGAAAGCGGACAGACAGATAGATAGGCAGACGTTCCCATTTATAATAAATGTTAGTTTGGATTTGGATAATAAGTAAACTCTATTCAAACTTTAAATTATTCATAGCTTTTATCAAGTTTCGTGTGTCTGTAGAATACCTGTCACTGTGTATGATAATTACTATGTCTAGTAGTCTGGGCCTCGTGTTTCACTTTGGTCTAGTTGTTAGGTCATATTTAAAGCAGGCAGTCAAAGTGACAGTAAGAGAGTTGATGGCCGGTTCGGATCAGAGACCGAGTTCAAATCCTGGCAGTGTCATTATAAAAATGAGGTTTTAAAAGTTACGTACAGTCAAGGAAATTGAAACACGTACCACCGTAGAACCTAGTCGAAGAGACATACGCATGACATTTGTATGACATAGCCTGGCGCGTCGCATCATTGCGATAGGGTTCTAAGGTGGTACGTGAATAATATATATTTCCCCAACTGTACATTACCTAGGTTCAATCAGCATAAGAAGTAGCTAAACACGTAATAACCTTGTCTTAGTAACGTTTGAAAGGAGAGTCGCTAAAATTTGTCACATCACTGACAGCGACAAGGTACTACAATGTTCAGCTACGTCTGAGGCTGACCGTACTTCTAGCACGAATCTGTACAAAACTACGTAACTCGTAACGCAAAGTAGCTCAGTGCGTTTCTTCCCAACTAACGTTGTACAAACGTGACGCACTGTGTTACGTGGCTGGTTACCGCGTATCGAAGAGGTTCGTGCTACGATTAGGCGCATTGTAGTTTTTTTTCATAATCTGAATGTTGCAAATCGTAGTCCTTGCCTTGGTCTGGATGACTTTGGTGGTGAGCCGAACTGCCGACCGGAGGTGTCGCACGGGCCGATGCGCGATGGACCAATCAATCTTTATTATAATACTTATAGTGAATTGTAGACTTAGCAACCACTGGATTCAGTTTTAACGCAACGATGTTTTTAAAGAATTACACTACAGGTTGCTCCCTGTCATAGTGGCAATGATAGTGGCAGGTTTCAGACGAACGATTTTCAAGGCTGCGCAGTGTCATGAAATAAAACGAACGGAGCTTCCGAATGAACTTTTATTGGACAAACGCCGGCCATTACCAGCCGTTATAATTTACATCAACTTCACTAGTAAAATACAATTAATTAGTTAATTTAACTAACTAGCATAACCATAGTTACACCCCGACTCTAACGCCTTACGCTATGAGATCGTAAAAATAAACATATATCTTACTCTATGTTATATAACTCTTATATAACTAGAAGGTGACGATCCGGGAGAGCTATATTTGTACGTAGTTATATTTTTTTAAACGTAATCAACTGAAAAGTCTTTCGCAATATTATCAATTCCCTTCACTGGTTGGTAGTGAAGCGAATTGACTATAGACACCAAAAACTTAATCGCAAATTAGACAAAAGAAGGATTGTTTTCGAGATACAATGTCACGTATATCGCGAAAAGGGCCTTCGTCCAACATATATACAGGATAGGTTAGGATATACACATACAGAATGTTGTACCGTGGAGATATGACGTTGTAATTGTTATATTAGGATGTATGGAACTGTTGTCTAGGCCTCATCTCTCGTCGCACCGCTCTCTGTAAAAAAAAAGTTAAATTAAACAGTGTACACGATGATAACCCGATTTGATGTGTTAAGTTAAACTATTGAAGGTTTTTTGGCCGAATTATACATAGTCTCTTATAAATACAATAATATTTATGGCCATGTGAATGTGATAGTATGAATAAGCTTAGCACACACCTAACTATTGAAATTGGACGCTACGAAACCGTACGTATTTTGCAGTTTTTATCACTGACTGCACACAGTCTGTCATTAAAGGTTAGGCCACACGTGTACACGTCGCGTATGCGAGGCTCAAACTAGCTTCGTAGTGCTGCGTTGGACGTGATCGCAAACGCGACGTGTAGGAAACCGATGTGGCCTTGCTTTCCATTTGAAGAAGAAATATATTTTCAGATCAGTCTTATCGTGACATCTCTACTTCTTATTGAAACTAATAATTAAAACGAAATTAATCGCCACTAAACGACTCTGAGTACGCCTGCAGATATTGTACCTAACTATTCTATAATTGGACATATACAAAAGCAATCTATTCGTGCTCTAAAGTGATGAATGATTCATGTTTTCTAGTTTTATGATTATGAGCGGTACTTATGAGCTTAATAACTATTCGAATGTAAAGCTAAGTATAGCTAGCGTGCAGTGTGGTTTGGTAAGAAGCACTGTTTTATCCGTAACGGTACTGTACAATATGTCCGGGTGTTAGATAATGAATACTTGAGTCACGATCTGATTAAAGGATTATGACTATGATGACTCTGATTCACTAAGAGTATCTATACACTTGCAGGTGGAAGGACCTTGTGCAAGGTCCGTCCGGATCGCTACCACAATCTTGCTTGCTAATCCTGCCGCTAAGCAGCAGTGCTTTCACTGTTGTGTTCCGGCGTGGAGAGCCAGACTGCCGGTGTAATTACAGGCACAAGAGGTATTCCACCTTAGCCCTCGGGGTTAGCAACGCATTTGCAATCTCTTTGGTGCTGCGGATGTCTATAAGCGGTGGCGATCACTTACTATCAGGTGACCCACTTGCTTGTTTGCCTTCCTATTTCATAAAAAAAAAACAACACAAACTCGTCCATCCGACTACCAATTCTCAAGTTCATCCAGATTAATTTCACATTCGAATTAAGCCAAAAGCTGACAGAATTCAAAGCTATTTAACCAAAGATTTTATAGTTAATTTGGATACAACCTTCAATGTGAACCTAACCTTCCTAACGCGAGAATTGTCGCTTCCAAGTCAAGCAAACGTCGCCCCTGTTTCATCAAACTAACATATGTCTGGTGAAAATGACGATTCAGAGTACATTTTGTTTCCGCTATTGAAGCCCAGCAATACAAAAACTGTTCCAGTTAGCCATGTATATCGAATTGTCGTTGTCACCTGTCAGCTTGGTGAAATAAGGCCTAGTTTGGTTTCATCGACGTCAACCAATCAGATGGCCGGGTTTACGCTGCCTGTACACAGCACATGTACCATTGTTGCCGTATCCCTCTATTGAACGGCTAACCTTAGTTTTTTGTTAATGAAATAGGAAGGGAACAAGCAAGTGGGTCACGTGATGGTAAGTGATCACCACCGCCTATAGACATCCGCCACACGAAGGAGACTGCAGATGCGTTGCCAACCCAGAGGGCTAAGATGTAATACCTGTTGTGCCAGTAATAGCACCTAGTGCCACTTAGTTTAGAAACGTGTAGAACATGTATTTAGTGTTGTGTGGCATTTAGTCTAGTTTTATTAAAAGTTTTAATACCTTGTCGCTTTAATATAATCTATAAGATGTGTAGCGATCGCGCCACACAAGTTACTCCAACAAGGTTATATCTTTATGAGGGAGGCCTAACGAGCAATAAATTCATCTCCGGCGCCACCAAATATTAATTGCTTTTTAATTACATCACTTTAAAAAAGCTCAAATTCTGTCGTAATTTAATTTAATATTCTTCCGACCTGTTAATTGATGGTTATTAAGGGAAAATAGTAAACAGGTTAGAAACTTCTTTTTGTAAGACGTTCAGTTTTGAAGGAAATTTTTAATTATAAATTCAGTTCCGAAGTATTTGGTTATCAGTCTTGAATTTTTGAGTTTAAATAGATTTTTAAAACTAATCGCTGTGTTAAAATTTTGTTAAGTAGTCTTTTTTTAAACTGCATACTAAATATCGAACATCTAAATACAATCTGTTAGGTAATTTCGTTCCCAGAAATAAGTACCGGCGAAGAATTCGAGAGAAATTGTAATTATCCCTGACAAAAGAGTGCTTACTTGGAGAGAAATATGTTTTCTTTCATCTCAACTTTTAGTCATATTACAGTCGTTCTATAAGCCTAAATAAAATGAAATTTTAGTTTTGTTTTAAAAGAAATGATAATTAATTAAAAAAAAAAATATTATGTCTATTGATTTTTTTAAATCGATAATTAGCCGAGTTTTTCTCTCATAGGTAGATTAGAAAAGAACCCTTGCCAAAATTCTGCGTGAACTTTTAATTAATAAAGTTACTATTCACTAAATATTTTTTTTGACGAGGTAACAAACCTAGGTCCAACTCCAGTGTTTCATTACCTTTTGCTGTCTATCCATTTTTATTTTTAGGGTTCGATACCTGAATAGGAAAAAGGAACTCTTGTTATAATTACAGTGCATGAGGAATAAATTAGTATAAGTTGTTTTTTTTTGTTTCTCTTATACGTACTGTTCATGTATTTTTTTTTAATGTTTTAAACTGTATTAGTAATACGTTTCACTCATGTTTGTTTTTTTGTATTTTTTTTTAACATTTAATTTCTCCAGCAAACAACCGGCTTTACATAGTGTACCGTTCATGTTAATAATAAATAATAATAATAATTCCCTTTATTTTGCTGTAGCTTTGTAGCTGTTTGCTGTTTTCTGTATATCTGATATTTTATAAGGCTGCGAGCACACTGTGCTGAACCACCAAGGAAAGTTAGGTCTATAACTCGTAAAGCCGGTTGTTTGCTGGAGAAATTTTTAAGCCTCAAGTTAAGCTCTGAGCGAGCCGGCTTCATTAACTCTCATTAATAAGGTTCAAGTTACCAAGTTTTAATTTAACGAGTTGTCCTCAACTCGGAACGAGTGCAATTTTGCTTCGGAATGCGAGGTTGTGCGAGTTTAGTGTGAGAAGGGAGTGTTATTGGATTACTATAAATTCAGAAAAGCCTTTTTTGTATCATTGTCAGAGACTAAGCTTTTCGTAGAGAACTGTAGAGTAGAGACAGTTTATATGTGGACATTGAATTCATGAATTGAGTAGGAACTAATATTGGAAATGCCAAAAATTTTAAATAAAATTCCAATTTAGTCTCTAGATTTAAAAAATACATCAGATTGAATCGTTAAGTGCTTTTTAGAAGCTCATTTTGTGGCAAAGATAAAATTTCAATTGTACATTGCAATCCTAAAAGGATAACAATACGTGTTTCGTTTATCTTTCCTGTTCAAATCTTGCAACTTGTTTTTACCCATAATCAATCGGCCATAAGCCAATTCGGCCAATTACCCATAATCAAGTGGCCGAATCGACTTCAAATTTGGTATGTGTATGTACCTCCAATGATATTACAATAATTAAATACCGTCAGCAAATAGTCATCTATTAAAAAGGTTTTAAGAAAAACTTATTTAAAATGAGATGAAGATACGTATTTGTTAATAAATAAATTTTCCTACATATCCTAATTTCAAGTCTTTCACTGGAAATGAGCTGAGCGATTCCGTTCGTATGAAATTAGTAGCCTACGTAAACAGAATTTTTGGAATCGCTTCAGCGCTTCGCAAATAGTTCCAGAGATTACCCTTAAATACATACAAACAAATAAAGTTTGTCTCTTTATTGTATTAGTGTAGATGTAGATGCAGATAGTGTAGAATAGTATAGATGTAGGTAGTGCAGATGTAGATGTAGAAGTGTAGATGTAGATAAATAATAGTCTGTTGTTTACTTTGAGCGCACTAAGTGCACCTGTGGGTTGTGTTCCATTGGCCATAACACGACCGGCCAGTTTATCTGTATTTATCTCTATGTACGTCCCTTTTTTTTGATATTAGTTTGATAGAGTTGCGTCTCGAGGAATAAATTAAACCTGGGCCGGTCATGTTAGAAGCGTAAATGCATATTTTAGCCTATCGCATAAATTCGTTTATGTAGGATTGCCAGTTTTCTGGCGCCAATTTATTATCCTTTCTACTTAAGACAATTAGTAATCTGGTTGTAAATGAGCTGCGGTGTAAAGTGTCGCATCAGTCAGCGTCGTCGTCACTCGATCGTCGCGACAAGCCGTCATTTACACCCCAAGCCTTACACAGCTAATTTACCTGATTTAATACACCAATTTGTGCTGAATACTAATCTTATAGAAGCGTGATACACAGGGCGTGTGAACGTGATGCGTGCGTATGCGCGTGGTTACCTTTATGGCCACATTTGCACGAATACAGTGTAAAGTTTGAGGTGATATTGTTGATTATTAGAAGCACTATCTCGATTGCATTAGAGTTTGTGATGTACAACAAAATGAATGCCATCTGCCAGAAAACCTTATCAACGTTATTCGTGCAAATGAGGGCTTCAAAGTTTACACTATGCTTACTTTCGTCGATTCTTTAATTCTTAACACTATCCTAAAACGTGAAGTTAACAGAGTAACAAACAAATAAACACGCAGACACAGCATAGAAGTACTAGCAGCGTGAAGGAGAGCCAGAAGGAAGAAGACAGGCACTAAACTACACTACGGAAGACACAGATACACGAATGCCACAAATGGTGCGGCGGTGCCTGGGCCCCACCGAGGGTGGCAGGTGCCACGGCGGGCGCCACAGCGGGTGCCACAGATAAGTTACCGTGGTCCTCCTCATCCTCGTAGGCGGCACGCTTGCCCCACATGCCCCGCAAGTTCGTCCAGCCGGGCTCGCGCTTCCAGTAATACGCTCCTGTTGGTTGCAACATCCAAACTAATTGAATTCAAACTCATTTGAACGGATAACATCGCGGTTTGTAACTCAAACACCCCGACGTCCCGAGCCCTACTCGCGGTCCGAACTGATTATGTAAAGCAACTACTTGCTTGGAACGAAATACGCGTTAATTGTGAACCTAATTATGAAGAAAATTTGGAATTTGTTGAGGTAGTTGGTTGGTAGTTTAAGTTGAAAATCTGAAGTAGTTACCGTTAGTAATTTATTATATACACTACATCGGTTTACATTAGGTACTAAAATTAATGGTTGAGTTTCTTGCGGTGCTTCTTCTCAGGAGAATCTTCCATTGTCCGAAGCGCTAGTAGAATCAGACTTGTAAAAAAGCAATTGCGGTGTAATTGGATTTCTTTTTTTCAAATTTTTATACCCTTTATACTTTAATCAGCTCTTTTTTTATTGTTATTTTTTAATTTACGAAATTGCGTCGAAATATCGTTTTTTCGGGAGCGAAATTTAAAGGCAATGCTTACTAATTAATCTAAAATTACTAATAAGATTGTAAGATCTTGATTTGCGAACAGCAATTTGATTGCTGTTACTAATATTGTAGCAATCTTTACTTTCAACATTTGACGTTACCAGTAATCTTCCCCTAAAACCAAATAACATGGACTTCACAACTCCACCCGCTATTAGTTCATATACCAAGCGTAAAAAAATGTGATCATAAATGGTTTTTAAGAGAGTTGTAGCCGCTTAAAAGCCCTAACGAATGTTTAAGTCCTAAGATTTAAGTACGAATCCATTTTTAGATCCACGGCCCTGCTATACGTCGGTATTTGTAGCATCCGTTGGAAGGAGTTTCAATGGCCACTGAATTTAAAGTACGACTTAGGATTAAACAATAAGCAGATTAATAAAGTCTATTGTGAGAATTACCCGAAAAGGATTAGCTTGGGGAAAGGCAAATTCAAATAAAAGTAATCATTGTGACTGAAGTTCGAGCCGTGGGAAGGACGCGGCGATGATATCGACAGGGAAGTAATATAATTGTAGGAAAGATAAATACAGTCGAGATTATTAGAAAATCGAGAAGAATCAAAATGGCGGTAGGTAAGCAGAAACGGTTCTTGTTGGCATTGGAAGTAATTGTAAAGTCTATTTAAACCCGTGTAGTGAACGCTCTAACCATATTAAAATGAAAGAAACACCTAAACAAGTTGAATAAAGGACTATTGTTTCTTGTGAATAACATAGCTTGGAATCCATTGTTTGCTTTGTTTGACATTAAAGTGTATTGCGAGTTGCGAGGAAAGCTTTGTATAACAAGTTTTATTTAAGTAATATTGTTTTAACTTATTTATTCCTATTAAAAGTCGTCAATCGCTCAAGTACAGCGCCGGCCAGCAGCTGGGCGGCGGTAGGGTCTCGCAAATTGCGCCTAATTCGACAATTCCCCGCGTCTCTTCGTAGGGTTGTGATACGGTCGGTTTTTTAAATAAAAAGGGAGGAGACAAGCTAGCAAACGAATGACCTGATGGCATAGTTATCACCGCCAGCCTTTAAGAAAAAAAATTGCCAGTATCTTGGAGGTCGATTCGTACTGTAGAGCTTTGATAACAAAAACATTTAAAATCATGAAAATCATTGTTTGCAGTTAAATAATATACTCCAGTTTTATATAGGACGTGTACATGACAGCATCAGCAGCATATTTTTCACGGTCATGTTCACTCTGTTTTTTTCTGCAGAATTTTGTCAGTTTTTGAGTGTCAGTTAAAATAAGCTATTAAAAATGGATAAGAAGCACTTTTTTTGTAAAATGTCGTCAACAATACTATTTATTCTGTATCAGGACGTAGCGTATGCAAGGTGTATTATTAAAGTAATCGATAAAATTTAACAATTAGTAAACTTTTTGAAACTTCGTCTCGTTCGACAGCCCTGTCGGATTATATCGCCAGTGCTAATAAGTAACGCCAAGCGACGCCAAATGGAGCCCGCCACGACTCAGCGCAGAGCCGTTTTCGCTACACTAGGTATGTTATGGCACAGGAAATGTATAGAGCAGTATCTCAACTAGCCCTTACACACACAGCTAAACGATCTCCTCCCCTCAACCGCCCATCGCGGTATATACCGACTGACTACATCTCGCTTATGGATGTAGCATAGTCACAATAAAAACAAAAATAAATGGCACAAAAAAGAAATAAAATACCTAGCATTAAACTAAGTAACTAATGCGCCTATGAGTGCACGCTATACTAACACTCATTCAACTTTCACAGAGCTGGACAGGTGCGGTGCGGAGGTGCTAAATCTGGCGCGGGGCGGAGCTTGACCGCTCTGTATACTGTCATAAAATAAATACATCCTGCAGCATAGAGGTCTTGTGCGGCACGCATCTATGATGATGATGACGTATGAGTTTGGTTTGAGTGCGTCTTTTTGGACGTTTGCATGGACTTGTTTTACTGTTGTAGATATATATACTGTGGTTATGGTTTGATGTTAATCTACTTTAAGAGTTAGGAAGCGTTTAGAAGTCAAATTCTACCCCGCTGAGCGTTCTTATTGTGGACTACAAAAGCACCATGTCAATAAACATTCGTTTTTAAACACGGATTTAACCAATTTTCAGGGCTTTAGGCCTTTGCCTTTGTTTAGGTTGTAATAAATATCAGAGAATTAAGTAATTAGGAAAGACCCATTACGTTCAAGTTATTAGAAAAGTTTTAAGATTCAAGCGACAATTGCCTTTATTCAAAAATGAAGATATTATGTAGAAAGTGGTACATGTATTATCATGTGCTTTTGATAAGAAAACCCCTTTAGGCGAGTTACATCAATTTCTACTTTCGTCGTATTCTCATAATACCGTGGGATCATATCGAATGCATTTGGTTCCAGTAATATTTTACTGCACCTCAAGTCATTCTTGTTACACAATAACGACACTGAACAAAATATGGTGCTTTGAAATGGCGCACAGCAAATTAAAGAAAACTTACAGTGTTACAGAGAAATGTTGGAATTTTTCCTGATAAAGGGAGTTCGCGACGTTCAATTGTAATAATTTAAACGGAAGTAAGAGTGCAAATCTTGATGCATTATTGGATGCCAAGAAACCTAATGAGAATACGACAACTAATTCGATGAAGGTGCAATGATCCCTTATGAACGAAGGCATTCCTTGTAAACACAAGGATAGAATGGGTAAATATTTAATGATTTTCATTGCAGTCATTGTCGGTAATGATAGCTACCAGAAATGGGAAGAAAGAGATGAGAATTAGCATCCACATTTGACATACGCCGAAGCTTTCCGGGAGCAGTACCTAGCACGGCTAGCACGAATGCCCAATTTCTTGTTTGTCGCTGAGACAAAGCGAGTCACGGTGTATCGTGCTAGCCATCCTGGTTTGAAAATTGATTCGACACCCACCGTCCCTTCAAACAAATTGTTGGTCACAATGACAGCGGTTAAAACGCCTACTACACCCGACGAGCACTCTGCTATATATAACCCGAAACCGTTTTCCTCCCCCCAGAAACCGAGTCCCGAATGATTCCTTAGCTTTGGCTTTCCAATACATTCTATAGGCATGCGCAACAGTAAATACCTTACTTAAAAATGTTAGTTAAAATCTCGGTGTGACGGCGGAGGGAAATTAAATAATGTTTATCAGATTTTACTGAAATAACTCGGTAAATCCCGACTC
The DNA here is from genome assembly GCA_963691745.1 of Ditula angustiorana. Taxonomy (NCBI): domain Eukaryota; kingdom Metazoa; phylum Arthropoda; class Insecta; order Lepidoptera; family Tortricidae; genus Ditula; species Ditula angustiorana. The sequence goes on from OY829491.1 coordinate 209,979, forward strand.
GCTACCACAAGGGACTATGTTAAATTCTTAGCGCATGCCAAATTATATCTTGTTCTATTGAAATAGGGTCAATTTTGGCATACTGAGCTAGATCTCGTGGCAAACGATGAAAAATTTAAATTGATTGCGTTATTTTGAAATGTACTCGAAAATAATACAGGGGCATTTTTGGATATTAAAAAATACATCTGAAAGCTAAATTTAGATTAGCTAGCGCAGCGTATATTTACGCGTGCGAGTAAGAATAACTAGATCTCGTTTTACTAGCGACTAATTTTATATGAAAATAATGGCAGTTTCATACATTTTCAGCGACAGCTCTTGTGAGTAGGCCAACAACTATCTAATTTTGAACTTCATTTAGTTATAAATCGATTTTTTGTAGAACTAAACTCGTAGGTATCTTCACCATGAAACCATCCACGACTTATTATGGGTCGCGTCGGATGTTGAAGGCTCGTCTACACGCGTATCAATTTGAAGTGTCATGTTTTTGTCGCGTGGTTCCGACGCGTATCACGATAGTTAGTAGCGATCTTGATACCAATTCGAATGGGATTTTAGAGTATTTCGGCCCTCGTAAACAAAGTTTCCTGACATCCCGTTGTCTCTTCGCATGAAGCGACGCGTCGCCGGCGCACTCAACCGTGTAATCGAACAGAACATTCACAGCTTAATAAAGTTTGAAGGAAACATTCAAATAAAATCGCCTTGCCCGGCCCTTGGGGATCATTAAAGATCGAAGACAACATGAATAGACAAATCAATCGATTCGACTTTAAAAGAAGAAGTAAGACACGGATTCGACTTTGGTTGTAATTTAGCTAAAAGGAAGCGATAGCTATAATTTTAATGACTTCAATTTAGCGCCTGGTTTAGGTCATATAGAGTTCTATAGTAGATTTAAACGAAGTTTAATATTATTCTACTGAAAGTCAAGTAGAACAGCTAAACTAAAATGCTCAAATAGTATAGTGAATGCGTATACACTTATTAAAAAAGATCGCTGCCCATTAATAAAGACACTGAGAGCCTACTTGCCGAATGCTAGTTTATAAGAAAACAAGACACGGTCCTGAGTGCCCAATAAAAATGAAAACCTTAAGATCTAGGTTACTGCAAGTAGACTCTAATATTAAAAGTAGTAGGAATTAAAGATCAACTTACCTAAATATCGGCCGATACGTCCAAATGCCATTTTATTGGATTTTAGAGATGTAATTTCAACATTGTAATGTTTGTCTTTGACCTGATGACCATGCTTCAACAACCAAATCCTCATTAATAGAATTAAATATTACTAGAAACAGAGATAAACGCTGAACGCTTTAGTCCGCGAGAATACTCATTTAAATAATTTGAGACTGTGGACGACGGACCTCAGGAACAATGTTGAAATGAACGACACACGTACTCGTAAATCTATCTTGGTTTTGCATCGACCGATATATAGGAAGTTTTCTACTCTACACAGAAAAACACAGAAGAAGGTATAAGCGCAGGAAGCGGTACGTACCGCTGTTGAACTGCCCCTGTTTGACGGGCCGCTTGCCCCAAGCGCCGTGGAGCGCCGACCAGGCCTTTTTCTCAGGAGGTTCCATGGCTACGTGTTCAGCACTGTCAATCTAAAGTCAGTGTAAGTATTAATAATCATGCCGATCAAAATGATGTAGATACTGACAAACCAGCAGAGCGGTTACCGTTCAATAGTGTTTGTTGTGTTCTAGGAAAATATGGTAACCAGCATGATATTCGTGCTAACATAAACGTGGAACGCTGAGCACTCTGCACGTGTAGACAAAAGACTGAAAATTCAATATGCAATGCGGCAAACTATTGTAGTCCTCGTGCCCTGCTAATCATCGCCATCTTCAAAACAATTACGCTAAATATCGTAGTTAGCTACTAGACCATTAAAAGGTGTAGTTTAGGAGAGTACTATATTGTACATGCATCTATACTTTAACAACGCAATGCTTTGCAAACTAGAAATTCTCGTTTAATATCTTCATGAGGCGTAACGATGATTTTTATCCAAAGTAACTACAAAATTCACGTTACATACATATGGATATTCTCAGCAATGTATCAAAGAGACTTTACCTGTTGAATTGGTACTAGTTGATCGAGGGACGTTTCGAAGTCTTCGTAGTCGTTCTCAGGTCCCGAGCGCTTGCCCCATGATCCGTGGAAGTTCGCCCACTTTTCCTGCAGAATACATAACATAAACATACATAAAATCACGCCTGTTTCCCAGAGGGGTTCCTGCAGAATAAATACAATAATTTCACTTCAAAGGTCCTAGCCGATGTTGACGATATCTTTTTTTCTTGTAGCTTTCTACGAAAACGACGAGTGTTTTATGATCGCAATAACCAGCAGTTGTTCAAAACATGGTAGTGATAAATGAAGTGGAATTATAATACTAACCGGTGCCCGCTTGCCCCACGCCGAACTCATGTCGTTCCAGCCTCGTTTGCCCCAAGCAGAGCTCATGTCATTCCAGCCTCGTTTGCCCCAGGCGGAGTTGAGGTCCTGCCAGCCCCGCTTGCCCCAAGGGGCTTGATTCATGTCTGACCAGGCGCGCTTACCCCAAGCGGAATTAAGGTCTTGCCAGCCGCGTTTTCCCCACGCGGAATTTAGATCCTGCCAGCCTCGTTTACCCCATGCGGAGTTGAGGTCTTGCCAGGCGCGCTTGCCCCAGGCTGAGTTGAGGTCCTGCCAGGCGCGTTTGCCCCACGCTGAGCTCATGTCATTCCAGCCGCGCTTGCCCCACCCTCCGTGCAGACTCGACCAAGCTCTCTTCTCCTCTTCGGATAGTTCTACATCGTTGTCAGTCTGTAAATAAAGGTATGTCATTAGACGAGATAAAGAGACATTGTTGCTTAATCATTAAAAAAAGGATTGGGTAGGGGAATGTAACTAAACAAAGGCAAAATTACTCTTTAAATAAGGTACAAATTATAAAAAACAGGAGAAACATTATTGTGCTGAAGAAGAACAACTTATGGTGACATACTCGTAGTGGCTAAAACAAAATCATATACTACATAGAAAAATTACTTGATACAGTAGAAATGTATACGTATTTCGTGGCGATTTCCATGAAATGGCATGTGTAACGCCCGTCATTTAATAATACTGACTGAAGAGACACACTAACTGTAATCCGGTGTCTCACGTGGGACGGACACAGTGACCCCAGCGGACGTTGCTGCCAGTTCCAGCCTAACCGTCAATTTGCATTTGTAGCAAACTTGACGTTTGTAGGGAAGGGACTCACATTTCCAGGCTTTCCAGGCATATTCTGAAAGCTTCTCAAAGGCGACTTAGCTAGTGTTAATTTTACTGGCAAGTCTCCGTCTAACGCTTTGTTTAACTTTTTAATGTTTTCTACCTCCTGATTGAAGGTACTTTTAAGCTGAAATTTTTCTGTGTCGATGTAGTACATAGACATCAGAAAATGTTATTTGCTTCAGGTTTATTGAAATTATAGTAAACAAGAAATTACCAGTATTCGACTGCTTGAAATGCCAATTAGATTATGGTATTTTACGTGCAACATTAGAAGTCTAGTCATCTTTTAAGTGTAGTGTGTATTGAACTCAGGATTCAGTCAAGGACTTGATAAAGGAACGAGAGGAATGGCGGTTACTCCAATGACAAGAAATTAGCTGTTAAATTATATGACGATGATGTATTGAACTGCTAACGCGACTTTCAGTCTTCGTGCATATTGATAGAGGGGACAAAAAGGGAACAAGTATAAATAGGGGCGCGATACTTAAATACTGTGATAGTCCCGTATATAGGGGACGTATGGCAACTCTAGCTATAATCGTGATACTATCGGTTCGCATCAGTTTCACTTGGAGTGAAACAACTTGTTTTATTATTCTATTAAAGTGTTGGGAGCCGGGGAATGTTAATTGTGTTACGAATCGCTAGAGAGCGGGCCGGCCGAGTGGCGGCGGTGGAACTATAAATTAATACCATATTTGTTGTATTCTTGTTGAAAACGCTGTTTAGAAATGAAAAAATGGCAAACGACTACTAGAGAAACGGGGAATCTTAAAGTTCCATCCTTCAGACTGGCTTAAACCTTAAGTTTATGGGAAATTAAACAAACGGATACAAAATTCACTGTCAAAAAAATAATGATTACCTGGGCTTTTTCAAATTAGATTATGTGTTATTTATAACGTTGACGGGAGTGTAACGCGATAAAATCATTGTTAATTTACCTCGACGTTTCGGCCATGTTTCAACAGCCGTGCTTAGATTAATTTTATCTTGTAAGAATTTTGGAAACGATCTCAACTTATTTTTTTTTTAAATGATAACTCACTGAGTGTATTATCCAATAAACATTTAGAATGCTTCTTGTATGCCCAATCTAAATAAACACACTTTGGCTTTGACTTTGCCTTATAGGCTGTATTATTAGTTATCTATTAGTATTATATGAACTTTCATTCATTCATTCAATCCTCTAGTCTGATAAGATACTTTTCCCCGCTGCCACTGGGGCCCCGCGGCGTCGACGACTTTCCCAAGTTTCCGTCGCCAGCTTCGCGCCGCTTTTTACGCCATTTTGTTCCATGCGATATTTCGCTACGACCAACTTACTCGTAGTTCCGTTTCTTTGCCGTTTAATAGAACTATTTAAGTGTAAGATTCATCGCATTGTTTACTCACTAAAGTTTTAACAGGGTTTGGAAATTCCTTAACTCGGCTTGTTTAAAGAAAGTCCTGCCTGCAAAGGCGTTTTAACCAAGGCAACTGTGTTCTTATTTTTGTATTAACGCGAATTAGAAACGATTGATTCTTTACATAGTGTATTTGGGGCACACAACGATAGGGGAAACAATTAAGGTTGATGACGACCAAATGAAAAGTTCCGAATTACTTTTTACCTACATTTTCATTTTAAGCGTGGGGCAGAGACATGATATATATTTTAATTCTTCGGTACACAATGGTTGAAGAGTTTGCGTTACCTTATGTTGAAATTTTATATTTGTTTGGTTGCAAGATGTGATACTGAATTTTTTCGACGTAAAATCAATTCAAATAAAAATTGAAAACAAGTAAGAGGATATAATATTATGACGTGAACAAGTTTAATATACACAGACACACATATATAACACTTAAACCCGTAACCTTCACTTCCGGAATACAGTTAATTAATTTTAAAAAAATCCTGACGAATTGAGAACCTCCTCCCTTTTTTGAAGTGGGTTAAAAAGGTGAATTAATCGGTGCTAATTTAGTATACACCTCCCAACTTTCGGTTCCGGGTTCGATTGCCGGGAGGGTGAGATAAATTGATGCATATGAATGTTTGTACCCGACTTTGTACATTGTCTATTCATAATACAAGCTTTGCTTAGTTTGGGATACCAAGTCACTACTAAATTTAAGATCAAAGTGAGAGCTATGAATCCTACATTTCCGAGTGGTAGCAGCTGATAAGACTGCGGCGCTAATAAAGTCTCAGGTCTAAGGGGCCTTAAGGTCTAGGCGTCGGGGGTCTAAATATTACCTTGATTACTGTAATAACAGCCTACAGTTAGCTTCACTATACTATTCCGTCTTGGATTAAATCGCTATACTCGTAATAGCCAACTGGTTGCCCCTGCGAACTTACAAAATATACAAGCTTTTCACCGCGATTTCGTCCTCGTAGATTTTGGATTAAAATAACTATATACCTACTATATTATATACTATACTATACTTTCAGGTCCCTTATGACCGCTCTGATGGTTTAATTATTACAAGGACATTTTTGTATGTTAAAAATTGTACCCTTTCATTTAATACCACACTCAGGAATATTTTTTAAAATATTTTTTATCTCCTAATGAAAGGACCCCCCTTTTTTAGTAACCACCCCACTACTTCTGCTCTTGTTCGAAGTTTATATAATATGTTTCAACCACTCGTTGCCTAGTCGTCATCGTAAATTTCGATACTTCTTGCCAAATTTGATGATTCTAGGTCAACGGGATATCCGTATAGGTTTTAATTTATTACGCACTTGACAGAAAGACGGATGAAGTGATGCTGTAAGGGTTCCTTCTGAGATACGGAACCCTAAAAACACGACAACTGCTTATTCGATTCAAAAAAGAGCAACCTACGTCCATTTCCGCGTCACTAGGTTCGCGCCAAATTGTCGGACGGTCGCTTTAGGCGTTGAGGCGTGAAAACGGACAAACAAGTGTAATCAATCGCATTCATAATGTTCATAACAATTTTCTACGCTATAATGTTATAATATATTAACGTTATAATGTATTTTCCCGCCAAATTATAAGTGGATACATTGCAAGGTTTTCAAGCAATGACAAGCACTAGTACATCGTGACGTCACTATTTAGTAATTAATAGATTCAGGCGTTACTTTGCGGAGGTCCATATCAACAAACTGGAACAAATTACCTTGCTACTCCGCGAAACCAGTGCCGGGCTCGTGCAAAATAGCTGCGTCTGTGCGACACATATATGTTCATGCAAAAACCCACCCTCCTCCGCTTCCACACGAAACAACATATATCACACAGACTCAACTACACACCACCACCACTAAACACTAAAACTACACGATCGACGCGCGTTTCGCCTCTATACGAGGCATCATCAAGATCAAAGAAACAGTACGACCGTTCGCTACTTGAACGAATGGCGTACTGACAAACTAAAACATTTTTCTTTAATCCCGCCTACCGCCAACATTTTTGCACGACTACCCTTATCATTTTTCTCAAAGCCTACCCTCAAAAATTAAAAATTAAACAAAAGTACCCCCGTATATTATCACAAACTACCCACATAATTTATCTCAATCTCAGCTACCCCCATTGTTAAAGACAGAATTTATACCCGCAATAAAGGAGAAGAAGGAAAATTAACCTGTTCATTGACAATGGATCCCGCGTTGTTGTACCTAACTATTTCCAAATGCTCCAAAACATTCAGACGAAATCCCTTTTTGCAAAAGTGTAATATTTCATAAGAATGAGCATCTGATAATGTATGATCTGTGTCTATCAAATGTTTTGCAAAATTGGACTTCTCTGCGTGCTTATGCCTAAAAGATGAAACATGCTCCTTATATCTAGTATTAAAACTACGACCGGTTTGTCCTATATAAACGCTACTACAATCGTCACAAGTGAGCTTATATACTCCTGATCTACTCCCTCTTTCTACTTTATCCTTACCATTACATAGTCTAGAATACAAAGAATTATTAGTCTTAAAAGCAACATTTATTTCCTTTGATTTTAAAATATTATAAATTTTATCTGACAAAGGGCCAACGTAATTAATACTTGCTTTATATTTGTTAGTATGTTCAGTAGACGGGCCGCTATATAACATGCTATCAGCTATACGCCTCTGTTTCTTTTTAACCAGACTATTTACCATTGTCTCAGTGTAGCCATTTGAATTTGCAATCATATGTATGGTCTTCAACTCTAAATCAAAATCTTCCCTAGAAAGAGGTACTGTTAACAATCTATGTATGTAACAATGGAAAGCAGCCAGTTTATGTTGCCAAGGGTGATTAGAAGAAGCTGGAATAACTGTATCGGTCTGCGTAGGCTTACGATAAATGTGGAACTGATGCTTATTATTTACCTTAGTTATAGTCAAGTCTAAGAAGTTAAGTGAATTATTCTGTTCTAATTCCTTCTTAAATTTTATTTTCGGATGTTTGTTATTAAGACTACTCACAAATAAATCCAATTGTCTCATACTACCCCTCCAGCATAAAATCAAATCATCTACATACCTATAATTTTTTTTTTTACTAGCCTATATTTGTGTCCCACTGCTGGGCAAAGGCCTCTCCACAAGACTTCCACAACTCCCGATTTGACGCAATATCAGCCCAGTCCTTTTCAAACCCGTCCAAGTCATCCCGCCATCTCTTTCTTGGCCTGCCTCGTCGTCGATGGCCGTTCTGCGGCACCCACCAAGTGGCTGTGCGAGCCCACCTCTGTGGGTGCATGCGACAGACATGTCCGGCCCAGTTCCACTTTAGCATGGCAGTTTTTTCTCCAACGTCGGCTATGCGTGTCTGTGAGCGCAGCGTAGTGTTCCGGATTCTGTCTATCCTCTTAACACCTAATATGCTGCGCTCCATCGCTCTTTGGCAAACCTTGAGTTTTAACTTTTGATTTTCGGTCAGAGACCATGTTTGCGCACCGTAGGTTAGAATGGGCAGTATACACATGTCGACGAGTTTTCGCTTTAGGGTGTTTGGAAGGTTTCCCTTCATGCGCTCTTTCATGGACCAGTAGCTCTTCCAGGCGTTTTCAATGCGGCGTTCGATCTCCTTATCTTGCCTATTACGGAAAGAAACTATCTGGCCCAAATATATATATTCGTCGACATATTGTATTACCTGCCCATCCACCGTGACCCTACGTTTCGTGCTGTTGGTCATGACTTGTGTTTTTGAGCTATTCATCGCTAGTCCAACCTCAAGGCTTGCTATGCTCAGTTCTTGCAGCATTAGCTCGAGTTCCTGGGATGTTTGGGAAAAAAGGACAATGTCATCAGCGAACCGGAGATTGGTAAGTCTCCTGTCGCCGACTACTATGCCCCTGTTCTCCCATGAGGCCGCCAAGCTTCTAAAAGTTTCTTCGAGGGTGCTGGTGAACAGTTTCGGAGATAGCGGGTCTCCCTGTTTAACGCCTTTTTCTATAGGAAAGGATTGGCCAGATGTTTGGAGTTTTATGTCAGCTGTACTATTGCAATAAATGGTTTGGATAAGGTTAATGTAGGTGGACTCTATATCTTGGTTACGTAGGGATGTGACTATCGCAGAGTGAGTTAAGCTGTCAAAGGCTTTCGAGTAATCTACGAACGCAAGATACAGAGGTCTGTTGTATTCGTTAACTTTCTCTATTATTTGGTTTAGAGTGTGGAGATGGTCGGTAGTGGAAAAACCGGGACGGAAACCTGCTTGCTCCACTGGTTGGTTCATGTCCAGTTGCCCAGCAATGCGGCTCTCAACAACTTTAATGAAAGCCTTATAAAGATGAGAGACCAAACTTATTGGGCGATAATTTCTTATATCGCTTTTATCGCCTTTCTTATGCAGTATAATTATATTAGAGTGGCACAGTTTGGATGGCAATTTTCCAGTATGTAAGATTGTATTAAATAAATTAGTGATGTGGGGTAAAAGAATGGTTTTTCCCAGCCTCAACGCCTCCGTAGTGATGCCATCGATACCAGGGCTTTTACCGTAATTCATGCTTTTAAGAGCAGTGTTAACCTCGTAGCCAGTTATTGGGGGGATGGACTCAGGACAGGAGTACTCGAAGCTGGGGCTGTGCTTGGAAGGGTCTGAATACAAAGATTTGTAGAACTGTGTACAAATATCAAGAATTTTTCCTCTATTTCTGTGCTGTGTACCATTCTCATCTTTCAAACTGGCAATCCAAGAGGTAGATTTTGTGACACCATGTTTGGCTATTCTGAGAGCACGGTTTTTTAAAAGAGCGTCTTTAACTAGTTGCGTATTAAAATGTCGGATATCCTGTCTGATATGGCGTTTTACTAGTCTATCAAATTTACTATAATTAGTCGTGCCTATAGCAGTCTTTGTTCTTATATCTATCAACTTTTTAGTTTCTTCTGTTAATTTCTTTAGCTTTTTACTTTCTCCCTTAATACTTTTACTGGCTTTATGAATTCCAGATATGATGTTTTTGTACTGATTCTCAACGTCGTTAATGTCCATTTCCAAGTTTGTAAAATAGTTTTGTAATTCTAAGTTGAATCTGGTGCTATTGTTCATTAATGTTATTTTATCTAGGTTTTTTATGCGATAATTGAATATAGTTTTTCTGTGTATTTTCATGTTAAAGGCCAGTTTTGCACGAATAGGTCTATGGTCTGAGCTAAATTGTATTCGGTTTATAATACCTACATCTTTAATTATTTTTTGATCTGAGGATAGGATATAATCGATTTCATTCCTAAAACATTACATACCTATAATAATATAACAAATTTGTATTTCCCACTATGTACTGAGTCTCAAAACTATCCATAAAAATATCTGCCATTAGCGGACTGAGAGGAGAACCCATAGCCAACCCATCACCTTGTAAATAATATTGTCCGTTAAACCTAAAATAATTTTGTTTCATACAGATAGTTGTTAAATCTATTAGCTCACAAACCTCTTCCGGATGTAGTCGCTGTCTTTCCAAATGATTTTGAAGTATATTTAACGTTTCAGTATACGGTACATTGGTAAATAAACTATCTACATCCAATGAAAGTAATGTTGCGTTTGGCGGTATGCTGATGTCTTTGACTTTTTCTATTAAATCTAAACTATTTTTCAGACAATAAAGTGGTTTGAAGGAAGATTTCTCTCGAATGATAAAATTTAACTTTTTAGCTAATTTATATGCTGGAGCCTCTATATATGAAACAACCGGACGAATAGGAATATTGTCCTTGTGAATTTTCGGAAGGCCATAAAGAATTGGTGCTAGCGGATTCATAGGTATAACACTATTCTTCTTTGTTTCGGTTTCAAAAACAAATTTAGAATTTTTGATGACGGTTTTTAGATCTTTATGGAACCCGCCAGTAGGGTCTTTACGTAAGACCGAAAAACCCTCACCTTGAACTACATCCAAAACTTTTTGATTATATTCATTTCTTTGCAAAATCACGACGCAATTACCTTTATCGGCCTTTGAAACCACCAAATCATTATCATGCACTTTATGTTGAATGGAACGCAATAAAAACGTGTCTCCACCAGCAGAAATACACCCAGTTGAAGTAGTGTTCTTAAGTGTGTTAGCAACTAATGCCTTGGTATCGACATCATTACCATTGCGAACAATTGCAACCTCAGAATCCACCGCTAAGTTTTCTTTCACCTTTTGATTAATTTTAGAGGGTAGATTACATAGAAACAGAGGCGTATAGCTGATAGCATGTTATATAGCGGCCCGTCTACTGAACATACTAACAAATATAAAGCAAGTATTAATTACGTTGGCCCTTTGTCAGATAAAATTTATAATATTTTAAAATCAAAGGAAATAAATGTTGCTTTTAAGACTAATAATTCTTTGTATTCTAGACTATGTAATGGTAAGGATAAAGTAGAAAGAGGGAGTAGATCAGGAGTATATAAGCTCACTTGTGACGATTGTAGTAGCGTTTATATAGGACAAACCGGTCGTAGTTTTAATACTAGATATAAGGAGCATGTTTCATCTTTTAGGCATAAGCACGCAGAGAAGTCCAATTTTGCAAAACATTTGATAGACACAGATCATACATTATCAGATGCTCATTCTTATGAAATATTACACTTTTGCAAAAAGGGATTTCGTCTGAATGTTTTGGAGCATTTGGAAATAGTTAGGTACAACAACGCGGGGTCCATTGTCAATGAACAGGTTAATTTTCCTTCTTCTCCTTTATTGCGGGTATGCTTAAATTCTGTCTTTAACAATGGGGGTAGCTGAGATTGAGATAAATTATGTGGGTAGTTTGTGATAATATACGGGGGTACTTTTGTTTAATTTTTAATTTTTGAGGGTAGGCTTTGAGAAAAATGATAAGGGTTGTTGTGCAAAAATGTTAGCGGTAGGCGGGATTAAAGAAAAATGTTTTAGTTTGTCAGTACGCCATTCGTTCAAGTAGCGAACGGTCGTACTGTTTCTTTGATCTTGATGATGCCTCGTATAGAGGCGAAACGCGCGTCGATCGTGTAGTTTTAGTGTTTAGTGGTGGTGGTGTGTAGTTGAGTCTGTGTGATATATGTTGTTTCGTGTGGAAGCGGAGGAGGGTGGGTTTTTGCATGAACATATATGTGTCGCACAGACGCAGCTATTTTGCACGAGCCCGGCACTGGTTTCGCGGAGTAGCAAGGTAATTTGTTCCAGTTTGTCACTATTTAGTACCCTATTAAAAAGTTTTTTAAGCTTCACTGGAAGTATGGAAATATGTAACTAAGGGGAGTAGTTATGGACCGTAATCAAATTCCAGTTTTGGCTTCAACGTGAGTTGGATCTATAGCTACAACCCTAAGTTAGTAAACAAGTCTAAGTAGATTTTGACTCACTTCTTGTTAGCCGATATGCCTGAAATTTGGCATCTTTTGAAGGTTGGATAACGATTCGATACAAAAGTACAATAAACACAAACCGTTTTGTTAATCCTGAAAATAATAAAAAAACTGCATCGTGCTTTTTTGCAAGATTTGCGCTTCGCTATTTTAACAGAGTTTTTTTTTATTATTATTAAGTACATCCACATCATATATATTACAATCAAGAACATATTAGCTAGTTATAGGTACATTAGTCCGATATATATACGACAATTACGGAGCGATATATAGCATTGACTATCTATACAGCGAGTTACTAAAATTCTATTACAAAATGTCAATCAAAATTAGATGATTAAATATATATTAAAATAATTACAGTTATAAAAAGTCGAATTACCAATTAAAACACATTACAAATAATAATATAACGATAAATAAGCCCTGAGTTGAGAGTTCAAAAAACTTATAACGTCTACCCCCAAGATTCCCTCCCCCTCCTGGATCTGCCGCGCTTGGTTCTTTGTCGACTGCGTAACCCTAAAAAGCGCCTAGACATGTTCTTTCCGTTGATCCTTCAAACAGAGATATGTTGTAACCAACAGAGACAACAAGGCCGAGCGCCGCAGCATTATTACTCGCAAATTGAATCAATCCCAGCTGATAAAGATTGACGCGCCCATCTCGCTCGCCAGAATTCGATAACTGTTTGGAGGCGGAACATTAAAATTTCGAATACTGGTCTCGCTGCAGCCACTGCATTAAGAATCGGCCGCCGGCCGGCTCGACCAGATAGTACGCACACGTATGATAATACAGTATCGGCGTGAAGTATTAGTTCGGTAACGCCTTTGTTCGCTGACTGAGAGATCTGTGCACCAAGCACGAATCTTCTCGATACGAGTTAACTCGCTACGTAACTCGGTACGTTTCTTTCTAACTAGCGCAGTTTAAGAGAGACGCAATGAGTTAACGTAACGAGGATAACAAAATATCGAGAAGATTGGTGATAGGTGCACTTCATGTGGATGATTTAGGCCGGCGACGGACCAACGGCTGGTTCTAACCGGCGACGGTGACTACTTCCCTTACCTGCATGCTACTTTGTCTCCCTTTTATATAAAAAAACTGTCAAAAATTTACATCGGAATGGCTAGCACGCGTGGTATTTTCTAGCTTTTCGCTCAGTGCGTTCCGCTCCTACTGTACTAGTTAGAAAAAGACTTACTGAGCGACAAAGCTAGTCGCCGTGTAAAACATTTTTACAAAAAGTTTTCGGTGTGAATTTTTCCGTGCTGTTTATGTCAAATTGTATCGAATCCATCCAAATTGTTCAGCCGTGATGTTCGAAACAGCCCAACAAACTCTGTTCAGCATTAACTATATTACTTACGTATTGCTGTAATAAACTCATAAGTTGTTATTGAGTACTTGTTCAGAAATCGCCTGTTACGGTTGCTTGGAGACCACAATCAATATGTGTGTATTATTCAAGATGGTGTTTGTGTGCGAAAAGTGGATCAAGGCGTCTGTTTATCCGCAGCTTTAGTTGTTTCACCCGCATAACACAACATTTATAGGAAGGAAAACGAGCAAGCGGGTCACCTGATGGTAAGTGATCACCACTGTACATGACAACTAGAACATACTTCTCGTTAGTAAGCTAGAGTGCGGAGACAGTCAAGTATAAAAATATTATGGATTCAAAAGATTTCAAAAATATCTAGCGGTGACCTTCGTATTTATAGAACTTTTGGTACATGTTTTCGAGACGTTATATGAGCTTATATTTTTAAAGTTGATTGTACTACCCCGGTCGAGACGGCCCATTCGTAATATTAGAAACTGGCTACGCTGATATCAATTATTAGGAAATAAACATTTAAAATAGCGTATCTAGTTCACAACATTTTTATCCCTCAATGATTTTTCTCCTGTCCTGATTTCAGCCCAAGTTTACTACTGACACTATGGTATGACTGCTAAAATAAAAATAAAATGTCAAATATTATTCGGTCGTGACCTTTTTAAATAACGGTATTTTGTATTCAGAAGGAATTTATTCCTAAAAACAAAAGAAAATTATCTTATATCGGTTGAACTTTTACGTAATATTTCCATACAAATTTTGGGACAGTGAATGGCTGCCGGAATGTACGGGTATGATACCTATTAATGGAAATTCATTTGAATATCTATATAAAATACATCGAAAACCAAGCGTGAAAAATAATTGGGTAAATCGTGTTTTTAACCGTTTTGTCGTAGGCTGTTTTCATTTTAGTTTGCCCGTGAATAAGCATGAGATATAGGGCTTGACATGTCAGAAATCAGATTAGCTGCTTAATGTGTGTGCTGTGCAACGACAGTTGAGGCAAACGATTACGGTGCACACACAGCGCCTTAAAAACAACACAAACAATTTAAAATTCGAACGAATCTCTCCGGTACAAACGTGTCACGCAGCAGCGTGCGTTACCTCAACTCTAGTTGCGTTACCTATGCACGATATAAAGCTTTTAAATTGTTCAATTTCAGTGTTATAACTTATTCAAAGGCATTTCACTACTTAGTGTAACGCGTTATAACTCATTTAAAAGCGTGACCATTGTTGTAACAGGATTGAACCACATCGGGCTTATTGACAAAGGACGAGACGAACAGTCATTACGTCTTTTTAAAGGAAATTCTGGGTTTGTGATAGAATGAGGATTAAATCATGTAGGTAGTGATTTTAGTGAGCTTCAACCATTTCAACTAATATTATAAATTATTAAGCATACAAAAGTTTTAAAACAAACCGGAATAAATTACCTTGCTACTCCGCGAAATCAATGCTGTGCAATTGCAAAACCGCTGCGTCTGTTACGCTGAATGTATTAATTATTTGAAAGATTTTTTAGATTTTTTGTTTGTTTATACATTTTACATGTCAAAATAGAGCTAAATCCTTGATGTAACTATATTTCATGTACTCTCAGTTGGAGGGCCGGAGGGTGACTTGACAGTAGGTTGTTTTATTAAAATTGGAACAACAAATACCTTAACTCCTCGGAAATAGTTACAATTATTGAGAGTTAAATATAGCACTGTTTTCTGAGGTAAATGAGGTAAATTTGTTAATAGTGGACCTCCGCGCTGCTGTGAAAACTGAATTTATCCTCAAAATGTAAAAAAGAACCCAAAACACAATTTATATCGAAAAACACCGTTACAGCCAGTTCCGCACGGACTGGAACCTGTACCACCAAATTTAAATGACTACAAATTAACATATTTGTATGAAAAACTTTACAATTCTCTAAGGCTAGCCTTAAAAAGCGTCGTGGTATAGGGGGCTGTAATGGTCCTTCGAGCCGGATGCAGCGGAGGGGCGGGGCTCACCTGCGCGGGCGCGGGTCGCGGCGCGTCGGGCGCGGCCGCCGCCAGCGTCGACAGCGTCAGCGCCCACAGCCACAGCGCCGCCACACACCAACGCATCTGGAACAAACACACACACTCAATATGCCTACTGTCAAAACGTTTATATGATTGAAAAAGGTAATGATTGTTGATTGCGAAATTGTAGGTTACGCGAGCTTTCTGAATACAAACACTGACTTTTTACCCGACTACGGCAAAGCCAAAAGGAAGGGTTATGTTTTTATAGATAATGGTGGAGCTCTGAAATTAAGTCGATTTCTAAGTGAGACTAATCTAAACTGAGTTTAATTCGATTTTCTGATAACTCTACTTTTGGTATTATTAAACCGCGATCAGAGTAGAACTTTATAATTTTACTTCGCATTATAAGGTCAAAGTACTGAAAAAAGTATTTTTTTTTATCTGCACACCTGATCATTATCGAGCTCATTTCCATTTAGTGTGGACCAAGCACGAACCTTATCCATACGCGATAACAAGTTGCGTAACTCAGTGCGTCTCGTTCTAACTAGCCAATGGGAGAGGGAAATGACAGTTGTCAATGATCGGGTGTACAAATAAATGTAAATACATTCAGTAATATGACAGTTTATGGCGTTTAGAGCGAAGAAAAAGTATTTCGAACTGTAGTTTGTACCTAACATACACTGCTTGATTCTCATAATTTGGGCTTCAAAGAACGTCGCATTCGGTCGCATAGAAACCAACCCACGCATTTTTATGCGATAAAACTCTGAATAAACAATATTTTTCCGAGCAACTAAGATGTTTTATTTCCCCTCAAACATGGCTGACTTATCGGGCACATCACTTCCATCGGAATTCACACGATATTAAAAATAAAGATGCTCCACTCGGGCGGCCGGCGCAAATGTCAGCGGCTCACGTGTCGCGTCACCGACCGCAGCACGCGAGGGGCAAGACTTATCACTTCTATTTTGTGGCCGAAGGGAGATCGACGCATGCATACAAGATAAATCTGTCATTATACTTGCAGTTAAACAATCAAATAACAAGGACGACACACAAAAAACAAAAGAACTCCTACAATAACGATATAAAGTCACACGTAAAGCTACCAGACACTGCAATTTTTTCAATGTGTTTTGATGTTGCTGTCATGTTACGAAATGCTGTGGTGGCAGTTTTGAGTCCTACCATAACTAAGATTCTTGTTGCATCTACTGCTTAAATTTCTTTTATATGTCTTAGCTGTTGTGTACGCTGTGGTTCAGCTCTTCGATTGACAAGTTACTAACACCACAGCACCCAGTGGAGGAAGATTAATCACTCCTTCAAATCTGGACGTAAATAAAACGACAACTTAAGTAAGTGTTCTAAATGCTCCGAGAATAGCTCCTCCATCGGTTGGTACACATCGATAAGTGTGTCCATAATACTACAGCAAAGAAGTGGACAGATTTCTTTTTTTATAAAAGGTAAAATTGTGACTTAAGAATAACTTGTTTTAGTTTTTTTAGTCATCCAAAACAAAGTACGTTACCTAAAAATTGCTCTATCTGCGGCATACACTATGGCCATTTACTTAATTGGTAGCATATTAATTTGTTGTCAACCGTCTTAAAAACAGGAGGAGATTCACAATGAAACTGTTTTTTTTTAATGAAATGAAATAAACGTGTATGTTATACAATCACACACAATATCTTCGTTATTTGTAGACCCATTTTAAGAATTCTTTTTTGATAGGTTATATCTTAAGGATAGTTACATTTAAACGTTAAGATCTGGCCATCGGGTTCAAAGAAAATGAATGGAATTTGTCAATGAGGAACGTATTTTTTTATATTTTGAACGCTTTGAATACTTGAAGGCTTTTTTTGTATTTTTTTAATAGTAAGTATAGACAAACAAGTTCCACAGCCTATAAAGAGTAAGTAAAAGTGACTACCTTGTATCGAATCAGCACAGAGCCGAATCAAGATTTCAAAGTGATTTGTCTGTGCCATTAGCTGTAGCTCCACCATCAATTTGTACGAACCATGCTAATTCATAAGTCATATCATAGCTCAATGTAGCCAGATGCATCACTCCATTGTGTCAACTCAGGACAAAGTCTAGATTTAGGTATTAAAATGTGGAAGTGAGGTAGCTGTCGCGGACAGTGTAGTACCATCGATCGGTGGGATAGGGCAAGCGGTGCGATGACCTACCCTATTTTTATCTACGTTAAAGGACATGTCTTTGTTCTACATGTGATATAGCGAGCTTTTACCCTAGTTTTTATGCATATTACGAGATTTTACGGAATCAAAAGTATGCCATTTTTAACCCAGAATGTTATCTATCTGTTTGCTAAATTTCATCTTAATCCGTCTAGCAGTTAACGAGTGATTGAGAAACAAACATCCAAAGATCCAAAAATTAATTATATTCGCATCTTTTCTCTACATAGTATAATAAAGAAAAAACAAAGTCGCTATAAAATGTTATATAATGAATGACAACACAAAGAAAAACTAGGGTAATAAAAAAAAATCGAAAAAATTTAAAAATAAATAATTTCGATTACAATAAAGTCGCTATACCTACGTTTCTCTCTGTCCTCATATCTTCAGCCGCCTACTCCTTGTAAACCACGTGACGGATTTTAATGCGGTTTTCACCGTCGTTTAGAAATTTTTATATATATTATCTACACATATTTCATAAATGCTCTATAATGCGTTCAGAAACCGTAGGCAATGACCAGCATTATAACAACCAATATTATTATGAGAATTTTTCTAATTTGTTTCTATATTTGTTCAAATTCGTTTTTTATTACGTTATTTTAATGTGTACAGTCTATAGAAATTTAATAGGTACCTAGCTATAGTAGCTAGAAGCAATGCAGGTCATTGCCCTATGGCTTCTGAACCCATCATAGAGTACTTATGATATGTGTGTAGATAAAGTACTGTATGGAACTGTACATAATTAGGTCTTAAAACACTCGTGTGGTCCTATTAACCACACTCGTTTTTTAAGACCCCCTCATTATGCAACAGTTGCATAAAATACTATTATGTACATTACATTCTAATTGTAATCGTGCGAAGCCAGGGCGGGTCAGTAGTTCATAACATTAGTACGATTTCTCACAATTTGAAACATGTCATTCAGCCAAAACCATCAATTCTATTGTTTGCTCATTTCGACGCGATTTCAACGAAAGCTAAACAAAAGACGAACGCTCGGAAATAAAATGTCGCCGCGTCGGGGGAAGCGTTACGACTCGACAATTGCTGGTATCTTTACAGATTGCAATGCGAACAGAAAGGTTTTTTTATACATATACTTACATATAAAAGAGTTCCGTTACTGACTGACTGACTGACAAAACCGCTAAATGAATGGACACGTAAATTTGGTTATGTTCCTTAGGGATTGTAGGCGTGCTCTAAGAAAGGATTTTTGGAGTTAAAAAAGGTCGCGGCCAAAAGCAAGTTAAAGTTTATCTCGTTTCCAGAAGTGAAGATTTGTAAGTAATAAATTAGAGTAATGGTCCCAGTCATTGTCAGTGACCCAAAAGTTGACGAGAGGATACTTAAACAGACGAGTATAAATGAGAGACGCAATGATGTCAACTACTTACGTACGTATAGACGACCAAGTAACTGCTTAGCCCTTTTTGAACCTTATTCCTTTGTATAGCAAATGAAAAGTGGTTAAACCATTTCATGGTCGACTATACAATGCCCTACGCGTGTCAAGCACTGGTAGACTTACCTTAAATAGTTATGATTTTGTTATCAATAATATATCGTTATGGAAGTGCAGGACCTCTTAATACAAGTGGTCCATTATTTTATTAGGTTTCAAAATTTCCAAGGTTAATAGAATTTGTGATACCGTCTCTGTTTGTGTCCATAGAATAAATAGAGACGGTATCACAGACATCTGTTAGATATGATATCGGGAAGTTATCAGAGAGTGGTGCAACAGGGCCTTAATCGTAAGGTTTTATTTGTGTAATTTTTAATACCATTCATGGTTTGTGACTTCCGGATATTTGCCGGAAAAACATCACTCGGCCTTAGATCTATTCAGCCTTCCCATACAACCATTTAGGTCGTCACTAGTAACTACACTACACTAGTAACAAATGTAGTCGCTATGATCGCTTAGTTTCTTCACGGCGACAGTAAATGGCAAATTTCCGGAACATAAAGACTCCGTTTTGGGGATAAAACCACACACAGCCGTAAAAGGTATACCTAACGATTACTGATCTGCGACCAGAATTAAGATGCAGATCATTCTGTTATCGTTATTTCAGTCGCCATGACCAGATTTGGTTGTATGGGTTATTTCACAGCCATATTGTCTCACCTCCCGCACCTCTACCTGTCCACTCATCCTAATAGGTTGTCTACGGACCCATCGCGAGTGGTTGGCTCGGGGCACAGCGTACTGCGAACCGTTCAGCCTACTAATAATAAAAACGCGATAGTATGTTAGGTCTTACTTGAAAAACGAGATGAGGTTTTCGGTTATCTTTGGAAGTTCAATGAAATTAAATTAAATAACTTACTGTGTCGAAAAATATATCTTTTCCAGGATTTTTTTTTTAAATTTTTTGCAATGATACTTTAATTTAACTTAAATAGAACACTAAATTCTTATTCTAAACTTATCTAAAGGTAAAAAATTGCCCTAAATCGGTGCCACTAGGGAGAGTGCCCAGAAGGCTGGCAGCATTGCCACCGTTAGATGGCAATGCTGATTGTTTGAGCGAAGTATTGCCCAGCCCAGTATTTTTTAAATATTGCATATAATAATAAAATGGCGACGATAATGTTTGTAAATATCTATCTGCTGATGATTTTACATTCATAATTTGTTATATAACATATTTTTAATAGCGCCTCATTTACACCCTTACGTTTCCATCGCTTACCTTTGTAATCTGATTTCTAAACCTACGTTCTAAAATGTATTCATGTAATAAGACTGCCACATTGTAATGGGTAGCACTCGTATGCCATAGCACGCTAGTGATCGACTCAACCGTGGCATTCACTTTCAGCTTAGAAGTATAAATAACTCGTTTATTAAAGCTAAGTGCAGGGGCCTGGACCACAAAACTTATTAATCCTACAATTTAACATATTTGTTACATTTTTGTATGAATAACTGTATAATTATGTCAAATTGTAGTACTTGTAATTTTTGTGGTACAGGGCTGATATGCAGTTGCGTCTAACCCCCGCGTGTTTTCGTCTCAGTGCTTTAGCTGTTCTAATCTGCAGGAAATATGACCTATTAAGTGTTGTGTGCCGCGGACTGGATGCTGTAATCCTCTTAGCAGATAATCTGATAGAGATCTGGAATTGATTCGAGATGTACGGATAATATGTTCCATTAACTTCAGACGAATCAGTTTTGAAGTGATTTGCTCCAACAAATCGTCATTGCTTATTGTCTTGTAGAGACTTTACGAGATTTTAATAGGTAGTGTCTAGACATCTGTTAGTTAGTTTGAGAGATAAGGAGTAACAGTAAAGAGGGGCAATCTAACAAAACCTGTTTAGTTAATATTTAACAATACTCAAATGGGGTCTTCTCTACTTTTCTACGCTGGACATTTTTTATGGAAAAGGCAGGCAAATTAGCATGTGAGTTCTTATGAGAACCAGCGTTTAAAGGCCATTAACACAGTATGAGTTCTCGCATGCGAGTTGCATTACATTGCGGGCTACCGAGGTGTGATGTGTTTGATCGATTGATCGAGCCGTGCAATGGAATGCAACTCGCATACGAGAACTTGCTCAGTGTTATTGGCCCCTTAGTATGACAAAAGTCTGAATGTTCGTTTAGCTTACTTTTTTATACAAAAGAACTTGTAATGGTGGCACGATTGTCATTTTTTTTCGTCGGTTATGTGCGTAAGTTGACGTGGAACCTATTTGGGGTATTATCCCATTTTGTGACGTTAGTGTAAATTGGGAAGTAGAAGTTACAACGACCTCAGCCCGAATGACGTTCAGGGACGGGGTCTCAATCGATATCTTTATTATTGGACAGGAATTTTTAAATAGACGTTTATTAATACAATGACGGGTTTGAGATTTTAAATCAATTTTAAAAGTGTTGCTTGTTAAACAAAGGATAAATACATTTTAGTCTTCCCGCGGAATACGATCTGCTGAAAACATGAAACGTCAAGATGTAAGCTTAAGTCAAATTAGTGTTTGTCAGCGTCTTTCTTTACTCGAAACAATACTTTAGGTTCGAAGATTTAACATAGTTACAATAAAATATTTATTTTATTAAAATGACACCTGGTTTAGTTTCTTGCCAGTAGACACTCGTCAACTTCTTTTCAGAAGTTTTCAAACCGATAGTTTTTCTGACGTTCATAAGTACTTCTTGTAAACCTTATTTGAATAAAATAGCACAGAATAGAACTTTATTCATCCACGACACCGATATAGTATTGTTCTATGATTAATACACATATGCAGAGTACGTAAGGATAAAAAGGATAGTTAGAATTCAAAATTAAATACAAAACTCCGAATCAGGATTTAAAGCAATTTTAACAATAGCGCTTCTTTTCAGTATTAAGATACCTCAGACCATCGAAAGCAATCGCCGGCCATCTTTGATATCCCTATCCATCAGCGTTACTCCTTTGAGAAGTGAATTACTCCATTACTGTAATAGAAGAGGGCTAACCCTAAAGGGAAGTTAGGTCGTTAGATGATAGGTCAGAATCTGCAGACTCCAGCGTTGATTGTGACGTAAGTAACCGATGGTGATTGAAGAAAATGTCAATCAATCAATCGAATCGATCAGAATTCTGTTAAGATAAAGCTATAAATGCGTACACATGGCTGTACCGGGTTCATATATTGATTTTGTTGTTCTTTTATTATTTGGACATAGAAGTTGTCAATTGCTACGCCCTAATGTTATTGCAATATACGGATATGTATATACGTCTACATATATACGTACGTATGTATAACATGTAATAATAATATTGCACATATAAATAATAACTATGGCTATAAAATACTGAACAAATTCAGGAAACAATAAATAAAATATTTGGGCAAAAATTCTATTTGATACCTATAAAAACGTCCCTTGTACATTTTAACGCATATTTTTTACAAATTCTGATATTCTTTAAAGAAAATTTTATCTTTAAATTCGGAATGACATACGCATACCCGAATGATAACTGTCATAGAAATATTTGGGGTCAGAATAAGAACAAAACTATTGTTTGGTAACGCAGTGGACACTATTTTTGAAGAGTCATGGGGACTGGTAACGCGGTGGTAATTTGGGTACCAAATGAGAATTTTCTGTAATAAAAAATCCAGGATGGTGGGAAAATTCATAATAAAAATTGTGGCCCAATTGAGAACTAACGAAATATTACTAGGAAAATATTTCGACACATCTACAATTTTGTAAAAGTGTTTATACATTTTCATTAGAGATGGGCCGACTATGACTTTGGCCGACTAGCCGACTAGCCGACTAATCGGCTGGGAAAAAGCCGACTAGTCGGCCGACTAGTCGGCCAGGCCGATCATTGCTTTCGCTAATGTTCGAGCGGAATATGTAACGTTCGACGCGCCTCATATGTTCACGCGCCGCATAGGCGGATATGAAGGACCAGGTTTTTTTTTCATTTTGCATTTTCTTATGATATTGTCTACGTTTTTTTAAATTAAACAAAGGTCAGCGAACTACTTAGCTGAGAAGTTTGTATTGTAGTAAAATTACCATTCCGACTGATTCACCGAGGCACTGCGGTATCTTAGACGAGAAGATGTTGCGTAGCCTCCCGAACGCTACCCAACCAAGTCGGATTCGATGATTGACTTCTTTGCCGAAGTTTCTACCATCTAACTACTGGACAGTCTATCCCAGTTATACATACCTAATCCTTTAACAACCTCGAGTGTAGAGACTCCAATCTTTAAGGGAGTTGGCAGGACGAGGGCGTTTGACATGATTTTCATCTTGCCCACGTTCATCTTAAGACCAACTTGCTCGTAGGCTCTACTAAGGTCATCGAACATTATACTAAGGTCCTCCATGGTCTTAGCCATGACTACTATGTCATGGACAAAACGAAGGTGAGCGATATATTCACCGCTTACGAGTTTATTGATGTCAAGTCCTTCCAAGAGATAAAATCTCCCTGTTTAACTCCTCGCTGTAGCCAGGCCCCCAATTCTGGCGCTTATTGAGATTCATCTGACGTTCGAAATGTGTCAAAATATGACAGATTTTAAAGGGATTTGACAACTCTTTTTGGCTTATGTCGAGTGTGACTTCATCTCTACTGACGCGAGAATTGCCCCGCAGATAGGCTTCAATGTTTGGTCCTGCAGTTGGATGGACGTATTGGCATATTCATACAAACTCTTTAGCACTTCTATGTCGGTACATCGCTGGAGAGACTGCAGTACAGCTCAGGTCGCGATTGAGTCGAAGGGTTTCTCGTAGTCCACAAATGCTAAACAAAGGAGGAGATACTCTTTGGTCTTCTGTATAACCTGCCGCAGCGCATGTAACTGGTCCACGGTGCTGAAGCTTTTTCGGAAACCGGCTTGTTCGGGAGGCTGGAAGTCGTCGAGCTTGCGCATGAGACGGTTCGTAATGACTCTCGAAAATAAAATAATATTTAAACATGGCTTAGAATTGAGATGGGCTTATAATTCTTCAGCAGAGTATTATTGCCGTTTTTGGAAAGGAACACCACCATACTTCTGTTCCATGCATGCGGCGTTCTCCCTTCGTGACTGACGGAGTTGAACAAAGTCTTAAAGGCACTAAGTACCGGTTTACCCTCAGGATGCCAATGCCTTCAGGAGTTTGGCTGTAATTTGACGTCATCTGGAATTTGTCATTTTTAAGTTGTATGAGAGCCATACTAATCTCGTACATGCTAACGTCCGGAATGTCTTTGGTATGTCTTCGAATTCGACTCGGTTAAGCAGCGCTCGGGAAGCCGTGCAATGCAACATCTTCTCGTCGAAGATACCGCAGTGTTTGAAGACGAATGTCTTCGATCAGATGATGAAAGTACTATTTAATTGAAATTTATTCATGTTCATGACGATGATTTCAATTCAATCACCCTGTTTTAAAAATAGTAATATGACCGCTAGGTCACCGACTGGCTCGTTTGAGTTCCTATGTCGTATTTAAAATAAAAATAATGGCCGACTAGTCGGTGCTTTTTGCCGACTAGTCGCCGACTAGTCGCCGACTAGAAATATGGCCGGACAGTCGGCTTTACCGACTAGTCGGCCACTAGTCGGTACATCTCTAATTTTCATCTCTATTTTAGGCACTAAAAAGAATTTTGGCCAATTTATCACACACACAACTACACTAGGTACACACATACATATATTATGAGTATGTATATCTTTTGTCATTCATGTTTTTACACAAAACATATTTATATACATACATATTATTATATACTGCAACACCAAATTGGATGCGGTTTTCACAGTTGTATTGCTGAGGGTGTTATTTAGCTTACTCTTATTTCATCTTGATACGCCGTCTAGAAACCCAGAATACCCAGCCAACATAGAAACGCCTAGAATTCCATACCTACTTCCAAATTCCACGCGAGGTAAAAGCTAATACGTAGCTATTTTGATGTTACTGAAATCCTAATCCCAGTTAGTTAATTAATTAAAGGCGTACTAATGAGCTACATTAACAGCTAAGCATCTACATCTAATTATATTTCAATGAGCTTATATTTAAATCAGATGATCTAGTTATAAATAGTTTAATACCGTAAACAGGCAAAACATATTTTAGAACCAGTAAACAACAGGAAATTAACAATTCGACTAATATTTCGCTACACTTAACTTTAAAACAATCTTCTTCTTTATCTCCTGTTCATAGTATAAAGCAAAGTTGCTGTCCGTTAATGTCTGTCCTAAATCCTTATAGTGATTTTCGGCTGCCTTGCCCTTCCCAACCACGCAACGGATTTTGACTGTCCTTTAGAGATTTTTTAACGTAAGGTTTTATATATATTACATCAAGATTGTAACTGTGCGATGCCGGGGCAGGTCGCTAGTTCGTTTTAAAAAATGCTGCGTTTTCAGTTTTTTTTACGCAACCAAATACACCAACCAAAACCAAATAAAACGCTTTTGTTATTATCAAAAACACGATTTGTGTTTGCATTTACTTGCAAAGTTACATAGGTGTGACGTCATGACGTAGACATTTTGTACAGAGCATTTTCGCGGGGCTTACGGTACACCGAATTTCTATTCGCGATATTTCAACCAATGAACGACCATTGGACATAAACTAAAAAAACAGTTTTCTTCTTTTATCAGTTCTTTAAAGTTTGATTATCGATAAATTATATCATGCCTATTGTGGCGGTATAGACACGGCAATAACTTAATAGCCTTTACTTGGCAAATGTGTCAATCCGCCAGTGGTCGTGGTCACTTGTGCTAGCGGTTTAGGTCAAATGTACGTAACTTTGACCTGGTTGTGACACAGTACGAGTATAAGTGCTTAATGATGCACTAGTAACTGGGTTAAGCTGAATCATCCACGGTTAACGGAACATCAGAAATAAAGAAAATTCTTAATTACTGCACATTATAGATATAGACAGTATACCGAACAAGTTTATCGATATTAAAAGTATTAAAAAAAATTGGGAAAAAATGGTACAATGAATAGATATATGTATATTCCAACGTTCCACTCTCAAAATTCCTTTATTGCTCTATCAGATATAATATAGTATAGTTATATAGTTATATTCCGAGTATATTATCGTTTGCTACAATCAATCACTCATTTTAAACATTTGACTCAGTTTTTTTTTTGCGAAAACATAAAACTTTCCAGGGTTACTTAAAATAATTGAAGTAGTAACAATTATCCTTAATAATTTTAGTTTAAGGGTTTTTCTAGACATCGATTTATTAAAGAAAAACATGATTTTTAAGTCAATAGCATCTTCATTGTCCTGCTCACGCTCGCTTTTATTTCTTTATTGCATCCAGCTCATTCACTGGCATTATACTATACTAAGCTCTTGTTTCCATTCAATAGACATCTTACTACGGAATACCTGGAGTTCAATAGAAGTTCTATTGAAGTGAAAGTGGATAGGAAAGATCAACAGTTGCGAGTTTCCATCTGCGGCCGCGGTTCGCCGGGTAATTAGAAGCTGCGGTGCAACTGACGCATTAGGTGTAACAGGACGCGTCTATAGTGGGGGAATATAGTGGGGCAATATGGTGGATTTAGATTATTTATTGGCAATAAACAATCTAAAGAAGTAATATTAATAATAATTCTCAATAATAGTGGCAGTGGAGCACATTTCTCGCAGAACAAATGGCTGATGAAGCTAAAGAGTTCTATAGTGGCGACCGCGTACCGGAAGACGTAGCGTGGGCGGACCCGCCACAGAATTCTTTTTTTTAATCCGTGACAGCAATGGTGAAGGAATGTTATCGTATTTTTGTTTACTATAAGGTCACTATGGACAAGGTCTAGGAGATACAGAGTTTTATAAAAACTCGATAAATTTCCTTTAAAATGATATAATATTCAGTAACCAAAAGAAGCACTACGTAATCCAAATATGATTAGTTTCCAAAATACCAATTGACTCGCTATCGTGGACAATAATGACTATATTATTTTTTAATTTTAAATAATTAAGAAAGTTGCACAAATGCCAAAACTAACTCGTATTTCTATGTCCCATGAAACCAGCGTTGAGGGGCACAGCAAGTACCTAACTTCTAGACGCTTTGTGAATGTGTAAACATTTGTAAACTAGCGCATGCAACTTGAGGTAATGTCGCGACACTCTGGCAAGTCTACGCTCTGTTTGTACAAGTGGTTGACAACCGCAGAGCACATATTGCGCATCTAGTCATGGTTTAATTTTTAAACTTAGTACTGAACTAGCTTGCAGGCGTCCAAATATCTCATTGACTAACTATTTTGAGGGTGTCGCAACTTAAATAAGAAAAAGGAACCCTTATAGGATCACTTTTTGTCCGTTTGTCTATCTGTCTGTAATGACATTTTTTCTCAAGAACGCGTCGGGTTGAAATGAATATCAAATACTTGAGTCTGCAAAAGTTCCTTAGAAACGCAAAACGTTTTTTTTTAAACCTTTATGGTACTTCCTGGATTTCAGGACGGCAACAGATCAGCAATTCTTTTGGGCACGCCGGATCCTATGGGCGGAGGTGATCACTTTCCATCAGGTGACCCGCAAGCCTTTTTTATTATTCCATTTATTGTGAAAGGGTTCTACAGCAAGACAGAATTTAGACTGGTTGACTATCACTTACTCTTTTGACAACAAACCAGTGTATAAACATACTGTATATTAAAACAAAAGCTCACTGCGTCGACAGTTAACATAAAATAAATTTATCACACTCTAAAACCTTCGCGACATGACGTTATCAGGCGTTTCCTGAAGCTTCACTGAAATTGAGCATTGACACCGTCATAAAATGTTGCATGATATAGAAGAAACCTTGAAATTGTATGCTTATTATGAGGTATAATATGCTACAAACATCTCGTTGTTACGCAAGTTGAACAAATGTACGTACGTATTATAAGGTTATACCCTAATCTAGGCTCTGTATTAGCGTAAAAATGCTCGAAAAAAACTTTTTGGTTTTTAACTTACATTTTTTTGCAATAAATAAAAAAATTTTTTTTTTAAATCTCAATTTCTATAAAATGCAAAAGTCTTGGCTTTGAATTTTTAGCAGTTGTTTTGGCGGTTATTTTAAATACACGTTGCCTTTTTCGCTATTGTTTTCCGTTGTTTGGCACAAAAGTAACAATCACCCAATCATGTTGTATTGTGTTTACTTTAATCAATTAGTTATTAGATGTTTTTCTTTGTCTTAAAAAAACTATTGTCTGGTGTTTCAAAAACAATGGGCAAGTCTTTTTAAAATACGCACTATTTCGATTCGTGTTCATTGGTTACTGGATTAGTATTGTTTGTAGAATCCATGTTCACTGAAGTGATATTATTTGTAAGAAAATGATTCAAAGAGCCATTAGGAGAAATTGGAACCTGTAGAATGGTCCAATCGTTATTTTGGGCAATTATCACAAAAAGCGAATTTCTTTCTAAGGGTAAGTTAAATTAGACACTGTCCTCACTGGATATGATGATAACATAACAACAAAGGGTATAAATATGACAATTGTTATATTTATGTTACATTTTTTTATATTTGATATAATGTGACAGTTTCTAATCATTATAAACACAGATTAAAAGGCATATGCAACCACAGTTTGGCGTCCAGATTAGTGGTTACTAACTAAAAATGAATACTGATTAGTTAGTGCAAACGGTATTAAATAATAAAATATTAATCACGTTTTCTTCAAAATTCATTAATATCGTCACACTGTTTAATTAATTTTATTTATTTATGCAAGTTTGTGCATTGGCCATTCTCAAGCGTTTTCACCGTTCCGTATTACCGTTCCTTAGTTAATTGACGAAATACCTAACATTTAGCATCAATTTCTACTAAAATTAATATGAACTCCGTGTACAACTCCCGTTCCCGCCTGAAGTCCATGTCTGCAGACATTGTATGTCACCAATTAATTAAGGAACGATAGTTAGAAACGGTGCAATAAACACGCTTGAGGATGGCCGGCATCAAGGGACAATCAAATTTATTTTATATCGTGTTCAAGATGGTGTAGCCATTATCTAATAAACTATACATTCGACTAGTATTAAAACTTAAGCATTTTAAAAGTGTACATAGTTACTATACTTCTTGAACGATTATTGAACGGATTACCTTTCTCACTCAACTTCTTGGCGAAAACTTTAAAACATTAGACCGAAGCCGCAGCCAAGTTTCACAATGAGAGGGGTAATGTGACAAAGGGCGTGTTTATCTTGACAAAGAACTTGGCCCGCGCCACTTCATTACACACTTCTTCGCTGAATTGATCTTTCTGTTTCAAACAAGTATTTTAAGAGGGGGATGACATTTAAAATACAATAAATAATTGTCAACTAGTCAATAGATAATAAATTGATGAATAAAGGAAAGATGAGGGGAATAAATATATGTAAAAATACATATCTATTTATTTTTATACTTTTTTAGACACATTCAAATTTTATTTATTTATTTATTACGTGACATGCAGCAGTATGCATGACCTCGCTGCTCGTTGCGTTACCCGTAATAATTACTTTAATTTTTCGCATTTGAATGTGCAGTTAACATTTTATTTATCTAATATTCCTGTAAACTGTTCACTGTTTCACCTTATTGTGTACATAGGCATTCAATTACAGTTTAGTTGAACTAACACTCGTCGGAGTGTCGACATTGCCGGACAAACAGACGGGTACATCGAGTGCTCGGGCAACAGTGGGCAAACTCAATTGGCTGTTAATGTATACCAGTGTATACCTACATGTCAATACCAACCGATTTGAAACTAAATGAACGCGTCAGAAGCTAAGAAATTACGACGTTTTGTTTTCTTGTAGTAACCAGAACAGTTTCTTTCCATCTTGTATGTTTAGACTGTGTAGATGTAATATATATAGATGTTAACCTTATAAAAAGTATTTTTGAATGGTCGAGCTATCGGAATTTTTGAATAAAGATTTATTTCATTATATGAAAATAACAGTAGGTACATTTCATTCCACAAAAGTTTGCTTGTAAATAGAAATAGTCCATTCAACGAAGGGACGAAAAGGGATGTAGAGTGCGTGAGCTGGGACAAATGTGAGTCTTTCAGAAACTTGTTCAGTGTGCCTAGGGAGTGAACATACTTCAAAATACAGCAATTAAATACGGAACACAGTACTACGTATAATGTAATGGTAATCTTACTTATTTCTATTATTTTAAATGCGAAATTAATGATGTTTGGACATTTGAATGTTTCTTTCTCAACCACGCATTGTTAACGGTTAGACGGATTTTGATGAAATTTGACAATCAGATGGTAAAATGCCTGAAAAAAACTTGGTATAAATATTATAAGTGTGTGTGTAATAGATATCGGTTAAAATGCAACCTGATGCCACACAGCCGAGCTGCAAATGCCACTGCGTTTATATAAGCCTATAAAAAACCTGAATTGGATGAACTACGTGTCGACGGAGCCCATGGGTCGATAATGCAATATAAATAGGATGCCCGCACCGATGACCTGCGGCCACCATTACTCCTAGACCTCCTCCGCCCCTCTACTGATACCCCTTTAAGGGTGGAGAGGTGCAGTCAGTCAGTAATCAAGGATCAATCTTAATTGGTCGATGTAGGTACGTAAGATTCTATTATAGCTTAAGTGCGTCAGTGTTCGTGCGTTGACGTATAACGCTAAAGATTTTGTTATAAATGATAAATATAATCTTTCTTAGCTCCGATTAAGCCAATGCCTAACGTTAATGTCTGTTTGTTTTCCGGGTGGAAGGACCTTGTGCAAGGTCCATACGGATCGTTACCACCATCTTGCTCCCTAATCTTGCTGGTAAGCAGCAGTGCTTGCACTGTTGTGTTCCGGTATGGAGAGCAAGACAACTGGTGCAATTACTGGCGCAACATGTATTCCATCTTAGCTCTCTAGGTTGGCAACGCATCTGCAATCCCTTTGGTGTTGCGGGTGTCTATGGGCGGTGGTGATTAGGTGACCCACTTGCTAGTTTGCCTTACCATGCTGTATAAAGAAAAAGTGAGAATATACGCTACAATGCTAAACAATATTCAGCTAAATGGATCATATACGTAAAAAATCAATCACATAAATAGCTGTATTATCAAATTATTAATAACGAGTTTTACCCGCGGCTTTGTCCGCGGGATGTTATTTTCTTCGCATTTTACAGGATTAAAAGTATCCTACGATTTACCTCGGGACATGATCTATTTGCTTTTTGGTTCCCTCTCCACTGTCAACGAACGGTTATCTACCACGGAAATCAGAAAACAGGGGAAGTGCAATGTACGCGTGATGCGCGTGCCAACATTACGTACTGTTGTACGTAACCTCCGCTAAACTGCTCCCAGTCGTGTTCTGTCATCCCGTGGAGGTGTTAGTCTCGCGAAATACCTTATTTTTCCCTAGCCATGCCGTATTGTTCAGTTTTAGAGTGCAAGAACCATAGTAGGAGTATAAATCTTCAAAATGGGGTAGTTTCTACCACCGTTAAGTACGATTTTAACGATATTCCATCAAAATCTTAGTTATTTTCATTGTACTAATAATTTAACAGAACATTTAGTCAAAATTCAACCGTACATAATTACAATAAAGTTCATTATTGATTGACTGCAATGACTATTTTGCTCTGGAAGGTTCTGCGCTACGGTTGTGACATCTAGTGTTGCGTAGCGGAACCACGAAGCCAAATTTTTCTTTTCACGTTTACAGATTAAAATGTCGTATAATCAGTTTGACGTTAATAAAAAGTAAGCCTTAGCTTCACTATCATAAGATATATTTTCTTACAAAAACTTGTGTACCATTTGTCTTATATCGTTTGACAATTTTAACCAATCAAGAATATGTTATTTTAGTAGTATAGTATAAGATCATATCCACAAGTGTGTGCGTGTGGCGACACCGGTACCGGTACAAATAATGCTTTAAAGCACTTCCCCTGTTTTTTGATTTCCGTGTTATCTACGGTTAAGTACCGTAAGGCTGCCTTTCCTCTGCGGCGGAACGGAGCCGGCCTTTCTATACATTTCACACTCCAAGCGGAGTCGAGCGGTGCAGTGTTGCCAACAGCTAAACTTAGTGTCCACTAAATTCCACTTCTAAAACCACCAGAAAATCAGTAACAAAAAAATATTACAAAAAAATGGTTTCTATCGATTTTGGCACCATTATTGTTGCCTACGCTAAATTAAATAAAGTCCAATTTGTTGCAGCTTTTACCGACGAACGTTAAACCGTAGTATATCTTAATATGGTCTTATAAAATCTCATGAGTATCTTTAAAATGACATACTTACCAGCTTGATAAAAAAAATCTTGGTTTAATTCCATTTCAATAAACAGTTGATTGTTGGATTGAGTAATTTTATGGACGGAACGGACGGATTTATAAATTAAATTGATCCACAAAAAACCACCAGCCACTAAAAGGAATTATTCTCCACCAAATGGGGGTTCCACACCACCAGTTTTAGTGGAAAATCCACTAAGTTGGCAACCCTGGAGCGGTGTTTCAAATGTATGAAAACGTCGCACATCTCCTGCCGCTCCGCCGCAGGGTAAAGGCAGTCTAATACTTTACGCGGTATGGGAATATGCTTAAATTGAAATAAAGATTTTCTTAATTTCAAACTTCATAATATCTTTACTTTGACCTCTAGATGTTCTGCGCTTGGGCAAAGTTTTTATTCCCTACAGACCGGTCTGAAACTTTTTAACCACTACGTGGCACAGGTGACTCCAATCAGCCAGCTGACGGCGCGGACCAATCTGCCATTGACGTCATAATGCGAGTTTGGCATGGGAAAAGTTGAAGAAATGTGCCAAGTTAAATAATAGTAGGTAACGTTATATATGCAGTATTTACAAACAAAACAAATTCGCTATCCGCCTTTAATATCTCCGGCCGCTTACTCTTTCTCAACCATGCAACGGATTTTGATATGGTTTTCACTATACATTACATCTTAATTTATACCCGCGCGAAGCCAAACAGAACAACCTATACTCAACACAAAGTGAACCCTTCGCACCTGCATAAAGTTTGGATTACCTGTATACAGACTTCCATCCCCGTTTCAAGCCCTTAAAGGAGTTTCCAAAGCACCTTATTACTTAGTGCATCTCTTACAAAAAACGTTTAAGAGAAAAAGTATTTTGTATATGTTTGTGGGTTTTATATGAACATACCGCCGCTTTTTCCCAACCGAACAAAAACCACGTCTACATTCCAAAACTTATCAAAACACCTCGTGAAACCAGCTCAACATTATTCCCAAGACTCGAGCATCTTTTCCATTCGCTGTCCTAGATTACAGCGATGAATAGCACGTATTAACACGTGCTTAAGCGGATTAGCACGTAATGGGCGCTCTGAGCCCATTAGCGATTTGTCTAAACGCCCGCGTTCGCAGAAACCGGGACGAATTATGAAACGAAAAATTACTCAGACCCCGTTGCGACGATCTGGATTATCCGGTTAACTCACTAAGGCCTGTAGCTATAGATCTTTCTCAAATACAACCGCGCGTATCTTGAGTTTCTATAGAGAAACAAAATTAAATGCGATCTTGAGAACGCGGTTGTTCTTGATATACTTACGTAACGTACGATATATAACTATGACTCTAAGTTTCCTACCATCCCTGTTAGAGGGAAAGCAAAGCGAGGATAAAATGAGATCTTGTCATTTTTCCCCACTATTGTATTGCTTTAATGTGCAGGTTTCCCCACGATATTCTTTACCGATAAGCATCTAGTAAATTACTAAATTAAATTTCGCCCCTAAATTCTGAATATGGAAAAATACCAACGTATTATTGTAATTAATAGACAAAGTATTGTAACATAAGTATTGTAATATTAGACTTGCTAAGAATAAACGTATTACCTTTACCCAATTTATGCCCTAACTGAGTTATATTCAAAAAGGATGGATACCCTATTAATAAGTTTCCAACAAACTATGAACCAAACCAATATTAATTGAGTATAAATTTACTATTCACCCCGCAACGTGTCCGTTTATTCGCAAATATATTCGGAGCGACCCAAGTATATGCGCAAATAATTTAATCTGGACATAAATATTTATTCAGTAATTAAATATGGGTCTTGAGTCGGGATAATCTTGATGAGTTTGATTAATTATGCAATCGGATCGGCTTCGTGCTTGACAGTTAGCAAATGGTCTAAAAATATGCATAATTCATTCACAAGTTTGCATCCCATCCAGTCATCATGACAGGGGGGAGGGGCTGAAAAGTTGTATTTTAGTTAGTATTTATCCACACTTTGTATGTCTCAGTCGTTACCAAAATTGTCTCCGGCGTTATCGCAAAATCGTGATTCCAAAATGATATTTTACTACGTAAGTACGAGTCAATTTTCGAGCTCTCTAGACCTTAGATGTAACTTGTATGGCACTCTTTTTGTAAAAAAAAAGAAATTATGAATGATTTTTTTTATTTCTTTATGGAGTCCTATTAAATCAAATAAAACACACTTTGCACATTTTATTACATGTCATGCCTATCAAGCTCTTAACAGCGAAGTGAAGGTTAATTCAGAAGTGTCGCCGAAAATATATGAAACTGACATTTATTTAATGTAATTTCAAAGGCAGCTCATGTAGTCAAAGTCAAAATAACTTTATTCAGACTAGGCTTACAGGAATCACTTATAAATAAACTGGAACAAATTACCTTGCTACTCCGCGGAGAAGCAAGGTAATTTGTTCCAGTTTGTTGAAATGGACCTCCGCAAAGTAACGCCTGAATCTATTAATCACTTATAAATGTCATAAAATTTACCACAATTGTAAAATGACCTACATCACTATGCCAATAGGCTTCTTAAAATAACAAAGGCTTAAAACTTCCCAGACGCACATAAATGGCACCAGTGGCCCGTTTCACTATGCTACAAGTTACAATTTTACAAGTCTAAACCGGCAAAATTGGTCAATAATGACCAATGGCAATGGGCATCATTGACCAACGTTGCCGGTTTAGACTTGTAAAATTGTAACTTGTAGCTTCGTGAAACGGGCCGCAGCTAATTTAATTTTTAGAACCGTTTTTCATGTGGAGTTCTTACTGTTTTAAATGTTAAACTTATTTAACTGGCAAAACCCTAGCAAACAAAAAAGGGCGACCGCGCTAAGTGAGATTACGGTTAATTAAAGAACAACATGCAGCCGCGACTGCAAACGGGTTGACCTAACTTAGCGAATGAAAATGATCCCTACAAAGTTAACAAACTCAGCTTAAACCACTTGTCAAAACTTCACACGGTATTAGCTGCAATACTGTATGTAAATAAAAGATGATAGCCTAGAAATGTTCCTGAGGTAAACCTTGTTTAATGGGTCACGTATATGCAAGATATCCAATGCATTAGGATAGCATCACACTGAAAAAGTGCTTGTTTGGTGGTATCAAACCAAAGGTTGGTTAATTTACAGTAGCCATAATATGACCGGCCCAGTTTAGTTTAGCTGAGTTTATCTCTATGTGCGTTCTTTTCTTATGACTATAGTTTGATAAAGAACCAAGGGATAAATTAAATATGGGCAGGTCAGGTTTGGGCCACAGAAACGCCATAAGAAACATAACATTATTATTATTATTATTATAATAAAGATTAGGTAATGCGATTTTACAAACTGTCGTTTAAATGTACAATGTTGATTTGCAGTACCAGAAATTTTTATTCGGTGGAATAAACCGAAATGCGTGAGAGAACTGAATTAAACCGTCGACTTTGGTACCTACAAAATACGCGAGATATGGTAAATTCAACCAAACCCTTTTTTCAGTGTAGCATCTACCGCCTGTAACTTTCCTATAAATTCACAAATAAAATCACATTTTCTAGTTCAAGTCTTATTTTGGTTTATAATACGTAGGTAGGTCAAAAGTCAACCAATCAAGGCCCTTCTACAATATAGCCATTGGAAATAAAATAACTTAAGTGCTTTCCGTTGTTTCTCCTTCAACAAGCTTTCCTAGATTGCCCGCGTCTCCTATGGTAGCCAGGAGTTTATACAAACAGGGCAACATCCGGTTACTTGCTATTTAATGGGTTGAGCGAGTGTTGGCAAAGTTATCGTATTGTCTGTTCTAAGTTCGTGTTGTATAGAAATGGCTTGGAATTTCATAGTTTCAAGTTAGTGAATGGTAACAGTATCAAATAGTGAATAAACGCTTCATAATCTAACTACTGTCGCGTGATATATTTGAAATAATTATGTATATAAGAAAAATACATACGATTTTCCAATTAACGTAGATACTACAAAGGCTAACTATAGGAATACGGGAATGTTTAAAGTTCCGGCGTACAGACTAACTAAAAGCAATAAATCTTTCATGGAAAATGGTTTACGATTTTACATTAAAATTCCAAAGAATATTACTGAACATAATGATAAAAAGTCTCGAAAGAGATTGTCAAGAAAACATTAATTTTGCAGGAGTATTATAAAACAAATGATTGTATCTTGGACAGGGATGCTTGGAAATGATCCCGACTTCCATGGGGATCCCTGGCTCCAGATAGTGTATATATGAGTTTACTACTAACAATTTAAAAATCACGTTGCTGTTATGTAGTTTTTTTAAATACTTTGTTGAGCTATTAGGTTCTACTTCTCTGGCACAAAATATTTCCAAAGCGACCCGCTCTGCCGTTATGTCCGTGTACGTGGCGTAAATATAAAGAGAATATTTCTAAATTTAAGTAATACTGGATTATTCAAATAGCAGTTAACTTTACTAGGAGTATTCAAAATTAACGTTAAAGCTATTATTTTAATAACCCGGTTTCATTGCTCTTTGTTAAAAGATTCAATAAAGTTTTAAGTACAGAGCTGTGAAATTCGAATATAATTAAACGATTCAGTATTTACACGATCAACAATCATCATTTGTGAAGTTTCTTTCAGGTTCATCTATTTGATTTCCATTATTTTCATTTTATTTGCTTGCCAGTGATAATTAGTCCAAAAAGATTCTACATTTATTGAAGATAGGTAGAGCATAAAGTTCTCATCTATCAATTACGTAAAAAGGGGTGAATTTGGCAAAAAAGGGGGCTAGTTTGATAGTTTTAAAATCGTAATAAAATAAACACGCTGAATGCGAGGAATGTATTTCCGGGTGTCTGTGGGCAGTGGTGATGGCTACCATTAGCGTTTGCCTTCTTATTTTATAATAAAAATGTAACTCATGAAAACAGCAGCTGGATTAATAAAATACGGGTAATCATAATAAAACTAGAATTAAAACTACTTTCTAAAGTCAAAAAATGTTAAGATTTTCCCTTAAGTATCACTAACTTTTTTCCGCAACTTTGTCTGCATAGGTTTCGTACCAAATTCTACCTCCCGTTTAACCTTAAGAGGAAACACAAGGGCCGTTTTTCCATAGAAACGTCGTCCCCTGTTTCCTCTCTGGATAATGCCAATAGAGCA
Source organism: Ditula angustiorana (assembly GCA_963691745.1). NCBI lineage: Eukaryota > Metazoa > Arthropoda > Insecta > Lepidoptera > Tortricidae > Ditula > Ditula angustiorana. The sequence continues at coordinate 247,733 of OY829491.1, forward strand.
ATATTTTTTTTCCAAAAATCGATGGCCACTATTATGCATGTCCCTATGTTTTCCTTTTTTCAATAAATTAATTATTAAAAGAGATATGAACATTCAAAAACTTAAAAAATTGGCCAGATTTTCGGCTGCGTTCATACATTCAGAAAACAAATTTTACTAGATTATTTAAAAAAGGAAAAAAATAGGAACACTGCCAAAGCCTTTCTTTAATTTTTAATGAAAAAGTAGTTAAATCGGTTAAGTTTTGGAGAAGGAATCAGGGGTCTACGAATCGTTGATTTTGTGTACTTTAAATAGGTATTTTCAGTCCAAGCTGCAGCTGTTTCCTCTTAATGAATAGAATTTCCAAAAATCTTATCTTAGTGTAAGTACCTCTATGTTATCTAAGAAACTCATGTTTTTAAAAGAATAATAATTAAGAATACTCTGTCACTTGTAAAATATGAATACTAAGATATAACTAACACAGACATAAGTAATTGACTAACAAATTGTGGATCTAGTTGTCTGAATAAATAAATATAAATAAAAAGAGAAGAAAAAAGAATAATCTTCCATTTTCCGAAGCGTTGGGAGACTCGGACACTTAATGACCTCAGACCTATAAGGCCTACTAGCAAAATAAATGTTTCGTTCTCATTTTTCATCCTCTGAATATAAAGTCTCTAGGTACAAGGGGGTTTAGGCGTCGCATTATCAGTCAGTCTCACACGGAAATCTTTTATATGTGTGAGGATGAGCTTTACATATCGAAATTAGCTGACTCATTTCTCAGTGATCCGTCTGTATTTCTGTAGCCAGGAGTAGAGTAAACGATGAGAATTTGGCGTAAGCACCGAAGGGTGTTTGCTCCCTATAAACTCATACCGAATGTCTGAACAAACAAATAATAATTTCACTCGTACTTACACCGCTTACGAGCTACGATATGAAATCTCTTAATAGCTCTGAGTCAATGATTTTGATGTTTGCTTGAAGTATTTAGTTTTACATTATATAATGACGTTTTTGGTTGTAGCATACGTTGGAGTTGTACTTAAGTATGTATTTGAGTCTATGAAATTGTGTCAACTTAATCTCTATGCTTCAAATTGGTTTTTCTTTTTTAACCAGAGAAAGACAAAATTTATCTTTGAAACATTTAAAACAATCCAACCGGTCACTTTGGAAATCCATGGAGGAGGATGAACATCCTCCATCCTCAAAGAAGTCCACTGCTGAACAGCAGTGGACTTCTTGTGGCTGAGATGATGATGATGATGATGATTTAAAACAATTATTTTGAGTATATGCATATAAGTGACTTTTATTTAAGGTGTGAATAAAAAACATGAATGATTTTATCTTGAAAATTTTCGCCTTGCCGAGTTTTATGGTGGGATTCTATCAGGTTTATTCTAACCGATGATAAATCTTGTGCCTTTAATTGGTTATATTTTACCGGACTGACTCTTAAAGTACCACACTTCAACAGAATGCCGGAGTGAAGTAGTAGATTGCAACTGCATTTCTGCCGGCGTAATGGATCAGCAAAATTTCTAAAGGATAGAAAACTGTATGCAGCCTGTGAGGAATTCCTGTGGACTGTATAATAAATAAGAAATAGAAAAATGAGAATAATGCTAATTTAATGAACTAAATATATGTACATGGATATGGGTGAACCTCGTGGCAGCAGCCTCAGCGGATAGTGGACGCCTGACTCCAAAAACTCTTCGAGCTGGGCTGCTGGCACGAGGTCTTACACTGGCCAGTAATATAAATATACAGAAACAAAACGAAAGAGGCCTGCTTGTCCTTCACACAGCCGAAGATACGACAAGGACAGATGGAGACGTCTGTTTTTTTAATACAACATAGGAAGGCAAACGAGCAACTGGGTCACCTGATGGTAAGTGATCACCACCGCCCATAAACACCCGCAACACCAAGGAGATTGCAGATGCGTGGCCAAGCCAGAGGGCGAAGATGGAAAACCTTTTGTGCCAGTAATAGCACCGGCTATCGATCTCAACGCCGGAACAACAGTGCAAGCTCTGCTGCTTAGCGGCAGGATTAGCAAGCAAGATGGTGGTAGCGATTCGGATGAATCTTGCACAAGGTCCTACCACTGACATCAGAAATCTGACTGAGACATCCGGAGGCCCAAGGGGGGAGGGGACCTACAGGGCGGCAACGGGTCAGCGATTCTCCTTGGGTTGCTGGTTCCAATCGCCAGCGATTACTTCATGAGGTAGCCCGCATGCTCGTGCTCTTTCCATTTTCAGAAAATATTTATTAATTAGTTCTGTTTAATAAAGGTTTGCAGCATTTTAATAGAAACAAACTACAAACTCGAAGTTTCAATTTACACGATACGAGTACGTTCTCGCATACTAATGTGTGGCGCCGTACGTTGCTTAATAGGGCCTGCTTATTATGAGCCGTGCGTGCAACTAGACTGAATTAAACTAGGATGTTAGTCCGAATTTATGGAAAATTGCAACATTTTGCAGCACTACAAGTTAATTTGCGCCCAGCTTGAAGCAAAGTAAGATTGGGTGTCGGCTGTCCAGTCCTACTGGGTGCGATGTATGTGAAATGTTGGTACATACTCGTAGTAAACTCAAGCTTTGCCAGAGTTTCTAGATTAAATTAAATATGAGTTCTAAGGCACGTTAATACAAATAAATATGACTTCTTCAAAGTAACGTCAGGCAACTAGACGTTGCTTTTACCAGTGATTGACATAATTAATTAATAGATTCGGGCGTTACTTTGCGGAGGTCCATTTCAACAAACTGGAACAAATTACCTTGCTACCCCGCTAAACCAGTGCCGTGCTCGTGCAAGTTAGCTGCGTCTGTGCGTCTGTGTTTCATGCAAAAACCCACCCTCCTCCGCTTCCACACGAAACAAAATTCCACAGACACAGTTAACTTGCACGAGCACGGCTCTGGTTTTGCGGAGTAGCAAGGTAATTTGTTCCAGTTGTTAACTAGAAGTGGGTGAAAATCGGCTTGCAAGATTTGAAACGCAAAGACAGCCATCTTTTAAAGAAAAGCTTCGCGTTAGATTTGGTCAAAATATTCTTAGGAATTTGACTATGCCAGAAATGTATTTATCCGAACACACCAACTAGATCGAGTTATCGTCCCGAAACCTTTTTGCCCTGAGAATGTGAAAAATCCCTTTTCGATACCGTTACTGATACCGAAAATTGTTCATTCAATGATACAGAATAACATGGGAATACCTCAATAAGATGTTGGTTCAAGGGTACAGGAAAGTTAAAATATGTGTGATATTATGATAGAGGTTTCTGGAGGACATCACTGATATTTCACAAAACTAAATACTTACTCGTATACTCTAATCATAAATGCTCAGTAAAAAATAATTTCATTAGAATAATAATAAATGTCTTGGGACAGTTAACTGAGTTAACACAAATTGACCTAGTCCCAAAGTAAGCAACTAAAGCTGCTTGTGTTTTGGGTACTAGACAACGGATATACATACTTATATAGATAATTACATACTTAAATACATATAACATCCACGACTCGGGAACAAACATTCATATTCATCATACAAACATTTAACCCTCCCGGGAATCGAACCCGGAACCTCAAGCTTTGTAGTCAGGGCCACTAACCACTAGGCTATCCGGTCGTCAGAAACATTCAATCATTCCATTTCATTTATTCCATTGTATTGTCATGTACATGCATATCGACGGTGGAAATCTCAAATGTCGTAAGGGACATGTACCTTAATGTCCCTTACGACATTTGAGATTTCCACCGTCGATATAAGGTGTTACAGGCACCAGAGGTCCATCCATGACACCCTGTCAGGGCACACAATTACAATTAAGGGCTATTTACATGGTTCGAGTTCTCTCATGCGAGTTGCATTACATTGCGGGCTACTGAGGTATGATGTGATCGATGGATTGATCGAGCCGCGCAATGGAATGCAACTTACGAGAACTTGCGCTGTGTAAATTGGTCCTTACGCATATTCGTTAACGTGTTTATATTTTGTAATTGTGACGTTTGTCTTTGAATCGAAGGAACAAAACTCATTTTGGTTACAAGAGGTTGGTAAACTTTTATGAATGGTGGTAATGTTTTCCATACCCAAATAAATAATATAGAGATGCGCCGAGTAACACTTTTGCCGAGTAACGAGTACCGAGTTTTACTCGGTTCAATTTTTTTTCAACCGAGTACTCGGCCGAGTAACTCGGTTCAATCAAATTCCCATTCACGCGTAAATAAGTACAAGCCGGCTCGCGTTGATACACCCCTTAATCCGCCCGCGCCTTTCAACTACCAGTCACTTGATAGTTTCCAAACAAAATACTTCACGTTGCGCGTCATAGTAGATAAATAATTTAAAAAGTTTGTTAATTATCGATTGACTGTGTGTAGTACCTGATCAGTGATGTTCGATTTTGATTAACACTGTTGTTTTAATTATATCTACCTAAATATATTGCTTTTCTTAAACCGAGTATACTCGGTATTCAAACCGAGTTATTCGGCCGAGTACGAGTATCAAAAAACCCGCCGAGTACGCCGAGTACCGAGTATCAACCGAGTACTCAGCCCATCTCTAAAATAATACATTGGCGTCACCTTGTGGCATTTCATATCAACAAACTGGAACAAATTATCTACTCCTTGGTTTTGCGAAGGATGTTTTTTTCCCGTTTGCGAACAGTGTTCTAGAACAGTGTAACTTTTGATCTTTATTTTTCTGTTTTTTTTTTTATGAATAAATATTTGCTTTCTTTTTTTTTCTTTTTTTTTCTATCGCTTGTTAGATTGGTTTTGTTTAGGAGTTGTATTTCTATTAAACTGTGATCTGATTCTAGACCAGCTGATACTCAGATTTTCTTCTCTAAGGCCTGATTATGCTAGTACATACCAGCCAGTAATTTGTGAAGCAATTAATTCAATCTAAACCGCACCGATTGTTTCCGAGCTCGACAACTCGGTGGCGGGTAATGGCGCGATAGTCCTAAAGACACTCGATTATCGAGCTTACGACGATTACTAATCGATTCAAGGATTTGGAAGGAATCAATTTAAACGTGGAAAGTTTGTAGTTCCCAGGATTAGCGGAGATGCTGCTCTGAATCGAGACAAGCTTGTGGTAAAGTTTTCCAACGACGGAGAAACGGCGGTTTAAGGTATCATGTTTTTCAAAATGCGGTTATCCAGCTTTAATAAACTTGATATGGCCTTTATGGCATTAAGGTAGCGGTCGCAGTCATTAATGGCGGCCTAATAACTGACGAGAAGATCCAGAAACATACATAAAACATACTTTAGTGTTTAGTGGTGGTGGTGTGTAGTTGAGTCTGTGTGATATATGTTGCTTCGTGTGAAAGCGGAGGAGGGTGGGGTTTTGCATGTTCATATATATGTCGCACAGAGGCAGCTAACTTGCACGAGCATGGCACTGGTTTCGCGGAGTAGCAAGGTAATTTTTTCCAGTTTGTTGAAATGGACCTCCGCAAAGTAACGCCTGAATCTATTAATTAATTATGTCAATCACTGGTAAAAGCAACGTCCCACGCTTGTACTCTTGTACGGTCCCTAATTACTATGACCTAATGGCTGGCCCAGAATTAATTTTCCCTCCCTGCATTTCTGTTCAACTAGTGTCATAAGAAAGGGACGCACATAGAGATAAACTCAACTTGGCCTGTCATATTAGGGCCACTAAGATTGTCTTTATAAAGTACTGCCTCTTTCCTGAGAGAGCTCGTTTGCGATATTCCTAACGCCAAGTTTCCTTATTATTGTTAGGGTCAAAGTGAATATTCATTAAATAATTTTATTTTATATATTTTATATATAAATATAATTAAACTAAGAACGCTTTTAGTTTAATTATATTTTTGAGATAGTACGCTCCAAAAAATATATAATTTTTTGGAAAGATAAAGAAAAGGCAATGGTGAAAGTTTATTTTCTATTTATCTATTCTGTCTATTTTAATAACATGACAAGTGCTCGCAATATAGTATATTTGCGTACTATATATTAATTCAACAGTATATAGTACGGAGAGCCGAAATATAGTAAAATACTATATAATATAGTACGGTTGGCAACCCTATTTACCGTATGGTTATGTTAAGCAAGGTTTTTTTTACCTATAACATCAAGTGAAGTATCGTTAGATAGCACATTGAAAATTATTATCAGTATGCTATTATTCATTGTAGAATTTAGGTACCGTTTTATTACGTTCTAAATGGAAAATTTTCATGGTATTCGGAATTTCTAATGCAGCTGTTTTGCCCGTGGTCACCGGGTATGTGGAGCAACAGTTTGTTCTACTTTCTAACTTGATATTTACGTCTTGGAAAATACAATGTTCTGTAAATATTGTAATAGGGCTTTCATCGCAACGGTTTGGAACTCTGTCCATTTTTATAATGTATAATTTTTAATTGGTACTAATCACCGACAGCACCGTTCCAAACAAGAGTCTCGAGGCAGGGGCCTTAGAGACAACACATGTCTATTGGTGAAATAAACTAAAGAGTGTAAAGTTATTGTTTTACTGCCTGCAAGTAGAAGTAGAGATGAAGAAGCGTCAGAGGAGATGAAGTCACGCTTGACATAAGCAAAAAAGAGCTATCAGATCCATCGATATAAGTAGACAATAGATCTGCATACTTGTTCCGATTGTTACAAGCCTAGCGTCACTACTTTGCGACGGGGTGAAGCAGGTGAAGAGGGGTTTTCAATATTTGGCCATTGCAGAGCAGAGTTTGGTGGTCTATTTGATTTCTTGTTACCAAATTATTGTAACCCATTCTCAGCAAATAAAGAATTTAATTTAATTTAATTTCATTTCATTGGTTCAACTTTGAATATTATCGTAAGTGAATAAAGTGCTTTTAAATTTATTAACTAGCAGCGACACAGGCGTCGGATAGCAAATTTAAAAATATAATAATTTATTATGAATAAATGAGTTTGAGTATGAGTATGAGTATGACGCCAATGTAAAACGGACAATAAGCAGAGCTGTTTACTTGATAATTGGCACAGACAGTTTTATTCAGCCTATCCAACATAGTCTACCAAATAGACGATGGTCGGCTACTCTGCCACGGCGTTGTACACAGTTCTATAGTTTTCTCACTTCGATGTATCATATGCCTTCAAAATCTGTCATATTTTTACACATCTCGAATGAATCTCGATGAGCGTCAGAATTGGGGTCCAGAAGCAGTGTAGGGATTGCGAAATGTTAGCGGTTAGAGTTTAGAGTAGAGATGCCACGAATATTCGGCAACTATTCGGTATTCGGCCTATTCGGCCACTTTTTTTGCTATTCGGTATTCGGCCGAATAGTACGTACTATTCGGCCGAATACCGAATAGCAAATCATGTAAAAAGAGACATGTTGTTTTACTCGAAATTATGTATTTATTTCCAAATTACAACATTTTAGTAGTTAAAATTAATCAGTGGTAAGTTGTGATGGATAAAAACGAGCTTTTCAGCATTTTTTGGTAGCAAACGATTGCGCTTTTCATCGTAAACGTTACCAGCCTCAGAAAATAACCTCTCACTATAAACGCTACTTCCAGGCGAAGAAAGATAAACTTTTGCAAATTTCGAAAGGTTCGGGTATAGTTAAACTTCTTAGCAAAATAGTAATTGAGTTTCACTTTACGTATTATTTGTATACTAACAAAGCGCACCGTGACGCGACGCAACGAGAAAAACAGGTTGTGACTTGTCTTATTCCAGCTAACGCGCCCCCACCAAGCATGTACTTCGCGCCGAATATTCGGCGGCCGAATATTCGGCGCTTCGGCCGACAGCGTTGCCGAATATTCGGTATTCGGTATTCGGCCAATTCACTATTCGTGGCATCTCTAGTTTAGAGTACACAGTCGGAAGCTGAATTCCACAGATTGAATACAATTACACTGAGTGTTTGTCACGTCCTTACGCGAAAGAATTTACTGGATTTTTACTTTTCAATTCCACATGTTAAAATTTAATAATACGCTGTTTTTACCCGACTACGGCAAAGCCAAAGGGAAGGGTTATGTTTTTAGCAGTCTATGTTTCTTCGTCGAGCGTCATATTTTTTTACTATACCTCTATCACAGGATCGGAAGGAATATGTATATTAAGTATATTTGTTTATAAACTAAATGTACTTAATAAAAGTTTTAGTATTTGCATTCGTTTTAAACTGTACTATTATAAAGCTGAATCTTTCACTTGAATTTTTGTTACTTCTTCACGCAAAAAGAGCTCAACGGATTTGGATGAAATTTGGAACGGAGATAGCTTATGCCCTGAATTTACACGTAAAATACTTTTATTCCATATAAATCGATAGCGGGATAGCGATTAAAGAAAGACGAACGACGAAGTCGCGGTCGACATATTGTCCTGAAATAAACGGATCATTGACCTACAAAGCCTAGTTTATTGCTCGACATGTTTTGAGCGAGTACACATTGGACGCTTTCAAACGCGCGCTTTGTCAACGCGCGTTCAGAGAACCAGGAGTTCTGTTGATGTGTACACATGCAAGCGCGCGCTTCTGGTCAAGCGTGCGTCAAAAGCGCGTTTACATATTTCCGTACGAACGCGCGTTGCGCAGGCGTCAGCCGCGCGCTTCGAGATACATGCGCCGCCATTTTGTTGTACATTTGATCGCGCGCTTTCGTGTAGAGTAGACGCAAGTTGTGAAAATGGAGGTCGAACATTTTCGAACTGACACACCCTACTAACGCTCGCTGAACGCCGTGCTGAACGCGGTGTGTGTACGCTATCAACGCAGCGCCGAGCGCCCAATGTGTACCCGCTCTCAAGATAGACTGCTCCTGACACGAAACTTCTCGATCCGTGATCTGTTTGTTTAGTTTGCAAATTTTCAGATATTTTAATATAGGTAAATGATTGTGGTTAAGTAGTATGGACTTAAAAATAATCTGCTTAACACTCTATTCCTACCACTACTCCGGTAGTTCCTTTTGTTATGTACGGGATCAAGTCAACTTACCTGAAAAAAGAAATAAAATTATATGAATCATCATTTACCAAAAATATAAGCAATTTTCCCTTCTAGTCTCTAACCTCCTTTCACAAACGTTGCGTAAACCTATGTTAGTTAACATATGTTATGTTTTTATCTATCATTGTGAGTTTACCCTCAAATGAAAGGGACAAAACATTAAAAAGATAGTTATTTTTTTATGAATACGGGGGTTAGTCTAAATGTAGTAGAGCCACACTGCAGCCAGTTGCTGGTTGCGGTACGAATGGACCGGCTCGACTGCGTCAGTACCACACTCTCACAAAATACCGGCGCAAAGTAGGATCTTGCTACTGCGTTTTCGTAAGTGAGAGATCCGGAAGCCTACTGAATTAAAGACAGGTAACGGATCAGCGATTCTCTTGGGATGAGCGGCGGGGATCACTGCCCATCAGGTGATAATTATGCTCGTTTGTCTCACTACGCCATAAAAAGTCAAGGTCAAAATCATAGTTTTCAAAATCATAGAAAAGTTGTCGCTCCTGTAGACATAAGTTATCGACCCACGTTACGTCATATTTTCTTTTCATTAAGCCCAAACTAGCCCAGACACCACATGACTTGACTTGACTAAAACATATTGGACTACCGACCATTAACTGGCGTCCACATGAAATATATTTGTAAACTTTATTCGTTAACCTTATTTTGTGTTTCGGCGTGGGGTTAAAATAGCTGGTGAAATGACCAGCATAGAGGCATCTTAGTCCTCAGAGTTGGCAACGTATTTTGCATAATGTCCATGGGCTTCGATATCCATTTACCATCAGATGGTCTGTATGCTTGTCTACTCCATTTCATAAAAACAAAACCTTATTTTGATTTTGACTCAGATACTACTAACTTGTCAAGATAAAAGGCACGGTATCGATTTACAAGAATTATTTAGTATACTGGCCAAGTTCGATACAGTGCAACGCGTCGTGGCCATGACATTTGAACGCGACTTCATTTGTCGTTCTAATAATTCAATTCATTTATTTCGCCATTAACATCCACTTCTGTTAGTAGACATATATTTAACTTATCATCTATTATTAGTATAACTTTGTATCGATTTTGTAGATTTTTTATGCATAAATCAAAATTGTGGCTACGTCGAATATTTGTAGATCGTAATGAATTCTAATTTTAGACTTTATGAACCATTGTTTACGACACCAATAAATAATTGACTTTAACGTTTTACATTTTTCAAAAAAAAAATTTTTTTTTTAATTTTTCGAGAACTTTTTTTGCGATGGTTTACTTTTGTACGGAATATTAAATCTAGTTTCACATATTTACTAATTAGCTGAGACTTGTATAGTGATTTTCTTCCAACATTTTATTTGATTTATTATATTCGATTTTAAACAAATAATTATTTCGATAGGTTGCCTTCTGTGATACGTTATTCAACAATTTATTCGGTTTTGTTTCTATACCTTCTTTTCTAAGTCAGACACACATCGACAGCGGAAATCTCAAATGTCGTAAGGGACGTCTCTTTTAATGTCCCTTACGACATTTGAGATTTCCACTGTCGACTTGTTTGTTCTTGAAGCAAATTATTACACGGTTAAATAAGTATTGTTCCGAAAATAAAAGGCTTACACGTATTTACGTCAGACCTGCCATCTGTGCAAATAACTGAAAAATATTCTGATGTGTTTTCGAATTAATTCACAGAAAAACATTGCACTTACTTCATTATTTTGATAAGATTTTGACTAACTTATTGTTATGAGAAATAGATGACAATGGAATACAATATTAAAATCAACATAAACACTCACTTATTCCAAGAATAAATTTAAAAAAAACATTAACTCAGAGTATGAAAAGTTTTATTAATAATAGCTGAAAGTTAAAGGTATTCTGTTTTAACATTTTCACAAAGTTACAATTCCGATATCGATAAGTAAGTAATATTTGTACAATGAACAACTCTTAAAAATAGTTAAAATTTTATTTTATGAAATAGGTAGAAATAACCGTAAATAAATGTTAAGTTAGACAAAACACGAATAGTACTTCAGTGTAAACATTCACACACAAAATCTTTTCCTTTGCCGCCATTGACATCAAGTAGAACTTAGATCAAAATCAAAAGCATTGCATGCTTACTAAAAAATAATTTATAACAGTTTCGTAACGACTTCATTACTAATCTGAAATTGTTACGAAACCGTTACGAAACTGATATTCATTATTTTAGTAACGGTACCACGTTTTTGATTTTGACCCACTTAGAAGACTTCTATTCCACAGACACGTCGACATTCATATTCATATTTTTAGATTAAATTAAAACGTTCTGCATGTCACAGCCCTGAATAGAACACATGTGTTGTGTCCCGCATTTGTATGAACCAAATATAATAGTTGAACTAAGCAAATATGCTTCAGTTAGAAGCAACCGAGCGCGGTGAGTACATAGGTACTAGATCTACAAAAATATTCTTCAAAACACTAGTATTACTAATATAGAAACTATGGTTCCATTTTTACAAACATTTATTTAGCTTGCGTGTTAGTTAGTTTGTATGTGCGGGAGAAATATTGAAAGTGAATTTTGACATGTTTTCAGCTATAGCATTGACTTGAAACTTGTTGTATATTGAGTTCAGATGACAATGCAATGCAAGTACCGCGAATAAAATAATATTCAAAATAACAAAAATCAAAAACTTACTTTGAAATTTATTTTTACTATTTGTTCTAGGTACTTTTTAAACGTTCTTTGACTTCTCGTTTTAATAGTTTAGACGTTTCCGTGAGTTTAAATTGTGTGATTAATGATGAAACTACTTAAAAAATCATAACATGATAAAATACTCTAACAAATAAGTAGTTGTAAGTTGAATCAGACACAATTTTTTATGTAGTTAGAAATAACCACACGTTGATTTGTAACTTTTGTATAAAAGCTGTTGGTTCTCCATATTAAATAAATAAATAAAATTAAACAAATAATAACTGTTTTAAAAGTTTAAATCTTTATGCCGTTACTTTTTGAAAACACGACTTTTTGTCTGACTATCACGGAAAGAAGATCAGACATATTATACATTAGTATCATAATAAAATGAAAATGTTGAAAGACAAGTTTTCTTAGTCTGCTCGCGATCAGGAGATCTGAAAAGTTCTCGGATAATCCAGACCAGAGTGCTTAACAAAATACGCAAAAAATACCGTTACAATGCTTTCTTTGCTTCATTAAAATCCTAATACTGTTTTCACACTAATAGTTTACGAATTAAACTAAATTGAAATTGTTTACCCCAGCCTCCTATAGCCCACCAAAGTGCTGACCTCATCGCGGGAACTTTCAAACTGTAGTAGCTATTAAACTACCAAATAACAATTATGTTGTTACTGCTGATCGCGCTGACATGGTTCGGTAAGTCCTCAGTAAGTAATATTTAATAACAAAAGCTTTATTTGACTTCACTAACTAACAATCGATTGGTATGGAAACAAAATAGCTGCCTTTGTTTTAAGCAAACAATAACTACGAACAGGTAAGTGCGTCAGCAAGGTCCGTCAGACTGATGTAATAAATAGAAATTTTGTAACAATTTTTTGACAGACACTTTTTCAATTTTGATAACCGAAAAATATTAGTCAACAAGCCAGTTTGGGGAGATACGAGGTTGAGAAAATAAGTGCAAGATACGTCGCTGTTTGAGAACCGGATCAGGTCCCCCGGATAACCGCCCACGGTTAACACAAATTAAACACGCCCGGTTTACAAACACTCTGCCATTTAGCAGAAAAAATAGGCTTACGGTAACCTGCCTGTTATCCTTTCTCTGTTGCTTTATCGGAAAGCAAAATGTCGGAAGGGTTATATTTTTCCTTTACAAGTCTGTCCTACGTACACAGTGGTACGAACTCGTGTATCTATCTATTGTACATCTATTGCCATCTACAGTTGATATCACGCACACTGATGCATGTCAAGTGTTAGGAGAGTTTCGTTCGAATTTTCAAATTTTTGTTTGGTTTTGTATGGCGCTGTGTACTTGTGTGTGTAATCGTTCACCTCAATTCTAGTTGCGTTACCTACACACGATCGGACGCGTCTCGTAAAGTGGGATCCGCGGTACCTTGGTGTTCATTAGATTTATTTTTAGAGATCCCTAAGCCTGGAATATTAAAATAAAACACTTTGAACGGTGGTTTTCGCGTATATTTATTGTAATTGGAATGATTTCATTGCAAGTTATTTTTTTAATTTGAACTTTTTTGGTCAAGATTCGGTCATTTGTATTTTTTACCTGAACAGGGCTCAATACGTTGGGAATTAGATTCGTTACAATATACGCGATATAAACCGTTCAAATTGTTTTAATTCAATTTCTACAACTCGCGAAAACATTAGAAATTACTAGCATATTATAGATTCTAGGGTGAATGAAGACACTTTGTTTAATTTTTAGTCGATTCACTAAAAAAAAAATCACATCATCAGAGACTTTAAAACGTAGTATTTGCACTTCATGTCGGATGCTGGCTCGCAAACATAGTAAATTTTTTCCTCGTTTTACGTTAAACATTTATCCATTTCTGTTTGTCATGCTAAGCCCGCACGTAGCAAATATAATAAAATAAGCGGGAGACAAACAGGCCGTATTTTATTTATGCACGATCGTATTTTGCACGTTATTTACCGTCCGAATTTAAATGCTGAAAATATGGGCTGAGGTTGGCTGAGGCGGAAAAAGGTGCGTCGGACGATATTTTCCGAACCACTATTCACATTATGGTAGAGCTGGAGAGGGCAAGGCATGGCACGTGTGCCTCGGGCGGGTGGCATGCAACTGGAAATTTTATTTGTCCTTACCATAGGTAATATGTTTTTTAAAGTTGTGTCTGTTGATAATGAATAGATTCAGGCGTTACTTTGCGGAGGTCTATATTAACTTTAACATACATACATACATAAAATCACGCCTGTTTCCCAGAGGGGTAGGCAGAGACCACGGATTTCCATTTGCTACGATCCTGACATACAACTTTCGCTTCACTTACTCTCATGACATTCTTCATGCAAGCTCGTCGGTTTAGGGTACTCGCCTGACCTAGCCTTTCTTCGGAATGTCTCCGATTTGGTCGGAGTACGTTCACCGAGGTCTTCCCTTTCCCATTTTTTTATAATAATAAACTAATAATAATAATAGTCATGTGTTCCAGTTTGCTTTTTCTTTTGGTAAGATATTTTTAGATGTCAAACGTTATGGTATTTTTTTTTCGATTATAAATACAGGTACTTAGACAAAAATGTTTGCTACCCTTGAATAGAAAGTGCAAAAATAGAACCGTTATCATAATGTTCAATTATTGTTAAAAATTAGTTGTTATAACTTCCAAAAACAAAACATGCTGCCTTAAAAACAGTGTTTCATTGCCGCAAAGCTACTTGAATTGACAAAAAGCCCATTTAGCCGCAATTAATCAAAAGCTACGTAAATCATCCACCCTTGCGTTAAGATTTGGGACAATCTTTATTTTGTATTTTTTTTTAATGAGAGATTTTTATTTTATCTATAAGAACTATAGACCTTCATCATATGGCATAAAGGGTTATTTTCCAGTGGCTGGATGCTGGCGTTGGATCGAACTAAATTTAAACTGGCAAAGGTCTTGCCCCGGAAAGTAAACAAGACGAAAATATCCGTTTCTCATAATCCGAGATTATGCGACACAGCCAGAGAGAGAGAGTACGCGAGAGTGTGATAGTCAAATAAATAACAAGGTACGCAAGACCTGCTATTTTAACTCCATTAAAGGAGGCGCTTCTACAAAGATGTATTTGGCATTTATTTCTAACTTGACACCTTTACTCTAAAACTCGATATCTCATGCCACAGTCACACATAATGGCCTAAATGTCTAAATGTATCCAATGATAAACCATGATAAAAAGTTAAAAGTGGATACTACAAATAGATGTACAAACAGCAACAGACTTAGCCGACCATTAAAGAGGGAACAGAGAGAAATTGTCTATGCTCCAAAGGGAATTTGTATATCAACTTTACAGTGCTTACTATAAGAAAGGGAGGCACTTTCGAAAAATGACACTTTCTCGCAGTTTCGTCTTTAATGGTGACTTATATGTATGTGTTTTTGATTGTATCGTAAATTATCCCAAGTTATTTATTATTATTCAATTTACATTCAGTAATTCACTTAATTAGCCGACAGCCGACAGAAGGGTGGGTTATTAATTTCCGTTTTTCTTTTTTATCATCTCATCTACTCATTGGTTAACTAGAAGAGATCCATCAAAGAGATAATTTCGCATTATTTATAACTTCATATACTTTTAGGTTTTGTATAATAAAGAATTTACATATATTATAGCTGTTAACGATAAAAGCAAAAGTCTGCATTTTCTCTATCTTGAAATGTTAAACGAATTCTCTCTCGAATTGTTTTAAACTTTCGCGATTTTCATACATATTTATAACGTCTACTCGTGACCACGGCCGTTGAAACATGGCCGAAACGTCGAGGGAAATTAACAATGTTTTTATCGCGTTAAAGTCCCGATATCGTTATAAATATAAACTCTCTCTCCTCCAGTCCCTGGCCGCGCGTGATGTATCACTCTCGTACACGGTTTCTCTATTAGTACGAAATTTAAATACAAATGGGCCTGACGCCCAACAAAGTGTTGCATTATAGACGTTGTGTAACTAGCTGTGTATTACAGTTCAGTTTAATTGCGCGGAATAATGAGATCATTCTAATAGCTATTCTCCATTTTCAACCGCGGGAAGAATTCATTCTCTATGAAAAATCTATGAAGTTTTGTTGTTTAGAAAAATATCCGTGGCTTAATATACAGCTTATGTGAATAGCGCAAATACAGACAAAAACTGTTGAAGTTTGATTACAGATAACAAAATATGTGTAAGCTGCATTTTCTCGTAACGGTTACTGAATTTAACCAACCCGTTCGTTTGGGGTCTGTAGCTAAAACATTCAAAGTCAAAGCATAAATAACGTGTGTTAGAATAGATACGTTGACGACTTTAAGGTACCTACATTTTTAACAAAAAGAGACTCCATAGATTTTAAAACCACGTAGGGTCCCACTGAAAATCAGAGTCTCGGTTTACTGTGGCAGTATGCTGAGTGGGCCCTTTTTGATTCTAATCAATACAACTGTAAATATTTTGTGATAATTGTACTCTGTATGTGATGTGTGTATGTGTGTATATTGTCTAGAATAGTCTTAAATAAATGATTTTCTTTCTTCTTTCTATCTTTCTTTCTTGTAAGCTCCCACCCTAGGTAAAACAGATGCAGAAATCGGCGTCAAATTTACTGCCCTCTTTTTCTAATGGTTAAAAAAACATAAAGTCGCAGCTACATTTAAGTTGAAGCCACCTGGGCTGAGCTTCCGGAGCTCATTACCACCTCGTTACTGCGACGCAAAAAAAACCTAAATAACCAACGCAGCTCGCCACATTTCGTCTACTTTTCCAACCTCGTATCTCTGCAAATTGTGTAGTTATAGAACCAACACTGCATCGTTAAACATAAGGATGTTTTTGCAACTACATGATTCGGATAGATATGAGCGTAAAAAATAAGAGCATTTTTATTCCAGCCATTTGCAAACTGACTAAGCACGCCGCGTGTCTGGTGGCTCGAATTCAAGGCATGATATTGTCATTTGGTTTAATGCACGTTTGAATGTGGGGTGTTGCGTTGACCATAACGGGAAGAGTAGGTAATTTCGAGTTCTTATTATTTGATTGCCATACCTGTGATTTATTTCTCAACAAAAAAAAATTAAACAAAAAATATGCAGGACTGGGAGAATCAGCCAATTAAATCAGTCTGGATTTCTAGAGACAAAAACTCTTAAATATACGTACAAAGTATTAAAAAAAGTAGACCGTTGCTATTACTAAATACATATAATTATGTATTACAAGGCTATAAACAGAGAGTGTTACTATCGTCTAGCTAGTCTATTTAGACGATAAAATCATTTTCAACCCACCTCCAAAGTCTCCGAAAACTTCAAAAACTCCTCAGACATTTTTTTACGTTCTCCGCCCCATAGCCCCGAAAACTTATAATAACTTTACGGCGATTTCAGAAAATCATCGCCATTCCAATAACTTAATCATGTAACATGAAAGCGCCTGGTTATGAGCTTTATCCAATCTAAACTTGCCGGCGACTTGTGAAAAATGAAGTTTTAAACTAGGCAGTATCAGTGCCACAGAAATTAGCAGTAAGTCAACCTGATTTCAGTCCTATATCCTGTGCTTTTTTCTCCACGCCTAACTCTACCCAAAGCTATATTATTAACGGGAATGTCTATCTCATTGTCTGTCCGCCTTTCACGCTTAAAAAGAGTGTGAACCCAGCTCTTTCCATACAAACGGCGATAAAGTTTTCCACCCTCTAAACCTTAACCTATAGCCATGATTTTTTGTATGTTGTCATTATGCCCTAGAACTAGGTTTCTATTTCTGTTTCATTTCTATTTCATTTATTTAATTAACATACATGTTTACAGTAAAAAAAAACACTCGTACGCACACAACACATTACATTTGATTTGTTTTGCTTTCGCGGGTTTTGGTTTCGCGGTAAAATTTTAATTTTAAATCACATCTTTACTGAAGCGCCACTGTGCACTGTGGGCTTGCATTAATCATTCATAGGATATTAGAAGATTTTCTTCGAAGCCCTGATAGTTTGTAACGGCCCTTAATTACAGTTTGAGTCAACTTTCGCGAGCTTGAGTAGCCTTTCACAGCTTGTGTCCATTTAACTTAGCTTTATATTTACTTTACAATTAATTGAAGTGGCTTTTTTAAACGGACTCGGTCACAATTACAAAATTTTGAAATGGTGAGGGTGCTCAAAGATTTCTGAACAATTCTACTCGCACTTGGCATAGTTTTGTATTTAACTAGTCCACTAATTTCTTACGGTTTTCTCATCGGCGTTAGATAATTAGCAAAGGTACGATTGTTAAAGTGATTCTCTTGGGATCGCTGGTTCCTACAGACAGTGATCTCTTTCCATACAAAAATGTGACAAATATGTACAGCCCCCTGGTGAGGTTTTCCATAAAAAAAGATTAGTTTTTTTATGTGTAGCCGAGATTGAACTGTCAGTCTGTCATCGCCAGCGGGAAGTGATCTAATTTGCAAGCATGCTCAGAGATCACATGTTACAAGTACGCTACCACGTACAAGATATTATATTAATGACTACCAAATCTTGTAAATACAGAGTCATTTAACAGGGTCGGTTAACCTCTGGAATAAATTACTATGGATTTATATATTACCCAAAATTAAACCTTATGTCTTTTAATTAAGGTGATATTTTGGGACGTGTATTATTCAGAAATGGGTCACTTTAATTCTAAGCGTGCGAAATATCCTCCATACATTATCATGTCGTAGATTGTGGCTCAGTCTGGCCAATGCTAAAGTTTATTCAAAGGGGCAAGTTCCCTGGTCATATTTCACAAAACTAACGTATATCAGGTGACAACGACAAATTAGAGTACATTGCGTGTCCACTATTGAAGCTCGACAATACTAAACTCTTAGAGGCATCCACGTGTGCCGAATGTCGTTGTCACCTGTCAACTTGGCGAATAAGTGCGAGGTCGTATTTCGACACATGTCGGAAGGATCAGCGTCGCAGGATACTTGCCGGAAACTTTACGTCTTCACGACGAAGTATCTATCTATTGACAGCCGAGCTTCCCTTTCAAATTGTTGATTACTAGCAGACGCCCGCGACGTCGTTCGCGTGGAATTACTAGACTTTGACCATCAGAGATAGTGAAGCTTTTTTTGGAATCGGTTCAGTAGTCCCAGTTATTACCCCCTACAAACAAACAAAAAAAAGTTTACTTCGTTATTATATTAGTGTAGTTTTTAAAATGAACATTGTTTATTAGAAACATGTTTGGTGATTGTTTTGTTTATTTATAGCGTTTTGTAATTTGTAATTAAGTGATATTTTAAGATAATTATGTATGTGTGAGTCCTTCGCTTGTAACACAGGATAATCTTAGAACGCCTTGAGAGATTTAGATGAAATTAGGCACATGGCTAGATCATGTCCCGAATTAAAACATAGGATGCTTTTTATCTCGCAAAAATCACAAATAAAATCATGCGGACGAAGCCACGGGTAAAAGCTAGGTATACAATTTTTTTATAAAAAAAATATCTACTATAGAATACAACGAGTTTCATTCAAATTACTTTCATATTTTATTTTTTAAATATTAATATCATAAAATGAAATCGTCACTCTATCAATATTCATTGACGGAATCTCCATAATATTGGATCCGAATCAAAGATGGTTTCAGTTACATAAAATTGAATTCCCTTTGAGGCACTCTGGTCGGTAATTTTTCATTGGCTTTAAGTCTGCCGCAAGGTTGGTACGGAACGTTTTAAAAATATAGGATTATGTATATTGAGATCGGAAATTGATTTTTGTAAAGGAAAAGCTGCATAATTTGTTCGTTTTTCCTTTATGGAATACAGTATGAGTCATTTTGTTTATAGTAGAATTTACAGTACCTATTACATTTATTTAGCCATCGTATTTTTATTATATCGTACCTTATACATATAATAAAAATGCACTAGTACAAAAAGATATATATTAAGTGCTACTTTTTCTTATTTTCCTGAAAGGTTGCAACCGCAATTCAAAAACAAACAAAGAAAAGAGTGTTTGGAGCCGCTTATCCAAAAGGGCGTAGAAAAAAAATACGACATTTTAGCTGGCTCAACTTACGAGTATATAGGGTACAAATACCACATACCGATACTGTATCTAAAAAAAACTTTGTCTTTGTTCTGATTATTTTTGTCAGCCAGTTATTTTAACCATAACTATTTACTTTACTTTTTACCCGACTGCCGTCTTATATTTTTAATGTTTATCGATGGCAAAACTAGGTAAATGACGTCACCTTTTAATTTATTAGTTCTTTTCACAAAATAGGAAAAACATCAGAGAACAATTTTTAATGTCGTGAACTGTAACGGTAAGGTTATTAGGACCATAATGACTTTAGGTTTATTATTATTATGTATGTCTTTCCCATTCACGGGACAATAGTGCCCCGGACCTTTGGGAGGCGTGCGCGGAGCCGAAGCCAACACGTAGAGGCCCTTTAGACAATTTAATGAAATGTGATGGGTACACCGGGCGGATGCTGTCCCTGCCCGCATCATAGGGACACGAGCAGAGGCAGCCCCCGCCAGGCATAAAGACTATTGTGGAAAGATGGGACCTAAACCGTACAACACTACAGGGGAAAAACGATGGACTACTGACTGGGCTATTGCGTGAGACATCCCGACGTCTGCCAAATAAAAATGTCTCAAATAAAAGTGATCTTGGCAGACGGTGACTCGCCCTCCGCTAGATAGGCCCCCTTTAAAAGCGACATATAAAATGGCTCAGAGGCAACACCGGTGCGGAAGGCTAAGGGTAGAGAGGTGTCACTGGACTTTAAACTTATCGCCAACTCGCCACTTATGTTTCCACATCTACCCTCGAGCATTATTATTATTATGTATGTCTTTCCCATTCACGGGACAATAGTGCCCCGGACCTTTGGGAGGCGTGCGCGGAGCCGAAGCCAACACGTAGAGGCCCTTTAGACAATTTAATGAAATGTGATGGGTACACCGGGTGGATGCTGTCCCTGCCCGCATCATAGGGACACGAGCAGAGTCAGCCCCCGCCAGGCGTATAGACTATTGTGGAAAGATGGGACCTAAACCGTACAAGACTATAGGGGGAAAACGATGGACTAATGACTGGGCTATTGCGTGAGACATCCGGACGTCTGCCAAATAAAAATGTCTCAAATGAAAGTGATCTTGACAGACGGTGACTCGCCCTCCGCTAGATGGGCCCCCTTTAAAAGCGACATATAAAATGGCTCAGAGGCAACACCGGTGCGGAAGGCTAAGGGTAGAGAGGTGTCACTGGACTTTATTATTATTATTATTTATGTATATTTATTTAAAATCTTAGGTTAGGTTTTTATTATTATTATTATTATAACAGGCCTTTGTTGGCAAGAAAATTAAGTCAAATCTTTTTTTTTTACATTTTCTTTATGGACGCATTGAGAAGTAATTAGCAGCAGTAACATGCATAATGTACTATTTTGCTATTTCAGTAAAACAACTTGTATTTACGAGGTAACAGCAACTATGTCCGTTTAAAATGAACTTTAATTAAACTATGCAACAAAAACTTTATAAAACGGTTAATTTAAAACTGCCTCAATTAATCACTGCCGTAGATAAATTGTCTCGGGAACCTCGGCATTCCTAGACGCTTAGAGGGTGCGAACGTATTCAGCACTCCCTTAAACTTACAGTAACTACGGAAGGCTTGGAGCCACATTCGCTTTTTTATCTTCATGTTTACTAACCCTACATTTATACGATAAAAGTTCAACTTGATTCAGGTAACGCAATGGACATTTCGAGTTAGTTTTGGATTTTCAACAAAACTGGTCAAAATTACTGATGGAGGTCCCTCCCCCTGTTACTTAATTAACTAGACTCTTACTAGAGCATATTTTACATGGGTCAATATTATAAAACAGATTATAACAGTTTTTCTTGCAAAAAATTACCGTATTTTGGATTCAAAGTGTCGGTAAAATAGTTGATGCCTCATAAACCAAAATTATCATCCATTCGTATCTGTCCTCATCGTATCTTGTGCCGCTGACTCCTTCTAAACTCCGCAACTGATTTTAACACGCTCTTGCTGTCATTTACAGGTTTTTCACTGAAGGTTTTTATGTACAATACATGTTAATTGTATCCGTGTGAAGCCTGGGCGGGTAGGCTATATGGTTCTAAAGTTAAAACAAACTCTATCTGACATCTGTCAGATAGAGAGATACATATATATTGGTTATGTATAAATAAAATAGAAACCGCGGTCATAACCAACCGTTGTATAGAAGTTGATCACTTCAAATCAAATTAATTATCGCCTAGGTTATGTAACCAAACGGGGTTACCAGACGTAGCCGAAAGTACACTCAAGGCCGGAGCATCGGGGCTTCAACCCCCCGTTACCGGCAGGGTACAGTTAGCAATCTATAAAGGTGGATTCCCAATGCAAATAACGTGGCGATTTTTGCGCTCGTTGCTAGCAAAGCTTACTTCGTTTAAGCTTTTTATCGCAGCATTCGTACGCGTCACATTGATATCTCTGATAGGGCGAAGCGTAATGGTTGCTCCGTTTTTATAGCTTTGCATGTGAATCCAGCCTATATGTAGACAAGATTTTCAGCACCTGCGGGGCAACTCTCATTTTATGCGAGATTCCTTTATCTAACTATCCTATAACTAACAAATAAAATAAACAACACAAACACCACTACAACCCAACCACCAACACCAAAAACACCAGTCCACACGTGTTTCACCTCTCCACGGGGCATCATCACGTGCTATTGACTTCTCGACGGTCAGTCGACTGACCTCTGGGGTGGCAACGTTTCCGTGTGAAATCAGCATTAGAGATAGATTATGTTTGGGGGGTATGTTCCGGCCGCCGGTGCTGGCTGTACAGTTAGCAACAAACATCGGAGCGGGCACTGTGGTCAAAAATATCCGAACTCGCCCGAACGTATTTGACAGTAGAGTCGAATTTCAGAGGTTTTTCATCGCTTTGCTCGCTCCGATTTCGATGCTGACTGTGCTTGCCGGTTAATTGATTCCTATTCCAGTGACATCAAAGGGCCTGATCATATCGAACTTAAGCAGAGGTTAGAGTTACTAAATTGGAGTTAATTTAATCGTGACTGAGGTTCGGGTATTGTAGTCTGACTAAAATGACTAAATAATTATAAATAGGTACAGTATAATTATTCCAAGAAATGCCATGGCAGGTAAATTTAAGCGAAGTACATGGCTGCCTTTATCTAGAAGATCAATTATTATGTATATTGTTATTGTTAAAGAGAAGAGAGTTTATATTGGTACATTAAGATCTACTTCCAAATTTCACGCGCACGAAATTGTACACAAAAGCTAGTACCATCACGGACTTTAATCGTTGAGCCTGTATGGAATCTTGTCACAGTGACATTGCTTTGGATTGTTTACCAACACGTGGCTACAGATTGGCAAAGTCATTATGATAGGGTTCTGTGGTGGCTTAACACTTATTGTCTGCGACAGTACAAAATAAATCATTATTTAATAGAATATTAGCATCTAGACAGCCCTAGATGGCCTACTTAGAAACACTAAGTCCATATACAAAGGCGCCGAAACCGCGCACTAACTCGTCGCCAACTTCGCGCGACAGCGGCGACGCGTGGCAAACTCGGCAAACTTATCTGTGGTTATTGAAGCCACAAACTTATAATGTACTAGACGTTCTGCGTGTACGAGAGAGAAACTAATGTATTATGTTAAAATTGTAATGACAACACAAAGATAAAATAGAGCAATGGCAGGACTTGAACCTGCAACATCAGCATTCCGTGCCTTGCGTTTTCCAGTTTCGCCACACTGCCGCTGCCCTACCCTGCGAATTTTACAATGTGCTTGGTCTTACGGTCATTATATTATTGATTTTAAGGGTACAACTATCCTCGGTGTCATCTATATGAAACTTTTTAACAAGTTATCATATTCAACTGGGTACCTTTACAGCTACCGACAGCTGACGAGAGATGGCGCCGTTTTTTTTGTTATTAAATTTTAATGTATTATATTATACCAGTTGCACAAGTGAGAAAGAGAAAACCGAAATGACGTTGTCACCGGTTTTAATTGACAGCCAGCCCAAATTAGGCCGCTTCAGTATGAACTTCCGCTTTACTTGGAACAAATACTACTAATACATTTAGACAGGTGAAAAACGGTCACACGTCAATGCTTTGTCAATAAGATCTTTGTGCGTACTGTAATTATATTTCACAAGTACCTACATTCCGAAAACTTAGAGGTCTTGAATCTTATACCACTGCGTCAAATCAAAATATTATTATCAAAACCTTAAAACATTTTTTTAACCCCCCATTTTTTGGGTGAGTGTTTGAAAACGTAGCCGATGTCACCCGAACTAATCGATTGAAGCTTGATTTATCAATTTCGGCTCTCCTTTAGGCGCTACGATGGAAATATGTAAATACAAATAGACATAAAGTGCTAAAATCATAACCATTGCTATTGGCTTTGCCGCAGTCGGATTAAACATCCATAAGAAAACAACATATTCTGTATATAGCTATAATAATAAGTTTACAAAATTAAACCAACTCCCGATCCTCGATACCCATAAATCGGCACCAATTGACAAACAGTTCTGCTGCTACGGAATAAAGTTCATTTTCAACTGTCAAAAGACAGTGATTTACATTCAACAAGTGTTTTATAGCCCGGGAGCCAACACGATCCGGACTCATTGATATTTATGCTCGCGGGGGAATTGTATTTGATAGCTTTTGCAGAGTTGCATTATTAATATAATTTATTAGTATTTAATTGAATTTCGAAGCCTGTGGGAATGTAATTTTCAGGGACGAGAAATTTCATGTAGTCACACTAATGTTATAAATGTGAAAATGTAGGTGCCTTAGTATTGTAACTTTTTGACGCTGAAACGGCTAGACGGATTTAGACGAAACTTGTAACAGAGATAGCTCATTCCCTAAATAACGCCTAGGAGACCTTAATTCCGAGAAACGACCGATGTTTATTTATATTCGTTAAAATTATTTGTTTTGTGTTTTAAAATGTTTTAATAGGAAGGATTCCTTTCCTCGTAATTGCTGGCGAATCTTAACCATGGAGGCCAGAAAGATGAAGCCTAATACATAAGAAATTGACTCAAACCTCTTAATTTCATAGGGCTTTCAGTCATCGGCCTGACCTATTACGGACGTTTACCTGCAAACTAACGAAGTAACTGTTCTTGGAGTTTTGTGATTTCAATAGAATTGCAGTCATTTTTCGGCCATTTGGCATTTAATTAAGGCAATATAATGTAAATTTATATTGACTGTATAAATATCTGACTAAAGTAGACCCCAAATCGTGCACCATTGATAAAGTCGTTAGCAAGTCGTGACAGCTCATCTAACTTAGTAAACCCTGATATAATATTAATAACCGAATCGATACGCTCCCTAACTATGGAATAATTACGTGTCTTACTCAGTTAAGAAGATATTTCAAGTTTACTTAAAACCTCTTTAGGTTGCATTTGAGTCACATTAAAACTACCTTTATTTTTATCTTTTGTCTGAAATGAAACCATTTTTATTTTGATAACCTATGCAATTTTCACAGGCTTAATGTTATTGAGATATCGAGTTGGCTCGAGCGCCTAGCACGAACCATTTCGATACACCGAAACTCGCTACGTAACTCAGTACGTCTCTCTCCTACTGGGTTATTTAGAAAGAGACGCACTGAGTTACGTAGCGATTTAGAGCATATCGAAAAGGTTCGTACTAGTCAAAGTCAAAGTCAAAGTCAAAATATTTTATTCAGATTAGGCTTACAGGTAGCACTTATGAATGTCAAAAAATTTACCACGGGTTCGGAAAAACCTCTGATGAGAAGATACCGGCAAGAAACTCAACGAGGTGTAATTTTTTTAAATAAATCAAAATTACAATGTTATTTTAAATTTCAAATATTCAAAATTTTTACAATTTAACAATTTAACACAGCAGGTGTACAATCTTTGGGGCCAGGGATCGCCAATACAGATCGGGATCATTTCCAAACATCCTTGTCCAAGATATAGTCATTGATTTTATAATACGCCCGAGAAATTAATGTCTTCTTGACAATAGATTTAAATTTTGTATCATTTAGTTCAGTTATGTTTTTTGGAATTTTGTTGTAAAATCTTACACAGTTTCCCATGAACGACTTATTGGTTTTAGCCAGTCTGTAAGTTGGAACTTTAAGCTTTCCTGTGTTTCTAGTAGCCTTTGGCTTATCGACGTTGGTAGGGAAATTGCATATATTTTTCCTAACGTACATGATTATTTCAAAAATATATAGCGACGGTAGGGTTAAGATGTCTATTTCCTTGAAAAATTCCCTTAATGACTCACGAGTATCCATATTATAAATTGCTCTAACTGCCCTTTTTTGCAAAATGAAAACTGACTCAATATCTGCAGCAGATCCCCATAAAATAAGGCCGTACGAAATAATGCTATTAAAATAGGCAAAATAGACCAACCGTGCCGTCGCTACATTGGTTAGCTGCCGAATTTTTCTTACTGCAAAAGCAGCTGAACTCAACCTACTTGCTATCGCTGTGACGTGGGAACCCCACTGCAGTTTAGAATCGAGTGTTATTCCTAAAAACACAGTTGATTTTATGAATTCAATCGTTTGACCATCTAATTTGATATTTGAGACTGAAACTATATTAGTTGAATTTAACAATGGTTAACTAGATGTTGATGAGATGGTGTCTGTACACTTCATTGTACAGTGTGTTAGTGAGGATTACGACGAAGCCCTGAGGCCGCATCGCCTCTCCTACACTTAATTCAATTAGATCACTTTATATGCATTTTATTACGGGATAAAGACTATCAATAGACCAGTCACAAATCATTGTTTGTATGTTCGTGATCGTACCTTTACGGAATATATATATTTTTAATCTATCATCCAATGGTTTGGAATAGGTAATTAATCCTTCCTTTTAAGACTGTACCGCTCTAGCGCTCTCCATACAAACGGAAATAACATTTTCCACCCTCTAAACCTAATGCTGCTGCCGTTATTTTTTAATATGCTATTTTTGTGACTTTGAACTAGGTTTGTATGTTTTGATTTTTTAAATATTTCCTTGGGTTTTGAAAATATAGGCGCTTTATTGTTTGTATGAAACTACTTAAATACTAATGTTCTAAAAACTGTAAAGAATATAAAAAAGTCAAATCATACAAACCTAGTTCTAAGGCATAATAGCAGCATACTAAAACATCTTGGCTATTTATTAAGGTTTAGAGGGTGGAAACGTTATCGCCGTTTGTATGGAGAGCGGTTTTTGTGGCTGGGTACACACTCCTCGAGAGGTTTTTAAGTATTAAGGACTTTATATACCCTGGCTTTATCTACACTCATAATACATTATATTTTGATTTTGAAACAGCCATGCTCAATTTTTGGCATTCTACCGACGACAATGTCATTTTCGAGCAGATTTTTAATCATATTTTACAAGCTAAGAATAAACATTGAAGCATTGTGGATGGGTCAAAGTTTCTCTCTAATAATAGAACGTAGAAACTTACGATCATGTTCTCTTGTGTAGAGGAAATTTTGCGTGATCGATGGATTCCAAAGTTATGTACAGTACGGATCTTTGGGCCGGGTTGTAGCTCAAAGTTGGACGCAAAATGTTTGACGTACCAGTTTCCTGGTACACGTGGGAGTTAGACTCCTGTACCATGGACGCCAACCAAGCTGAATTATGGGTCATTGTAGAACATTCTCGTAATGAGTAGTCATTGTGGTATTAAGAAATTAAATAGGATCGTTAGGTTTTACACCTTTATCTACACATATATCATAAATGCTCTATAATGCGTTCAGAAACCGTAGGCAATGACCAGCATTATAACAATTAATAATTATTATGAGAATTTTTCTAATTTGTTTCTATATTTGTTTAAATTCATTTTTTATTACATTATTTTAATGTGTACAGTCTATAGATACATATTTAATAGGTACCTAGGAATAGTAGCTAGTACCTAGCAATGCAAGTCATTGCCCTATGGCTTCTGAACCCATCATAGAGTACTTATGACATGTGTGTAGATAAAGTAATGTATGCAACTGTACATAATTAGGTCTTAAAACACTCGTGTGATCCTATTATGAAACTCGCTGGCGCTCGTTTCATAAAACCACACTCGTGTTTTAAGACCCCTCATTATGCAACAGTTACATAAAATACTATAAATAGTCATGTACGCCGCTGTTATAAGATGGTTGGGCAAATTCGCAACGTTTATAAGATCCTATAATACCTACGATTCGAGATAATAGACATAGGCAAAACCCCTATAAAGTTGCTATAAGACTTAACTTGTTAAGGCGATTCTTACAAGAGTATACCAATTATTTAACAATGATTTTGCCTCGTAAAAGTCTCATTGGAATGTATGTATGTAAATAAACAATAACTAGATTCGGAATTAGATGGCCGGTGTTGATACTCTATTGGGTTCGTACAGTCGACCAATGTGGTTCATAGGCCACTGTTGAACTCTTTCACAATAAATGTCATAATGACTTCTGAATAAATGTCATAATATATTTATAAAATTATCGGGACACGCGATAAAAAACATATTGTTAATTTACCTCGACGTTTCGGCCATGTTTCAACGGCCGTGGTCACGTGGTGGTATAGTGACCACGGCCGTTAAAACATGGCCGAAACGGCGAGGTAAATTAACAAAATATTTTTTATCGCGTTAAAGTCCCGATGGCGTCATAAATATGTCTAAAAATCGCAAATTCAAACAATTTAAATATCATAATATCCTAACGATGACACATTCTACAGTGGCCTATGAATCATAATTAGCTGACTGTACTCTACGCTAGCAGTCCACCTCCGCATTTTACTCAATTTAGTGCTGAACTATACCCAAGTCTGGCGCTAGGTAGACTCAAGTAGGAATTTAATTATGGGACCTAAGTAGTGGGCGTAGACTCAGTTACTAAATTTTAGGCTAATGTTCCTACCTAATAATTATTCAATCTCAGAATTAAAGTAATTTACATAAACACGACTTTACCCACGGTTTCACTCGTTTGATATTATTTTCAATGCAGTTTTGCGGAATAAAAAGTATCCTGTGCTTTATCCAGGATATTTATGATCTATCTGGCTTCCAAATTTCATTTACACCCAAACGTTGATTGAGGAGCATAAATCCGAATACCAAAATATGTATCATTACTTTCACATTTATGATATTAGAAGAATTAGTTTTAAACTTTCGCGATTTTCACACATTTTTATAACGTTGTCAGGTTAGCGTTATCAGGGTTATCAGGAACGCGATAAAAGTATATTTTTGAAGTACCTCGACGTTTCGGCCATGTTTCAATGGCCAAAACGACGACCAACGACGACGAAACGATGGCCGAGTCGAGGTAAATCAACAATAAACTTGTATCGCGTTAAAGTCCCGATAACGTTATAAATATTAGTAGAATTAGGTTTTAAATTCTAAAAAATTGCTTAAAACTCGCACTTTCATAGATGATCCACCCGCTAAGCAGCAGCGCTTTTACTGTTGTGTACCGGCGTGGAAAGTAAGAATGCCGGTGCAATTACTGGCACAAGAAGTATTCCATCTTAGCAACGCATCTGCAATCCTTTTGGCGTTGCGGGTGTCTATAGGCGGTGGTGATCACTTACCATCAGGTGACCCACTTGCTTGTTTGCCACTTTCATCACACATGGTAAAGAGAAAAGTTACACGGTTCTTTTTATTATTTAGTTGATATTTGCCGCTAGCATGTCATAACAAAGCTTAAAAAAAACAGTTTTTAACTATACAGAAAGTAACTCTAATCAGAGTACAATGCAATCCCTTAACAATCAAAATCTGTGTTAATTAACTACATTCAGTAAACTCGGCGTAAAGCACGTGTCGTGTCCGGTTGTTTGCGGGCGTGCCCGTCGTGTCCGCCGTCGGATCACCGTGTCGGCCACAAAGACGCGTGTTAAATAGTGACATTATTTGCTGTTGCAACACCTATATACAGCAAGTCAACGTAAAAAAATCGGGCTATTTACGGATAGTCCTATGATGCACTAAATACAGATGTGCATACTCCAAAATGGTTACCATCTCTTGTTAATTGTAAGGGTTCCCTTTTCCTTTTAAAGTACGGAACCCTGTAAAAAGAGGATGTTCTCAATTCGACACCTATGTTTTAACTTTTAGTATTTACTAAAATAAACTGAGTAGATGTAAAAATAAAATAAAAATAAATGTATTGTATGTATTTTAATAATACTTGTATAACTACAGCTTCAATCACAAACACTGCAGGACGCATATCCATGTAACTTCTTATAAGTTTAATAAAAAAACTGAAGCTATAAGAGCTATGAAAAGTTTCAAATGAACTAAAGAAATTTTCAAATTGAAACTTTCACTAGCTTTTACTGGAAGTTGCGAAGTTTCGCCAAAGGAATATCTTTAAAGATATTGATTACTTTCAGAAAAAGATGCTGTAAAAATTTACTGTAGCTAATACTCATTGGCATCACTATATACCATACCACTATTAGGCATCCGCATGGCTTCCGACAGGTATAATCAGGATGTGTTGTACATAAAAACCTAAATTGTTTTAACCTTTCGCGATTTTCACACATATTTATAACGTTATCGGGGCTTTAACGATGTAAAAGTATATTGTTGATTTACCTCGACGTTTCGGCCATGTTTCAATGGCCGTGGTCACGAGCAGACTGAAGTGGAGGGTATTACTTTTGTTTAGCCGCGCGAGTTTTACGAACTACCCGCACTTTGTCTTGTTTATTTTTCACCGGGATATCGCTAATATACTTATATCGCGTTAAAGTCCCGATAACGTTATAAATATAAAAACCTTCCGTAAACAAATATATAAATGACAGCTTAAACCGCATCAAAATCCGTTGCGTGGTTTAGGAAGAGAAGGCGGTCGATGATACCCTATAAGAATTTAGGACAGACAGGAAAAATAGCGACTTCACTTTATACATAGTGTGTAAAGAAGAACAGGAAAAGAAGATAATAGTATTTTATGCAACTGTTGCATAATGAGGGGTCTTAAAACACGAGTGTTTTAAGACCTAATTATGTACAGTTGCATACATTACTTTATCTACACACATATCAAAAGTACTCTATGATGGGTTCAGAAGCCATAGTGCAATGACCTGCATAGCTACTAGCTACTAGTCCTAGGTACTTATTAAATATCTATAGACTGTACATATTAAAATAATGTAATAAAAATGAATTTGAACAAATATAGAAACAAATTAGAAAAAATCTCATAATAATATTGGTTGTTATAATGCTGGCCATTGCCTACGGTTTCTGAACGCATTATAGAACATTTATGATATATGTGTAGATAAAACAGTTTAAACGGTTTATATCGCGTTTATATATTGGTTACCTACGAGACAGGCTGTGCCTAGTGGAGGAACTAGTGTAATTTTTACGGGAAATCGATGCTCTAGTGAATTACATGTAAATCTTTACTGCCTATCTTTTGTGTTGTATGCTGTATGCGTAATTTTATACAGAAATAAATTTGATTGATTGATTGATTTATATGAACCATTATTATTCCCGACGTTTTACCCGTCTGCCCGTGAATATGATACTTCTGGCCCTAAAATGACCGGCCTAGGTTTAATTTATCCCTCCCTGCGTCTCCGTCAAACTAGTGTCATAAGAAAGGGACGCACATTGAGATAAAATTAGGAAACTTTTGGCTGGCCGGTTAATCCGGCCTGTTAGGACCACTGAAGTCTCGAAAGGTCTGGAATTAGACTCGATGCAATATACGTTTTTTTTATACTACATAGGAAGGCAAACTAGTAAATTGGTCACCTGATGGTAAGTGATCACCACCGCCCATAGACACCCGCAAAACCAAAGGGATTGCAGATGCGTTGCCAACCCAGAGGGCTAAGATGGAATACCTCTTGCACCGGCTGTCTCGGCTCCAAGCCGGAACACTACAGTGCAAGCACTGCTGCTTAGTGGCTGGATTAACGAGCAAGGTGGTAGCGATCCGGGCGGACCTTGCACAAGGACTTACCAGCCACAAATATATGAATATAAACTGATTCAATTGCAAAGTTCACAAGTTGCGAAAATATAAGTAACTATTTTCGGATCGTATATACATCCATGCAATAACGCTCAACGTGAGAGCTTGTAGTTGCCATGACAACGGTTAATAATGACGAATCTGTGACTAATTCCGGATATTTTCGTCACTAGTTAATTAATACCGCTCTAATGGAAACCTATCGTGTTGAAGTATTAGCAATTCGATCAGATTCTTTGTAATCGTCCAATCGAATACTTATAATAAGAGAACAGGAAAATGTCTAACAAGATTACGTTAGACCAACTGCGCATAGGTTTGTTTTGTATTTTATAATAACCCAAAGAAGGAACATAAAAAGCAGAATAAACGTCATTAGTAAGAACCCGGCGTCTGCTCCTCGAATCAAGTTGAATTGAACTGCAATAATTTAAAAAAAAGGAAGAAAGAGTGGCGGCTATAATGGTAGAGCCTCGCTCTGACGAATTTTCCATAAAAAAAATTGTATAATTAAACTTAATTTTATATCACGAAAAGTGGAATTTTTCCGAAGTTTGAAATGTGGAACTGAAAGATTTTTTTTATAAAAAGTTTAAAAAATTTCATGTTACTTGTAATTAATGTTTCTTAAAATTAAAAATATGTCAACCATTTAAAAGGCAACCAGTAATTAACCGCCGTAATGGCGACGTCGCGCTCAAAAATCGTCTAATCCGGCCGACTTCGCACCTAATTGCCGAATTTAGCGAAGCAATTTGGCCGAATGTGGGCTCGGCTAAAATATGGGGGGCCTAAAAATTGGATGTTAATGTTTTCGGCGACATTTGGGGATCATTTGCGATGATCCGGCCCGTGCGGACTAGGGAAGGGACAGGAGGAAAGTTTTAATTATTTATTCCAGTATTTAAGTAAAAACTGACCAAGTGCCACTCAGACTCACTCACTGAGTAATCCGCACGTCTATGAAATACATATATTTACGGAATTTGAAGAATTTGTATTACAAACTTCGAATATTGTTTTTCTTAGTAGATAGATAGATAGGTAGAGTAAGTTTTCATCATAAATTCAAACCCATGTGGCAACGCTGTAACTGAAGCCTTTTCGTTTTTTTTGTCGTTTTTTATTTTCATTCCCTTTTAAAGGTTGACCTTCCTTTCGACCCCTTTTCCAAAAATATACTTTACATCTTTTCTTTTTGCAATACCACTGGGTGAGCAATATTTAATACTATTTCATAAATATGTATACTAATATCATTAGTAGTTGCTAATATGCCGCTGAGGCAGACAGATAAACCAAGTGCTAAATAAACACTTACTACGTTTAGCAGTTATCCCTGGCTTGAGATAATGGTGATGACTAAGAAGAATAAACAAAAGCATCGTAATAATACTTAGTATTTTCTGTACTTGTAAAAATACTCTTAAATACAAATACTAGGTTGCATCCCTCACCCGTAGGGCGCGGGACGGCCGCGTAATTGTAATGTTTGTAATCTCGACGAGAAAATTAAAAAATTCAATCTTTCATTTCGTTTTAGTTAGCGGGGGTAGCGTTTCATAGAAAACGTCGACCAAGAAACTTTGAAAACTCAGCAGAAGACAACTCAGATACATATGGGCAACTGCTGTTCCTGTGTACAGCTGTACATGTGAACACTTTGTCTCTTAATACACTGGATACAAACTGGAAACACTAGATAACTCTTAATCTTAGAACTATACTATCATATCATCCGTACAACCCCTGGACTCTCTATTCCCTGTCTTCAGGAGGTCAAATAGAAGGCATGAAATAGAAAAGTACATCGAATACTCCAACGGTGAGAGAGTACGTTTTAAGAGGTAGAACAGTTGTCCCTAATCGGGGCGTTCATAGGTCATTTTAGAACTAAAACACTAGCGAAGATGTGACTATACACAACGAAGATTGTAGAATGTGGGCGAAGAGGCCGAAACAATCTAACAAATTATGTGTGATTAATGTTGCCCTCGTCAGAATTAGAACGAAACTCTTTGGAATTGATTACACCGCTACCAGAATGATTTTGTTAACAATTTTTAATCTGACCGATATTGGAAAACGCCGGTATTGTGCCGTATTGTGCTACCAATGTGTCTTGAAAAAAGTCAGCTCTCATATTTAGAGATGAGAATGTGAATTTTATTCGCATAATGGTTTTCGATTTTTTGGAAAATATTGCTGTTTATTTTATTTGACATTTTCATTTTTCCTCGAAAGGCATTCATAAAGTAAGAAACTGAGCAAAATATACAGCTACCTTATCATCAATTTGTAACAAAAATAAATGCTTTTCTTTTTGCTACAAATGTAGCATCGTAAATATTTTGATATTAAGATTCGTTTAAACCTGATTGGAACACAAAGAAGTGAAGTGAGATCCGTAAGCCTACACTACCTAAATGCCGGCAACGGATGAGTGATTCTCTTGGGATCTCTAGTTTGCATGGACGGTTATGATCACTGTGCACCTAGCACGAATCTTCTCGACAAGCGTTAAGTCGTTATTTAACTCAGTACGGCTCTCTCCTACTGAGCGTCTAGTGTAAGTTTTTGATACAATAAAAGCAACGAACAGAGTTAGCTTCGCAATTACTATCGAAGCAAAGACAGCGCCTCTTGCGGCGCGTATTTGCAACCAAGTATTTCCATACAATTTAGAAGTTAACGCTAATGCGTTCGAGACGTTTTTTGACAGAAAACTTACACCAAAGGCTCTGGGCTGGTTAGAACGAGTTACGTAGCAAGTTAAGAGGAAACACAAGGGCCGTTTTTCCATACAAACGTCGTCCCCTGTTTCCTCTCTGGATAATGCCAATAGAGCAATATTTTTTTCCAAAAATTCGATGCCCACTATTATGCATGTCCCTATGTTTTCCTTTTTTCAATAAACTAATTATTAAAAGAGATATGAACATTCGAAAACTTAAAAAATTGGCCAGATTTTCGGCTGCGTTCATACATTCAGAAAACAAATTTTACTAGATTATATAAAAAAAGAAGAACATAGGAACACTGCCAAAGCCTTTTTTTAATTTTTAATGAAAAAAGTAGTTAAATCGGATAAGTTTTGGAGAAGGAATCAGGGGTCTACGAATCGTTGATTTTGTGTACTTTTAATAGGTATTTTCAGTCCAAGCTGCGGCTGTCTCTATTGCACTCTGCGGGGGGAGGCTTGATAGATGGAGGCAGCAATAGATTTTACAAATACCTATTTTTCAATTTTCTAGACCTTGGTGTTTCCTTTTAACACGCGTGCTAGGTGCACTGAAGCCCCGGAGCGCGACTCGCCTTCGTACTCGCACTCGCACTCGCACAGATCGCTTCACTGAAGACGATGAATTAGATCAAAAGCTAGTATTGAATAACCCTTAAACTCCGTTTCCAAGCCATAAGGCAAGTTTATGACCAACATGATCCTGATATTTTATTGCCGCGTCTCCCGCGCAGAGATCACGTGCTAACGTTTATGTTCCTCTATCGCCGCCGTTTATTGGCCGCGGTATCTGACACGGTTACGAGGGGAAATTTACGGATTTACGATTCGCAATTGATGTTTGAGAACCTTGTTGGAGCCGTGGCAAAGGTTGGGAAGCTTTGACGGATTGTATGAAAGATTTGCATACGTTTTTAACGGAGAGGTACTTTTGTACGTAACATATGCGTGTACGCCTCACTAGAATCCTATTTTAGGAACTTTAGAAATGCACCAAAAGGCAAAAAATAGATTTGATTGGATATAAGGAGCATAGAAATACGATTGCGTAGAAGGAGTTTTTAAATTAAAAGCGAAATTACAACAGCTGATCTCTTTGCTTTAACACGTTCATGTGCGCTACGTAATAAGACGTAAAAAAATGGTATATACGGCGCAACAGAACGTAAATAGGCGTCAAAATAAAAAAAATTAAATCTCATACAACGTGACTGAACGCCGAGCGCCCGTACTAAATTCTATCAGCTACGTCATCGTGCTACATTATGTCAAAAATTGGAACCACTAGTGCCACGCTATATCCAACTTTACCCTCACTAAAGATGACTAGAGTGCACATACTAGCAGCGACGTCAGCCCGCCAGTTGACGTTAAGAAACGTTCCTGTCAGATTTCGCGTTATTTTTACCTACGTTGTATCACAAAGTCTATAGACGTCGTTGTATTTTGTATGGGGAAATACTGTGCGTAACAACGATATTCTATAAAATCGACTGCGCACGTGAACGTGTTAAATTACAATGCAATATGCCGAAAAGAGACCACTACGTAATCTAAACCCTCTTCAATTGATAACACTGTACACACATGAATTGTCAAAATGTTCACCTTTTGCGGGTGGTAGGACCTTGTGCAAGGTCCGTCCGGATCGCTACCACCATCTTGCTCGCTAATCCTGCCGCTAAGCAGCTAGACCTTGCACTGTTGTGTTTCGGCATGGAGAGCAAGACAGCTGGTGTAATTACTGGCACAAGAGGTATTCTATCGTAGCCCTCTGGGTTGGCAACGCATCTGCAATCTCTTTGATGTTGCGAGTGCCTATAGGCGGTGGTGTACACTTACCATCAGGTGACCCACTTGCTTGTTTGCCTTCCTATTTCATTAAAAAAAAACCTTTGGTGTACATTAATGTAAGTTTTCTGTGGTCGGTACTAGTGAATTTTCTGACATTAAAAAGTTCTTCCTGTAAGCATAATATGTTTTAATTTTGAATTTTGAATGTTTGAATTTTGAATAAAGATGTTTTAATTTTGTCTTTGACTTGTAACTTATTCGCCGCGTCATAGGACTTATAAGCTAACCTCCTATTTAACCGACGTTAAAAAAAGAAGGAGGTTCTGAATTGGCCTGTTTTTTTTTGTACATAAATCTTAACTTTGTAATATTAACGATAGAGCTCCTTTTGAGATATATTTACTTCAGAATAAAATGTCACTTTCCTTAACGAGAAGCATCTTGAGAAGCAAATGCAAAATATTGTTTTGCGTTCGTCGTCACGGGACGTTAATTTAATTTTAAGTGGGACGGCAACAAGAGTGTCCTAATGCCTTCGTGTCACGACCTTTTACAAAATACTTGCGAACAAACATGTAATAAACTCTTTTCTTAGCGAACCGACGAAAGTAAATAAGCACAGATAAACAAATAAATATAATTTGGCATTTACAATTACTAGCTACCAAAGAACGGAAAACCGGTTGTTCTCTCTAGAAAAAACCGGTTTTAACCGGTTATTTCTTAGAGAAAAAAACCGAGCTTGCATTCCCGAACTAGCTACCCGTCCCGGCTTCGCATTGGTACAATTAGGTAAGTTGAACAAAACAACCTTCCGTAAAAGATCTCTAACTGAGAGTAAAAACCATATCAAGAAGAAGAAGAAGTTTAGAAGGAGTAAGTGGCCGAAGATATAAAGACAGACAGAGACAGGTAGCGACTGTATTTTATACTAACGACCCACCCACAGAACCCTATCATAATGACTTTGTCAATCTGTAGCCACGTGTTGGTAAACAACCCAAAGCAATGTCACTGTGACAAGGTTCCATACAGGCTCAACGATAAAGTCCGTGAGTGTACATAAAAAGATTCTGTAAAAAAATCTCTAAATTACGTGGTTTAGAAGGAGTAAGTGGCCGGCGATATGAGTCCTCATACAGATAGGGACAGATAGCGACATTATTTAATACTTTGCAAAGACTATTTAAAGATAAAGGAGATAATATAAACGAAATTATTAACATCCACTTCTAAAATATTTCAAGTGCCTACAATTATCTTTTACAGTTTCCCTTTAAATGCTATATTTATTTATATAAAATACACTGCTTGTAATCCACCTCTTAAGGGAAAGTAGCTCTAAACTCATTCAAAAATAGCTTTCTCCACCCTAAAACACGGTCTATAATAAACGAACAATAATTTTAATCTTCGTCGAAGTACCGGGTATTTGAAACGTCGTTAAAATAACACCTTCCCTTCATAGCTTCAGCTTGAGATATGGAAGAGTCTGAACAAACAACGTGGATAGTGGCTCGTAACTATGAATAATTATTAGAACCTAAAACATCTTAACTAAAAGGCACATCTAAAAAATCACTATTTGTCTCTTCCAGGGGTGCAATTTTCCAATGTATGTACCGTCAAGGAAATTGAAACACGTACCACCGTAGAACCTAGACGAAGAGACATACGCATGAAATTTGTATGACATAGCTTGGCGTTTAACGCGTCGCGTCATTTCGATAGGGTTCTAAGGTGGTACGTGAATATATTTCCAATACTGTATGTATTTTACTATTTTGTTATCAATATATATATATATGTCATTTATTCAGAAACAATCAATTTGCCCTTAAACATGAGGCCTGAAAAAAGCTCGAAACATCGGGAATAAGATTAATTTCAAATTGCCGTTCAAACTGTTTTATTTCAATTAAAGTTTTTTAATGTGCTATCGATGGCACCAAATCTTCATCCCTCCCACAGCCACGTCTATTAAGCAGCCTATTCACTGACTTAAAACCGATCGTTTTACTTCACCTCCGCCGTAATTACGAAGACAATGTGCTGGCAATGATTTAGACTAATCGCACTCAGCTACAGAAACCGCGTGGAGTATAGTCATAGATCTGTTATAGTTAATCGTATTGATCTGTTAAGTATAATTAAGGTTGCATAATTAAACACCAGATTAAACCTAATACTATTGTAATCCATTTACAGAATTATCTTGTATATGTAAGGACTATTTTGAAAATTTCGTGTAAGTAAAGGCATTGAAAGATGTATCGCTTCGTACGAGATAGGGATTTTGAAATTATCGTACTTTTTTATTTATTCTGGAGAAATAGTCTGAGTTTTATCAATTTGAGTGGTTATATTGTCATGCAAATATATCTATCTATTTTTATATATATTATCACACAAAGGCAGCTGTTTCGCACGTGCACGTGGTTTCGAGGAGAAGCAAGGTATGTTCTAATTTGTTGATATGGACCTCCGCAAAGTAACGCCTGAATCTATTAATTAGTAGTTCGTCCATTCAACGGACAGATAAGATAAGATTAATAGATACTCCTGATATTTGGCTCGTATGGAAGCCTGTTGGACCGTACTCAGATCTCAAGCAGATGTTTAGCCCGGGGCCCCATTAGAGACAAAAGGGCCCTTACGCGTGTGAATATGACACGTTGCCCGGATATATCCGATGTAGGCGGATTTAATGAAGCTAAGGTAAAGAGGCATATATTTAATAAACAGTAAAAATTGTATACTAGACTGATTTTTTGCCAAACATCCTTGAATTAAAAAATTGTAGAGACCGAAACTAATTTTAAATTAAGTAGGTAATTAAATGCTATGTAATGACAACACAAAGAAAAATCTAGGGTAATGACAAGATTCCTTGGTAGCATTTAAATTTAATAATTTGAATGTTTGCCATAAAAAAAAAAATTGGAAGAAATGCCGATTACAAAAATTTTAGTTGGTTAGTTTTATTATTTTCTTGCATTCCCGTAATTTTGTTTTTTGAC
This sequence comes from Ditula angustiorana, assembly GCA_963691745.1. NCBI lineage: Eukaryota > Metazoa > Arthropoda > Insecta > Lepidoptera > Tortricidae > Ditula > Ditula angustiorana. The sequence goes on from OY829491.1 coordinate 287,263, forward strand.
TCCGTATATGATATGACTAGCTTCTGCCCGCGGCTTCGCCCGCGTGGCCTACAGAAAACAAATGACATCTAAATCCGAAAACCCCGAAACATCGTTATTTATTTATGATGAGCAGCTGCAATTCTAATTTTCAAGTTTATTTTTATTATTATTATTATAAGCTCACGCCTGTTTCCCTTTGGGGTAGGCAGAGGCCACAGAACGTCATTTGCCCTGGTCTTGGCATATTCCCTCGCTCCCTCCACACACATTCCTCTCTTCATGTATGCTCGGCGGTTCCGTGTACTTCTGGTTTGACCTGTCTTCAGGACATCACAAATTTGTCAGTCACATCACCTTCATAAATTTGCTAACATAATTGCCTTTCATCCATTCGTTCAACATGCCCAAACCAACGTTACATTCGTTTCTCTATTCTAGTCACTACATCTTTTTTCAGACCTTACCTCTCTCTTATAACACCATTTCTCAGTCTCTCAGTCAGCTTGATCCCACTCATACTACGCAGAGAACGCATCTCCACGGCATTTATTCTACTCCTATGCTTCTTCTCGCAAACCCAGCTTTCGTTTCCATACATCAACGTGGAAACTAACACAGCATCGTGAACAGCCGAACGTCGTAAAAGGCACGTTTGGCTGTTCACGTTGCTGGATGCGACATTCTGGCTGCTCACAAAAGCACGCAGAGCTCCCAATTTCCCGCTTTCACTCTCTTTTCAATGTCTTCATTGTGCTTTCCATCCCTAGTTAACATACTACCTAGTACACAAACTCTTTCACTTGTTCAACTCTTTCATTACCAATCTTTATTACACATTCAGAAACCTCTTCATTCTTCTCTTACACCATTACTTTCGTTTTCGTAACATTAACTGTCATCAGTGTCATCCCTTAAAGTCTTCCAACTTTATATCTTCGAAAAAGCCTCCATACCTCCATATAAAGTTTTAACCCCCTCCCCCCTCCCCGTGTTACCCCGTTCAAATTAAAAATCTAAAATCTCTGAAATATCTCATTATTTATTTATAACTATCTCCTGCCCGCGGCTGCGCCCGCGTGGCCTACAGAAAACAAATGTCTTTTTTTTTAGAATCAAAAAACTTATAAATGCTCTCACTCTCTCTCATATTTTCACCGTCCGTTTTGCCCCCTTCCAATGTAAAAATCCAAATACCCTATTCAAACAATCATTTTGAAGTTCTTATTTTTGAATAAACCGATACCTCCCCTCCATACAAAGTTTCACCCCCGTTTCCCACCTCTAAAATTCGATAGTCATAAAACCCTGAAACACATAATTATTTATTAATGATAAGTATCTAAATTCAAAATTTCAAGTTCCTATTAAAAACCCGATACCTCTTCTATCCATACAAACTTTTACTCCCCGTTTCCCCCTAGAAATTTGAAAATCCAAAAACGCGTCATTATTTATTTATGATAAGTAGCTGTATTTCAAAATAACAAGCTCCTATTAAAAATAATCAATATGTCCTTTCAAACTTTCACCCCCGCTTTTCCCCCTTTAAATGTAAAAATGCAAAAATCCTGAAATACGTTATAATACTTATAAGCTATTTATGATCAGTAGTTCTAATACAAATTTTCATTTTTATAACTTCAATCAACAAAGACTTTCATACAAAGTTCAACCCCCACCCCCTGTTTTCCCCCTGAAGGTAAAAAATACCAAAAATGGTTTCTTAGCGGATGCCTACGTTATAAAATAAGCCTATTTACCAAATTTCAGCTTTCTTGATTCAATAGTTTCGGTTGGACGATGATCGCAAATCAGCCAGGACATGTTTGCGCGTGGCAGACAGACAGACAGACGGATAGACGGGTGGCAATAGAGGCTTAGTAAGAACACGTTACCACGCACGTTATTTTGACTTCAATACAAAAAAATTGTGAACGAACAACTCAAATACAAAATTTCATCCCCCTTTTTCCCCTTAAGGGTTGTAATTCCAATAACACTCGATATACACGTTGCGTTTTAAGCCTAAATAATAAATGTAGTGTTTTTTGCTGTGAAAATGTAGGCCTTTCCATACACAACTTTATCCCCCTTTTCACCCCTTCAGGGGTGGAATTATCAAAAACACTGAGACCCGTATAATTTTTTTTTTTACGTAAGCCTAACAACAAAATTTCAAGATCCTAACTTCAAAACTAACGGACTTTCATACAAACTTTCATCCCCTAATTTACCCCCTTAGGGGTGGAATTTCCAAAAATCCTTTCTTAGTGGATGCCTACACTATATAAGGTATCTAGGTCCAGCGGTTTGGGCTGTGCGCTGATATATCAGTCAGTCAGTCAGTCAGTCAGTCAGGACTTTGAATTTTATATATATAGATTAGATACTTGATAACTTAAACCATAAAATAATGATCAAAGGATAACCTAGTGTTAATTGACTCTGACTACAAAGCTAGAGGTATCGGGTTCGATTCCCGTGAAGGGAAAATATTATTAATAACTTGGGACAATTGACATCAATAGACTTCTTCTTCTTCTAAGTACATTCAACCAATTCGATTCATAGGCCACTGTAGAACATTGTCGCAATGTGTCATCGCTGAGATATCATGACATTTATTGTGAAACAGGATTTCGACAAAATTTGCAACAACGATACTCTGAATTAACACACAGACTATCTTTTAGCTCGAAAAAAATAAATAAAATATATTGGTATCATGAATAGCTCTGTGGTATCATGCCTATCATGAGTCACAAATTTGGCACATGTCATCGAAAAATACCGTATTGACTATGGTTAACTCTTTCACTGACACATGGGAGCGTATTTAACCGCTATCGACTGTAGTAATATAATATGAACTTTCGATAGAAACTCTTGGTAATGGTACTGGTCAGTTCTGTTAAATAAAAGGGTAATTCAATGTTACTCCATTGAGTGAGTGAAAGCCTTTTTATTGAAAACGTTAACAAAAAGCTTGAGGACAAAAGCTGTCGATTGTTTCTTCAGTTTCTTTTCTTTTGTATTGTTCAATGAACCAAAGTAAGATAACAGCAATGCCGTTAAAATAAATTCTTTAATTTTACTAATAAACAAAGGATTTTGATTTTACCATTAGGTACATTATCATGGTATTGGTCGTACCATTAAAGGTTCCGATGCTGCCTCGTATAGAGGCGGAACACATGTAGATCGTGTAGGTTAAGTGTTCAGAGATGGTGGTTAATGAAGGTTGGTTTTTACATGAATTTATATATGTCACTGTAACTGTTTTCCACGTCCGCAGCACTGGTTTCGCGGACTAGCAAGGTAATTTGTTCTAGTTTATTAATGTGAACCTCGTTAACGCCAATCTCAGACATAATCTAGATCTCGTCAGATATTGTATGGATTGCGCGTGACCTTAATAGCTAACTGGAAATAAAATACACACAAACATACAATACATCCAACGATTACTTAATACCGGGATACGAGTAAAGCCCTCTTTCAACAGCCTTTGACGAGAACTCTTTTATACGTTTCATATATAATAAGCTTTTTTAAAAAATAAATGTCAAGGTTATCAAAGGACCTTGATAGTGATCGTAACCTTTCACTAGAAGCTGGTCTGTTTATTATAAACCTAATAACCGCACATAAAGGCAATCAACCACTTTTGCTTAAATAGTCAATCTGTGTCCCTAACGTGACCGGCCTAGGTTTAGTTTATCCCAGCCCTAGTGTCTGTCAGACTGGTGTCATATGTACATTAGAAAATTATGGCCATGTTAAGGCTTAGTTAGGGCCACTAACCTTATCTTATCTTATATACTAGGGGTCCTTTAGGATACTCAATACTCAATACTCAATACTTTATTGCTTTTCCACAATGTGTATGTTACAGGTGTTAACTTAAGCTATGTGTTCATCGTGGACCCTGTGGTGGATACACTTCGACCCAGTGGGATCTTTTGTGTAAGGAGGGGTCCTTCGCACTTAGTCGCTTTTTCCACTTCCTCCATAAAGTGGATGAAGTGGTTTAGCGTTAGTGCCTTGAAATCTCCTGGTTAGGGGTATCACTATCAAGGGTAACCATTAACCTTAATTGTTATAAATAAGTTTTTAAACAGAAAATTACGGTAAAATTCAGATATCACTGTCACTCACATAGCATATATGCTATACTTATGAACTTTCGCCTTCTCATCGCATTGATACTTTGCTTTGTGTAATTGGTACACTCATGTCGTATTAAATGTGCAATTACCTTGGTTTTTTTCAAACTGCTGTAATTTTTTGTAACCTTTGTTTCTGATTTATCTTGAAAAAAAATGAAATTATTTACTCGCCCGCATGATATTAGTTTCTATGCATTTTACGGGACAAGAAGTATTCTGTTTCAATCCAGGACATAATCTGTATGCCAAATTTCGTCTAAATTCGTCCTCAGACCGGTCACAGTATGTCCACTGATGAGAAGATACCGATAAAAAAGTTAAATGGATACGAAGAGAAAATATAGGTACGAATAGTAAAGTTCCACAGTTGGTCAGACTCTCAGACTGCAAATATTTCGACTGTACCAATGTATAAAGCAATAAACACATTCGTTGTTCCAACATTAAACATCCAACCGTCCCTGGACAATGCCCAAAAACAATCAACGCCTAACTTCCGCAAATTAAAAAACCGTATGCGCCAAAAAATATTTCAAATTAAAACTTTTTGAACCCAAGAGCAGGTTTGTTCGAGTTATTTTGGAATTCTATTATTATTGGCGCAAACACACGAACGCCATCTGTTGTCATTTGTATGGTAATTAACTGCATAGTGCGGCGTTCTTGTTATATCAGCGGTTTTTATTGGTCGTTCCGAAAGGAGAATTACAATATTCGTAATTGGTTTTTAAATTCCCTGCCGGTTGGTGTCGTTAAATTTTATTTATTTTCGATTGGTAGTTTGTTCAGCCTTGTTTTGATTGCTGTTGTCATCGATTTGCGTAAAGGGAATTGCAAATTCGACGCTACCAATGCAAAAATTACCCATACCATAAATTGTTCGATACCCATACACACACCTGTGTTCATTTAATGAAAGTAAAAAGGAATAGTTGTATTATTAAAATAAGATCTAAGCAATTCAATATTTGTTTCTCTGTGTTTTTGTCAATCCGAAATGATAACACCATTTCTTAATAGATTTTTCATTTATCTAAGTATTCTATGTTCATTTTGACGATTCAATATAAATAATATAATTTTGTGGGTGGTAGGTAGGGCCTTGTGCAAGGTCCGTCCGGATCGCTACCACCATCTTGCTCGCTAATCCAGCCGCTAAGCAGCAGTGCCTGCACTGTTGTGTTCCGGCGTGGAGAGCAAAAAAGCCGGTGCAATTACTGGCACAAGAGGTATTCCATCTTAGCCCTCTGGGTTGGCAATGTATCTACAATCCCTTTGGTGTTGCGCACTTACTATCAGGTGACCCACTCGCTGTTTGCCTTCCTATGTTGTATACATTTTTTTTTAAAGTTATTTGACATTTTGTGCAATTAAACTGTAACTTTATACTGACTGAATAAATAAACTAAACTAAGCTATAATTTGGACGACCGGATAGCCTAGTGGTTAGTGACCCTGACTATGAAGCTAGAGGTTCCGGGTTCGATTCCCGGGAGGGGCAAATGTTTGTATGATGAATACGAATGTTTGTACCCGAGTCTTGGATGTAATATGTATTTTAATTATGTATTTATCTATATAAGTATGTATATCCGTTGTCCAGTACCCAAAACACAAGCAGCTTCAGTTGCTTACTTTGGGACTAGGTCATCATCAGCTTATATTCGTCCACTGCTGGACATAGGCCTCTCCCATGGCACGCCACTGAGCACGATCCTCGGCCACTCTCATCCAGCTCTTGCCAGCCGCCTTGCGAAGATCATCTTGGGACTAGGTCAATTGGTGTTAATTGTCCCAAAAAAAAAAAAAAAATTTGATAGCTCAATTTTGAATTTCTTGCTATGAATCCCTAACATGAGTTGCCAACTTTAGTTTATTTCTACGTGTGTCCTTTCTTTCGGACAGTAATTTGACATAGACACATATAGGGATAAAAAACGTGGGCCGGTCATGCTAGGAGCACGGAATAAACAACGTTATTCCACAAAGATTTTTCGAGAGCTCTGTGCAAATCCATTTTTCAAGAAAACTTCCCCGTCATTAGACGATGGATAGTAAATATTGATACAAAATGTATCAACATCGGCCACTATCAATCTCGTGTAAATCGGCGTACGTCCGACCACTATATGATACATTATATGTATATATTTATACACAATATAATGTACTGTGTCATCAATCTTGATACAACAGAGCCAATGGGCCTTCACTGATTAAGATATCCGCGGCACGTCCGGATTGAACCTTGGACGTTAAGCGTGGGTTAAAGAATACTCCTTAAATGAGGAGGATTATTTATTAATTATAAGGACATACGAAATATGGGTCAAGGTATTATTAACCAATAATTGAAAATTCATCCCATCTGGTACCTCACTAGGTGTATCGGTTTTTGATCGAAGCTGACACAACACTGCAGCACTGCTAGAAGCATTATCTGTGGTCAACCGGGTATTTTACGCGTTGAGCTGTGCTGTCATTCGATGTGCTTTGTAAATGTTTAAAAATTAGAATAAAAATGGTTATTTTCTATAAATAAAGTGTATTTCTTCTATTAGTATACGAATATGCTATTGAGTAATCATTGACATTAAAACGCGACTCATTCAGGTAGATATTTAAAAGAGAAACAATCAAGACCTGGTGTTTTTTTTTGATAAATAGTATTAAGACATATAAATATTTTCTCGGAATTTTTCTATTTATATTATTTTCTCTAAGTTGTATCGTTTCATGTTTTTTGTGGTTATAATAGAGTTATTGTATTGTATCTTAGGACGATTCACATAGGCAGTTTTCGACGGGTCTTGAAGTTGCTAAATGGATGAATAAGTTGATAAATTGATTGATTGCCTGAATCAGGCGCGGCGCACTCCGCGAAGCTACAAGTCGTGCTGCACACCACTGCACTGGGGCCGGCGCAATTAAGTTGCCGCGCGTTCGAATGAATTAAAGTTATACGATAGGCAGAGAGGCGTACAGTAGGACGCTTCTTATAGGTAGTTTCTTTTTTGGTGGCCTGAATGTCTCAAATCGTAGTCCTCGCGAGAGGTACGGGCGACTACGATTGCTTAGGAAGTAAAATAAATAAATGCATCGTAAGGGTTATAATGAAGATCGAAGGGTCCATCGGCCCGTGCGACGCCTCCGGTCGGCAGTTCGAACCACCACCAAAGGTCATCTAGAACGGTGCACCCTTTGATCGTAATTTACTTTACTCATAATTATATGAATATGAGTATGATCTTAACGACTAGCCCGAGTGGTCGCCATAAGACCCATGCTATATAGGTAGTTAAACGTCGGTTTTGTTCGAAGAGAGACTTCTGATTGTTTTTAACTTTCGCGATTTTCACACGTACTTATTACGTTTGACGGGACTTTAACGCGATAATGTACTGTTTATTTATTTACCTCGACGTTTCGGCCGCATTGCAGCGGCCGTGGTCACGAGCAGACTGAAGTGGAGGGTGTGGGTAAATATGTAAATACACAGTATATTATCGCGTTAAAATCCTGACTAACCTAATAAGTATCAGACACTTCTGTACCTGGTATATTATATTTAGTGCTCGAAGCCAAATATTGGTACCTAAAGGTATTTGATTAAGTATCTCGTATTATGAAACCTCTCTTTAACTTCCCACGCCGGTGTTTCACGCACCTTCACCCAATATTCTTACATGATCAGCAATATTAATTAACAATTTTAAATTAGTTACACAAATTGTTTGAATTCCGCTCAATATCAACATACAAGTTAGACCACAGGGACTGGGAACATGGGAAATATTTTTGTGAATAAACTCTGGCGTTTTTGTGGTAACCTTTGCACTTGGGTTGGGAACTTTTTGAAATACAGGAACAAATTGCAAGCGAGTGTGGAACTTTGGACTGATATTGCGGTGAGAGTTAGGAACAAGAGTTATAAGAACATTTATTGTTTTTTGTTTTAACGACTATTACGTTCAAAAAAAGTTATACAAAACCGCGGCAGTTACATTTGGTAATAAATTTTGATCCACTTCCAGCGGCCGCATTGACTTACAATTAGGTATGACACTTTCAAAGAATGCCGGCGCGAAGTAGTACCTTAATTTAACGAATTTGGCACACAAATAATAATTATTTAGGTTTTTTCATTCAAAAGTATTAAAATGGAGCAAGCCGTCACCAAGTAGACTGCGTTATTTGATTAGAGTATTAACCAAATAATATAGATGTTTTCTGTTTTATTAAATAAAATATAATATATTTATATCGTTACAGGGACTTAAACGCGATAAAAATATATTGATAATTTACCGCGACGTTTCGGTCATGTTTCAACGGCCGTGGTCACGACTAGACTCGACGAGACAAGACGAGGTTAAGTCTCCTCGTGACCACGGCCGTTGAAACATGACCGAATTGTCGAGGTAAATTATCAATATATTTTTATCGCGTTTAAGTCCCGAAACGTTATAAATATGTGTGAAAATCGCGAAAGTTTAAAACAAAATACATATAGTATTATTATTAATAGTTGGCAGCCCTAAGAGAAAGGAAAACTGAAGGGACAACCCCACACGTGAATACCAAGTGGATCTAATTACAGTAGTGAGGACCCACCTTAATGAGTCTCAGAAATTATTAATTAAATCGCCTGTTTGTACGCACCTTTACAGTGTTACTGATGGTTACAAACTCGACGTAAGAATAGAGGATTAAGTGAGTTTGCATAGTGACACTTTCGAAACTAGAAAATGAAATTAAATTAAATGAAGAACCGGACAAGTGCCTATTTGACTTGTGTAACCCTCAGGTTGGGTACAAATTTGGGAAACAGATAGCTTGTCAATCAAGATAACGGAGTTCCGAAGATTTTGGCCCGTTTCATGTCTTACCTTTTTATAATGTGATAACTACAAATGAACGATTTTTGGATGGTTTCTTTTACTTGTGCTCTGAAGTCTTGTTTCTTACCGAATTTAATAATTCTAGGTCAACGAGAAGTACCCTATAAGTTTTAAATTATTTGCTCTTGACAGGCAGACAGACAGGTGAACAACGAAGTGATCCTAAAAGGCTCCTTTAGCAGATACGCAACCCTAACATTAAATTAAATATTTATTGCGTATGGAATTTGAGTAACATATTAATAAAATAGTTCGTTGCGTGACTTTGAGCTTTCTTATAAGGCCCATAGTAAGCGGCCACGTTTCAGTGCCATAAGTCATCACTGGTAACACACATTGATCATACACTCTCGATTCGATCTCTTCGAAGTAACCGACATAGCCCAGCGGATTAGCAAGTTGAAGTGGCAAGGGGCAGGGCACATAGCACGGAGAAATGATGGCCGATGGGGTCGAAAAGTTCTCGATTGGCGGCCGCGTATTGGCAAGCGCAGCGTATGACGACCAACCACAAGATGGTCCGATGACCTCATACAGGTGGCAGGAAGGCGCTGGTTGCATGCTGCTTCCAACCGGTCACTTTGGAAATCCATGGATGAGGCCTATGTTCAACAGTGGACTTCTTGTGGCTGAGATGATGATGATGATGATGATGATTAATAAAATGTATCGCCTAATACTCGTGATGGAAGCAAGTAGCAACTAATGATTTTCTCATTAACTTTTATCCGACTACGACAAAGCCAAAAGAAAGGGTTATATATATTTTACTAATTATTTAAGACTGTTAAGAAATAAAGAGGCAAGGAAATATCCTTATTACTTAAGAAAAGCTTTAGCAAGTTATTCATACAATTGTCTCTATTATACTCCGCCTTTAAATCCTTGAAACTCTTAAACTAAAACCAAGCATTAACCTTCGGGAATACCATTTCAACCGAATAAGAAATAAAACTGCAATAGCCCCATTCTTCATTGTCACCAGCCCTTTAATTAATATTTCAGCGTTTAAGAGTTTCCACTAACTACAAAACGTACTGATAATTGCACAAATCATCTACATGTTATACATTACCGCGTAATATACAGATCTGTTAAATGTGGTTCTCTTTGAAGCAGCAATGGAAAGGACTGAAGTGTTTTGCTTCGTGTCGTTTTGTTCAGGGAATAGTTATTTGGTACAAGCCTCGGGATCCCTCATTACTTGTGGCATTCGCAACTTTTTTAAATCTCCCGTTTGAAGATAAAACTGAAATTCTTTAGGTTTCTTGTTTTCTTGCTTATAGTTTTCTCTTGCTATAATTAAGAAGAACGGTACACTTATTTTTATTTGTATTTTAGTTAAATTTCCATTTAAAATTTGTACTGTTAACTAGTGGTTTGTGACGATTTATGTCAAATGATCATGTTTTATGACAATTAAGACAGTATTCACATACAATGTAGTTTTTTAAGAAATAATGATAATTTATAATTTTTAAGTATATTTTTTCTCATATTATACTTAATTTAGAATACCTATAATAATAATAGTTAGTTTTAAAAATACTATCCTATCTTTGTGCCTTTACAGAGTTTATATTGATGCCATTCATTATTTTTAGAAACTCTTGCACAATGTAAATATACCATTAAAGATTTGATTTGGTTCAACTCTGGCTTCTTGCTCCATTTTTTTTCTTCATCCAATTAGGAATCCAAAAGGCACTTACAAATAAAGAGACCACTCAAGTAAAGGACTTTCGTCGTAACAACCAATTTTAATGTAATTTGTTGTTATAATCATCGAACTTAACAAGGTATACATATAGTTAATCCTGCCGCTAAGCAGCAGTGCTTGCACTGTTGTGAGCAGGACAGTCGGTGCAATTACTGGTACAAGAGGTATTCCATCTTAGTCCTCAACGCATCTGAAATCTCCTTGGAGTCGCGGGTGTCTTATCTTATCTTATCTTATCTTATCTTATCTTATCTTATTTTATAAAAAAAAGGCTAACACGCGTGCTCACTTTGTCGCTTGTTTCTCAGTGCGTCTTCTTCTACCGAGCTAATAAGAAAGAAACCCATCGAGCGACAAAGCGACTCGCTAGTTGCTAGCCATCCAGGAAACCAACGTGACTCGTTGTCAGGCACCGACGTCACTGGCATTGAAACCCGCCTCAAAACAGAAACAATAACTCAGCTACCAACTACCCCCAATTACGCCTTATTGTAGTTGCCAACAATCGCCGAATTCCCATTTAGCCAAATTAAACTGTGTATTGACTGTGGTATTGAATAAGTAATCAGGCGGTGAATGGCTGTCGGGGCCAGGGATGGTAATCAAGCTACAGTGTGACTGAGGCGTAATCTTAAATTACCTCGCCCCGTTTTTTGAATAGGTGTCCAATTTGGACGTCGAAGACGCCACGTGCCTTTTGGGGCTTTTGGATACAATCCCGGAATTTGCGTTTTTGGTGTTTGTTTGTTTTAAAGCCATTGTGACGAATGATTAAAAATGGGGTCGTTCAACTCGTGACAGTGAAATTAACAGTATTTAAATATTTTTATAATCGTATTTTCGATTTCTTGTTTACATGCAAATTAAATTTAAATGCTTTATAACGACAACACAAAAAAATAGCGTAATAGCAGGACTCAAACCTTCAACCGATACGTCGAAACCTATCGTCCCCGTTGGATCAGATGAGATATTAAAAATGTATATTACAAAAAATCTGTTCTTTGAGTCCCCACGGGCCTAAAGCAATGTGTAAATTTTGAGCAATGAGCTGTCGGACGATTCGTCTTAATAAGTGTTAACTGGATTTATGAGCAATAATCTATTATATATAGCGACCTGCCCGGCTTCGCACAGCTGCAATTTACTAACGAAAACTTAATTAGAATGTATTTATTGTACACAAAAATCTTTTGTTTTTTTTTCAAATTACAATGAATACCGTATCAAATTCTGTTGCGTGGTTTAGAAAGAGTAAGTGGCCGAAGACATGAGGATAGACAGGAACGGACAGCGACTTTATTTTTACTTTGTAGTGAAGAAGAAGTTCAAGAAGACTAAGAAGAGGTTCAAGAAGACTAAGAAGAGGTTAAAGAAGACTAAGCAGAGGTTCAAGAAAACTAAGAAGAGGTTCAAGAAGACTAAGAAGAGGTTCAAGAAGACTAAGAAGAGGTTCAAGAAGACTAAGAAGAGGTTCAAGAAGGCTAAGAAGAGGTTCAAGAAGACTAAGAAGAGGTTCAAGAAGACTAAGAAGAGGTTCAAGAAGACTAAGAAGAGGTTAAAGAAGACTAGTGGTCCGCCCCGGCGTTGCACGGGTGCAGTTTACTAACGTGGAAAACCGTTTTTTTTTACGACTTGATTAGAAACATTTAATTTTCTTTACTATACGAAAACTTAATAAGAATGTTTGTTGCATAAAGACCTTCCGTAAAAAAATATCTAAACTACAACGAAATCCGTGTAATAAACCGTTGCGAAGTTAGAAAGAGTAAGTGGCCGAAGATATGAGAACAGATAGAGACGGATAGCGACTTTGCTTTATACTATGTAAGGTAACTGTACCAGTGGTTGACACGCGCAGAAAATTGTTTGTACCAGTAGTTGACATCATTCTCTCTCGTTTTTACTCGTATGGTTCTGTATCTTCTTGTCACCTACCCATTGGATTACTGTCAAGACCGTTACTTTGAATGAAATATGAAAGTATCTTTTATTCGAATGTATCCAAATTTTAGAGGATATAAAAATAACCTTGGCAAATACCAAAAATAAGGATGAAGCAGTCTAGTCTAGTCCCTCTTATGAAAATCGCCGTTCACATTTCATATCTTCGGCACACAGCCTTCGGATCAAACATAGTCAAACATAATAAAGAGGGCCCAAGGCGCCTGATTGCCTCATACTTGTGTGTAATAACTTGTTCGGACATGCCAAGACGTAAGCCTATCCTTGTTGGAACAGGGTGACTGCAAACAACTATTGCTTGATCAAATTATGGCGGTCACCATTCAACTATTGTATTTTAGGAGTATGGTACGGTAATAACGGTGGGTAACGGGATCTTGACTATTTGCAGTAATCGGATTAAAGTACTTTCTTCTATGACATAACCGTATGCTGCCTGGAAGGCGTCAGCCGAAAAACTAAGCAAAACGCCGGCGCAAAATTGTAAACGAATCACGTTTTTAAGTATCAGAAACAAATTTTGTGTAACACTCAGTAATTAAAGTTGCGTCAGTAAAGAAAAACATTAAATCGACATTTTATTTTTGCCAAGTTATCATAATGTATTGCGAAATTTTATGCATTGTTTTTATCTGTGGTGTCAACCATTGTCTCTCTTTTTTAATTCGTATGTTTTTGTATCTTCTCGTGAAACACTGGGTCACCGTCAATGACCGGGACCTTAAGCTTTGAAGAAAAAATATTTTAGGAAAATTGTCTGACAAGGTCATAAAGCACTAAAGTCTCTGTCCACTGTGTACGATACAATACACAATATAATACAATATGTTTTATTGAATACCACATTACAATTTCACAGAGTTACAGATAAATCTTAAATATACCTAGTCATAGTTATACGAGTATGTTATAGTTTTATGTAGTTTTAGTTTAGAATTTAGAATCACAAGGGTCCCGCTTAAATTACCGTTTTGGTATATCGAGGGGGTGTGCTGAGTCAGGGGTGGACCATGAACTTGTGGGGCCCTGGGCTAATATTACTTGGGGGCCTGCCTACTTAGGATTAATGTATACATGGTATAAAATAAGGTCGCTATCCATTTCTCACTGCTTTCATGTCTTCGGCCACTTACTCCTTCTAAACCACGAATTTGATACTGTTGTCACTGTCATTTAGAGATTTTTTATGGACATAAAATTGCAAATAAACGATCAAAAACAGCCTTATGTGCAAAAAGTGCGTTCGGTATGGCACCCAAATTGTATAATAAGTTACCAGAATTTATAAGAGGATCTGAGAAGCAAGAGTTTAAAAACATTTAGCACAGTTTTTAACTCAAAATGCATTTTACTCTGTTAAGGAATATTTAGATAATAAGGCTCATCCTACTATCCTAATTCCTACTAATATTATAAATGTGAAAATTTTGTATGTTTGGATGTTTGTTACTCAATCAACTCAATCACGCAAAAACAACTGAATGGATTTGGATGAAATTAGGCGCACATATAGTTTATAATCTGGATTAACACATAGGATACTTTTCATCCCGTAAAAATGCATAGTTCCCACGGGATAGCGATAAGTGAGTTATACGCCGCCGTGACGTCATGAGCAGCAAAGCAACTAATTCTCATTAATTTGTCCAGGAAATATTGCAAATTGTATGTTGGGTGCACGTTTGCTTGATTCTACGTGGATGAAGTCGCGGGCAAAAGCTAGTATTTACTAAATTTAAGACTGTAATTTGTATTAGTAATTAACTTCAACTTTAAATATTTGCATGCCCATTGCAGGCAGAATACATCATACAAAATTGTAATACCTATCAACACCCACTTGACTGTATTTCTAGCAAATAAACTAATTTGATTTAGATTTTTTTGATTTTAAGGTTTTTATGCACATTACATCCTAATGGGACCCATGCGAAGCCGGGACGGCTGGCTAGGTTTATGTGCATACATTTTTTATTTACAAATTTTTCTATTGTCTTCAAGAGAGCTTTCACCCATGCTGCCCTGAGCTGTAGCCCAAAAAGCCCTTAAATATAGCTGAGCGAAGCCCTTTTCGATTATATTTTGCGGGTGGTAGGACCTTTTGCAAGGTCCATCCGGATTGCTACCACCATATTGCTCGCTAATCCTGCCGCTAAGCAGCTGTGCTGCACTGTTGTGTTCCGGCGCGGAGAGCAAGACAGCCGGTGCGATTACTGGCACAAAAGGTACTCCATCTTAGCCCTCTGGGATGGCAACGCATCTGCGTTGCGGGTGTCTATGGGCGGTGGTGATCACTTTACCATCAGGTGACCCACTTGCTCGTTTGCCTTCCTATGTTGTATAAAAAAAAACAACGCAACATATGTGTGTGACATTTGTATTCTGCCCATGACGTTGAAAAAAAAAGTTTTTTCTTTCCTCCTAAAAGTAAGAACTATTTTTCAGCTTTCCTGTACATTATGAAAGCAACTCATCGCGCCTCAAATCGTCTCGACTCTCCCCTCGCTTTGGGACAAGAAGATATGACAGATTGGCATTTTCATTTCCGGCCCTTCAGTTAGCTACTCGGGCACCAGATCAAAAAGTTTGTAACATCTGGTATTTCCTATGACTTTAATCGTAAATTTAATATTCTTAATTAATAAACTTTGACCAATCAGCTAGGGGACATTTTTTGCTGAGCTAAGCATCTATTTTAGTAGCCAATCACAAGTTCGTAACTACATTTGCCCAATGTCATGTTTGCGAAGTGTTTTATATGAGCTAATACATTTTAACGCCATGAACATGGAACTAGGGTTAGGTTTAACTATTTACTTATCCAAAACTTCTTTCTTTTTAGCCTTGTAAATGAAACACGAGTATGTTCCTATATGCAAGAGAGATTTAAGTGTAATATTATAAACAAAATAAAAATGTAAAAATCACGTGTCTTTTTTTTATGCATTAGGCAGAAAAACAAGCAAGTGGGTAACCTGATGATAAGTGATCACCACCGCCTATAGACACCCGCAACATCAAAGAGATTGTAGATGCGTTGCCAACCCAGAGGGCTAAGATGGAATACCTCTTGTGCCAGCAATTACACCGGCTGTCTTGCTCTCCACGCCAGAACACAATAGGGCAAGCACTGCTGCTTAGCGGTAAGATTAGCGAGCAAGGTGGTGGTAGCGATCCGGACGGTCCTTGCACAAGGTCCTACCACCCGCAAATTTCATTGATTAAGTTTGATCTTCGAAAATCAAAACACAATCGCGTAGGAAATAGTCCTTTACTGTCGCAAAACGGCTCGGCATTTTAAAAAGTCATATCATTTGTCCACACTAAATTAATTACAGGAATGTTTTCAAAATTCCCGCCTCAAACAAAACGATCCCCCTTTCATATTTTAAGGCTAATAAAAATGAAGCATCAACATCACTTCTGTAATATCTTTAACTAGCTTAAGTTTCTAGACGACTTGGCTAAGCGTAGAATATTTGATCTAAAAATTAGAAGAAAATACTTTCTAAAGTCTAGTTGAATGGTAAAGCAGCGTAAAAGAATTAACAAAGTTAGGCAAATGACGTTAAACGTAATTAGTACAGTTGGGAGAAAAAACGGCGCCGGCGACCAAGATTGACTTATGTAATCAACAAACTGGAACAAATTACCTTGGTACTCCGCGAAACCAGTGCCGTGCTCTTGCAAGTTAGTTTCGTCTGTGCGACATATATATGTTCATGCAAAAACCCACCCTCTCCGCTTCCACACGAAACAACATATATCACACTGACTCACACACCACCACTGAACACTCAACAATACGATCGACGCGCGTTTTGCCTCTGTACGAGGCATCATCGGGATCTAACAGTACGACCGTTCGCTACTTGAACGAATGGCGTATGGCATTATAATCGTCACCTTTGTCACGGGGACGAAATTCTACCAATACCGTGACGAACAAGACCAATAAGTTTTTAGTCACTGAAAATTTGGAATTTTTAAATAATCTTCAATTGTTGGGAAGAAACAAAATTATTTTCCACCATATTTTAAATTAAAACTTTGTCTTTTCTATTAAAATGCTATGTAATGACAAATAACGCAAAGAAAAATTAGGGTAATGGCTGGACTTGAACCTGCAACATCAGCATTCCAGTTGCCATTGCCAGTTTCGCCACATTACCGCTGGCATACCCTGCAAATTTTTCTTTTCTATTTTCTTTTCTTAAATTTAAATTATTTACAATGACCACACAAACAGAAATGCGCATTCAGCAGGACTCAAACCTACAACTTGGGTATTTCGTGCCACGATCTATCAAGTTAAGCCACAATTTTCTTTGGTTTTGTTTTACGGTCATTGCATTATTGATTTTAAGATATAACTACCTTCGGTGTTATCTATGAGACACTTTGAAAGTATCTTATTCAACTAAATCATTTTGTAACGAGCTCTAACTGATGTAGAGAATGCCGAATGCCAGGTGGCAGTGGAGTCCCGCCTGATGCCTAAGTCTTTTCTCTGTGTTCACATTGCTTATAATTTCGGACTAATAATGTTACTAAAGTACATATTGTTTGTTAAAATATGTTTTAGGATGACGGTGGCAAAAATATTGATTAAATTTAATTGCACGACAAGATGAATTTACGTTTACGAAAAGGCAATAAATTTTAACGAAGGAAAGTTTATAAGAATTTTTAATAGGTGACTTATGTCCTTACATGAACATCAAAGGTGAAATTACGAAACATCATTTATTTATTTTCTTTTACGTCCTTAATAGGGATGTTGACTAAAAAATAATAATTAGTCCATCTTTTAGAACGCCAGAAAATAGTAAATACGTATTTTTTCTTTTGCTTCTAAAACTTAAAATAACAAAGTTACAGAGCGGCGAAAGTTCGCGCTACGTCATTATTTCGTAAAATTTTTACGAAAGAGTGACGTCACGAGCCCCTACTCCTGAATTTGAATGTGCTGTATCTTTGTCAATATTATTCGTATGGACAAATAAAAAAATACGTATCGAGTATTTTTCTATAATCTAACTGACGGACTAATTAGAATCTTGTTGTTTTAACCCAGGAGACATCCCTATTGTTTAAAATTAATTATAAATAATTAACGGACATCTTATTTTTATTATAATAATAATAAAATATTTTGCGGGTGGTAGGACCTTGTGCAAGGTCCGTCCGGATCGCTACTACCACTTTGCTCGCTAATCCTGCCGCTAAGCAGCAATGCTTGCACTGTTGTGTTCCGGCGTGGAGAGCAAGACAGCCGGTGCAATTACTGGCACAAGAGGTATTCTATCTTAGCCCTCTGGGTTGACAACGCATCTGCAATCTCTTTGGTGTTGCGGGTGTCTATAGGCGGTGGTGATCATTTACCATCAGGTGAGCCACTTGCTTGTTTGCCTTTCTATGTTATAAAAAAAACACAGTAGGTTACAATTCAAACGGTTCCGACTGTATAAGTATTGTAATAAAAACAATATGCCAAGCTCGAAGTTCCAAACTTTAAGCTCGTAAAAAGTCCAATCAGTAAAACTTCACAATTCTATTAGAGAAAAGCTATTGGATTTGTAAATGAGTCGCGTAGCCGCGTAGCAAGCGCTACGAGAACCGTAGCTTCGTAGAACCATTGCTTTAACTGAGCGGGTATTGAAAATTTGTTAATGTTTAATGCTGAAAAAGGTTCTGTTCAGTTTTTAAAATAAAAAATGATATTCGACTTTGTTCCTATTGTGGATATATGTAAAATATTCATGTGCAAGCAATTTATGAAAATATTTTAAGTAGATTTGTGGTCTTATTCCTTTGAATAATAATTTTAAACATGATGACAGCTATATTCTTTGCCTAAAAATTGTCTGGTAGAGAATGGTTTAAGGCATCAAGGTCGTATTTTGTACATTCTATTATTTATGAAGAATAAATAGATAAATAAATGTCGCTTTTACCAATATAATGTAAATTATTGAATTTTTTATTTTAATGTGGGTATTTGGCTCTTTTAAATAAAATCTTTGTTTGCTGTTTCATCCTAATTATAAACATAACACGAGAATGGAAGTTTAAAGCTTTAAATAGTGGTCAATTACTTTTGTTCTTTACTGTAATTTCAACCTGAAGCGTAATAATTAAAAATGTATTTTTATTTATTTAATTGGCCATTAATGAATTGTTTACGTAACTTCTATTTTTAATGAAAACCTACATTGTCATAGTTTTTTTTAATCCTATCTAAATAATTTCTATAGAATATAATTAAAAAACATTTTTTCTACATAAAAAATCAACTCACTTACCGTGATAGATCTCGAAGTAAAGTTTGCAGGAAGATGTGACAAACTCCCGCTTCTGACTCAGGAGGGCTACTGAGTCCACTCCGCGCGTCCAAACCTTATATACCACCTACGACTGGGCGGAGCTAGTACGGACATGCGCGAATAAGCCCCGCCCATTTTGAATCCTAGTTCTGTGACGTCAGAGCTGATGATGATGACCACAGCAGCAGGTAAAGGGCAAGTGTCAACTCAGGTGGGACGTACGTGGGTGAACTCAGTTCCTTGCCTGTTTCAACTTACTTTTTGGTAACCTTTACGCGGTTTGAGGATTTGAAGCTGTAATTATGTTTTTCGAGACTAGCTTTCTAATTTAATTAAAGGTAACCTCATATAAATTTCTTGTGGTTGAAACTTGTGATTGATACCATAAATTTTAAGCATAGTAGACGTTCCGAGTGAGTAAGTGAGGAAGTTCTTTGTTATAGGAGGTCTTCAGGTGTTCCTTAAGGCATACTGGCGTCAATCACTGGCTAGAAGTATCTAGCCAGTAAGCTAGTAAGCTTATATGACTGTTGTAGTATTTAATTTTGGTTTTGCTTATTTTATTTATTTACCCAAACAACACACAGTCTACCGATAAACAACGATCCGATTTAGAACACTCAATAATCTTGGGGCACAACAGTCAAGCAAACCGAAAAAAAAAACGACCACGGCAATATCATACTTTTCTCGAAGCGGTTTACGGTACTTTTAAGCCCCCTGTATCTTTGTTATAGGCAAAGAAAGCTTTTTCTAGAAGCTTTTACGAACATTAGTTACCCCTGTTCGTTAAAACCTCTGATGGGAAGATGCAACAACCCAACGAGATATCATTTGAAAAAAAGATACAAATTATAATGTAATTTTTTACATCGCCAATGCGCAATAGCAGTCTTATTACTAAATTATTCTATCTTTCTTGTTACAAAAAAGTCGCAAATTTTACTTTAAGACTAAAATAATCAGGATTGGTTAATGCTAGTTTAGCTGAAATCCCAAAGGGGCTCTCTTATTAAGATTAACGGGCAGAAAGGTACAATTACCGTCAGATTTCTTAAGCGTGTTCGGGACAATCGTATCTAATTTCAAGGTTACCTCGTAGCTAATATAATTTATATACAGTAACTTTAGTGGCCGTGAGCAGCCAGTCGATAGGGATGCGAGTACACATTTTTTTAAAGTTTTCTTCAGTCTTTCTCTACACTGCTGATTGTCTCTTAAATTCTGAAATTGTTATTTCTGTTCGCGTTTGCTAAATTACGTCGTACCTAAAATAATGGTCACTGATGGCATTCGATCATCGCACGAGAGGGCGTCTAAGTCACAGTATACATATAATTATTTATATACTGTGTCTAAGTCTTCTTTAAACCCTGCAAGATCGCCATGCCTACGATGTGACCAACGGTTGTTCTCTCTACCACAGTATAATAGCATAACTCAACATAATACAAATTCAACTAAATTAATAAATTCGCTTTATATGGTTTCATTCAATAAATTTCAACTATCTTATTTTTACGCGACTACGGCAAAGCCAAAAAGAAGGGTTATGTTTGTAGCAGTCTGTGTATGTATGTTTATATGTTGTATTATTTTCACCCTAGTTACAGATTTGTACAGCTTTTAATTTAATGTTTTTTTATTTTGTATTTCTATGATTATTTTTGCTGTTTCCTTATTTACATATTATAAGGTAAATTGCTATTATTTCCTGTCTGTCCTAAATTTTAATAGGGTACCTTCGACCGCCTTCTCTTCCTAAACCACGCAACGGATTTTGATACGGCTTTCATTGTTATTTAGACTATTTTTACAGAAGGTTTTTAAACACATTAAATCCCGATTGTACCCGTACAAAGCTGGGGCGGGTCACTAGTCACGAATAAAATCAAGCATAGCTTTGAGACGCGATCAAATACACTGAACCCTAAATATTAACGACTTAATTCATTCGTATTGATATAGTTTTATGGTCGGCTCATGAAGTCATGACGCAAGTTACAGCGAATCGTAAACGCCAGTTAGCAAGCAGTTAGTGAGGTCGTAAACTTAAATGTGCTTTAACTTGTAACGAATGTTCAACTTCAGTGGTAAGTAAGTACTAACCTTTTATCTTCAGCTTTTATCCACGTTTATAGAGTAAAACGGTAGTTTCTTGCCCAAAAGTCGTGCTGTACATACGTACAAAAATCATGCCTGTTTCCTGGAAGGGTAAGCAGAGACCACGGATTTTCAATTTCAATTTCACGTTCGTCGAGATTCAACTCACATTCGAGATATATCATAATGACAGATTTTGAAGGAGTTTGACAGTTCTTGAAATATCACGAACGTGCCTTTATCTCTACTTGACGATTGCCCCGCAGGACATGATTTTTCTATCTGCCAAATTCCATCTAAATCCGTACCCTTCCTGACGTAGAAACAGCTTTTGCGGCATCAATTGAAGTCTGCCATAAATGGTTTGATGGCCCGTTGAGGCAAAGAGGCCGTTTCATCCAATTGGGCCCAGAGTCCTTTACGGCCACGCGTAAAGGCTGGAATAAAGAGTGGGGCCTAATTGACCCGCTACTATACCATTAAATGGGTGTTAGTGCTTTATAGATATACCATAATATTCGTATATTACTTTTAGGATCAATCAGGCGTTACTTTGCGGAGGTCCTCTTCAACTAATTGGGACAAATTACCTTGTTACATCGCGAAACCTTGCTGTACCACATGGAAAACTGCTGCGTCTTAGCGGTATACATATCCATATAATCTACACGACCTCCACGCGTTTCGCCCCTTTACAAGCCATCATGGGGATCTTAAATAGTACGACAATTCTCTACTTGCACGAATAATATAAGCAAGCAAGCGGATTAGCAAGTTGAAGTGGCAGTGGGCAGGGCACATAGCACGGAGAACTGATGGCCGATGGGGTCGGAAAGTTCTCGAATGGCGGCCGCGTATTGGCAAGCGCAGCGTAGGACGACCAGCCACAAGATGGTCCGATGACCTCATACAGGTGGCAGGAAGGCGCTGGTTGCATGCTGCTTCCAACCGGCCACTTTGGAAATCCATGGAGGAGGCCTATGTCCAACAGTGGACTTCTTGTGGCTAAGATGATGATGATGATGATGACGAATAATATACTTACAAAACTGAAATATTTTTCCTTAATCCCGTCTACCGGCAAAAATACTTTTAGAATATCATTTTATTCCTCTTTTTTTATGGAAGATGTCTGGTACCGACGATTGGGGTGATCACTTTCGAACACTTAACACCTCATGCAGAGCCATTTTTGACCTACTGGAGGCCGGCGGCACTATAGGATAATGGGACCTTATGGCTGTAATATGACTGAGGACTATTTCATTAACAATAAGCAAACTGAGTAGATTGATATGCTCTTGATTCACATAACTTAATAATAATATATGTGTTATATGTATGTATGTCTATGCTATTATAAATTAAGTAATTCTATTTTGTACATTTTTGTCCATTTGTTTATTTTGTGCACTACCCACTACTATCTCTGCCTTGCCTAAAGGTTGACTGGTAGGGAATGCCTTAAGGCATTAAGTCCGCCTTTTGTACATTTTATTGTTAATTTTGTGCAATAAAGATTAAATAAATAAATAAATAAATAAATAACTTACCTTTACGCGATGCAACATGTAACGTACGGTTTTGAATAGTAGTTGGTAAGCAATATTTTTTACTATAAATATCTGTAGTTACTCAAAAGAATGATCTATGAAATACTACTACTACTGAATACTACTACTACGTGATACTGTGTTTGGTTTTACGAAAATCTCCATCCAAACCTAAACATACTTCAATTACCTAGGAGAAACTAGAGGACCCCATGGATAATGGAACCCTGGGCGTACCCAATGGAAAAGGCCTGCCTCCATTGCCCTCCCATTCCTTGAAAAAAAACATACGTACATGTGAAAACTTAGAACTTTCAGTCAGCATCAGCTGATGCAGAACTAGTTTTGAGTCAATCTTAAGGATTGGATTGGCATATCGATCCAGACGGGGAACGCAGCCAGCACCATAGGGACAGTTCCGCAAGGATCTGACCTGGGAGACCAGACATAGTTTTAGATTAAGTCGTTTAATTTGTTATGCCCCTTTAAGGAAACTTCCGCAGCCCTTTTGTCTATCCCACGCCTCCACATTTCATAACTCCTGGTGTAATACATTATCAGTATCGCGTTTCTATTGACGGCCGCCAGTGTGTGTGTGCGCAGACCGACCGCAAACAAGATCTGTTGACCCTACAGATTGCCCGCGACCTCGAAAACGACGAATTGGTTAATGTAACTTATATATCCTATAATAAAGTACGAGCAATCTTGCAGATCTAATTGTAACTTTTTGTCCGTAGAAGCCAAATTGAATGTTATTTATTTTCCCTAATGCCGATTCAAGAGCGGATCCAGCTTTCGAGTCAGGGGGTCACTTAGTTGAAGTTCAGGCAGGACAGGGCTATGAAAGACATTAGAAAAATTACCAGTGGCCGATCTAGATCTAACCCAGGTGGGGGAGGGGGGGGGGGCATGATCGGCGTACCACACGAACACAGAATACCGGCATGAAGTAGTAGCTTGCTTGTATTTTACTACTTATAATTGACTTATCTTGTTTTTTTAATAGGCAGGCAAATGAGCAAGTGGGTTACTTGATCACCACCACCCATAGACACCCGTAACACCAAGGAGTTTGCAGATGCGTTGACAATCCTTAGATGGTATGTTACCTCTTGTGCCAGTAATTTCACCGGCTGTTTTGCTCTCCACGATGGAACACAATAGTGCAAGTACCGCTGCTTAGCGGTTGAATTAACGATCAACATGGTGGTAGCAATCAGGACGGACCTTGCACTTGCTAGCCTTGACTTGGTTGTTGTAGTATCGTTTATGTTTACGTATAAGGGCGTTTGTCGTAATTAACGAAATTTTTATATCCAGGGGCTGCGCAAGCGTCTCTCTCTGACTACGTGGATGCCACAGGCTACATGATCAACCAGGCACAGCATCCCACGGAGACCATCAACAAGGTATTCAAGAGCGCCAGCGACTTTGAGAAATTTCCTGACAAATCCAAACAGGTACGTACAATTCGTGGAATTAAAAAAAAACCCTCAATTATCGTTGAGATATCAGATCCACTGAAAGGAACGCGGGGGACCGAAAGAATCCTAGTTTCATATTCATTTATATGACTTTTTATAAAACTTTATAGTGATAAACGCGTCCCGCCCCACCCCCTCCCCCACCCCTTTTGCCACTTAAATATCCACTAGACGGCCAAAATTTTTTTTATATCTATGACTGCAAGTTTTCTCGTCACTAAAATCGATGATATGGTTCCTAAGAACAGATCTTTGTGTCTTAAAGTTTAAGACTTGCCATACTGACCCATCAAAATGGCCCACCCATTAATACATAACATACAATACAATACAATACAATATGCTACATAAATACATGAGTAAATACTTTTGACCTTTTTTTTGTCGTGGTGGGACAACTTTATGACTTCCCCCTGCCTGAAGCGGCTCGGGGGATATATATGGGATTCTCCCTCCAGAGTGGGGGGCATACCCTAACTAAAACCCACTTTTACCCTACATACATATATATGTAATTGGTCTTACTGTCATTGTTTGTAGCCTCAAACATGCTTCTCCTGGGACGAGGTCAGCCGGTACGACGGGGAGCAAGGCAGACCTCTATACATCGTTCTAGGTGACCAGGTCTACGATTTCACAGACTTTGCTGTCTTGGTAAGCTTTTAAAGAAGGTACTTTCAACCTTTGATTCACTGGCCGCTTTAGAACCTTTTCACAATAAATGACATAATGATTTCTCAATAAATAGGTATATGAAACAAGCATCGATAATTGAAATTATCGATATAGGAACTCACTACCTGTCATAAAATTTTGCTCCGTGGATTCCTATATCAGATTGTCAATATAAGGAGTTTTTTTTATAAATTAAGAAGGCAAACAAGCAAGTGGGTCACCTAATAGTAAGTATATACCACCGTCTATAGACACTCGCAACATCGAAGAGATTGCAGATGCGTTGCCAACCCAGAGGGCTAAGATGGAATACGTCTTGTGCCAGTAATTACTCCGGCCGTCTTGCTCTCCACGTCGGATCACAACAGTGCAAGCACTGCTGCTTAGCGGCGGGATTAGCGAGCAAGATGGTGGTAGGTCCTACCATCCGCAAAAGTTTGACTTTACTTTACCGCTAGCACCCGGGAGGGCCCGCGCCCCTCAAGAAGCACGCCGGCCAGGACGCCACCGCCCTCCTCTGCAACACCGGTTTACCCAACGACGTTCTCGACATCGTGCTTCTGAGGTTCAAAGTCGGCTTTATCAAAGTAAGACTCATTTTCTTATCGCAAATATTCATTACTATGGTTGCAGGCAAACAACTTGAGCGTAAATCGAGTGGAGCGGGCATGTTTGCGCATACACGTGCAGTCAAGGTCAATGCTCAAGATGTTTGCCGGAAACTGCAACATCTAGTATCATATTGCGCATTAAGAAAATTAATAACACAACTTTTTACAGTAGAAAGATTGCGTTGCATTCGCATTTTTTGTGCATTTTATGCTTTTGATGGAATTTTTCCATCCTATCCATTAGGATTCACTACCACAAAGTTTCGCATCGAAATTAATATTATCGGTGGGAAAGTTTATGATAGTGAATTTGGATTGTTACTCTTTCATGCAAAGCTACTGAACGGGTTTTGATAAAGCTTACAGTACTAAACACTTTTGGACAAAAATCGGCCTACAATGCATTTTTCATACAAACGAGCTTAGTTTTTAATATAAAACTACCGTGAGACTCGGACATAATAATAAAACGGATCACTTACGTATTTTTACGTCGAGAAAAGCCCGACATGTTTCGGACCAGTCCTATAAACAGCCACATAACTAATTTAATTTATGTTAGTTATGTAAGTCCTTTTTCGCCTGAAACACAGGAACATCCTAGTTCAGGCATAAGTGTTTCTTCCCTTTTTGTATGTTTAAACTATAGATGTTATATTGTAAAAAAAATAATTTTGAATAAAGATTTTATTATTATTATTATTTTATTATATAAACGAGCTTAGTTTGACACCTTGGTTTGCCAGGAGATGCTTTGAGTGTGGTATGATAATAGGAAAAGAAGATCTTTAATGCAGTTTTTAAAAGTGTCAGCCTCATTGGCAATTAATCAAGTGATGTAATTTGTTCTTTTATTTTCAGAAAGCATGAAACATTCTTCTTACATTTAACCAACCATTGAGGTGAGTCAGAGCTTGTCGTGTTTGGAAGCTTTGATTGATTGATGGAACCTATACATTTACACGATACAAAATAAATTATACTTGAACGCGACAGTAGAACAAAAATAAATATATCTGTAACTAGATATAAAGGTAAAAAGAAATTGCCGAAAACATCAAAAGTCACCTCAAATTGTGTGCCTAAAAAAGTAGAATTTAACTACTGCGGTATGTAAATATATACATTATATCGCAGTATATATCGCACCTTCAAAATTGTAGCGACACAAATCTGAATATGACATTTTCCAAAATTAAACACTAGTCTTTTAATTAAGGTGATATTTTGGGACGTGTATTATTCGGAGATGGGTCGCTTTAATTGTAATGGTGCGAATATTATGTTTAAATTAAATTGTATGTAAAGTT
The DNA here is from genome assembly GCA_963691745.1 of Ditula angustiorana. Lineage (NCBI taxonomy): Eukaryota > Metazoa > Arthropoda > Insecta > Lepidoptera > Tortricidae > Ditula > Ditula angustiorana. The sequence continues at coordinate 314,065 of OY829491.1, forward strand.
AAATAATTAACAGCATAGTTTCAAAATAAAGTACAAATCATTAATTATTTTATCTCTCAGTGTTTTATTTTGTTTCCCTAATCACGAAACACATTATTATTTATTATTATAAACCCCCCTTCATGATTCATGTAGCCGATCCATATGAGCAAATGCTCATAAATTTGTATGGTCCTGCTGTCCGTTTCAGCGACGTTAAGAGTCTTGCGAGCGACATGTATCGGTGACAGCAACTTCGGTACAAATCACAACGGAAGGCTATGTGCTCCATTTCTCGAATAAAAGAATAAGAAGGGGCAACTGCTGTACCAGTTGACAGCTGTCCCCGTAGACACCCTCTAAACCTTAGACCTATACTCTATCATCATCCGAGCAATCCCCATGTTTCTCTATAGCCTGCCTTCAGGAGGTCAAAGAGAAAGCAAGGGAGAAGCATGATGAGACGATGACAATAAGAGAGTGTAGTTTTAGGACCTCCGCTAAGTAGCGCGGCCCGCGGGCGCACGGAGCGGGTGCATGCCTATAGAAAAATAGTATGAGAGCGTCCGCTAGCTCGCGCGGGTGCGGGGGCAGGTTCATACTAATTGTTTAATAGGCGTGCACCCGCTCCGTGCGTCCGCGCGACGTAGCGAAGACTCTTAAGAGGAAACACCAAGGTCTAGAGAATTGAAAAATAGGTATTTGTAAAATCTATTGCTGCCTCCATCTATCAAGCCTCTCCCCGCAGAGTGCAATAGAGACAGCCGCAGCTTGGACTGAAAATACCTATTAAAAGTACACAAAATCAACGATTCGTAGACCCCTGATTCCTTCTCCAAAACTTATCCGATTTAACTAGTTTTTTCATTAAAAATTAAAGAAAGGCTTTGGCAGTGTTCCTATGTTTTTCTTTTTTTATATAATCTAGTAAAATTTGTTTTCTGAATGTATGAACGCAGCCGAAAATCTGGTCAATTTTTTAGGTTTTTGAATGTCCATATCTCTTTTAATAATTAATTTATTAAAAAAAGGAAAACATAGGGACATGCATAATAGTGGCCATCGATTTTTTGGAAAAAAAATATTTCTCTACTGGCATTATCCAGAGAGGAAACAGGGGACGACGTTTGTATGGAAAAACGGCCCTTGTGTTTCCTCTTAAGATTTAGAGGGTGTTCATAGGTACAGCGGTCCACAAGTAGAACAGTTGCCCCAAGATAAGTTCACAAGTATGCACAATCAATTGCATATATTATGCAATAGTAAACAATATATACAAATACGTTTTATAGTAAAACTAAACTTAAAAACTTTTGTTTCTTTAGACACATATAGAATAAGAAAGCAAACGAACAAGTCACTGAATCACCTCACGGTAACTGATCACCACCGCCTATAAACACCCGCTACACCAAGAAGACTGCAGATACATTGCCAACCCAGAGGGCTTCCTTCTTACGATCTTTTTTCCTTTAAAAATCCGTCTCTTGTTGTATGGTCGACTAAGTTTAGCTTATCTGAGTTTATCTCTATGTGCTTCCCTTTCTTATGACACTAGTTTGACAGAGACGCATTGAGGGATAAGTTAAACCAGCCGGTCATGTTAGGGCCTCAGGTATATCCAATTCACGTTGTCATCGCAATAATAATATACTGAAGATATTTAAATCAGTTAAGAATTCTATGCGCAAACATTTTCGATGTCACTGTCACGTGCCATTAATTAAGATTAATTACAAGCTTATTTAATTGTGCTATTAATACCTTAGATAATTAATAATTACGCATAGAATTACTTATCTTATCGACTTATTAAATTTGCTGCAATATACACAGTCAAATCGTAAAAAAAAGTTCAATGTCATTCGCGAAGACATTGGACAAAATAGACATTTTTATTTATTTATAAATTTTAATCAAGAAAAAGAAAAAAACACATTTTAAACAAAAGCTCCACTTCTTGCATTTGCTTTAGGCGTTAGAAAGAAAATTTTTGCATGTCAGCTTTTTACTAAGTAGCATAATAAACATTAACATTAACATTTTGTCACAAGCAGAAACCTATAACATAGCAGATATCCTTTGCCTTTTGACGCTTCATGACAAGAACGCAAAATACCAATCACTCCGAACGAAAAATTATTTATTTCTTAAATAGGAAGGTAAACGAGCAATTGGTGGTGGTTGTTTTGCGGGTGGTAGGACCTTATGCAAGGTCCGTCCGGATCGCTACCACCATCTTGCTCGCTAATCCTGCCACTAAGCAGCAGTGCTTGCACTGCTGTGTTCCGGCGTGGAGAGCAAGACAGCCTGTGTAATTACTGGCACAAGAGGTATTCCATCTTAGTCATCTGCAATCACTTTGGTGTTGCGGTCTATAGGTGGTGGTGATCACTTACCATCATTCGACCCACTTGCTTGTTTTCCTGCCGATATCATAAAAAAAAGCAGGTCACCTCACCTGGTGGTAAGTGATTGCCACAGCTCATAGACACCCGTAACACCAAAGACAATGCAGATGCATCGCCAACTCATACAAACATTTTATTGCATCAGCTGTCCCTGATAAAAGTACTTGTTAATTTTCGATATTATATCGTGCCTTAATGAGGAATGTCAAGGTTTGTTACTTTCGCACCCTATTCCATCGTGATAAAGTGCAAAAGTGACAAACCTTTATAACTGATGAGCTACAATTATCAGAGATATTTATCATTCGCTATTATCTTTTGTTTCGATTATCCGATTAAAAAATAAAACTATCACGTGGCTGTTTTTGGCTTATGTTTACAAAAACAGCCAGGAGAATGATTTTCTAAGTGCAACAGCGACGAGCTCGGCGCTGACGCAGCGTCCTGTCCTGCTCTAGCGAGCTAGCACGAGTGAGCAAGACAGGGCGATATGCCTTGACGTTGAGTCCGACGCCATGCCCTTAGGTCAATGATATTATAATGCATGGATGTACAGTGTCATACTAAATGACAGCAGAAAAACGGCCCGACATGAGAACACCGGTGGACGCTAATGTTACAAATGCAAATAATTAGTTTACCATTTAAAGTCATTGGATTTACAATTTTACGTCTAACTGCATAAAATAATCATTTATTAAGTTTCGTGGCAAATATTTTTTTTACAAAATATTAGTATTGACAGCAGCGCCGTCGGTCCGACAGACTGACAGCGCGGCCGATTGTCAATTTATTGTACTTTTGCGGCCATTTTTTAAACGCTGACTAGAAGTCCATTACTTATAGGTTAGTGCCTTAGGGCCTCCGGGCGCACGGAGCGGGTGCTCGCCTATAAAAAATAGTATGAGAGCATCCGCCTACTAGTGCGGTTGCGGGTGCGGGCTAATACTATTTGTTCGATAGGCGTGCACCCGCTTCCTGCATCCGCGCAACGTAGCGGACGCTCTTAGAAAATAACAATGCAGACCACGGGTGCACGAGTGTGACATCGGGCATTCAAGGGTTCCGTGTAACTATATAAAAAAATATGCTATCTATATTATTACTAGCTTTTGTTTACGAGGATCAAACTATTGTTTTTCCCAAGGGCACTACTTGTTCGAACGGGATAAAAAGTAGCCTATAACATATATATTTATTTATTTACACAAAAAAATCAAATCGTTCTGGATAAAGGATATGAAGGAAGGAGAATAAAACGTCACTTTCGCTTTTATAATGTGGATTAAAATTGATTTCAGAATTAAAATATTCAAATACCCGTGAAAAAAACTCGAATCTGAATACTATATTTGTTTGTAAATGATTATTCATAATTCACAAAAAAAAGTGCTGCTTGTAGTAATAATGATTATTTTTGTGTTTTTCTTACTTTATTACGTGTACCATATATTCTTGTGAATAAACGACTCATTCATTCATTCATTCATATTATTGATACCCTTTGGAAAGAATCTTAAAACATTTATTTCCATTTACAATAAATAAGGCTAGATAAAACCATTCCAAATCGATAAAAAAAAGAGTTTCTGAAATGTTCCTTGGCGCACTAAAAGGTTTCGTTTTCCCTTTTTGGTACGAAACTCTAAAAAAAAGTACTCAATGAACAACGACCGACTAGTTACCATCTCTATCCTTTTTTTATAGTCGGACTTACATAGTACCTTGTGCTAGAACTAGATGTACCAATCTCGCCGGCTCCCATGAGCGTCCGAGGAGGGGAGGCCTGCCGGTCTTCATCATGCTGCGCCCCATCGTTGCTCTGTCGAGTAGCCGACGCATACTTCACGTCGATACTTCGGTACAATCTTATCATCTTATCAAAATAAGTGGTTAATCGAGTTTTGTGATAAAAATGTCTGACATCGCTCACGTCCAGTCTAGAGTTTATCGACACTTAAATACTGCAATAAATATTAATGGCTTATGGAAAAGCAATTTATTTAGTCTCCGTTTTGCTCCCTGAATTTTGGCACTGATGCAATGAATTGTTTTAAATTTTTGCGATTTTCACACATACGTCAAACGGGACTTTAATGCGATACAATCCCGTTTAAAGAAAGAAATAAAATTAAAAAGATAAAGTGAGTTTATTCGGTGTTTATTTATTTGATTTTATTTTATTTATTAAGGCACACTTAACAGATAACATTTAAAATGGGTACAAAAATATAAGTGGTAACATTGAATTGAGGTAGAGCATTATCCTAAGCAGTATGCACAACATGCAAAATGGAAATCAAAGAGCATTAAATATTAAAAAATTAAATTAACAATATTTAAATTACAAATTCTGAAAACCAACAAACAGTGTAAACAGACCAAACCAGTGTAGTTGTAGTTTATGAAAGAGGAAAAAATAGAGACGAGATCGTTCTGGGTGATTGTCATGTAGGTAGATAACCGCTACAAGTTAAGGTGAACTACTTAACAGCTAAGGCACTGAAAAGGTACCACTCATCACTCTCACACAGCCGCCGCCGCCGGTGTAATTACTGGCACAAGAGGTATTCCATCTTAACCCTCTGGGTTGGCAACGCATCTGCACTCTCTTTGTTGTTGCAGGTGTCTATAGGCGGTGGTGATCACTTACCATCAGGTGACCCACTTGTTTGTTTGCCTTCCTATGTTGTACATAAAAAAAACACTCGTTTGACGTTATACATAAATACTAAATACTGCAATGGTTTTTGGATATGTGTGACTTTCTTGGGCATCATACACGTGGTGTGCCGGTAGGTTAAGATTTTTTTGATGTCTTAAAACATTTAGTAACTAGTACAGCTCCTTCAAAACTATGAAAAATATTTGTTTTTTACCTCCGAATAAGACCCATTGGTGTGTAAAACTCAATCTACAGACACTGAAAAAAAATATCTTCTGAAAGAAGTATTAGTTAAGTTTTAAAGAAGGTATGAATGTGAACATTTGCTTGTTTGCCTTCCTTTAAAAAAAGAGCATATATTAAGTCATAATAAATGATACATTCAAGCATCACAGAAAATGATAATGCAAATTATTGCAAATCCTCCGCTTCCAGTTATTGTGCAGCCAGCAAAGCTATTTTTCTTCTTCTGAATACATTATTAAAGTTGTTGAATTATTTTATAACTCATTACAAACTCTGTCAAATTTTTCGGTGTGTCTGCCAAAGTTAAAAAAAGAAGATTAATTCATTTTCACCCTAACAAAGTTACATTTGTGAAGTGAGAAAGTGTTATCAGAAGAGTTTTGCGGGTGGTAAAACTTTGTGCAAGGTCCGTCCGGAACGCTACCACCATCTTGCTCGCTAATCCTGCCACTAAGCAGCAGTGCTTGCACTGTTGTGTTTCGGCGTGGAGAGCAAGACAGCCGGTGCAATTACTGGCACAAGAGGTATTCCATCTTAGCCCTCTGGGTTCGCAACGCATCTGCAATCCCTTCGGTGTTTCGGGTGTCTATGGGCGGTGGTGATCACTTACCATCAGGTGACCCACTTGCTCGTTTGCCTTCCTATGTTGTATAAAAAATTTTAGTAAAGAGTCGAATATAGAAAGTCTATTAATAGCTACTAATATATGTAGGTATGTATACATAAAGTTAATTAAGATATTAGGCTCCAACAGAAGTGAGGTGCTATAAAATAAAAGTGACTGCTAATGTGTGGGGTAAATATGCTTGGTCCAATGTTTCATTTGATAAAAATGATGACGTAGATTTTACACTTTAATGTATATAATATAAAGAGGTAAACTTTGTTTGTTTGTTTGTATGTAGGGGGTAATCACTGGAACTACTGAGTCGATTCCGAAAAATCTTTTACTAATAGAAAGCTTATAGTTACGCATGTCACTGACAGACATAGGCTACTAATTCTATGTGAACGAAATGGCGGACCGCCGCTAGTTTAAAGTAATTGGGTAGTGCAAAAAAATCCAACGTTTCTAGCTATTTTCAGGTCTCATTTCGTAAACTTTTCAAGATTTATTAAAAGATATTCGTATTTAGAGCATCTTTAAAAAGTTAATGGTTAATGCCAAAAAATATTTTAGCAAATGAAGATTATGGCAATCGATATGAAAATTTATGGAAAATAATAAAGTATCGGCCCTAGTCTTTGACAGAGACCCAGTAATTGGCGAGAAGAAACAGTAGCATACGAGTAAGAACGAGATATAATGATGTCAATTACTGGCAAAAACAATGTCCTTAGCGTGACAAACACTGGGACGGTTACCTTAGTTGTGAGTATTTGCAACATCATTATTGAGATAAAGCTAGGTGTTGCATATCAGGAAATCACTATTTGGTGTTATCTAAGTCATTAAATTGATAACTAAGTAACTGCGAAATCTTATCTGAATAGTTTAAATATGCAAATACATTTTGATTTTCAAGTTTAAAACTGTAAAAATGCTACAAAATTATATTGGGACGACTAGATAATCTATATATATAAAATTCAAAGTCCTGACTGACTGACTGACTGACTGACTGACTGACTGACTGATATATCAGCGCACAGCCCAAACCGCTGGACCTAGAGACTTGAAATTTTGCACATAGATACCTTGTATAGTGTAGGCATCCACTAAGAAAGGATTTTTGGAAATTCCACCCCTAAGGGGGTAAATTAGGGGATGAAAGTTTGTATGAAAGTCCGTCAGTTTTGAAGTTAGGATCTTGAAATTTTGTTGTTAGGCTTACCTAAAAAAAATAATTTATACGGGTCTCAGTGTTTTTGATAATTCCACCCCTGAAGGGGTGAAAAGGGGGATAAAGTTGTGTATGGAAAGGCCTACATTTTCACAGCAAAAATCACTACATTTTATTATTTAGGCTTATAACGCAACGACTATATCGGGTGTTATTGGAATTACAATCCTTAAGGGGGAAAAGGGGGATGAAATTTTGTATTTGAGTTGTTCATTCACCATTTTTTTGTATTGAAGTAAAAATAACGTACGTGGTAACGTGTAATTACTAAGCCTCTATTGCCACCCGTCTATCCGTCTGTCTGTCTGTCTGCCACGCGCAAACATGTCCTGTCTGATTTGCGATCATCGTCCAACCGAAACTATTGAATCAAGAAAGCTGAAATTTGGAAAATAGCTTTATTTTATAACGTAGGCATCAGCTAAGAAACCATTTTTGGTATTTTTTACCTTTAGGGGGAACACGGGGGGTGGGGGTTGAACTTTGTATGAAAGTCTTTGTTGATTGAAGTTATAAACATGAAAATTTGAATTAGAACTACTGATCATAAATAGCTTATAAGTATTATAACGTATTTTAGGATTTTTGCATTTTTACATTTAAAGGGGGAGAAGCGGAGGTGAAAGTTTGTAAGGACGTATTGATTTTTTTTAATAAGAGCTTGTAATTTTGAAATACAGCTATCATAAAAAGATAATGACGCGTCACAGGGTTTTTGGATTTTCCAATTTGTAGGGGGAAACAGGGAGTAAAAGTTTGTATGGATGGATCGGGTTTTTAATGGGAACTTGAAATTTTGAATTTTATATACTTATCATAAATAAATAATTATGTGTTTCAGGGTTTTATGACTATCGAATTTTAGAGGTGGGAAACGGGGGTGAAACTTTGTATGGAGGGGAGGTATCGGTTTATTCAAAAATAAGAGCTTCAAAATGATTGTTTGTTTCAGAGTATTTGGATCTTTACATAAGAAGGGGGCAAAACGGGCTGTGAAAATATGAGAGGGAGAGGGACCAAGTTTTTTGATTCTAAAAGAAAGACATTTGTTTTCTGTAGGCCACGCGGGCGAAGCCGCGGGCAGGAGATAGTTATAAATAAATAATGAGATATTTCAGAGATTTTAGATTTTTAATTTGAAGGGGTAACACGGGGAGGGGGGAGTTTGTATGGAGGTATCCGCGTTTTTTAAAGATAGAAACTTGAAAATTAGAACTATTGAGCATAAATGAATACCGCCGTATTTGGATTTTCACAATTAAAACGAGAGAAACGGGGTTAAAACTTTATATGAAGGTATGGAGGCTTTTTCGAAGATATAAACTTGGAAGACTTTAAGGGATAACAGTTAATGTTACAAAAACGAAAGTAATGGAGTAAGGGAAGAATGAAGAGGTTTCTGAATGTGTAATAAAGATTGGTAATGAAAGAGTTGAACAAGTGAAAGAATTTGTGTACTAGGTAGTATGTTTACTAGGGATGGAAAGTACGATGAAGACATTGAAAGAAGAGTGAAAGCAGGAAATTGGGAGCTCTGCGTGCTTTTGTGAGCAGCCAGAATGTCGCATCTAGCAACGTGAACAGCCAAACGTGCCTTCTACGACGTTCGGCTGTTCACGATGCTGTGTTAGTTTCCACGTTGATGTATGGAAGTGAAAGCTGGGTTTGCGAGAAGAAGCATAGGAGTAGAGTAAAAGCCGTAGAGATGCGTTCTCTGCGTAGTATGAGTGGGATCAAGTTGACTGAGAGAATGAGAATTAGTGTTATAAGAGAGAGGTGAGGTCTGAAAGAAGATGTAGTGACTAGAATAGAGAAACGAATGTAACGTTGGTTTGGGCATGTTGAACGAATGGATGAAAGGCAATTATGTTAGCAAATTTATGAAGGTGATGTGATGTGACTGGGCGAGTTGGTCGAGGGTGGCCTCGACGTACTTTTGTCAACCAAATTTGTGATGTCCTGAAAACAGATCAAACCAGACGTACACGGAACCGCCGAGCATGCATGGAGAGAGGAATGTGTGTGGAGGGAGCGAGGGAATATGCCAAGACCAGGGCAAATGACGTTCTGTGGTCTCTGCCTACCCCACAGGGAAATAGGCGTGAGCTTATAATCATAATAATAAAAATAAACTTGAAAATTAGAATTGCAGCTGCTCATCATAATTAAATAACGATGTTTCGGGGTTATCGGATTTAGATGTCATTTGTTTTCTGTAGGCCACGCGGGCGAAGCCGCGGGCAGAAGCTAGTAATCATATAAGCCACTTGAAAAAGTTTCAAAAAATGAATATTATAAAGCATACGGTGAATTTTCCACAAATTATTCAAAAAGTAATTATTTGACGTGAAATTTAGCTCTCGAGTGAATGTTAGTCCCACAACAAGCGTAGCTGTTAGTTTTCGAATACTCGCTTTTGAGAGGCCTAATACAAACTTAAATATCGGAAAATATATTTTTTAATGTTTCCTTTTACAAAACGGATATCGTTATTTTTGAGTAACATTTAATAAAATGTGTAGGTGTATTCTTTCTTTTTCACTAAAAGATTATGCAGAATGTGTTACTTCACCAATTATTATTTTACCATAAGCTATGCTTTTTTTCTACCTAAGCTATTCTTTTTATTAAGTATTTAAAAATACGACAGGTCAGGTTTAATTTACGACTATGCCGAAGAGTTAAACGCGGTAGTCAAAAATTGACTTTCGATGAATTAAAATTTCGATGAAGTGAAATTCGAAGAAACTTTTAGAGACAATTTATAGTCAGTTCTTGTGATCATGTTCATTGGCTAATCAATGGTGATTTTTTAACATGTATACTATCTGATCTTAACATACGTAAAATTGGCAATTGCTGTTATCGGCCGCCAACAGAGATAACGATAAGGGTATAGTGTGTGATCGAAGCATTGATCAGTCGGGCAGGTGCAGTGTTTGTGATCAACGTAAGTATTATTTTATCCAATAATATTATGGGTAAATCATTAAAATATTGATTTTCTTAGCCCGTTTTAGGTTTACCTAATTACATTTACTAAACATAATATTGTGTAAATTTGTGACAAAAAAACGCAAGGGAATCAATATTTTTAAGATTTGCTCGATTTTTAAGTTAATATGCTAAAAAATGTGCCAGCGAAATCAATATTTCAAGGAGCACTATGTGTTACAAGCTAATATATTTTTATTTTTAATAACCATAAAACTAATTATTTTACTATTTAGGCACGTATTAAAACTCTTTTTTTAAATAAAGCAATGATTTATTGTGACAGAAACTCTTTTATTTTAATTTTTAAGAAAGTTTGTGTTACTTTAAAAACTTTATAATGATGTGCTTATCAGAAGAATTAATAAATATAAAGCTTAAAAACTAACAAAAGTTACAAAAAAATTGAAACTTTTTCAGCTTTTTTAAACTTTTTATGCTTCGTTTCAATCGTTTTATTTTGAAAGAAAGTAATATTTTTTTATTATCTGAAGTAATCTGACTGGTAATAAAAATATTAAAATAATGTTAAATTTACCACTAAACATTAAAATTATTTTTCCTGCTAGGTATATAACAAACGAAAAAATAGATCAAATGTGACGAATAAATAAATATGTTAAAATGTTTGTTATATTATTATTTGACGACTGAACCGGATTAAAAAAAACTTTTTAGACGTACCTACGTAGTACAATTGGTTTCCTAGTAATACCTAGTACAGTACACTTAAGAACCTTGTCGTAGTCACGTATGAAATGAGAGTTGCTCGAATTTGCAATATCACTGACAGCGACAAGGTACTAAAACGTTCAGCTACTTTTGAGGCCGACCGTACCTAGTAATAACCTATATTCTCGTGAAAGAATTTACAAGATTATATCATATGAATGTTTCGTTATCTGAATCCTACTCAGGCGTAACTTGCATCATAAAACGTTGAATGTAATATTATCTCATACATTGTTATAAAAAATGGTCTAAAGTCGACTATTCACGTGCGACTTGTAACTGAATTGACACGAACCTTCTCGACAGGCGTTACAGTTCCCGGCAAACAACTTGAGCATTCACCTTGACTGCGCAGTAGCCGTTTCTAGTACAAATGTGTAAGCGTAAACTTACCCACTCCACTCCATTTATACTCAAGTTGTTTGCCTGCAACTATAACTCGCAACTTAACTCAGTGCGTCTCGTTCGTTAGAACATTAGCAATGAATCTTCTCGACACGCGTTAACTCGCTACGTAACTCAGTTCGTCTCTCTCTTACTGGGCTGGTTAGAAAGAGACGCACTGAGTTACGTACCGAGTTAGGTTCGTACTACACTAAAGGGACAACCGAACTAGTTTGGTTACTAGTGATTTTGGTTAATGGTAATCAAAGTTCATTTGAATTAGCAAAACTATTTGCTACTGATAAATATTTGATGATTTATTTACAAATCAAGAGTTAGGTAAGGTGGAACAAATAGTTCGGTAGTCGCTTTTTTGATGAAATGAAATGAAATATTTATTTGCAAAAAATGTAGTAAGTGTATCACGTGTTTGATATATAAACAAAAAAGTTTCATACATTTAGACTTCAATAAGTCATGCAAAATTTTAGTACATGCATACAAAATAGGCAATTCAACTCTTTTTATTAATCATTTATCAACTAATGTGTATTTTCAATGTTTCAATCAAATAATGTCATAACAAATAAAATAGCTAAACTAATAATTATCATGAAAATAATGTACGGCAATTTAAAAAGTCAACAATTCAGCATAAAATTATGTCATTCGCTTATCATGTCAACCAAACAGAAACAAAAAAAAATACTACTCACTCACTCATATCAAAGAGCTAAAATAAATTCAATTAAACATGGCCAAACACACACAGTACACATTTGTGTAACAGTGCACCTAGCACGAATCTTCTCGATACACGTTAACTCGCTACGTAACTCAGTGCGTCTCTCTCCTACTGCGCTAGTTAGAACAAGACGCACTGAGTTACGTAGCGAGTTAACGCGTGTCGAGAAGATTCGTGCTAGATGCACTGGTAAACAAAACTTTAGTTACGTGTAGGTGCACTGATCCCACGTGGATACGCCGCTTAGCTTTTCTTATCTCCTTATCTTGTCGCATGCATCAGCGGGTTTTTCGGTTTAGTCAGCGATAAAAATCTGTCATTCATCATGGCATTAAGTATAACTTTATTTCGATAACTTTCGATTTTATTTGTAGAGTTCGGATTTTTTAAAAGTATGGATGAAAAATGATTTTTCGTGGATTTTTCATTTTTGCTACAATAATTATGTACGCGGATTTCAGAAGTGTTTAATTTTTTTTTAGATTATCTAACCAAGCTTTACATGCAAAGGGAAAAGATGAAATCATGTCAAACTTAATTATGGCCGCGTATTGGCAAGCGCAGCGTAGGACGACCAGCCACAAGATGGTCCGATGACCTCATACAGGTGGCAGGAAGGCGCTGGTTGCATGCCACTTCCATCCGGTCGCTTTGGAAATCCATGGAGGAGGCCTATGTTCAGCAGTGGACTTCTTGTGGCTGAGATGATGATGATGATGATGATGATGATGGTGAAATATAAAATCTTAAGAAAATGTGTCAGTAGGAAAGTCTTTTTATCCACATTTGTCTTATCATTTAAACAGAACTCTACCCTAGAATTTCACTTCTAGTTGCCTTAACATAATTTTTGCATAAATAAAACGAATCGAGGCTGCAAACAGAAGAGATTTATAATGTGTTGCTTTAGAATTACAATATTTTGATAGCAGAAACTGAAATTTAAGGTACCTAAGTATGTTGTTTATTACTTAAGACGTACCTAAAGCTGAATATGGTTGACTTAAAAGTTATGTTAGATCGTCATATATTTCAGCATCAGCCAGCATGGGTGACACGCGATATACGTTAGCCGACGTGCGCGCGCGCAACGCACGCGGCGGCGCCCCCGTGTGGATCATCTACAGAGACTCCGTCTATGACGTCACATCGTATGTCAACCAGGTGAGCTGCAAGCGAGTTTTTTTTTTAAATAGGAGGACTAACAAGCAAGTGGTTTAAAAAGGTATCTCGACTTTGACTTTGACTTTGAATGTTCCAGCATCCCGGAGGAGACGTGATCTCGGAGGAAGCAGGGACCGACACAACCAGATCTTTCGACGACGTCGGCCACTCCTCAGACGCCAAAACCATCCTCGCCAAGTACAAGATCGGGGAAATTGTTGAGGTACAATCGAAAAAATATACTTCTAAGACACCATTAAAGACGGAACCAGGGGAGTTCCACTCCGCAGTGTAGGTACGCTCGACCGCCTTGCCTATGGCATAGGCAAATCGCAGTAGGCTGTCGGCTTACCGCGCGCTCGCTCGCTCGCCCCCGTTGTGTCAGTGCAATTGAAAACGATTGCGGTAATACGAACTTTTTAAGCGTGTGAATAAAGTTGGAATTCGTTTAATCACGGTCGTGATAGAGAAGTTTCTGTACGTTATTTATTCTGTGACGGTATTGCGAGGAAGTGTCCTTTTTCAAAATGGAGGCATAAGTATGTACTATGAAGTTGATATATCTATCCCTTGCGAGCATAGATAATTTCTCTCAATTTCCTCTTTAATGATTGGGTTAGTTTGTTGCTGTTTGTACAATACAAATAATTTGACGTCCCAGTCTTTGACAGTCACCCAATAGTTGACAAGAAGATACGGGTAAAAACGAGAGAGAATGCTGCCAATTACTGGTCACAACATGCCCTACGTGACTCAAGCACTAGTACAGTTGCCTTCTGTTGTTAACATGACGTCCGCTGTGGATAGAACTCTGTAACTTGCTTTTATGAATCCACTCCTAATATAGCCATTGGACCACCAACGCTTATGCATATTGAGCCATAATACAATTGTAAAAGATTCAGTAGAAAGATTTTTATAAGTATAAAACGTTCGAAGTTCGATTTTTAACCAAAAACAAATGCCTGATATAGTTTAAAAGCGAACACTTAAAAAATTGCTTTGTCGTTAACTGACGACGCTTCGATAACTCCAACAGAAGGCATTGCCGGCAGCCATCTTATTAAGTGGCGTTAGGGCTATAAAATGGCCGAAATGGCTATTTCCAAGCCTTTAATACCCGAACGTCTGGATTCGTACCCCTAGGGGGTATTAAAGTCCATTTGACTCATACTTTGAGATGGCTAGTAACAAAATCTATATTAGTTCCGTTGCTGACTGACTGACTGACTGACAGATAGCGCATAAGCTAAACCGGTAAAGTCAGAAACATGTTTGAAACATGAGTTCTTTAGTGCGTGAAGAACTGCAGTAGGAAATTATTTTTGGACATTCTAACATTAAGGGGATTGTAGAGAAACTGGATGAAATAAGATTAAGTAACAAAAGGGAAGCGTAGAAGGAAATATTTGAAAAGAAAGTTCATGGCGAACGTACTCCAAACAAATCGGAGACATTGTGGAAAAAGGCTAGGTTAGGAGTACCGTAAACAGACGAGCATGTATGAAAAATGTTATGAGAGTAAGTGAAACAAAGGTCGTATCTGACTACCTCTGTCTTTATACATATGTGTATGTATGTAGAGGGTAAAAAAGGGATTGAAGTTAATATGATAACCAAAATCGACACGGACGAATTCACGGTCAAAAGTTACTCATAATTAAACACAAAAAGAACGCAATCCCTTCTATTTATGTCAAACAGCAACATATGACACGGTTCATCATTAAACAAATTACTACACCAAATAACACACAGCATTACGGGGATAAAATACCGAGCTAGCATAATATCCTCACAAAAAGCCACTCAGCAAATTGAGTATCCCATGTGTCCTGAGCAAACAAAAGATACGCAATGTCGAGTGATTATTTTAAGTGCAGCTCCGTCTGTCCAGCCTGCGAAGGGCCTAAACATCTGTTCACTTTACTTATTAGGGATACGCGTCATGTTGGCAGCATGACGGAAATGAAGTAATCCACATAATACTGAGGGTACCCCGAACCAGGAGAACTCAAGGCACTACCGCTAAACCACATCATCCACTTTATGGAGGAAGTGGAAAAAGCGATGGACTAAGTGCGAAGGAGGCGTAAATACACAAAAGATCCCGCTGGGTCGAAGTGTATCCGAAAGGACCCCGCATAGATAAGATAAGATAAGAGGGTACAGCGGGGCAGTTCTCACGTCAGTAGATATCAAGTTTGTCAAGATATGTCAAACAAAGCTGTCAGGGACCAATTTTATAAACGCGACAGGTGACAGTGATTCGCTGTACATTATACTGTATCGACAAGTAACGCTACATACTTACAGACTTAATATCATAGTGGGCAAGCAATGTATACCGATTTGTCACTGTCGCCTGTCGCGTTTATTAAATTGGGCCCTGATCCCTATGAAAGCTGCAATTTTTAAAATATCTCGAGCGTGAGTTGAATCTCGATAGTGCGAGAATTTGGGGCCAGGTTTACGCGCGGTCATTCTCGCCAGACACACATGCACTGAAAGTAACTTAACAGCACTTGAGTCTGTTTTCATTACCTTATGTGTCCATCCAATCGCGCCCTACAACACTGACCCTGATTACAAGCCAGTTTATCTTTTTTCCAGGAGGAGAAAGTCTACGATGCCAACGGAAAAAAGAAAAAGAAGGTTGTCGCGGTCAAACCTGACAATGGAGGCGGCAGGAGCTGTCTCAGCCTAGTGACGTGTGGGCTTATGGGCTGATGCCTTCTCCATAGATTTATAGTTTCTTAGTGTTAAAGATCACGTCCTAACTAGGTATAATCGACCAACTAATTGCTTGACCACTTTTGAACCTTATCCCGTTGTAATACGGTCGAAAAGTGGCCAAGCAATTTCTTGGTCGACTATACATGTGTGTCTCAACTTATACAACATCTTTGTTTTCTCCTTTATAAACAAAGGCGTTAACCGCCTCTGTATGACCTCATATCTTCGGCCGCATACTCCTTCTAAACCACCCCACGGATTTTGATATGTTTTTCACTGTCATTAAGAGATTTTTAATTGTTTTTCTGTAAATTACATCCTAATTGTACAGTAGGAGAAATATATTCACGTACCACCTTAGAACCCTATCGCAAGGACGCGACGCGTTAAACGCCAGGCTATGTCATACAAATGTCATATGTTTGTCTCTTCGACTAGGTTCTACGGTGGTACGTGTTTCAATTTCCTTGACTGTACCCGCGGGAAGCCGGGGCGAGTCGCTAGTTATATATTAATAACTTGTACTTAAAAACTCTAATTATTTATAAAGAGTAAACAGCTGAAGATATAAAAACAGGCAGAGGAGGATAGTGGTTTTTTGTTTTATACTATGTACTAAAGATTAGTACTAAATAAACAATCATAGATGGCATAGTTAGCAGCATCTCTAGATGAAGAAGTGTTAAAACAGCATGCCTAGAGAAACCAGATGATGAAATACTAACATTGCATTTATGTGCAAAAAACAGTTTTCGCAAGAATCCGTCCTATTATCTTACGAAATTATTATTACGAACTTGACTACAGACAGGGTCCCGAAGACACTAGCGGTAGAGATCTTCTAGTATTAATAAATGACCATAGATGGCGCTGTCGTCTCAAGAAAATTTGTGGACAGTGCCCTCTAGTAGTCAACTAGGGAACTAAAAATAAAAAGTCCCGCCAGCAAAATGCACGTATGAATAGCCTGAGTCAAAGTCAAAATAGCTTTACTTATGAATGTCAGAAAATTTACCACCGGTTAAAAAAACACCTGATGAGAATATCACTTATTTTGTAGAAAGGACAGAGAAGAGGTAAATGCATTTCCGCTATCAACTCTCACACCGAAAACTACGCCTTCGTAAAATTCAGTTTAATTAGTAAAGTATGTTTAAGTATTAAAATTAGTTATTTATTCTTTTATTTATTTTTATTAAAATACTTCTGTATTTCTAGAGTTTTATTCTAAGGATATAAACATGGAGTTAAGTCCACTGCATTATTAGGCAGGGGGGTTGTTATTCTCAAAGCAAAACAACGACGAACTCGACGTTGAAAGCTCGCAACAATTCGAGCTTATGCCACGTTCCTATATTCAAGCAAAGGGCCATTTTATTTCGACAAATTCCCCCTTTAAAAAGAGTCGTTTTTATTAAAAAATAGGGAGGAAAAGAAGCAAGTGGGTTACCTGATAGTAAGACACCCGCAACACCAAGGAGATTGCAGTTGCGTCGCAACCCAGACGGCTAAGATGAAATACCTCTTGTACTGGTACAAGAGGTATTCCATCTCATCTCATCATCATTCATGGTGGCAGCGATTCGGATGGACCTTGGACAAGGTCCTACCACCCGTAGTGACCGTCATATAACAGCTGACAGGTTTATATCTCCGGGGATTCATTGTTTGAATATAGGAACGCGACGTAGATTAACTGAGCTAAATATGTTACGGACAGTATCAAAAGAGTCTTTTAACAATTTGTTCTACATGAGCGAAGTTCAAGTTACTAACTTGTTCTAAACTAACTGCTTCTGACAAGTCTAGCGCTATAGGAACAGTTTTGAAGTTTCTACGTTTAATCTTAATAATTTCTTTTGTTTTCGCAACTTGTAGACAGTGAAATAATAATAGATTGTTAAACGAGGGATCAAAGACACCAATTTCACTCGAGATATATTGGCACACGAGCAAACCTAGGGTGCCAATACTTCGAGGGTGGAATTGGTGTTTCATCCATGTGTAACACTCTGCTTCTCATTTCCACCATGAGGAAAGTCAAAAATTACATGTATAATACAAAAAAAAAACAATTTAGACGGACAGCCGGTTTATCGCGTGTTAGTTACGAATCTAAGGGTGCTGATAGACTTGAACATGCACTTTTAATACGTATTCTAACGAATGTCACAAAGCTCACAAAATAAGTAGGAAAAAATCAGCGCACAACGAGCAGTGCACTCGTTGGTCTGTTATGCCGCATTCACACAATCGCGCAGTCATGCAAACACTCGCGCGAGCGAAAGGGATGCATTATATCGTTTACTGTTTTGCATCTCTTTCGATTAGGCGAATATTTGCACGAATACGCGATTGTGTAAATGCGGCATTACAAGTAAATGCTCAAGTATAGCAGCACCTTAATTCTGGACGTTTCGAGCCCTTTTGAGGGGTCATGTTCGACTGATAGGGCTCGAAACGTCATGAATGAGATTCGTTACAATACACGCGATGTAAACCGTTTATAGTAGTTTATCTACACACATATCATTAGTGCTCTATAATGCGTTCAGAAACCGTAGGAAATGACCAACATTATTACAACCAATTTTATTATGAGAACTTTCTTGTCTGTACTTTAATGGTCATTGCAGTACCGATTTCTGTAACGTTATGAGTTTAAATTTGGAACAGCTGTCAATTCTCAAGTGAGTCTCTATTCTAGTATCCTAAGATATTAAAACAGTTATCGATACGAAACGTCAATTCAGTATGTTTTTGTAATATAAACGCACGACATTTGATCTCTATGTCTATGATTTAAAAAAAAAGTTCGTTTTAACAGAGGATCGAATTGCCGCCATTACTGTTTTCATTCGTTTCTTGGTGTTTTCTGTTATGATTTTTTGGCTGTAATGATATGAGTGTAATAACTACTATTGTGCATGAAATAGTTTTATTGCATTGAATAACCTTAGTTTGTTATCCGAATCTGGCCAAGTTTGTGAATATGTAATCAAAAAAAAAATCAAAATCATTTATTGCAGGATTTGATCCCATAAATAATAATAATATAAGCCAGCAGAGCGGGTAGTGCCAGCTGTGACATGAATTTCCGCACCCAGGGCTGTCAGACAAAGACAGAATAAGACTTCTATATTGACGACTAGATAAGGTTAGTGACCCTGACTACAAAGCTAGGGATTATAGGTTCCATTCACAACAACGGCCAAATGTTTGTATGATGAATCTGAATGTTCATACCTAAATTGTTGTTCGTGGATGTTATGTAAATAAATAAACAAAAATAAATAAATATTTTGGGTCAATTCACACAAATTGACTTAGTCCCAAAGTAAGCAACTAAAGCTGCTTGTGTAATGGGTACTAGGCAACGGATATACATATGTACTTATATAGATAAATAGATATTTAAATATATATAACATCCAAGACTCGGGTACAAACATTCGTATTCATCATATATAAACATTTTCTCCTCCCGGGAATCGAACCCGGAACCTCAAGCTTTGTAGTCAGGGCCACTAACCACTAGTCCGGTCGTCAAAATCGGTCAGTCGTTATATGTATGTATCTATCTATGGATGTACATAAATTCTTTATTAAGGTACAAAATACATAAATAACAAAAAAGAGATACAGTGATGTACAAAGGTAAACTTATCCCTTTCAGAGATCTCTTCCAGTTAACCCTTATTTAAGTGTATCTCTCTGGGATTAGTTCAATTGGTGCTGATTGTTGCAAGATTTTATTTTATTCCTACATCGTCTGCAGACCCTAGTGCACAAGTGTTAGGTTTCACGAGTGAACTAGTTTATTTGAAGCTAGAACTTTCCCACCGCTAACTTACTTATTGGAAGTTTTTACTGTAGACTGCCACTGGTCTATTTTTAGGGTTCCGTACCTCAAAAGAAAAAACAGAACCCTTATAGGATCAACTTTGTTGTCCGTCTGTCTCTCTGTTAAGACCATTTTTTTAAAACGGGTGGAGATATTGAATTGAAATTAATGTCAAATACTCAGGTCTGTAGTCCCTTAGAGTCGTGAAAAAATCAACTTCTAAGTTAGCGCAATCAAAAGATACGGCCGTTTATGCCGCATATTTCATACATTTGCACATCCGAAAAACCTATTGGGTATATCTCGTTGCCCTAAAACCATGAAACTTGGCAAGAAGCAAGGCCTTACAGCCCAAATAAAGGAACAAAGCAAAAAACGGTAAATTTGTAGTCACATCAAGCAAAAAGAATAGTGTTTCATTATAGCGACTCCTAACGCCATCTAGTTTAGAATTATTAGAACGTTTGAACGGAACCCTCGGTGGCAGACTTGCATTTGGCCGGTTTTTTTAACTCTAAGTTAAGTCGGTTCGGTAGGGTTCCGAATTTAAACCAATATTATTTAAATTTGGAACCCTAGATGCGAGGGACAGACTAAACAAAATAGAACCCTGACCTCACTATAGAACCGTCTCAAATTCACATACCTAATTACTATCTAAATTCTTCCATTTGATTTATTAGTTCATAACGTTACTTTGACTTATATTTAGTTCCATGATGGGTCAAAGTTTGACTTGCTAAAAGTACTTGGCCTTTTTTACCTTTGACAGATTTAACTCGTTGATCGTTTTGAGTAAAGTTTGTCCCGTGCCACCGCCGCGCACGTCTGTCGTGTCACGGGAGACGCAGATGGCGGGCCGCGGCAATTAGGCCCGCAGCCGTGTCCGGCACATTTCCCGGGAGGCGGCCGGACGGCGGCGCCGCACGCATCGCGATGCGGCCACGAAACCGACGACCGGCTGCCCCCTATACCACAAAAATGTGACAAATATGTTAACTTGTAACACAAGACAAGACAAGACAAGACAAATCTCTTTATTGAAAACCACACGGAAAATAGTTAACAAACATTACTTAAAAAACAATTTACAAAGTAAACAATTGGCGGTCTTATCGCTTAAAAGCGATCTCTTCCAGACAACCATTTAGCATGGAAGTTTTGTAGTGCAGGCCCCTGTACCCTTACCATGAGTACAGTGCATCAAGCCGTAATCGTACTCGCTAGCGACGACGTAAACTATTTGTATGGGAAATTGTACAGCGCCTCTAACGCTCACTTAGAGAACTTATCTTTTTTTTTCGCGCTTTAGAAAAAAAAGATAAGTTGCTGAGTTTCTCGCGGCGTTTCTTCTCAGCAGAGTCTTCCATTTTCCGAAGGGCTAGTTTTCGCAGACATGTAAAAGAGCCTATTTGGCGTACTTGCTAAATAAATTTTTCATTTTCATTTTTTGTATGAAAACTCAAAAAGTCGTCTAATGTGAAAAGGTTCTTCAGTGGCCCTGAAATTATAATAGTGTGGCAGTTTAGTTGACTGTACACAATACATGTGGTAAGACAATGTTGCCCGCTGCTGGTGGTGCCCCGGACGCCCGCACGCACTTCCTGCCGGCCCGGCGTCGCGAGATGACCCAGTGACAGCTCGGATTTAGGACAAACAAACACAACTACCAAGATACATTTACGAAACAACAATTGAAAAGGTTTGTTAAAAACTTCCATACAACCTTTGGATAGTACTAGTACAGAAGTTTCACATCAAACAAAAATGGCAGTTAGGTTTAAGACGTGCCCTACTGTATGCGTCTCTGTCTCTGTCTTAGTCTGGGGCGTTTTCAGATATTCTGATACCGATGCCCATCCGTATCAGAAAAATCGCATCCTATGCGCGCATCGATATCGGCATCGATGCCAAGTGAATGTCACCCAAGTATCACAGGATGGCGCTACGCCTATTAGATGCACGTTTTGTTGTGTGTGTTTTCGTTTCGTTATTGGTAAATGAAATAGGATTCCCCCGTGATCCGTGATTGTCTCATCTCGCTCACACCTACGGCAGTTGCGAAGGCACGTCGACTACTTTACTACTGCGGGGATTCACCAGCGCTATTTGATAGTATGATACGATGCGCACTAACGATTGACAGTTACGTTGACAATAACTAGATGGCATCGGCATCAGTCATCGGAACCACATGGCATCCGATGCGCGCATCCAAACCTGGCATCTATAACGCGCATCGTTATTCTAAAAACGCCCACCACTATTGTCTATCTATAGACTAGGAGGTCACGACATATTTGGCAACGATCACCAATATGGCTGATCGGAAGCTCACAAGATAAAGGGCAACTCCGTGATGCCAAATATGTCGGTCTGCCTGCGCTAAGTGGTTGCGTTATCGAAATATGGCGCCTGCAAAACCAGTTATTGTTCCCAAAAAAAAACGATAAGTAAAATGGCTGAATAAAGTACAGAAAGGAAGTACCGGTTGCACTCATGTGAATTCTGCTAAAACTGAACAAATATTTGGTCGCGTTTCGAAGTTCAGCTCGTTTAAAGACCCTTGATCGTTGCCAAAAAAAAACGATAACGGAAATGGCTGAATATGACGTGGTAGCAAGTATCAGTATGTACGAGCTTAATGCACCAAAACTGAAAAAATCTTTGGTCGCGTTTCGTAGTTATGAAGCGGTCTAGGTTACAATATCTCATACATTGTTGGAGTATTTTTTCAAAAGCATTGGATAAATCAAGTTCAAACATATTTTTGGGGAATAAGAACAGTGTCAAAAACATCCTCCTACACTTCTTTAGCAAACCTACCCTCCTCCGGTTAGGGGTAAGTAAGATCTGGTATCCAAATGGAAGACAAATTTTTTCTCACCTGCTGAATCTTATCAGTTTCTGGGGGCCTAGCACGCTAGCTTTTATCGATGACATAAAGCATTTATCCCGTTCTAAGCAGTATGCGTGTGCAAAAGGGACGAATGTTTTATGTCAGCGATAAACGCTAGTGTGCTAGAGGGGCTGGATCCTATTCATTTCTTTCTCATCCACATCGACATTTAACGAAAAACAACCCTTAAACTTAACAGTTGTAGTTACGTTCTAATGAACGTAACGACATCATTACATAATTGCTACCGTCAAATCGAGGTTTGATGATAATAATTATAAAAAGGCTTCGTTTATAGTTCTAAAGTGAGTTTATTTTTCAAATGCTGCGTTTCTTTTGATTTATGATGATGATGATCGATTTGCAACTAGTTTCATCCCCAGAGCTTTGAGCCCTTTTCAGATCTCGTGTTTAGTGGCAGACTGATATAATAATAGCCTATGTACGAGTATGACGAAACATTAAAAAAATACATACTACAGCTTAAATTCAATAATAGACATAAAAACACCCTGCCAATCTGCTAAATATAAACTGATTTTATTTGATCCTTACGTCTAATATTCCTGTTATCAATAAAGAAACTTCTAAAAGTATAAACAAGCTCCATTTGTTGGCGTATCATCGGTATCTTACCTGCCGCTCAACGACGCCACTTCGCATCGCGTTGCAAAAGCGCCACTGTGCGCTTAACGGGAAAGACACAAAAATGTATACATGCGTGCCGCGCAACCATGCGGATACAGATTAGTGTGCATTCCTATAGATAAGTAGCACACAATGATATAAATAACGCATACAATAGCACAGAGTAAACAGTGTCTTTCTCAGCTTGAGCGTCAACAATTACCGAAATTTTCCAAACAGTTAGCTTGATAGTAAATGGCTTTTGTACACCTGATTTGAAATTAATGAAAACCAAACGCAAGTTAAACCGTCACTTAAACGTCTACCCTGTCTAAAAATTCTGTGAACGGCACTGAACATCAAAGCAAGACTAGAGGTGACATTTCAAAAAGGAAAAGCTTCGGTAGATGAGGAAGGACTTGTCTTCTATTTGGATACCAGATCTTACTTACCCCTAACCGGAGGAGGGTAGGTTTGCTAAAGAAGTGTAGGAGGATGTTTTTGACACTGTGCTTATTCCCAAAAAATATGTTTGAACTTGATTTATCCAATGCTTTTGAAAAAATACTCCAACAATGTATGAGATATTGTAACCTAGACCGCTTCATAACTACGAAACGCGACCAAAGATTTTTTCAGTTTTGGTGCATTAAGCTCGTACATACTGATACTTTATACCACGTCATATTCAGCCATTTCGGTTATCGTTTTTTTTTGGCAACGATCAAGGGTCTTTAAACGAGCTGAACTTCGAAACGCGACCAAATGTTTGTTCAGTTTTAGCAGAATTCACATGAGTGCAACCGCTACTTCCTTTCTGTACTTTATTTAGCCATTTTACTTATCGTTTTTTTTTGGGAACAATAACTGGTTTTGCAGGCGCCATATTTCGATAACGCAACCACTTAGCGCAGGCAGACCGACATATTTGGCATCACGGAGTTGCCCTTTATCTTGTGAGCTTCCCATCAGCCATATTGGTGATCGTTGCCAAATTTGTCGTGACCTCCCGTAATACTAGCTCATGTTCATTTGCACGCGCGGCGGATCCACGGCTTCGGCCTCAGTGCAGTGGTGCAAGTTCTTGTAGCTTCGCAAAGTACCTAAACCTTCCTACTACTTCCAAATTTAAGGCGTATTATCAAACCGCGACTAGAATAGCATTGGAGATTAACGTCAGCACACTGCCATTTCATAGATATAAGAATGAAGCTTGACGCAAGTTTCTGAAATGACAGTGTGCTGACGTTACTCTCCAATGCTAGTCTAAGGCTGCTTTTCCACCAGAGATGTGCGAGGATGCGAGATGTGTTTGTAAGAACCAATAGAATCGCTTCATTTACCTCGCCTCGGTCAGCACAGCTCAGGGGTGCAATTTTTAAATCTCACCAGTTGACTAGAGCTCTCCAAAATGACCGAATCTCTATGAAAAACGGCTATTTTGGTGAGCTTTAGTTACCCAGTGAGATTCAAATGCAATTGTTGAATCTCACTAGATGACTAAAGCTCACCAAAATGGCCGCATTTCTATGAAACACGGCCATTTTGGCGAGCTTTAGTCACCCGGTGCTACGCATCCTCGACAATCTCTGGTGGAAACGCAGCCTAATCGCGGTTTGATAATACAAAGTCGCGGGAAAAAGCTAGTTGTGTATAATAGTTCACTGTAAATAGTCGCCG
The DNA here is from genome assembly GCA_963691745.1 of Ditula angustiorana. Classification (NCBI taxonomy): domain Eukaryota; kingdom Metazoa; phylum Arthropoda; class Insecta; order Lepidoptera; family Tortricidae; genus Ditula; species Ditula angustiorana. Next base: position 339,015 of record OY829491.1, read on the forward strand.
CTGCCTGTAAAGAATCTCCGTGATCCATTACGAGCCATTAGGACGAAGCCTGGAAACGGATTCCAAGAAAACAGGAGCAAAACCTTTAAACGCATTCCACACAACTGAAGGCGTGTCGGCGAATAATGAAGATCGCATTAAAATAAATTATGTGACGTGAACTGGTTTTCATTCCATAAAATTACTATTTTAAAGAGGAGTGTGAACCCAGCGCTCTCCAATACCAAAAAATCATTGCCATAGGGTTAAGGTTTAGAGGGTGGAAAACGTTATCGCCGTTTGTATGGGGAGCGCTTTTTGGGGCTGGGTTCACACTCCTCTTAAGGGTTTTAAGGATCATCCAGTTCAGGGGCCCTAGCACGCTACCTTTTATCACTGACATAAAGCAAAAATATCCCTTTTAATGCGGTGATAATAGAGTAACTTTCATACATGCAAAGTATAAACTTCAACCGTATTGGAGTAATCACGTCCGATATCCGCCCGCAAACGTCAGTTCGCAGCTAATTCAAAATACGACTTTTGTTAGGGAAAGTATCAGGGACTGTATTTTTAAGATAAGAAGAAGAAAACCCAGCAGATGACATCAAGCACTAATTCACAACTGACAATATGAAAATAGAACATAGAAAAGTACCTAAACTATGAAAATCTAAAGAGTCCGTGACAAGCAGCGTTGCCTGATTTATTTTCAGGCAAAGCGGGATTTCGAAGCCTTTTGTATAAAAAAGCGGGACTAATTCATCGAAAGCGGACATAACATAAATAGCTTGAATAATCAGCAGATTTTTATAACGTATCGTCTTATTTGAGTTTCAAATTAAATTTACAGTGATGATAGACAGCTATAGAATATGTTTTTTAATGAAAATACGGTGCTTGGCCAAAAAACGACTACCATCTAGGTTACTGGTCGAGTATCTCCGTAAAACGGGACTGAGCCTGTCCCGCGCGGGACATTTAGGCTAAAAAACGGGACGTCCCGCCAAAATCGGGACGTCTGGCAACTCTGGTGACAAGTTTGCCTAGCTGCGTTCTTTTTTTAATTCATTTAAAAGGGCTTTGTCGCCGGGCCGACCACCATCGCTTGTTTGTTGAAACGACGTTAGTAAAATGGCTGAATTTAAGGTTACTTTGACTTCTTTTTTTCATCTGCAAACCTCAATAAAGTTTGCTATTTCATTCAGAATTCGAAGATCGAGTAAATAAAATGAATCGTTGCTCGGAGCCAAACGTTTTATTTTTCTAACAAGAAATATAAATCGATTTCGTGTCTTTAGGTCCTAAAATGACCGTCTACAATTAATTTATCCCTCTGTACGCCTCTGTACCACTTTTTTCATAAGAAAGGGACGCACCTACTAAAAGATAAACTAAGCTTGGTCGGTCATGTTATTGCCTTGGAAGGTCATAGCATAATAATCACAAACCACTAAGAGATACATAATAATTATCAAATCGTGTTTCAAATAAAGTTCTGTTCATAAGTTGCAACTTGGTTTCAACGCTACTAGTAGCGCCATCTAGTTAAGACTTAATGAAGCATTTTTTATACATATGTATAATGTGACACGTCGACGCATAAAGATTTTTATCTACACATACATCATAAATGCTCTATAATGCGTTCAGAAACCGTAGGCAATGACCAGCATTATAACAACCAATATTATTATGAGATTTTTTCTAATTTGTTTCTATATTTGTTCAAATTCATTTTTTATTACATTATTTTAATGTGTACAGTCTATAGATATTTAATAGGTACCTAGCACTAGTAGCTAGTAGCAATGCAGGTCATTGCCCTATGGCTTCTGAACCCATCATAGAGTACTTATGATATGTGTGTAGATAAAGTAATGTATGCAACTGTACATAATTAGGTCTTAAAACACTCGTGTGATCCTATTATGATACTCGCTGACGCTCGTTTCATAAAACCACACTCGTGTTTTAAGACCCTTCATTATGCAACAGTTGCATAAAATACTAGAAGTTTATTCCGTTAGGTACCGAAAATTTACAGTTCCATAGCATATTGCATGAGCGAATCGCGCAGCGTGCAGTGCAGAGCAGACGTGTTACTAATTATTTAAAAAAATATTAAATTTACAAACGATCTATTTTGAACCTAAAGTGTAGCGTCAGTGATGTCAAAGTAACGTAACTAGTCGTGTGCTGTTTACAACCTACCGTACCTACGAAACGAGCTGTGCGCGAGGAACGCCACGGATCTACGATGAGTATACTGCGCTCACCTAATGGAGGCGGCATCGGAACAGGGTTCGGCGGATCGCAACCAAACTTATCAGTGGCTAGTGACGTTGAAAACTCGCAAATAACTTTCCGCAATAAAAGGAAGCTACTTAGTGGAAATGAAGAAATAATGAGCGAAATTTCGAATCTAAATAAAAAAATGGCAGATATGATGTCCCTTTTAAGCCAAAGTACCAATGCACAAACAGAAAATATAAATAAGCTTTGCCAAGATGTGAACTTGATAAAAGGGCAAGTGAATAATATTTGCAAAAATATTGACAGCATCCATGTTGAGCAGCATAAATTGAAAGCCGAAATCACTAATCTTGTTACTTCTACAAATACTACGCAGAAAAAAGTTGATCTTCTCGAAAACGATGTGAAATTACTGAAATCCTCCGCAGGACAAATATCTACCAACAGGGAACCTACATCTTATGAAAACATTATTACCGAATGTAATGAACGTTACCTACGAGGAAAAAATATTATAATCGTAGGCGTTCAAGAACCTAACACGGACATACCTGACAAGCAAGATTACGACAAACAAGAAGTATCCAAAATTACAAAAATGATTTTCAATGAATGCCCTGAGCCCGAACGCGTTATCCGCCTTGGAAAGTTCGAATACGGTAAAACCCGCCCCATCAAAGCGTGCTTTGTATCCGAGGAGGCAGTCAAAAACGTACTACGAAATAAAAATAATATGAAGATTGACAACGTGAAAATATACTCTGACCAAACGCCTTATCAAAGAGAAGTCATGAAAAACTTGAAACAGGAGCTGGAAACTCGAACTGCAAACGGTGAAACTGACCTATGCATAAAATATGTAAAGGGATTACCTCGAATAATAACTAAAACGGCAAAAAACTCAATGTAAATCACTCTAACAATGACTTGGACATCGGCAAGGAACCTATCTTACATATGGAAAATATATCTTATCAAATAGTTACAACGTACTCACAAATAACGACCACGAAGAAATCACTTAAGTGTTTTTATGCAAACGTTCGGAGCATTATTCGGCCAGGCAAATTTGACGAACTACAATGCATTCTCAAATCTTTTGCAGTAACTATACACATTATCGCATTAACAGAAACGTGGATCAAAGATGAAGATGAGGCGAATAGATTACAGATACCATGTTACACACATTTCTACAACTTTAGACGCGTTACCAGAGGTGGCGGAGTCTCAATCTTCGTCCATAACAACTTGAAACATCACTTTATCGAAGAGCACTGCTCTGATGACAACCATTTTCTCTGGATTCACGTGGAAAAGTTTTCATTGGACATCGGAATAATTTACAAACCAGAGCGTACAAATTCATCTGACTTCCTTGAAGAATATTCTCTTCAGCTGCGTAGAAGAAAAAGAGTTTTGATATTTGGCGATTTCAATTATAACCTCTTAGATCCAAATCAAGCTACAATTGATTACACACAAACATTAGAAGAAAATAACATAAAAATATTAAATAAAATTGACGACGAACACTGTACTCGTGAGACCGTAACAACCAGAACAGTACTGGATCATGTGTGTTCTAACCTCAAACAAAATAAATTCCACTTTGCACTTATGGACTCGGCAATGGCTGACCATAAGCAAATATACTTTGAGGTTAAAAACTATGAACCGCCACATAAACAAAGAACAGAATACACAGCTGTAGATTACGAGAGATGGTATAAGTCAGTAAATGCATTGAAGAACGATAAAAATACACGTGAATATGATATCTTTCAGGAACAACTGAAGACTTGCTTCCTGGATAGTAAAATTACTAAAATAAAGATTTTAAATCAGCCGAGACAAGATTGGATCAATAAAGATATTATACACGCCATTAATAAAAGAAATCGACTATATCAAGACCATAAACGCAACAGTATGGACACTAGTATAAGGCAGGAGTTGGAGGAAGCAAGAAAGCTGGTAACTAAAACTATAAAGGAAAGAAAAAAGACCTACTATTTTAATGCTTTTGAAGCATGTTCTAATAAACCTCTAAAAATGTGGAAACTCATCAACAGTCTGTCACAAAATAAAGTAAAAGATGTCTTACCCCCGACCAAATTGCAAACAGCTTCAGGATTTACTACAGATATAGAAGAAATATGTGAACAATTCAATGATTACTTTTCAACGATTGGATCTACTTTGGCGAGCTGTATTCCCGCTATGTACCAAAATAACCAAATTTACACAATACCCCAAATTAATAACTCGAATAAACTAATCCAGTTTGAACCGGTTACAATAGAAGAATCGCTTAAAATAATCAATAATCTCAAAACGAATACTAGCTCAGGCTTAGATGGGATTACTGCAAAATCAATCAAAAGCGTTAAATTACTAATTGTTGATAAACTTACAAATTGTATAAACCATTGCTTAGAGCAAGGTATATTTCCTAACAGTCTTAAAATCGCAAAGGTTACACCCATTTATAAGTCAGGAAGTAAAGTAGAACCTGGTAACCATAGACCTATTTCTGTTCTCCCGGTAGTCTCAAAAATTTTCGAAAAAGTCATATATAGTCGTTTGGAAAGTTTTTTAACCTCCAAAAGTTTCATATCACAAAAGCAGTACGGTTTTCGACCAAAATCCAACACGCTTTCGGCAGCAATTGACCTTGTCACACAAATAAAACATAAAATAGACCAAAAACAAATTGTAGTAGGAGTTTTCATAGATCTAAAAAAAGCTTTTGACACAGTGAGTCATGAAATACTCTTAAAAAAGTTAACTGCAATTGGAATTACTGGCAAGGCTCATGGCGTTTTGAAATCTTACCTAACAAATCGTCACCAAATAGTCAAAATTGGTCAACATCAAAGTGGTCCCAAATCCATCTTGTTTGGCGTGCCACAAGGATCAATCCTAGGACCGCTTCTGTTCCTTGTCTACATTAATAATATACAAGATATTGGACTAAAAGGGGATTTATCATTGTATGCTGACGACACTAGCCTTTTTTACTATGGCACACAAATTGAAGCTATCATGCAGGATGTACAGAGTGACTTAAATATGTTAAACGTGTGGTTTCAATGTAATCTCCTTACCATAAATATATTAAAAACAAATTATGTAATTTTTTCAGCCAAAAATAAAAAAATAAGTGACTTTACCCCACCAAAAATAAATAATCAGACCCTAACTCGGAAGACAAATGAAAAGTATCTCGGTTTAACTCTAGACAACCAACTAACATGGAAACCACACGTTGATAAAATAAGATCAAAATTGACCTCCCTCACGGGAGCTCTTCGTAGTATTTCCCGCTGTTTTCCGCGAAAAATAAAATATTTGGTATACAACTCTCTTGTCAAGCCACATTTTGAATACCTTATCGAGATATGGGGGACTGCGGCAAAAATACACCTAAATAAAATACAAATAGCACAAAACAAGCTAGTCAAGGTTTTATTCAATTACGACTTTTTAACATCCACTGAAAAGGTTTATAGGGGTACCAAGCTAATGAGCGTAACTCAAACATACGTTTACCAAACTTGTCTGCTAGTCCGCAAAATTCTTAACAAAGATATACATACACACATAACTTTTACCAAAAAACATACAGTTCAAAAAATAAAACTACGGAATGCTGATAACCTAATACTGCGACCCCCCCGAACGAACTATGGGAAAAAGAATATTACTTTCGAGGGAGCTCAGTTATACAACAAATTACCAAAAGATGTCAAAGAATCAAAAACGATAGCTAGCTTTAAAAAACATTTAAAACATCACATAATAAACAATCTAAAAGTCTAACTATACCATTATTGTTACGATAAATAAAATTACACATACATCCACACACTACTAAACAGGCATACAAACAATATAATATAAAACATATATGTATATATAGGGCAAATTACATAAAAAACAGTAATCATTAGTTTATAGTTTACTAACCTAGCCTCTAAGCTGTTTCAATTTTAAATAACTTGTCTGGTGTTGTTTGTTTGTTTTTAGATTTTTGGATTGCCGCATCCACTTTGTTTTTATAATTTTGTTTAAGTACAAATCGCTGGCGCATGGACCTGCGACACCAACCTGTGCAAATCATCCTACCTGCGTAACTAAGTTGAATGTACCCACTTCTATTTTTCTTATTTTTCTTAATCAATATCTACTACTGTACGTTTATTTCTGTTTTGTAAATGTAGTGTTCTCATGTAAGTGAATTGTATATAATTCTTTATGAGAATAAAGTTCTTAAACCATAAACCATAATTAGGCACAGAACAGAAGGTTCCGTAACCGTAACCACGCACAATTATTGCTAACTCCTGGTAAGTTTTTTGTCGCAAAATTAAGTTGTTGCTTCAACCTTTTATTTCCTTCTAAATCATCATAAGTACTACGGAAACCGTTTTATTTCTTGGCTACTAGGTTTTTAGCTTTGGAATGACGTAAGGTGACCTCTAGTTTCAAATGATTAAACTAAGATCCCTTCGACTTAGCAAGACGTTTTCACTTGCTGTCGTAGTTCCATGATCTGTTACTAGATGCCGCTAGAACAAAGTACGTTGAACTTTATAAATAGGTGATTAAGCAAAGTACAAAAATTGCTTATAACATATTAAAATTATATTTAAAAGCATGACGCAATAATACCATTCCTTTTTTACCAAATTAGTAGTTTTCATTTTTATATTTTCAAATAAAAACTAAATAGATACTTTAGTCATTCCTTTGAAATCAATTGAAAATGATTAAAGGAGAAGCGTATTGTGTGCCACATGTTAATGGACTGGCGATTTGGTAATCGAGGAATAATGACGCTCCGCACTATTTATAGCTACGTACCTGCTAACTTTTGGCTGCATGGTTTATTCTCTTAGAGATAAAAAACACTTTTCTAACCAGCTATTCGTTCATACCTGATTACCTAACCATGTCAAAATCGATTTAGTAATTTTCCCGTGCATGTGTTCCACAAAGATACATGCATTTATTTATACCAATAGAGAAAAAGAAAACTGTTTATAATTAAGGCCTTATGCCGCCATCTACGGGAAGCACGGCAAAAATTCACAATTTTGCAATTTATTATAACAATTAATGCAACAAACTGGAACAAATTACCTCGCTATTCAGTGTTGGTTTCGAGGAGTAGCAAGGCAATTTGTTGATATGGACTACCGTAAAGTAACGCCTGAATCTATTTTTTTATGAAATGGAAGGCAAACAACTGATGGTAAGTGATCACCACCGCCTATAGACATCCACAACACCAAGAAGATTGCAGATGCGTTGCCAACCCAGAGGGCTAAGATGGAATAACTCTTATGCCAGTAATTGCGCCGGCTGTCTTGCTCTCCACGCTGGAACACAACAGTGCAAGCGCTACTGCTTAGCGGCAGGATTAGAGAGCAAGATGGTGGTAGCAATCCGGACGGACCTTGCACAAGGTCCTACCACCCGCATTCATTTCTGTTAATTAATTATAATTAACGCTACTCTTACGAAAATAACCAAGGCCCAATTTTTATCCAAATCGTTTATTCAAGCAAATGAACATAATATGAACAAACTATAACATTAAATTTATCTACTTAATGATATTTACATTCCATACCTCGCTTACCTTACCAATAGTGATTACTCTATGTACGTACACCTAGCTTAAACTAAATAAATGGTACGTATAAAAATGCAGAATACCTCAGTGCACCACGAGAACATATATAAATATTTCAAGACAACAATAAAATTTATTAAACACCAACATGTGTAGTTAGTTGTACAGTTGGTCTAAAAAATGGTGTGGTCCGGGCTATTTCTAGAACACCCAAAAGGCGGCACGGCGTCTGGGAAATGCTTTAATAATCCCACCAATTTTAAGAGCAACTGTACTTAGCCATGCAGCAAGACTGCTCGATCCAAACAGTGGCAGTGGGGGACATCATTTGTGTCAACAAAACCGCCGCTCACTCACCTACTATTTACAACAATACAATTACACATTGAAGAAAATACAAATAAATAATTTGACATACATCCTTGTGAGCAAACCCTATTTAAACCTAAGTAGAATTCGTTCCACAACAATACTCTGCATTTTTATGGCGATATCTCTTATAGAACAATTATTGATAATACACTTATCAATAAAATTGTCATAATGTAATTAATTGGAAGTGCCCTATTTCGCAACCGATCGGTTAATCCTACCGTGGTAGTTAACAATATTAACCGGCACACGCGTCACCGAGTTGTTGGGTACATTGCAAGTCAATACTTAAAATAGCCTCGGAGCTCCGGAGTCAGTTCAGTATCTCCCGGAGCCATCTCTTCCAACACTAGAGCAATGCCAAAGAAAAACAACAACGTGTTGTCATATAAAACTTAAATAGTGCATATTATGTCGTGATTTGAATAAAACTAAGAAACAAGTCCGTGCACCGTGACGAAGGTGGCTGCAGCAGTCCACTTTGTGGGCCGAGTCTCTCCCCAAGCAGCCACCAAAACCAGGGTCAAGGATATAATTTAAATTATCAAAATTATAACTAGCATCCTACACACCATCGTGTTCAGGTTTTGGGCGAAATTTAAAAAGAATAGCAAATTAACTCTGTCAAGAGTTGCCACTTAAAACAAGCCAGCGGAAGACTGAACATTAAGACTTAACCAAATTTAATTTCGAATTAAAACATGCAGTACTCATTACATCAGTCCAGACAGGTGGAAACCGTTACAATCAGGTGATATACAGATATGTACTGTCAATACATGATTATCGTAAAAAAATATTGATACAATAGAAATATATGTAAACTAACAATAAGTTAAGCGTCGAATCTAATCATTTCTCATTCGCCCGTTTGAATGCATTTAACACAAAGGAGATAGAACCTCTCAGTAGGCACTTTAGCATAAGTTAGTCGAATAGAGTCCGCGCGAGTATTTCTCAAGTCACAGACAACAAGGCGTATGCTGCGCACACGGCAGTCCGTCGTGGATAGAGACAGATCATCAATCAGAGTTAACATATGAGAAGGAAATCAGGACAGAACATTACAAGAAACTTGTTTATATTAGGAGTTATTAAAATATTTTAGTAAAAACTCTATGAGGACACTTTCTACACAGACCCATAATAACATACAAAAAAAACTCATAAACTATGTTATGATTTAAAGTACACTATAGTTCGACTCACTATTAGTGTTTCACATAGACATCTAGATATAGCACTGCTCACGTCAGTCGCGGCGCGGACGGCGCTACTGCTGCGGAGGCTGCGGCGCGCCCTGCCCCGCCGACTTGGTGATGACGATGGTCTGCTTGCCGCCCACGCCGGCCTTGCCCAGCTGCAGCATGTTGGACGGCAGCGTGATGATCTTGTTGCCGCCGACCGTGTTGGCCGACACGAGTTTGACGATGGTAGCGCCGGGCGCGAGGCCAGCCGCCGACACGCCGCCCGCCGGCGCCGCGGGCCGGCTCTGCATCATGGCCATCTTGGGCATCGTGGCCACCGTCATGCCGGTGGAGGTCTTCACCAGGGTCACGTACTGCGGCGTGTTGGTGGCCTGCGCGCCACCGCCCGGCGTCTTCTTGATGATGACTGGGATGCCAGCGTTGCCGCCTGCGGGCCGCAGCACGGCGCCTCCCGCGCTCGTCACCGACGTGGCGGTCACGGTCTGCTCGCCCGACTTGGCCGTCACGATCTTGTACACGGGCGTCTTGACCTGCCCCTGGAGCGCGCCGCCGCCTGCCAACTGCAGCGTGCCGCCGCTGCTGATGACGGGGAGCCCGCCGCCGCCGAGCTTCACGGGCACGCCGCCCGTCACTTTGTGCAGCCCCGCGCCCGCCTGCACGGGCACGCCGCCCGCCGTCTTCACGAGGACGTTGCTCGTGCCGATTTTGACGTTTCCGGGACCGAGTTTGAGCGGAACGCCGCCTGTTTTCTGGACGGTGCCGATCTTGCCTCCTTGCACGCTTTGTACGCTTTGGATACCCCCGCCGAGCTTCAAAGGCATGCCGCCGCTTGCTAGTTTGACAGCGCTGCCGGCTCCGAGCTTGACGGGCACGCCAGCCGCCCCGCCAGCTTTAACCTGCACGAAGCGCGGCGTGCCGCCCGAAGCAGAGCCCAGCACGAGTTGCGTGCCCGTCGGCGCCGTGCTGACGCGCGAAACCGCGCTTACGCCCTGCGTGCTGGCCGCGCTCACGATTCTTGTCACGCCCTGCGGCGTCACCGACGCCACCTTGATCTGTGAAGAACCTGCAGGAGATTTTACTACCGTTTTGCCGTGATACGTAGCCTGCTTAAGCGCAGGTGTCCCTGGCGATATCTTGACCGTCGCTTGCGCCGGTACTTTGATGGCGCCCGGATGGATCTTCTGTGGCGTCGTGGCAATAGGTGAGGGAGTGGCGACGAGTGGCGCAGCACGCGCCGGCATGTCGCCGGGCGTAGAGATGTGGAGGGGCGTGGATGCGAGGCCGAAGGCTTTGGAGGCGTCGGGCTGCGAGGGCGAGGCGGGCGGCGGCGCGGCCACCGGCTCGGCGGCCGCGGGGAAGCGCGCCGGGGCCACTTTCCCGCATTTCTGCACTTGGAGCAAGTAGGTTGTGACCGTGTTCATGGCAGGCCAGCAAAGCTCCAGTGAGGTGGTGCCCGCCCGCACCAAGGCCACTCTGCCAGCTTGTGGCGGTACACCTACTTCCAAATACCATAAATCTTTGCAACAAATCTGATTGTTCCATGTTTTTCTGTATCCATCTCGCCCTGACCATATGTAAAGTCTTGTCTGTATAGCGACCGCGCTGTGACCGGCTCTCGCTCGCGGCACACAGTCCTCGAACTTGTCTAGAGCTATGTTGTCCCAAGTCATATTCTCTAGATTGAGTGATGCAAGAGTGTTAGTGCATTTCCATTCCTTCTCATGAGTAGCTAATTTAGATTCATCAGGTACCAATGGTACCCAGCCACCATATACATACATGTGGTGTCCGACTACAGTAGCCGTGTGCAGGGACCGCGGGAGAGGGGCCGGGCCCCCTACATCAGGCCGTGACCATGACATACTGTCTACATCCAACACCCACAAATCACCAAGACGAGACCCACTCATCCCTCCATAGATGATAAGCGAGGATTTGCCGCTGTTCCTGTCAGTGTATGATACTCCACTATGAGACTCGCGCGGAGGCGGCGACTGCCCGTAAGTGAGTGGTATGTCCCATACAGTCATGGAGGAGTTGGGGTAGAGCTCGAGCGTGTAGAGGTCGTTGAGGTACCTTGGGATATTGTTTTTGGGGTCGTCGCTCTCGTTGGCCAGGCCGCCGAACAGGTACACCTTGCCGTTGAGCAGCGTGAAGCTGTGCCCGAGGCGCGGGCAAGGCGGCAGGCCCTGCTTGGGCGGCAGCGGCTTCAGACGCTTCCATTCCCACCGGGACGCTTGTAGCTCGTACAGGTCGTTAGAATACTTGCCGTACTCCACCATGCCGCCGAAAACCAGCAGGCGCGTTCCGTCCACCACGAAGCCGTACGCGGCGCATCCTGGAGGCACCTCCCCTTTGGTGACTGGCACGAACCATTGGTTGGTAGTGGTGTTGAAGACATGAAGCTCGTGAACTATCCCTTCGTTGCCACCGCCGAAAACTATCATCAAATCTTTGATCGCGACCGCGCGGTGGCCATGGCGTGGTCGTGGTTGAGGGCCGGTGGGATTGTACACTTTTTGCCACTTAAGTACGGCGTTTTCCTTCATTTTTACTATACATTTGTCACTAAAAGCTTTATACCGTATGTATCGCTCGGGATGCGTATCTATAGCATAGACAATGAGAAACGTCGTAAATAAGCTTCGAAGAAAATATTCAGGTTAGTGGAAGCTACGTACGGCAGACCCATTCGATTTTCTCTTTCGCACTCGTGATCCATGCATATGAGTAAAAAAAAATCACCTTACGCAGCTTCGAGCGTATAACAAAAATGGCGTTAGCAACAGCGCTGCCAATTTAACAAAAAGAGAAAGAGCGGCGTCGGACGTCAAGAAATTGTTTATGGGTATATTTAGTTTTAAAATATCTCTTCTCAGCCAAACACTATGAAAAGAATAAGATTTTAAAAATGATTTGTAACTTAATACAATTAGAAAAATGAAAATGAAATACATAAATGTCAACATCTAATTACAATGCACATTTTTAGGGCCAATTAGTTGGTTTCTATGCATCTTTAAATTTTGTTACAATACAGAGGCGGTATGGACGCGGATATGAAAACATTAAATCAACAAATAAATGAAGTATGCCGTTGAATTGACTACTTATTTCTTTTTGTGCCCATTATAAATATTCGATATCTGTAGTATTTTCTTTAAAAATTTCAGTTAAATTTGACTAAAAATAAACACACTGAAACGTCCGAAAAGATAATTATACTACTTACTGAAGTTCTTACTGACTATTTGCTTGTTAACGTACATAAAATTATGCCACCATGAAGTTGATGCTAATCTTCGGCTACCTATTTTAAATTTTAACAAATGAATATTATGAAAAACTGATATTTATGCCAAGTACAATAAAAAAAAATGATTATGTGATACATAATGTTATGCGAAGTGGGCATCCAACGATCAATATTATGCAAGATGAAAGGAATCCAAAACCAAATATACTGGGCAAATATTTATTATGAATGGCCTTGCCTATCCAAGTCGTTCGTAATTTTAACGATTTTTGATTGAAATAAAAGTTGAATTAATAGTCCGGGCGGTCACTGCATGATAACTTACCTTATTGAGTTACTGAAATATATTACTTTCAACGAAATGTAGACCTAAAACAGGTAAGAGAAACTTTGGTCTGCTGTGAAAATAATAACAATTATTAAAAAAAGTTCTTTGTTCAGGTGTTTAGCCATTACATTAATGTTTGTATGTAAAAATACAAATAAAATTAAAATAATACATTAATTTCGATGCAAATAACATAAAACACAGTACCTACAGTTACAGTATCCTGGTCTAAACCGTTGGTCATGTTTGTTTGGAACAATAGTTTGTTGATCTCCGCTTGTAGGGCTATGCGCGGTGAGACGGACTGTTTGGAGCTGGTGGGTCAACTTGTGAGACTGTCAGCCCCAGATATCCCAAGAATAACCCTAAGGGAACGGCGACGTGACCTGCTCGCGGTGCCAGCGGCACGCACCGTGTCACACAGGGACTTTCCGCTGGTCCGCGCCCTAACACTGCTCAACGCGCTCTGGCATCAGCACCAGAATGTAACTTGTTTGCGTGGCGATGGGCTGTGTGTTAGGAATATTCGAGGTTCTGTGAGGGAATGGACGTAAGGCAGTCGAGAATGCAAACATAATTTATGTATATATTATATTTATTAATAAAACGGATCACTCACATATTTTTAAGTCCAGAAATGTCCGACATGTTTCGGACCAGTCCGTGGTCCTTAATCATGAGCCCCCGCGGCGGTGGCGCGACGACGACGGCGTACCGAAGCCCTGACAGCTTGCCTGCTCGGATTCAGGCGGCGCGGGATTCGGTGGCGAACAACTACTCTCGTTTGCTTCATTATTTTTAATGTCAAATATAGGGTTGTACACTACACTAACCACATCACTCTCTAACGGTTCGAACACACCCGTCCCCGACGTAGTACTCAACACCGTTTTCCAGCTGGGTGGCACCGATACCGACCGACCATCCACTATCACGATTAAAATTCGGATGACGTCCAATTTCAATAGCCTCCCGTACTTTCTGCGGCACAAAAAACTTTTCCCTCGCCAGTACGGACACCTTATCGAAACGGATAAAATGCGGATAATTTTTTTTATTTATTATAGTTTTTCTTACCTATTTCACGTCTACTTTTCGTGGCTGTAAGTTTTTTTCAGTAACCCGATGGGGTAAGTAATCGTACAACGGCCGCCCGGACTATAACATGTTTGAGATATCGACTAAAGTTTTTTTATCGGCCCTAACCTTTTGTCAGACGCTGCACCAAACACCTTGAATAATGGGGTTTTATCACACTGTGACTTAGTTCATGTTTTAATTATTGCAAACTTCATTAGAAAAGGTGTCAATTTCGCAATTTTAAACAGCTTTGGATGTTTCAGGTCAATGCAAAAGCATTTCAGCCGTTGTCATTATCGTTCGGTACGTTACGATAAAAAGTGAATAGTAAGGATAAGAAAATCCAAGACGTGTATGAAAAGTTTTAACCGCTTCCTAGCCGCTTCCATTTCCATCTCGATCATAGACAATTAATATTCATGAACGCATTCATATCGAAAAGTTTTGCCTTTTATATTGGCACAATTGATATTTCTGCAATGGCGGGGCCGGCAATGTCAAAATTAGGATGACTTTCATTGTTGTTGTTTTTATTATTAATTTTAATCGAAAAATAAGCTGACATCATAAACAACATTGGGCGATATTATAAATCGACTATGAGTAAAAAAGTGTTCAGTTAAAAATCCGTCACATGTACACAAATAGGTACTTCAGATAAATTAATACAAAATACCACCTAAAATTCCAATCGTAGATAAAAAAACGTATTAAAGGGATACTTTAATAAAATTTGATAAGATGAAGAGGAATTCAGAAGTAGAAGGTTATAACAAAAGTAATTAATGTCATTTCGACTAGACTTTGGTAATTTTTTCGAGGTTGGCAACCATACAGTGTGACCAACTTAAAATTAGAGATCCTGCCCCACTTAGCATAGACTTACTATTGAGAAGACTAACGCCGAGCGTGTCTCCGAAAGGGACAGCAAATACACACACATGAATATTTAGGGTTACCATCTTTAAGGCAGTTTTCCCTGGGGTCATTTACGATGTCAATAAAAAAAACTATCTTTTTATAAATTGAAAAAAGAAGAATTACTTTTGGAAAATGTTTTTAATAATTAACAGGAATTTATAAAATCACTCTTAATAATAATAATAATGGTTAGTTAGTCTCGACCAACACCTCAAGAGACTCTCGCTAGAAGGTTGGATCAAGGGTCAGATACAGAAGGCGGTACTCCTGGACACGTCACGAAACCCACACTGTAACAATAGATTTCGGTCAAAGTGTTAACAACACATTCTGGAAGATTCCAGTAGGTGCAATCCATGATTCCCGTATATGTGGTTCGTGGGGGAATCTGGAAGTTAAATCCAGAATACACTTCACGGGGCTTCATTTCATACAGCATTTGAGTCGACCTCCGAGTTACACGAGTGCATATTTTATCTGTGTACTAGTGTTTTATCTCGTAAAATAAACGATTAAATGAATCAAAATACTAGACTAACATGCTTTACAAAATATGGTCCTGTATAAGTTTTTTCTATACCAATATTTCATCAACGTACTATTTACCCCTTAACGTGGGGTAATGTTCGTGGGAAAAAGTGACAACACTGAGTTTTAAGGTTATGTAAAAAGCACCAACTAAAAATGCATAAAACAGCTTTTATTTGATCTTGAAACACGTTAGGATGTGTATGTAAAGCGGGAAGAAACCACACAATATGAAACATCTGTTCTAATAAGTCAAATAAGATCAAATTTTTAAAAACTTCAGAGTGAAAAGATAGTTCATCAATTTTCGATTCACTGTCACTTTTGCAGCCTAAAACAGAACATCGCACCATTCTGCAGACTCGTTATATTGTTCTTAACGCCTGTATAAACAATAGTCCACGTAATTTTAAATAAATCGGACATTTTTTGTAATTTTTCCGGTGACATGGATTGAGCTTGTCACAAAACGTCAAAGTCTGTTTAGCATAGAAGTATGCCTAGCAAACTTCACTTTGAAAAAATTAAACATGCGATGAGGGACAAAACATATCAAGCTCTGTCTCTTTTTTTCACAAGCAAATTCATATTTATATCTTATTCTTGTGCAAATGAAAAGGAAGACGTCCATTGTTCTATAGCTTTCTCTTTCTACGCCACTTAGGCCAGAAAACTGACAAATCCTGCCAAAGTCTTATGCTCAAAATGTTGGAAAAAATGCCAATACATTTTTAAGATTTAAAATTAATAGACACCTATTTTTTATACTTTTATTTAAAGAGAAAAAGTCAAGAAATTTAATTACAGACAACCTAGAGTTATAGTTCGAGTTACATGCTTCACAAAATGCAAGATCTTCATCTTTCACTTTCAAAGACGAAAGTGCAGGATTCTGCGCCCACTCCGGGCGATATAATCCTTCATATTTGCGTTTCATGATAAATCAGCAAAACATTCTCATCGCAGGAAATCGTAAATGACAGTGTGTTGTGTTTCCGACTAATTAGGAAAACAAGTGACAGTTGAAAATTGAACGAGCTACAAATTCAATAAAAAATGCCAAGGAAAATCCCCAAAACCGTAGACGGCCAAAACTAAGAATTCATTTACCCTATGCCAAAACAGATTTCTTTAAGTTGCTTTTTTTTCGTCGATACCGCAACTTACAAAATACTTACTTTACTTACTTCCTTCAAGATTGGGTTCACAATCAGAGTTTACAAGCGATAAAAACGCAAAAACACTTCAATGGCTGTCTCTGGTTGGTCAATGGCCGCACTTTTGCGTTTTCATCGCTTGCAAATGCCTATTGTGAACCCAGTCTAAGGCTATACTGCCAAATGTGCCAGCTCATTTTGCTATCCTGCCAAATACTGCCAGATTTCGAAAACTTCAACCGATCCTGCCAGAATTCAAAATGACGGTCTAATCCTGCCAAAAAGGCAGGATCCTGCCACATATGGTCACACTGCAACCATAGCCTTGGCCTCTTGGCCTAGTTAGTTGGCCTGTTATGCCTCGTACACACG
This sequence comes from Ditula angustiorana, assembly GCA_963691745.1. Lineage (NCBI taxonomy): Eukaryota > Metazoa > Arthropoda > Insecta > Lepidoptera > Tortricidae > Ditula > Ditula angustiorana. The sequence continues at coordinate 356,116 of OY829491.1, forward strand.
TCATGTTGGTCCGACTTCTATCCACCCGAACGCCGACCCGACGAGTGTCGACCAGGACCCCAATTCTCGGGTCATGCGAGACGCTATCTCGCATGCCACATACGTCAAAAATGACAGATTTCCTTGGGATTTGACAGTTATTCTCGTGCGAGATGAATCTCGCATGAACCCAGAATAGGGGCCCAGCGCGTGGGCCTAGAGGCAGCTCTAAACGAACACGAATACAAACATTCACATGTTTGGCCGGTTTCTCAGTCAAAACTCAAAAGTTTGCACTTGAGTATCATGGGACACGGACATCGAATGCGGGTTCCGAATTACTTTTTCTGTTTGATGTCTCCATTGTTCAAAGCAACAAATAAAATAAAGGAGTCACGAGCACGATAGGTTCATATTGAGTGGAGAGCCAACGCAATATACAATATATATCGTTTTTTTTCCTGGAGTTTGACTTTGACATGACTTTGACCTTAGCCATAAACAAATATTAAGGAGATTAGATGCGATAATCAGGGCACCTTTTTCTGACATAAATAATATGAAAAAAAGAAAAATGCTATGGACATGATTGATTGCCCTAGCGAATACAAAACATGCCCGAAAATCTGAGACGTATGGCTGTACACAAAATATATTCCTTGGCGTTTACCTTTTCTCGCCGAAGTTGGCTCAACATGTGTACTAGGCATTAGATCTGCATCCGATCTGACAGACTTGTCTGTGTCACTTCACTATGTCCGTAATGTCACTGTCAGTGTTGTGTCAGTGTCACTGGCAGCCTGTGCCTGTGCTGAGTTGTGTTTGTTGGTCTTCATTTGGTCTTAGTTTTTGTTTTGTTCTTGATTGACTCTCTAAAAAAATTGATTTACCGTCAACTTTTGTTTTCTTTGTATTTTTGTTATTTTTGTTTTTCGGTGCGAATTCGAAATGTAATGATGGATACTGAACGTTACAGTCAGCAGTAGATAATGTCTACACAGCTGAAGAGGTCAAAAACTGCAAACGACTATTGTCAAGAGAGCTAAAGCTTTTATAGCTCGTTTTGACCTTTTTGGAGTATTTAGATACTTTTGCTGCTTAATATTACAGGTGGTTTCGGGGATTACTAAGTTACAGGCGAAAAGTCATAGCTTAACTCTTTAAAGCAAGTTCTTCAGTTATTATTATTATTATTATTTAAAATACACTGGCAGCTACTAGCAGCTTCTAAGTTACGTATAACATCCTTTGCATTACCGGAGTTATTAGCTTTTTAAAATTAAAAACTGACTTCACACAGTGCTTCTACCTAAAGAGCAGAGGCGTTTTACCTATGGTGCAGGGTGAGCGTTGCACACGGGCGCAGCGGTCCTAGGGGCGCTTTTTCTTGTAGTTTGTACCCATTCAATGTTGACCGCATGCTTACTAGGGCTATGGTAATATAAATAGAATAGAATAAGTTTCTTTCAGGCTGCATAGGCCCATAGATAAATACCTTGAAGACTAACATACATATTTATTATACATAATAACTTAATTACTAGCAAGTGAAATCTAGCATGAGCACTTTCACGGTGGCAGTTAATGTTTGCACACAGGCACTACATGGGCTAACTCCCTTATTCATAAACGCTTAGTAAACCTAGATTACTTGATATATGCATTGTATTTATCTGTCATGGTGTTGTGTGGGCCAAAATTCTTTTTAGTGCCTAAAATGAAGATGAAAATGTATTAACACTTTTACAAAATTGTAGACGTCTCGAAATATTTTCCTTGTAATATTACGTTACTTCTCAACCGGGCCCTAATTTTTATTATGAATTTTCCCACCATCCTGGGTTTTTTATTACAGAAAATTCTCATTTAGTACCCAAAATACCACTGCGTTACCAGTCCCCATGACTCCTCAAAAATAGTGTCTATTGCGTTACCAAACAATAGTTTTTTTCTTATTCTGACCCTAAATATTTCTATAACAGTCATCATTCGGGTATCCATATGTTATTCTGAATTTAAAGATAAAATGTTATTTTAAGAATATCAGCATAAGTAAAAAATATGCGTTAAAATGTACAAGGGACGTTTGGTACGTAGGGCCAGTGTATCTTTAAATTAAAGGAACACAACACAATGTTAGTTAAAAGGCTGTCATACCATTGGCCGCTTACTTCTAAACCATGCAATGGATTTTGATGTGGTTTTCAATGGTATTTAGAGTTTTTTTTACGAAAGATTGAAATGTATGTTACATTCCAATTGAATCCATGCGAAGCCGGGGCAGGTCACTAGTTTTAAATAACAATAGAAATTGCAAATCGGTTATAAATGACTGAATTCTGAGGTAAAAGACATCTAAAAACCTCTTTTTAAGTTGGTTGAAAATAGATATTGCATCAAACTTGAAAACTTTAGCCAGCCTTCAGTTTAATAACACAAGGCCTGCAAACATGAATGGAGTATTTACCTGCACAGGACTTGGAATTTTTGAATTTAGTTAATTGCAATTCTTTCCATATGAATTAGTTTTATTTCAGTGTACAATTAGTAATTACCAAAAAAATATTTCTTAAAATAAATTGGGTAATATCCTCAACATAGGGTAATTACCCCTTTCATTGGTACCCAAAGCACCAATCATTAGCACTTAGTTTTTGCAGGATTACCGCCACTATTGCCCTGAAATAAGATTGTTTCTATCATTGCAAGGAGACCACAAATAGGAGAGTTAACCCTACATGCTGGTGCTCCTGCATTAGTACTGGAATTTATTGCAGAGTAAAGTTTAACACACATGGACATTTCGGATTCCCCTATGTTTAGAAAAGGACATAATTATTTCACTTACTGGCAATTTACGCTTACTTGCAATTACTGGCACAAGAGGTATTCCATCTTAGCCCTCTGGGTTGGCAACGCGTCTGCAATCTCCTCGGCGTTGCGGGTGTCTGTGGGCGGTGATGATCACTTGCCCTCAGGAGATCCACTTGCTTGTTTGCCTTTCTCTGTTGTATTAAAAAAACGCAGTTTTTGTTTAAAGAGAGTTCAGATCATAAAATATCTTTCTATGATCTGAGGAAGAGAGACTTCTGGAAGTACTTGCACTATTATTTATTCTGTGAACCAACGTAACTTGCAGTTTACAAATTCCGTAAGATATTGTCCATCATCCGTATATGGTAAGTGAATGCTGATTTGGTTTTGAAGAGCTTGCCACATGATGCGCAGTGCAGTTGATCTTCGCTATTGTAGAAGTAGTAACATGGTTTGGGGTGCCATACATAATCTTGCCATGTAGACGTGCCAAGGTTTGCCGGACTGCGGCATTGGTTGTCAGACATGTCAAAATGTTTACAATGGTTTACTGTGTGTTGTGTGTGGCCAGTCTCATTACAAAATGAAAGAAGTTGTGTTTAAACACGCCGGAACACAGCAGTGCAAGCACTGCTGCCTAGCGGCAGGATTTGCGAGCAAGATGGTGGTAGTGATCCGGGCGGACCACGCACAAGGTCTTACCCGCAAAAATTTATAAAAAAAAATAGTTATTGGTGACATTATTATTCTTATTCTAGCGGTTATTCCCGTTTCTTCATTAAGGGTATGCTTTGACCATGTGCTATCTAAGATTTAACAAATCAGGGTATTTGGAGAGACTGCCGTAACCCCTGTGACAGGAAAAAAGGACACACACATGGTTACACTTTCGATTACATGAATGTGCAGGTTTCGTCACGATGTTTTCCCTTTGCATAAGAGCGTTACTACAGTACTCAATGTACATAAGTTACAAAAACTCATTGGTACATGACCGCCCCGGATCGAATTGTATCTCACTAATTGTAACTAAATAACTGTCAAACTAGAAGTTTTACTCATCGAAATATCAATAATTATTCCTATTAAGTAGTTTGATAAAACACTGTTTATTTAATAAATTATTTTTTTTACAGCCCATTACGCCGACGGCTCTCCAGTCAGCCAAACATTGACAAATACTGCTGAGCTTGTATCATTTTTGGATGACCTGTTCGACAGCGTGAACGGAGCTACTCTCACAGAGAAAGGAGCGAGAGACAAACAGCTGCGCAAAGCCGTCACAGCAAACAGTGCCCATTGTAATTTCTGGCAAACAGCGATAGAGAAAATTACATCTATAAAACTCCTAGACGAAGCTGGGCGACTGAAATCAGTTCCCAGCTTGAGAAATTGGATAACCACTCTGAAGAGTTACCAAAGGCTGTGGCAATATTTGCAGAGGAAAAATATAAAGATCATGCGACCCCGGTATTTTAATTCCGATGCGGTTGAAAATTTCTTCGGCCAAATACGCGCGTATAAATTATATGAATAACAATCCTACCTGTCAAGCGTTTATACAAACGTTTAAATCGCTAATTGTGACCGGCTTTTTAAACTTTCACAACAAGACGTACAATTGCGAAGACGACTCTGCTGATCAAATTATACAAATTCAATCTCTGTTTGAAAACCAAATTGTAGAAAATCAAATGGAAGAAGAGAATAGTCCTACTCAGTCTGGGTTGCATAGTATAGTTGTGGTATAGCCGTAGAAAATATTGAAATGCAAGCTGCACGAGAACGTCTTCATGTTCACTCACGGGCGTACACCGCAGGATGGGTCACGAGAAAAGTTTTGGCAAAATTCAATTGTCCTAACTGCCAAAAAGATTTTACGACAAAAGAATTAACCAACGTACACAAATGGATTTCACAAAGAGAATATAACACAATAAAGCAAAATAAATTGACCTATCCTTCGATCTACGCCGTGAGGCAATTTGGAAATATTGTTAAGGAATCGAATGGGTATTTAGAAGAGAACGCGTATAAAGCTAATATATTAAACGAAATAAAACGAAAAATACTTGCCAAATACTCATTTGATTCCATTAAATGTGAAAACCATCGTGGCCCAGCTATTGAATATTTTCTGGTAACCTCTATTAGATTGTGCGTGCACAATTGGTGTAACATAATTAATAAAATATTAAAAGGTACGGATGTGTCACGATTACAAGCTCGTCATTTGCCTTTCTTGCAGATGCAAGCTTTAAATAAATATAAGAAAAGGCTTAAAAATAAAACAATGTGTACATAAATTGTTGTTTTTATTTTGGTAAATAGTTGTTTTGGTTTATCGGTGTCTAGTAAAATTGGTTTCCAGTTAGTTTTAATTGTAATTTTAATTAAAACTAATTGAAAATCAGTTTTACAAGACACACTAATAAACTTCTAACCCTAATCCCTATCAAAAAAAAAAATTGACATTCCCGGACTTTTTGCGTGTCAACCTGCGCTGCCATTTAAAAAAAAAACTAGCCGTCATTTGACATTTTGCCACTGTCTTTCATCATTTCATACGGTTAAGCCATGGTTAAGCACTAATGTAGGGGAGATGGTCATCTGATACGTAGTATCTCTTAGTAGTCTGTGTATCTCACGATCAAGTACTTACCTACTTATTTGCAGTCTCCGGTCTTTCATTAATCTCACATTCAATTCATTCAAACCCTACGAGATATGCTGAATTGGAATCAACAGATGGCGTTACTTGACAAGCTCGTCTCGAAGGTTAGCTGTCGACGTTGCTAGTATTGATGACAGAGACCTCTAATTGCGTATGGCGTAGTTGATAACGTTCTTGCTTATAAATTATAATGTTACTTGTGCATTTATAGATGGCGCTAGGCGTTGCAGATTACTTGAAATTCGGAACTATCTAATGTTATTTATTGCACAATTTGCAAAAATGTGTTTACATGGATGTTATTAAATTAATTAGATTAAATCGTTATAACATGTGTCCTTTCATTGTAATAATATTTAACCAAAAGATCGTTTATCAATAATTTTCATCATTATTTTTCATTTTTGTAATTTTATTTTAATCTTTGTGTAACTTCCTGCTTGTAATTTTTTTTAAATCATTTGGTTGAAAAAAGGCTTAATGCTGAGTTTCTTGTGGCGCATTCTTCTCAGCAGATGCCATTTCCGAAGCGCTGGTAGAGTCTGTAGTCTTATTGCGTTAATTGGAACGATTTCCAATTCCCAACGATTTATTCAGTTTTTTATTTTCAATTGTTTTTTAAAATTGAGTAGTTAGTATTCTAAGTTTTTTATAAGTCTGCCCGTGAACATGAGACCTGTAAAGCGCTCGAAACGTCGGGAATTAGATTCGTTACAATACACGCGATATAAACCTAAAACGTTTGTTTTATTTCAATGTCTACAAGTCGCGAAAACATAAGAAAATAGCTCTAAGGGACTTCAGACCCTTGTATTTAATATTAATTTCAACTCAATACCTCCCCTCCACGCGTTATTGAGAAAAATTCTCTTGACAGACAGACAGACGGACAACGAAGTGATCCTATAAGGGATTCGTTTCTTCTTTTGAGGTACGGAACCCAAACCAAATGACGATATCACCCCCATTACATCTAATGACTGGATCTATTTAGAAGTGATAATTCAAAATGACGGATCTCATGGCCGGAGCTATGAGTTTCAAATTGCCCATTACGTTACGTACGCCAACTTTTCATAACATCTAGACAAGCGTATTTAGATTATGTAAACAAATTCAAAGGTTTTATACGTATAGTGGACCAAGTAATTGCTTGATCACTTTTGAACTTTATACCTTTGTGATAGAGTCAAAAAGTGGTCAAGCAATTTCTTGGTCGACTATACAGTGAACCAAATTGAATTCTGAGCCGCCGTAGATATGACCTTGTTGTAATGATTATAGCTGTGATATAAAGGCATTTTATATGAAAACTCGTAAATAATTAATAGAATCAGGCGTTACTTTGCAGAGGTCCATATTAACAAACTGGAACAAATTACCTTGCTACTCCGCGAAACCAGTGCCGTGCACGTGCAAGGTAGCGGCGTCTGTGCGATATATATGTATTTATTTCATGTAAAAACCTAATCGCCTTCGCTTCCACACGAAACAATCTGTGTGATATATGTTAGCCGGGGACAGAGGGGTTCCACTGCGCACTGTAGGTACGCTCGACCGCCTTGCCTATGGCATAGGCAAATCGCAGTAGGCTGTCGGCTTGCCGCACGCTCGCTCTCTCGCCCTCGCCGTGTCAGTGTAATTGAAAACGAATGCCGCGTAACCTTTGCGTGTTGCCGGGAGTAGCGGGGGGAAGGTGGGCGAGGGCGGCGCGTTCCTTTTGACTCGTGCTGCCTGACGCATGGTGTATGAACTAAAACGAATTTTTTAGGCGTGTGAATAAAGTAGGTATTCGTTTAATCGTGGTCGTAAAAGAGACGTTTCTGTACGTTATTTATTCTGTGCCAGGGGAAGGGTTTTGGGGGTTCAAATCCCCCCCCCCGCCCGAAAAGTTCAGATATTAACATTCATAGAATTAAAATAAGAACAGCGGCATATCTCATTGATTACTAACTATGTACTACCTAAATTAACTCCCCCTAGATACTAAAAGCTGCCTTTCCTGGCTACTAGGTACCTACTTATTATTTGTTCTGTGCTAACGCGTAATCTCGTCCTTGTCGGATAAAATGATGTGATATGGAGTGACAAAAAGTAACTTAAAATGTAAATCCGAGGTAAATCTGAACAAAGGTAGAGTTGACCGCTGTCAAACTTAATCTGTACGGCTAGCATAAGTGACCGAGATCCACTGGGCCAGTGTGTCCGTTTCCGTCTAGACCGGTACGAAATAATATAATAAACTGTAGGTTATTTCAAATCGTTACGTAATGTATGATATACCTACTTAATTAATTCATAGATCTCAGAATATAAGATGTTACTTGCGGAAGTCCATATCAGCAAACTGGAATAAATTATCTAGCTTGCTACTCCGCGAAACCAGTGCACATACAAAACAGCTGCTCCTTTGCGACATAATATATTTTCCATTCAAAGACACACCTTCCGCTTTCACATGAAACAACATACATCACACATACTCACCATTCACTACTAAGTGATCACACCAAATCGGTGATAAGTGAACTTAGTATCGCCGATAGCTATAGATTAGATTGGTGAAAAAACAGATCAGTACCATTACCATGAGTTTCTATCGAAAATTCGTATTCCCATTTGTCAGTGAAAGAGTTAACCATAGTCGATACGCTATTTTTCGATGACATGTGTCAAATTTGTGACTCATGGTACCAATATTCTACGACAACAGCTACAAAACGTTAGACACTGACGTTCAGATTTCGATAGGTAATTTACCGTTGGACTCATACTAGCGATTTTTAGTTATCTAAGTGAGCGCCAGAAGCGCTGTGCAATTCCTATACGAATCGTTTTACGCTGTCGCTAGCGAGTATGGTTACGGCTAGGTGCACTGTACTCATGGTAAGGGTACAGCAGGGGATGAGTTCCCATTTATGCAAGATTTATTTCGCACGACGGCGACTGACAAATTCTTTTGACATCTGACATATCTCGAATGTTAGATGAATCTCGCATGAACCGAGATTGAGGATCAGATTAGGTAGGGGTTCGACGGGCGTTCTTTGTTGACGTACGTTTTGTTTGCCGTCGCGGCGTTTCGGGAATTGGCAAAAACGTGACAACTGACTAACGAAGGTAACTTCTATACTTGTTTGTTTAACCGCCCTAACATGACCGGCCCAGTTTAGCTTATCTGAATTTATCCCCGTGTTCCTTTCTTATGACACTAGTACGACAGGGACTCGGGTATAATAACAAAACCATTTATTTCAGGCTGCATAGGCCCATAGAAAAAATACCTTAAAGACTAACATACATATTTAAAAACATTAAAATTAGCACGTTACTTCGGCGACGTGTGACCTACTTTCAGGGTGCCCAGCAACCGTCCGCGAAAACGGAAAGCGACTCCCTTCGGCCAGAATTCTTGCTTCATGAAGGTCGACAGATGATCGGTCGGTACCCGCACCACAAAGGACGTAAAGTTGACGTTGTGGCGGGATTCCAACCGGTCGTATATACTCTACGATCTCCTCAACCTTCGTAGAGTAATGCACCCGGGACACGTACAGCTGCGTCGTTGGAACAGCAGGATGCAGCAGATGTCCTGGTCCCGTCGCTGCCGTGCCGCACAGGTTCTGGCTGATGGGCTTCTTCTTCCTTCGCACCGTTATGAAGCCCTCCTCGTCGCATCGGTCCTCGATCGGATTCGGTTTGCCACCCTTTGGTCCCCGCGGAGTTTGCGAGGTGGCAGCTGGAATAAAAATGAAATTATTAATGTGGGAATGCTAGTAACACCGAATGAACGACTGATGTAAGTGAGCGAATGACTGGAAGAGATCTTTGTGAATGAATGGGTATGACTGAGCGACTGGGAGTGCGTTGGGCGATTTGATAGAGCTGCTACTTGTGTTTCTTGTTAATTCCGATACCTATTTTATTTTTATTAAACTCTTTTAATTTCTTTTGAAAGTGAGTTTTCCTTCAAACGACATAAATAAACCTGACGATCATGTTAGGGATACAGTTAGTTATAGAGTTGTTTTAGGCTGGCTAGTTTACACTAACGATAATTCATTTAATTTTGTATCCAGGTTTAACCTCGTAAGGCCCAAGTCAAATTTTGTTCCATGAATTTTAAACCATATCGTTTGAGACAGTGAGATCAGCGTTAGTTTGACATTTGTCCTATATGTAGGACTTGGGCCTTACGAGGTTAAAGGATACACGCTATTGTAATTATAAAGAACTAACTTTACTAGCTGTGCTTACGCGATAAAAAGTACGTCATGTTTTAATTCAGGGCCTTGGTGGCAGATGTCTAGTGGCGGTGATGATAACTTACCATTAGGTTACCCACTTGCTCGGTTGCCTTCCTATCTTCTTTATCTTACTCTTCTTTACATAGCATAAAACAAAGTGGCTATCCATTCCAAATCCATAACCATCAGGTGACCCGCTTGCTTGTTTACCTTCCTATTTCATAAAAAAAAAATATCTGCCTGTGCAAGGCCTGTGCATGTACGAAGAGCGGCGTACTGGCGACTTACAAAATCGCCTATTGTGAAAACGGCCTTAGGTAAATTTCGTGTTTTAAATTGGGTTACAAATAATCAATGTTTGTTTTCCTAATAAACAACCCAGGGTCCTATTCATACCTAACTGTTATTGGCCAAAATTGGACACGTTGCCATTGGCGACCAATCCGATGCCTTAAATTCGAGAATCGGTATGACGTTGCCGCGTTAATTGGAAACTACGTTGCGTTTACAGAATAACGGTCTCTACTAAATAGAGTGACCATCCCTTTGTGCTCATTTTACAGTACATGCGATCTTAAATTACAAGATAAGGATCCTTTGCCAGATACAAAAATTTTGGTAGAAGTTTTCAGAATAATGCGATTTTTACGGGCATTTAATAATCTGAGCTATCAATTAAAAACATGTAATGACATAAACATATTTGAAAAGGATCTAAGACATCACTTTACTAACAGACCTTACTATAGCGTCAATGAATTTTTTGCCAATGCCCTTGATTAAAAGGAAACATTGAATTCATTATCATTCGTTTGTTATTATTTTAATTTTATTTTCTTAGTCTTCTATTGTACAATAATGTATTTGCATGCATGTTTTATGTTTCATGCAAATAAATGACTGAATACCTACTGAATACTGAAAAATACGGGTCAACGGGTTTATCGTACTGTACAGTATGGCATGTTTAGTACGGTATGGTGTGTATGGTCATGCATTTCTCTTTTAAAAATACAGGACATATCCAAAATGATAGCTGAAAAACGGGACGTCCTGCAAAATACAGCACACTTGGTCACCCTACTTCTAACCTACGCTTCTAACGATGAGGAATTCTTGGACTATAGTTCCCACGTGAGTCTTAAATCAATTAGTAATATTTATAGTTTTTACTAGTTCCTAGGTAATTACATATTTTCCTAAATACATATTTTTTTAATTATTTGGTTGAAAAAAGGCTTAATTAATGCTGAGTTTCTTGCGGCGCATTCTTCTCAGCAGATGCCATTTCCGAAGCGCTGGTAGAGTCCGTAGTCTTATTGCGGTAATTTACGATTTCATATTTAGTTTTTTAATTTTTTCAATTATTTTTCAAAATTGAGTAGTTTGTATTTTAAGTTTTTTGTCAGTCTGCCCGTGAACATGAGACCTGTAAAGGGCTCGAAACGTCGGGATTTAGATTTGTTACAATACACGGAATATAAACCGTTTAAATTGTTATATTTCAATGTATGCAAGTCGCGAAAACGTAAGAAAATACTAAATAATATAAAGTCCACTCGCCCGGCCTTACGACAAACCTTTACAAAACATGAGTATTTATTAAACCTTTCAAGTATAATATTTAATAAACAGGGTTGGAAAACCCTTGCGATAATATTTCACGTTTTATTAGGCAGGAAACAAAATTTCAAGTATGTAGGTCAAATGAGTATAAATAAGCCCTTTTCTGTATTCTGTGGTATAAGTAAAAACATAACAAGATACATGAATAATCTATACAGGGTGACTTCTAAGTCGTGAACAGAAACCACATTTTCCGATAAAGCTCCCCAAGATTAACAACGAGCACCAGTGGTACTCGCAATTAGTCAGACCCTCAATTAATTATTGAAATATAGTATAGAAAGAATGCGCGGGTTTTGCGGGTGGTAGGGCCTTGTACAAGGTCCGTCCGGATCGCTACCACCATCTTGCTCGCTAATCCTGCCGCTAAGCAGCAGTGCTTGTACTGTTGTGTTCCGGCGTGGAGAGCAAGACAGCCGGTGTAATTACTGGCACAAGAGGTAATCCATCTTAGCCCTCTGGGTTGGCAACGCATCTGCACTCTCTTTGTTGTTGCAGCTGTCTATAGGCGGTGGTGATCACTTACCATCAGGTGACTCACTTGCTTGTTTGCCTTCCTGTTGTATAAAAAAAAAAGAGTTTTAAAATTCAAAGCGAAATTTTAATAGGTAGCTGATCCCTTTACTTTAAATGGCAATACAATGTGCCAAAAAGAGACGACTACATACTCTGAACCAACTCTTCAATTGACACCCTGTACGCATATGAAACGTCAAAATGGTTACCTTTGGTAACCTTTGGTAATGGTTACGTTAAAGTAGTACAATCTACTTTCTTCTAATTAATTTACAGGTTTCACTACCTTGACGCACACCAAAGGTAACAATTTTGACAGTTTTGGGTGTGTAAACTTAACTTTATCTATGCTCAAGTCGTTCATCCAAAGATTTATATATAAATTCTGCCCTAGTTTGAAAAATCGTAGATCTGCTGCGCCTGCAATGACCCTTGGTGTGTGGGAGTGATTTGTAGACAAACTTCACGGGTGACCGCCGCTCCACTCTTGCGCACCTACGGTCCGCTAGCCTATAATTGGCTTCAGCCTACCCGTCATTATTTATTGTCTTCGCCTGAAATTCACTTAACGGACGAAAAACGGGCCGGTTTTCAGCTTGGATGATTTTATGAGCCTATTTATAACTCGAAACGTCGAAATTTTATACTTGAACTTTTAGACACTTTTTTACTTAAATAAATGTGGTATCATTATTTTGCAGAATGACATTTCCATCTGTCATTCTACTAATAGTAGTATAAGTATACAGAGGGGTAGACTTTCATTGCGATTAATGCTGTTTCTTAGCGACAATTTAACATAGAAAACCGGTACCTACGCCAGTAAATCAACAAGCGAATCATCGCGGCTTGCCGTCCCGGTAGCGGTCCGATAATTAACTGACTGCTTAAAGCTTAATTAAATGACCAACTAAGCATGTCACACGGCGCGAGCAAAGTCCTGCAAGTGTTATACATTGATTTGTACACTTGTCGTTGTCAGGTTAAGAACCGTGGCGACCCCGCAATGTACTGTAACTAACTGCTTCTGCTCGCACATGACTGTGTGACTAAGGCAGGGTCCGCTTTGATTAAGAGGAGACAAAATTGGCTGTACCTAGGTACCTACGTGATTTGTTTGAGTGTTAGCCGTGATTTTAATTAAAGACATCGTGGCTTTAATTATTAACATTTTTTTTACATAAGTAAGAAGAATTTTACAAGTTATCCATAAAGTTTCCGCTGTAGTATAAACACTAGCGACTCGCTTGAGTACAATAAAAACTTTTCGTAAAAAATATTTAAATGTCAATGATAACCATATCAACCGTAGCAGCAGTGCTTGCACTGGTTTCGGCGTAGAGAGCAAGACAGCCGGCGAAATAACTAGCACAAGAGGTATTCCATCTTAGCCCTCTGGGTTGGCAACGCATTTAATCGTCTTGGTGTTGCGGGTGTCTAGGCGGTGGTGATCACTTACCATCAGGTGACCCACTTGCTTGTTTGCCTTCCTATTTCATAAAAAAAACCGTTGCGAGCTTAATAAGGAGCAAGTAAGCGGCCGAAGATATTAGGACATACAGAAGTGGATACTACATAATTATGTAGAGAAAGATAGTATCTGTGATGAATTGTTAAGTATAGGTGTGTGTGCGAAAGGGATAGATGCTTATATCCGCGATGAACTCTAGACTATTTGCGCTATCTATAAAAACATAATGGTATTAGAATGTTATTTATTTGATTGACTAGATTTCAGCAAACAAGACCGAATGACAATGCAATACTGAACTACAGTCAAAGAATTTAATTCCCTACCCATTTTGTTGAAATGTCGTCTGACATTCGCAATGCATTAAGATCGATGTGTAAAACCAATGCCTTGCTCTATTTAGCTCTTATGGTGCCAGTTTGCCATACGATATTGAACCTGAGGAGGGTTAGAAATTAAATTCCTTGACTGTACAATCATAAAAAAACTTGTCTGAACAATGGAATTCTTGAAAAATTCGTATTAAAATATAATTTGATTTTAAGTAAAACTCATGATCGCGCGAAACCCTCCCGCTACCCAGTTATTAAAGTTAACTGTTGTTTGGCTTTCCGGAAGTAAGTGATACCGGCTTTGTTCGGAACTAGAACAAACCAGGGATATATTCAATTTCAAGCAAATTAAACTAATTAGAGAGAAGTTCGGATTCTTAGACGTTTCATTAAATTTTATTTGAATACCAATGTAATAATTACGTATACAAAAGAGCTATACCCATCTTAACTTTATTCTTCGACAGGAGGTAAATATATTTAAAAAAAATCATTTATTTCAGACATTTCCTTTTGGCTTTGCCGTAGTCGGGTAAAAAGAGGTCCATAGATTGGTTAGTAACAATGTGGTCCTTAAAAAACTATATTAGTGTAAATCATAGGTTTAGGTTTAGCCGCGAAATTGACGAAATATAAACATGCATTTATCTAATGGGAAGTGATCACCACCGCCACTGAGAATCATAAAATCAGATTGCTGATACATTGCCGGCTTATATGCTTTCCTTTGTGGGCCATTGGACTTACCGTACGAAACGCAGTAGCACCTACTAATTCCGGTATTTTTTGGGAGATTGTTGGCACTATACCGATCGAAGAAGATTGAACTGAGTTCACTAATGGAACAAAATTGCGCAAAAGGCATTCAGCCAATTGATTTTTTTTAAATTTTGTAACCGAAATTTCTTTCGATTTTTTATTTTAAATGTTTTTAACATTCAAATTATTAAATTAAAATTGTAATGACAACACAAAGAAAAATTAGGGCAATGGCAGGACTTGAACCTGCAACATCAGCATTCCGTGCCTTGCGTTTTCCAGTTTCGCCAGACTGCCGCTGCCCTACCCTGCGAATTTTTCAATGTGCTTCGTCTTACGGTCATTTATACATTATTGATTTTAAGGGTACAACTACCCTCGGTGTCATCTATATGAAACTTTTTAACAAGTTATCATATTCAACTGGGTACCTTTACATGATTTTTTTTATCAAGAATGCAAAGAATCCCAATGAAATATATCCTACGAAAAATGTCTCATTAAGTACATTACATTATTTAATCATTTTCATTTCACGAACCTAACTCGAATCCTCATTCAAAGCGCTCTAGCGATTTTCGTTACCAATTTATAATAATTTTTCGTACATCGAGCCGCCAAGTCGAGGCGTACTCGTAATAAATAATATAGGAATCATTTCTATTTCATGAAATATTCGCAATCACGTGGCAAGTGGATTACGGAGGTGCTGATTGAAAGGGCGAATCAAGTAGGACGAGTCTTTGTCGAGTATTACAGAGTGGGCCGCCATCGCGCTATTGAAAGATGAACGGCGTTTTCGTTAAATAAAATACTTGTTGAAAGCGCGAATTGACTAGATTTGATCTTCAGTCAAATTTGGTCAGTCAGCAGGATGGCTAGTACGACACACACACATCTTAGTACAAAAGCCAAGTGCGAGTCGGACTCGCGCACGAAGGGTTCCGTACCACTATCCATAATTTTTTTTATTTTATTCTGTTTTTTAGTATTTGTTGTTATCGCGGCAACAGAAATACATAATCTGTAAAAAAAATAACTATCTATCTATCACGGTTCTTGAGATATAGCTTGGTGACTGACGAACGGATGGACGAACGGACGAACAGACAGCGGAGTCTTAGTAATAGGGTCCAGTTTACCCTATGGGTACGGAACCCTAAAAAGTGACTATTGGTCCTTCCGAATCACTTGCGAGCCCGAATGGCGAGCGGGGGTGTGAAGTAGAGTCTCTTCTGCCACCCCTCCCCTCCCTAGCGAGCTCATAGGGCGAGCTCCGCGTGCGCCGAAGCGTCCTCTATGAGCGTACACGTGCGTGTTTACTTGCTATGTAACTCAGTGCGTCTAGTTGTAAATAGCCCAGTGGGAGAGAGGCGTACTGAGTTAACGCCTCGTTAACGCGTATGGAGAAGATTCGTGCTAGGTGTACTGAAGACAGAATAAAGATCTTTCGTCATGAGGGGGCTCGAGCTGGGGCTGTAGCTGGGTGCAGGGAGGGGCGCGTAAGAGCAAAGAGGTCTGGATGCGGGTACGGGTGTCGGCTAATGCTGAAGGTTCTTCAGGGCGAAACAAGACTGTTTAGAGGGAACAAAGGTCTTTCGCCCTGAGGGAGCTCGAGCGGCGGTCGTCGCCAGGACACGGATCCTGAGAGAGGCGAGGAGACAACCTCATTAAAAAACCGAATGACGTATACCCGCCAGTTTCGTAGTGGTGTCATTACTAGTTCCCACGGCACCGGATCAAACCGGCTTGAGGAATATAGTGAGGAGGTTTATCGGGTATTTCCCCTGACGGGGGCGAGTCCCGAGTTTACCTCTTTTGGCGACATCTGTAAATGGATTATCCTCACTTAAAAAAAAGTACTGAAGACGGGCAACAGATGAGCGATTTATTTTCGATTCTCTTAGGATCACAGTGCCCGTGGTAGGCGGGATCACTTCTCATCACAGGACCCGCGTGCTTGTTTGCCCCTCTTCAAATGAGTCAAATCATGCTCAGGGGTAACATTTTGTACCTACTTAAATAATGTAATATTTTTTAAGTTATTGTTAAGTTATTGTTGTATGTAAAATAAATGTTTCGCATATAAATCTAATAAAAATAAATAAATAAATATCTCGGGACAATTTACACCAATTGCCCTAGTCCCAAACTAAGCAAAGCTTGTACTATGGATACTAGACAACGGATAAACATACATATATAGATAAATACATACTTAAATACAAATAACATCCATGACTCAGGTACAAACATTCATATTCGTCACACAAATATTTGCCCATACCAGGATTTGAACCCGGGACCTCTTGCACAGTAGGCAGACACATGTGCCACTGTGCCATACAGGTCGTCAAAAGATGACATCTAGATGATAAAATCTATGAATAATTCGTAGATATAAATGCATCGATTCAACGGTTATTTAAACGATGCATATTTTATACCAGAGCCTCACAAAAAATATCACATTTAATTATCTTAATGTATACATTTACTTACATATAATAAAATGGTTACTGTCCGATGTCTGTGCATACAATATATTAAGAAAAAATAATAAGAGCAATATAAGCCAAAACAATTACTTTAGAATTTTTGTTTGTGTGTCTGTCTATGTTTGTACGACCATCACGCAAAAACACTGCACAGTATTGAATGCGGTTTTCAAATATGTAAGCTTCGAGGTCTAACTTAAAATTAAATCGAAAAAAATAAAATAAAAAAAAACTTAAAATTTGGTGCAAGTTTCATCTTGATAGCCTAGAAGCCTAGTTAGATACTTCCTCCCAAATTCAATGCGTACGAAGTCACGGGAAAAAGCTAGTGTATTATAATGATGTGTTTATTCGTGTCTAGACGAATTGACACCACTTTGATATACGCTAACTAGCTACACAAATAATATAAGATATCTTCAAAATTCAGTCCTTTTCAAAGTCAAAGCCTAAATATATATCTTTTTTAAGACTTTTCTCCCTTGGGAAATAATTACGTTTTTATGTATAGTAGTATTATTCCAATGCACGAGACATAGCCGGCTAATTTTACTCTTCTTCTTTACATTTGCGGGTGGTAGGACCTTGTGCAAGGTCCGTCCGGATCGCTACCACCATCTTGCTCGCTAATCCTGCCGCTAAGCAGCAGTGCTTGCACTGTTGTGTTCCGGCGTGGAGAGCAAGACAGCCGGTGTAATTACTGGCACAAGAGGTATTCCATCTTAGCCCTCTGGGTTGGCAACGCATCTGCACTTTCTTTGTTGTTGCAGGTGTCTATAGGCGGTGGTGATCACTTACCATCAGGTGACCCACTTGCTTGTTTGCCTTCCTATGTTGTATAAAAAAAAAACATAGGTTGTACAAAATAAAGTCGCTATTCGTGCCTGTCTGTCCTTATTGTATTTTCGGCCGCCCACTCCTAAACTATGCGATGGATTTTGATGCAGTTTTTACTGTCACTTAGAGCGTTTACTCGACTTCCGCTAGAAGGGGGGTTATGTTTTTTAAGTGCATGTATATATGTAATGTATGTCCATTTCTGTGGCACGCGTTGCAGCCTAAACGGTTTGTTGGATTTTATTATGTGTAGGTGTCCTTTTCAATCAGATACGCTTTGAATTCTTTGTAACATCCTTGTCATCACACTAACATCACATTACCATCGAGTTTCGTAACTTATGTACCCACCAAGTTTTTAACAAAACTTTCCCTAAACTTCGATAGTCGATCAAAGTTAGTTAAATTACTTTCGATCTGCTGGCGACCGTCTTCATTGTCATCTGCGGCCAAAGCGCTAAAGAGCCAAAAGGTCTAAGAGCCAAAGGGCCAAAGAGCCAAATGGCTCGCAAAAACCTGTAATTAGTAGTAATTACGTGTCGTGATGGATCGTTCCTAGCCGACGCCTGGTGGAGATTAAAAAAATGGCTGTGAACAGGCGAAAAAAGTACAGCTCAAATGACTTCGGAAAAATATTTAGTTCACACAAATTAGTATATTCACTGGTACAGTAGGAGAGATATATTCACGTACCACCTTAGAACCCTATCGCAATGACACGACGCGTTAAACGCCAGGCTATGTCATACAAATGTCATGTGTATGTCTCTTCGACTAGGTTCTACGGTGGTACGTGTT
The DNA here is from genome assembly GCA_963691745.1 of Ditula angustiorana. Taxonomy (NCBI): domain Eukaryota; kingdom Metazoa; phylum Arthropoda; class Insecta; order Lepidoptera; family Tortricidae; genus Ditula; species Ditula angustiorana. Next base: position 374,667 of record OY829491.1, read on the forward strand.
TCAATTTCCTTGACTGTTCTTAAGTCAGACATTTTAGGAACCATGCAACGGATTTAGATACGATTTTCACTGTAATTTAAAGTTTTTTAACGAAAGGTCTTTTTTTTATGAAATAGGAAGGCAAACAAGTAAGTGGGTCACCTGATGGTAAGTGATCACCACCGCCTATAGACACCCGCAACACGCAAATGCGTTGCCAACCCAGAGGGCTAAGATGGAATACCTCTCCCTTTGTAAATTATTTTAAAAACAGATACCTACACATTTTTTTTTATTATTTTACTAATTTTGTAACGTAATATATGTAAATCAAACAAAACACCACAAATATGGGACATATTTGTGGTATTTTGTTTGTCGCCTGGAATAAATGTATCTAGAAAGGATTAAATGATCCTCAAAAGACTTTTCAAAATTTGGATTGTATTTTTTTTAATAGGTAGTTAGCAAATTTTGTTTTTTGAGCCTCCCCCTTATTTGGCGCCCAGGGCACATGCCCTGCCTGCCCCACCCTAGTTACGCCCATGTAGTCTGGAAACTCTCCGTATAACTTGCTCAGCACCATAGAGCATTGTAATATAGAATGAGAAGAGTGGCAACTCTGGGTTTTAACTTGAATGTATGGAAAGTGCTGCTGTTAGTGTCAGGAAAGTGAACTAATGCAGTGTACTTGTATAGCTATAGATAGGCATATCTATATATACGTGTGTATGCGCACTTGCGCGTGTGTGCGTGTTATTTTTAGGACCAAATGTACTCAATCAAAGTTTTGTTCCAGCAAATTTTATGAAAACTTATATAAGTTTTCATAAAATTTTCTAGAACAAATCCTTGACGAGTAAACAAAAAGAGATAACCAAGAGCGCATCTACGTCCAAACAAACTACAGCCAGAGTTGACAATGGCCGCCTCCGACACGAGTGACTAGCAGTGACAGATAGTTTTTTTTGAAAATTTGTAGTCACTCTCCAGCCCCGAGGGGACGCTGCTAACTGCCAAATTTTATGAAGTTTTAAGTGTGCCCCGCCTGCTCAGCACACGGGTAGGCTGTGCAAACGCTTTTAGCGGGCGAGCAAAAACACTCCACTATGCTAATGTTCTACTTTCAGTTTTTAGGGTTCCGTACCTAAAGGGTAAAACGGGACCCCATTACCAAGACTCCGCTGTCCGTCCGTCCGTATGTCACCAGGCTGGCATCCCATGAACCGTGATAGTAAGGAAGTTGAAATTATCACAGATTATGTATTTCTGTTGCCGCCATAACAAGAAATACTAAAAAACAAAATAAAATAAATATTTATTATAGATAATGGTTCGGAACCCGTCGTGCGCGAGTCAGACTCGCTCTTGGCCGGTTTTTAGAAATCCGCGCCACAGATGCACAAAAACTGTTTAAGGCCACTGTGTAACCACGCTCTCTCCAAACCATTAACATTTATAGTTCTTATTTTCTTGTAAATTACGTTCTAGGGGCTTTTCCGCATGGCGCAAGCGACTACACAGACGGCGTGCTTCCTTTTTAGATAAATATTTTTAATGTTTTATGTATAAATTGTATTTTAGTTAAGTTTTCTCTTTAATTTTACTATATGCATTCATTTTAAGTGTAAATATTTTGTTGAATGTAAATAAAATTCATACTATACATTAACCAGAATTAAAATATTATAATATTTATTTATAATTAGTGTTTCTTCATATTTGACTATTTTATGTTTAATTTTGTTATTTTCTACTGACAAATGTATTTAATTTTTTATTATTATTACCTTCTATTTGAAATAACCAAACTGACGGATTTCCGACATGATTGTTAAATTATTAAGGAATAAATGTATCTTATCTTATCTTTTAGCAAGACAAACGGCGTTTTCCATCCTCTAAACCTTAAGTTGTAACTACAAAATCATTTTTCAATATTCTTTTGTTATGCTGTAAACTGAGTTTATAAGTATTGTTATTTGAAAATATTGTCACCTTTTTGTTTTGTATTAAACTTCTTAAATGCAAATATTATTAAATCTAAGAAGAATACCTATTAAAATAAAATAAAATAAATAATTAATATTTTGTGACAATTAACACCAATTGACCTAGTCCCAAAGTAAGCAACTAAAGCTGCTTGTGTTATGGGTACTATAGACAACGGATATAAATACTTATATTGATAAATAGATACTTAAATACATAATAACATCCAAGACTCTGGTAGAAACCTTTGTATTCATCAAGCAATTATTACCCCTTCCGGGAATCGAACCCGGAACCTCAAGCTTCGTGGTCAGGGTCACTTAACCACTAGGCTATCGCGTCGTCAAATTAAAGTTTTATTAAAAAAACAAATTAAAGAAACCAAAGTCTAGATAACTACCTTGTTTTAAGAGGAAACACCAAGGTCTAGAGAATTGAAAAATAGGTATTTGTAAAATCTATTGCTGCCTCCATCTATCAAGCCTCCCCCCGCAGAGTGCAATAGAGACAGCCGCAGCTTGGACTGAAAATACCTATTAAAAGTACACAAAATCAACGATTCGTAGACCCCTGATTCCTTCTCCAAAACTTATCCGATTTAACTAGTTTTTTCATTAAAAATTAAAGAAAGGCTTTGGCAGTGTTCCTATGTTTTTCTTTTTTTATATAATCTAGTAAAATTTGTTTTCTGAATGTATGAACGCAGCTGAAAATCTGGCCAATTTTTTAGGTTTTTGAATGTCCACATCTCTTTTAATAATTAATTTATTAAAAAAAGGAAAACATAGGGACATGCATAATAGTGGCCATCGATTTTTTGGAAAAAAAAAATTTCTCTACTGGCATTATCCAGAGAGGAAACAGGGGACGACGTTTGTATGGAAAAACGGCCCTTGTGTTTCCTCTTAAGACATAACAACAACAAATATAAGTACTCCGAATTAAAAATCTGAAAAATCGCTGGAAGGAATGAATGAATATACTAAATTAATATGAATTTAAAATAAGCTTCTTACGTTTTCAATTGGAAAGAAAACCCTTAAGAGTTCCATTGATTAGGAAATTGGAAATTGCATGCCTTCAAAAGTCGACTTTGCTTAACGAGATAATAATTACTTGTAAGTACCGCTAAAGCGAAAATAAAATGAAATTATATACCTTAAAACAGGGGTGGGTAAGCTACGGCCCGCGGGCCATCTCCGGCCAGTAGGTCTCCGTATAGTAGGGGAAGTTTATTCACGTACCACCTTAGAACCCTATCGCAATGACGCGACGCGTTAAACGCCAGGCTATGTCATACAGGGGCGTAGCGACGTAAAATGGCGCCCAGGGCTCGCATCCAAACTGCGCCCCTTTCCCTTTGTAAATTATTTTAAAAACTGATACCTAAACATTTTTTTACTAATTTTGTAATGTTATGTATGTAAAACAAACAAAATACCACAATTATACCCCGTCTGGAATAAATGTATCTACAATAAGGATTAAATGATCCTCAAAACACTGTATTTGGCCATGTATATGAATTTGGATTGTATATTTTCTAATAGGTAGTTAGTAAATTAAGTTTTTTGCGCCCCCCCTTATTTGGCGCCCAGGGCACATGTCCTGCCTGCCCCACCCCAGTTACGCCCCTGATGTCATACAAATGTCATGCGTATGTCTCTTCGACTAGGTTCTACGGTGGTACGTGTTTAAATTTCCTTGACTGTACGTCTTTACGTAGACCCAGAACTAGATAACAAGTAAAAACTGTTTAAGAGGAGTGTGAACCCAGCGCTCTCCATACAAACGGCTATAACGTTTTCCACCCTCTAAACCTTACCCTATAGCCGTGATTTTTTTGTATTTCGTCAGTATGCCCTAGAACTAGATTTGTATGTTTTGATTTTTTTATATTTCTTAATAGTTTCCAATATATTAACGCTTTCTTGTTTTGTATGAAACTCCTAAAATGCAAATATTGTCAAATCTATGAAGAATACTTAAAAAATCAAAACATTCAAACCTAGTTCTAAGGCATAATCACAACCTGCGAATAATTATTATTCGCAGATGACAACATACCAAAAAATCATTGCCATAGATTAAGGTTTAGAAGGTGGAAAAAGTTATCGCCGTTTGTATGGGGAGCGCTTTTTGTGACTGGGTTCACACTCTTAAAGTTTTGCGAATTTCACGCATACTTATTACGTCGAGGTAAATAAATAAACATTATTTTATTGCGTTAAAATCCAGGTAAACGTAATAAGTATGTAGATATTAATCAACATAAATCACGAATCTTAAAAAAAATAAGTTAAAAATTCAAAACTTGGCCCCCACAAATATATCACACAGACAGACGTAGCCATTTTGCACGTGCACAGCACTTTGCACCTAGCACGAATCTTCTCGTTACGTGTTAACTCAGCGCGTCTCTCTCCTGGTGGGCTAGTTAGAAAGAGACGCACTGAGTTACTTTGCGAGTTCACGCGTATTGAGAAGATTCGTGCTAGGTGCACTGGTTTCGCGGAGTTTGTTAAACTTGGCCCCCACTAATTCTGTTTGTAAATACGACCCACGTAGGAAAAGGTTGCCCATCCCTGTCTTAAAATATAAGAACGAAATTCAACTATATCTGCCAAGTAGTTGTCTAAGCTATTCCTGAATAATAGTATTTTATGCAACTGCTATATAATGAGAGGCCTTAAAACACGAGTGTGGTTTTATGAAACGAGCGTCAGCGAGTTTCATAATAGGATCACACGAGTGTTTTAAGGCCTAATTATATACAGTTGCATACATTACTTTATCTACACACATATCATAACTGCAAAAAACCGTAACAGCAAAAAACCAACAAACGTATGACAACTAATGGCGGCCATGTATATTAAAAAGGTACTCTGTGATTCGATCTATCCGTCAAGACGAATGTTTTTTTTAAACCATAGACGAACGACTGAAGTCGCTATTTTCATGTCACTCGAGATCAAATGTCGTGCGTTTAAATTAAAAAAACATACTGAGTTGACGTTTCGTATCGATAACTGTTTTAATATCTGTGGATACTAGAATAGAGACCAACTTTAATTTTGACAGCTGTTCCAAATTTAAATTCATAACGTCACGAGCCGTCACGAGATATCGGTAATGTGATGACCAATAAAGAACAGATTTACCTACTACCACAGACAAGAAAATTCTTATAATAACATTGGTTGTAATAATGCTGGTCATTTCCTAGGGTTTTTGAACGCGTTATTTAGCCTTTATGATATGTGTGTAGATAAAGATATTTATCCTACATCTTAACAGCACCCTAGAGCGTTACGAAAAACATTTACTAACCAGGGTAGTATCGTCAATTCATAGTTGGAATTCTGTAGCTGTCTTACTCTCATTTCGTATACTAGAGTGTGAGAGCTATACAATTGTGGCTAGACATTACCGAAACAAGTGGCTCATTTAGTAGCCGCTTTAGGTACCCACTGAAACGCTAAAAGTTAACGGTTTTCAGTAAACCTAGTACCTTTCTGGATAACGAGGCAGTTTGCTACTCTAACAAACGCCTTGTAATATCATTATTATTATGTACATTTATTTGAAATCTTAGGTTGTTTTTACAATATTTCTGTAAAAAGTAATAAAACAATATAAATATTATTATTATTACTATAATTATTATAAGATTACGCCTGTTTCCCTTTGGGGTAGGCAGAGACCACAGAACGCCATTTGCTCCGGTCCTGGCATACTTCCCTAGCTTCCTCCACACACATTCCTCTCTTCATACATACTCGGCGGTTACGGGTACTTCTAATTCGGCGTGTCTTTCGGACGTCGCCAATTTGGTCAACGAACGCACACCTAGGCCACCCTCTACCAACTCGCCCAGTCACATCACCTTTATAAATTTGCTTACATAATCGCCTTTCGTCCATCCGTTCAACATGCCTAAACCAACGCAACATTCCCTTCTCTATCTTAGTCGCTACATCTTATTTTTAACCTTTTGTAACATCAGTCACATATTTATTTGGTTTATTATTATTTTCCTTTACATATCACTAGCGTCCCGCCCCGGCTTCGACGAGTGCAATCAGGACGTATACAACGAGTATAACGTATACGTCGGCAAGCGCAGTGTAGGACGACCAGCCACGAGATGGTCCGATGACCTCATACAGGTGGCAGGAAGGTGCTGTTTGCATGCCGCTTTCAACCGGTCACTTTGGAAATCCATGGAGGAGGCATGTTCAACAGTGGACTTCTTGTGGCTGAGATGATGATGATGACGATGATGATATCGTATACAACTTCGCAAGAGTACAATAAGATTATATTGCACGGTCATAAAAACCATAAAAACCGTATCACAATCCGTTCCGTGGTTTAGAACCAGTAAGCGGCAAAAGATATGAGGATGTACAAAGTCAAAGTCAAAGTCAAAATATTTTATTCAGATTAGGCTTACAGGTAGCACTTATGAATGTCAAAAAATTTACCACCGGTTCGGAAAAACCTCTGATGAGAAGATACCGGCAAGAAACTCAACGAGGTGTAATTTTTTAAATAAATCAAAATTACAATGTTATTTTACATCTCAAATATTCAAAATTTTTACAATTTAACAATTTAACACAGCAGGTGTACAATCTTTGGAGCCAGGGATCGCCAATACAGATCGGGATCATTTCCAAACATCCTTGTCCAAGATATAGTCATTGATTTTATAATACGCCCGAGAAATTAATGTCTTCTTGACAATAGATTTAAATTTTGTATCATTTTGTTTTTTGGAATTTTGTTGTAAAATCTTACACAATTTCCCATGAACGACTTATTGGTTTTTGCCAGTCTGTAAGTTGGAACTTTAAGCTTTCCTGTATTTCTAGTAGCCTTTGGCTTATCGACGTTGGTAGGGAAATTGCGTATATTTTTCCTGAACGAACAGGAACGGATAGCAACTCTGTTTTATACTAACACCCATGTTCATAAACGCTTCGTTAACGTTTGTTAGTTAACATGTTTTGTCTTTATCTGTCATTGTGACGTTTGAAGAATGAAATGAAATGAAAGGGACAAAATATTTGTTAGGTTAAAAAGATTGTTAACTTTTTATGAATAAGGTGGTAAGTTTGCAAAGATAAAGAAGTTTGAGCGAGTTGATTGCAGATCATTAGTGCGCGCGTAATTTTAAATTTACTTAGTTTAGTTAGATCACTAAACGTACCTAATGTTTTTTTTCGGTTCGGACAAACTTGATCCATTTCGGAACCCCACGGAGCTTTCACTTTCGGCTACGCGTACCCAATCTTGGACAATGATGGCACTTTGTCATACACGACATCTGAGAAAAGAAAATATTGGGGCGATTTGTAAACATTGGACCAACATTGGTAAAAAAATATTGGTCGTTGACGACAGCCGGCTTTTCACAGAATATTTTTTCGGGTAGTTTGAACCTTCAGTGTTTCCAAGTTTAATAATACGAAACAAGAAACATTGTACAGTTCGCTGGCAAGGTTGAGTTGGAATATTGATTGCGGTATTTAATTTTTTGTGGCTAAATAGTGTGACTCTATATTAATTCAAGCAGTTTTCCGGTACTAAAACACTGTTTTTATACGATTGTGTTATGATTTTGGAAATTCGAGTTACTAATTTTAAATAATTGTACTCTTTATGCATTAACCGACGTTTATGCCTTTGATGCATAATTATCTTAAATCACCAGCTTGAAATTTCAAAAACGTTACACAGTGCCTTAAAAACAATATTATAGCACCAGAAAACTATACTTTAATTGTCGAAAAGTCATACCATTCACCCACAATAAATTAAAAAAATGTGAAATTTTTAAAAATCTCTGTCCGCCTTAAGTGTCTTGTTACTTACAAACTATGGACTTTATACTGTTTGAGAATAAACAATTAAATATTTTTATTAAAAAAAATGCGTAAATTTCGAGATCCCCGTCTCATACGGAGCAATCCACTTTAGCGTAGTAAGTGTATGAATATTTCCTTCAGCTTTACTGGTAAATTAGGCTCAAATCCCGCCTTGAGCCTTGTTGAGTTCCATTCAGTCTGTTCCCTTTGATCCAGTGAGTAGAGCTACTCAAATATCGATACATATTTGGGTTCATAACAAATACGTGACGTTCTGATGCATGAAGCTAATATCGTAAAATTGAAGTCAATTCTTTAATTTCATATTGTACACTTACTTTCTTAACCTCGTATCTAGCCAAATTGGGTAGAAGACACCTTAAAGTGAATGTCGTGAATGTGTAAAATTGTAGCAGATCGTCGTTTAAAAATTATATACAGCTTAAGAGGAGTGTGAACCCAGCCTGAAAAACCGCTCCCCGTACAAACGGCGATAACGTTTTCCACCCTTCAAACTTTAACTTAACCTATATTAGCCATAGCCATGCTTTTTATGTATGTTGTCATTTTGCCCTAGAACTAGGTTTGTATGTTTTGATTTTTTAATGGGTTCATACTCCTGGGGTATTTGATGCATATTGATGTAAATTGTTAAGTCCATTTTCCATTTTCGTTCGTGTCGTCATTGCCCATTAGTTTTTAGTTTAATATTAGTTTAGTAATAGGAATCCCAAGGGTCCCACTGAAAATCAGCGTCTCGGTTTACCGAGGCAGTATGCTGAGTGGGGCCCTTTTTGATTCTGTTCAACATAATGTTTTGTTTTTTTTTTTTGTATTCTGTCCGTGTTGTGTGTATTCTGTTTGTTTTATGTTGAATAGTTTTAAATAAATGTTTTTTCTTTCTTTCTTTCTTTCTTTCCTCTTAAACCAAAGGGCGTAAAAGCGTGACTTTGTAGTATCGTCCTTTAAAATACGTGAAAAAAATAATAACTTTATATATGTGTATTTTGGCTATAAAGCGATTTAAAGGTAAATATTTATTTAAAGATAGTTGTCTTTTAGTTCTTGTAGTTTGTAGTAGTAATGTTGTTGTTTACTGAGCTGTCCGTCTGTTGTCTGTCTGTCTGTTAAGCCTCCTTTTCTCAAGAACGCGTTGAGCCCCCATTTGTACAAATGGCGGCTCGTGAGCAACGACGAGTGAGACAAGTTTCACTTGTAGTCCCCTGTCCTACATACATACATAAAAAACAACCTGTTTAAAAATCGTTATGTGTTTAAATCAACTGTAATAGATGCAGGGGCCTATATTGTATTTATGTATGCCCATATGCGCGCTGGCAGTGAGCTCGCAGACACTTGCCGTTTGGTTCAGCAGGATGTGGATGCAGTAGTTAAATGGTCGCATGACAATGGAATTGTATTAAATGCGGACAAAACTAAACTTTTGCTTATTCATTCACCTTATTGGACCAATACGGAAACGCCTCCACCTATCTTCACCCACGATTTTTTATGCTTTCATAATAACTTGATTTCTTGCCGTTGTAAACCTATTGAGCGAGTTAAGTGTGTAACATACCTTGGTGTTAAAATAGACGAACATTTTTCTTGGTCTTCCCACATAGATTATATCAGTGATAAACTCAGAATATTGTTAGGCAAATTTTATCATCTAAGCTTTAAAGTTCCCACTGGTACCTTAAAATGTTTGTATAATTGTTTAGTGGAGTCAATCATTGGTTATGCTCTTGATTGCTATGGATTAACTTTTAAAACTAATCTAGATAAATTAGAAAAAATTCAAATTAGATTCCTAAAACTTCTTGTTAGCAAAAAAACAAAACTAATGTATAAAAATAACTATCGAAAACTATTCAAAATTTGTAATATCCTTCCGGCCAGTTTAAAACATAAATATTTATTATTACTAAATCAACATAGCAATCGGGAGAATGACTTGTGCTTGGCGAGCCACGACCACGGCACGCGGTCGGTTACTGCGGGCAAATTAGATGTACCGCGGCTACACAATTATTATGGAGATAGGACACTGGTTAAACGATTACCCTATATACTAAATAGTTTGCCCGCAGATATCCGTCAGGAGCCTAACAAGAATAAATTCAAAAAGAATTAAAAAAAAAATGTTACTTAATAGTATCTAAGTAACCTACTTAATTAAGATTCTATAGTGTTTAATAAATAAGATCCTGCAGTCAAACTGACTCATCAGTTTTGTAGGACATTGATGTAACACTTGCATAATTATGAATAAAATAAAAATATAATAATATAAAAAAAAAAATATTACAGGGTGACATCGAAGTGGTAATAAAAAAATATCTTTTCAGTTACGTCTCACTTAACTTAATAACTCCTGCTATATCTCGTTTTGTAAAAATTAGTAAATCCATCTTTTTTTTAAAGTTTTACTATTTCCTAATTTGTCCAGCTCATCCTGGTTACCCTATTACTATTTTAAACAAGGAGGCTATGACTTCGGTTACACGCTAATTCTGGCGTCAGTTCAGTCCATCATTCCGCTATAGTTTTGACTGATGCCAGAATGATGACAAATGGACACGGTACGATTAGTTCAGACTGACACGACACGAGACAGGTTACACGATAATTCTCTCGTCATTCTGATCAGAATGATGGACTGAATTGACGACAGAATGAGCGTGTAACCGAAGTCTATGATTCAAGTCGGAATGCATATTTGGAGTCAAAACTCACCTTTTTGATTAAGTCAAAGTCAAAGACAAGTTATTGAAAAGAAAATTTATTGTGATTTATTTAAGAAGTTCCTTCAAGTCCTCAGGGATCTCATTACAACTGGGTTTTAATAAAAATGGGACCAAATATTAACCTGCTACTAGCCTGTACCTTGTCGCCTTTGGGTGCTGATACAATTAAACGAGAGATGCCAACAGAAAATTTGGCTTTATTCTGCTAAAATTCGTAGTAATATTTACACTAATATTATAAAGAGGTAAACTTTGTTTGTTTTTTTGTTTGTATGTAGGGGGTAATCTTTGGAACTACTGAAGCGATTCCAAAAATTCTTTTTGTAGAAAGCATACATTTAAGAATGAACTGTATTGTAAATTGAATAATTAGGCACTGGAGAAATTAAAAAACGTGCTACAGAAACAATGGAATTTATCCGGAATTAACTAATAGAAAGCTACACTATCCCTGACGGACATAGGCTACTAATTCCAAGTGAACGAAGTCGCGGGCGTCCGCTAGTAATTGATAAGTTGACAAGAATGATGGACAATACAACATAGATAATACCATAGACACACTACAGGTGCTTCGTGAGTACAAAAGAAACAAAGATTTGACGACAGTGTTTATTGCACTCAAACGACGATCACGAGAATTTCTAGGGTCGTGGATTGGACTGGATTGACGCTGGTTGTGGTACGTAGGCTGGAACTTCCGTCGAGCAGCAGGCCTCGCAGTACGGCGTAAGACACGCAGGGAACTGTAGGTGGTGCGAGCTGAATTGATCGTAGAGGGGCCGCTCTCTTCATCACTAGGAAACGCCAAGCTGGAGTAGACAGTGCAGTGCAGTGCACATAGTACGAATCCTCGCGATACGCGTTAACTCGCTACGTAAGTCATATGCATAGTGCATATGTATAGTGCATAGTGCATATGTATAGTGCATATCTTTCTAACTAGCCCAGTAGGAGTGAGACGCACTGAGTTACGTAGCGAGTAAACGCGTATCGAGGAGATTCGTGCTAGGTGCAGAGTAGGTGGGTGTTAACGCGAAATTAGCCGTCTGAAAATGCCGGAGTTGGCTGTCTTAGTAATGGTCCCGCTGCGATAACCTTTGCCATCGTCGATCGAAGGACGGCGCGAGCCCAGGGACGAACCGATTTAGATGTTGTCGTGGCGAGAACTATCGAAACGGAGTTACAAGGCATAAGCAAAAGAAAAGAAAAAGAATAAAGTGAAAGGTTAACAAAAGGAGTGTAAATGAGTGAGACACTTGAAGACCATTACCTGTGGCCCGTTTCACGAAGCTACAAGTTACAATTTTACAAGTCTAAACCGGCAACATTGGTCATTATGCCCATTGCCATTGGTCGTTATTGACCAACGTTGCCGGTTTAGACTTGTAAAATTATAACTTGTAGCTTAGTGAAACGGGCCACTGTGTTAAAATTGAATTTAAAACGGTCACAGGTTTGAAATTCGGAATAAAGTAAGCTAATTATAACAGAAATAATATGTCGTTAGCCAACCAGTTAAAACCAGTTTGGCAAGATAATTAACGGTAAATATTAATAAAATTTTGCTTCTCTGTACTCTTTCCCCACGGGGTCTCTAGGAAAATCCTGTCCTGAGTGTCCGCTGATTAAATTAAAAGGCTTGAACTTCCCGTTATTCGGTAAAAGCGCTCATTGCCCGACAGCTGATGAATTGTTCCGGAGATTGCGCTCAAAACGTGATTAACCCGAAAAATTCGCAAATGGAAAAAGTCTGCGCGATGATTGCGTGAAAAGGGGTTGTAACTTTATTTAATTTACAGCTTCATTTAGAAAGGAATACTGCCTGTATTTTTTTTGTCCAAAAAAGACGAATGAGTATGAGCCTCTAGTTTAATTTTTTTTTAATCGCCCATATTTGTGTCCCACTGCTGGGAAAATGCCTCTGCACAAGACTTCCACAGCTCCCGATTTGATGCAATATCCGCCCAGTCCTTTTCAAAACCCTCCAAGTCATTTTGCCTTCTCCTTCTTGGTCTGCCTCGCCCGCCGTTCTGCGGCACCCACCAAGTGGCTGTGAGAGCCCAGCTCTGTGGGTGCATGCGACAGACATGTCCGGCCCAGTTCCACTTTAGCTTGGAAGTTTTTTATCCAACGTCGGCTATGCGTGTCTGTGAGCGCCGTGTAGTGTTCCGGATTCTGTCTATCCTGTTAACACCTAACATGCAGCGCTCCACCGCTCTTTGTTGTTTCTATTAGTGCACTTTTTTTTGACATGGTGGGAAAGCTTAGTGTCTTCCCCCTGCCTATAGCGGCTCAGGGAGTATGTGGGACTCTCCCCACAGAGTGGGGGGCAAATCCTTACTAAAAAGCACCATGGCGTTACCCTCAACTGGTTTGCAACCAGGCGCCGTGAGGTCAAGTGCACCTAGCACGAGCCTTCTCGACACGCGTTAATTACGTAACTCGCTACGTAACTCAGTGTTTTTCGGTCTAATTAACCCAGTAGGAGAGATACGCACTCATGTCTTCAATAAGTACTACATATCCTGTTCGTAGCGCGCAGATAACCAAATTAGGTATTGGTATTCATAACCACTATTACCGACGATCCGACCGACGATTTGGTGAAGATCGCTGGAAACCGGTGGATGCGAGCAGCACAAGACCGACCGACGTGGAGATCCTTTGGGAAGGCCTATGCCCAGGTATCTTCCGGCTGATATGATGATGATGAACCACTATTGCCTACTAAATGTTAACTTGAAGTGGGTAGTTATCTAACGAGTAATTCTGTTCTCCACGCAGTATAGACGACATATTCTGCTGGAATTTATTTTTATCGAGTTAAGTTTCAGATTTATGTGACCTCACTTTAAGCCTAGTAAAATTAATTTACTTAAATTACCTTCCTCCGTTTCAAAGTGAACGTGGATATTACGGGGGAACGCAAAATTGATACATATTTTTGCTAACATTAAGCTTCTGGGAAATCTCAAGTTTACTCGTGAAATAGGTTCGTCAAGTTCTTTTAATGTTGTTCAAATACGTATTCAATTTTCTCGGCTAAGTTGGAGAGCCTCAGTACACAACAAGATATTTGTTTATTTATAAAGTCGAAAACTTTTGAAATGACGCGAACTTTTTAGATAATTATGTCAATGGAATGTGTTTTATATTTGAAAAATAATAAAAGCAAAAACTGCTCTAGTAGCACACTAGCATTTATCGCGCACGTAGACGCATCTGTCTTTCTCGCACACTTTTACTGGTTAGAAAGAGATTTGCATATTCTTTATGTCAGTGATAAAGGGTAGCGTGCTAGGGCCTCTGGTATTGTACAAATAAGGTAACGGTATTCCGGTTCCACTCCGCATTGTAGGTACGCTCGGCCGCCTTGCCTACAGAGTAGGCAAATCGCAGTAGGTTGTCGGCTCGCCGCCCGCCCGCTCGCTGTGTCAGTGCAATTGAAAACGAATGCAGTTGAAGCCTAACGTGTCGCCGGGAGTTGCGGGGGGAAGGCTGGATTAGCAAGCGGTAAGTTCTTTGACCCTATCAGCGATAGTTCGCTTTGTCTGCTCAAAGTATGAACTGCTATTATTGAGCATTTGCTGAAGTCAAGACCAAACTATGTTTAGTTTCACTTATACGTTCGCGCAAACTGAAAGGAACGACGTGCTATTTATTTCTGTAAGCCTTTTAAAGTAGGTACCGCTAAAGCTGTGAAATTAGAGCCAAAGTGAAACTGAAGTGTTTTTAAATCTGTATATAAGGTACAAAATTGTACAAATAATGACAAAGTAACACGTCATGCAGACATATACAGCGAAGAGGGTACAGGACAAAAAGGGGGCTGCCATTAGGCGAGTAATATATATTGCTATTAAGTTTTTGTAGGCATATTTGCGTTTACCACAGCAAAAACACTGCTTTAAAAGTCACCAATATTTTTAGATACTTAACAACTCCCTGCTAAATATTATAATCTTACAACCTAAAAGGATCACTCGCACCAAAAAAAGTTAACCTGTCTGTATTAATATAACGATCCTGACCCAGTTCCTACACCTACTTACAGTATGTACTTCCAGTTTCTTAATGGCCTTCGGCAATCTTCGTACATCTCACACTTTTTTTAATACAACATAGGAAGGCAAACGAGCAAGTGGGTCGGCTGATGGTAAGTGATCACCACCTTCCATACACATCCGCAACACCAATGAGATTGCAGATGCCGTGCTAACCCAGAGTGCTAAGATGGAATACCTCTTGTGCCAGTAATTGCACCGGCCGTCTTGCTCTCCACACTTGAACACAACAGTGCAAGCACTGCTGCTTAGCGGCTGGATTGGAAGGTTAGGTTTTAAGAAACTGGACTTACTGTTCTTAGTTTTTAAAATTTACCTATTTAAATTTCTACCTATTTTATTTTCTCGGGCATCCAGAGTTCAATACAGCTTCCAGCGAAACAATTAGCTTAGTTAAGAGGAGAATGGATTCATTAACGACTCTGTTGGGTGATCAGGAGATCGGTACCCACTAATTGAAAGGTTTTATTACAAAATAATTGGTAGATTTTTAATTTGCGCGCAATATTTTGCTTTTTAGGGTTCCTTACAAAGAAAAACGGAACCCTCATAGGAGCATTCGTGCATCTGTCTGTCTGTCCGTCCGTCTGTCACAGCCAATTTGCTCCGAATCTACTAGACCAAATCAGGTGAAAGGTAAGATGGTGTAATCTTATGGCCGAAACGCAGATGTGCAAAGTAAATCAATATTTTTTTTAAAAAAGGGTCATTTTCGGGGGACAAATTAGGAAATTAAGTAATTGATAGATTCAGGCGTTACTTTGCGGAGATCCATCTCAACAAACTGGAACAAATCACCTTGCTACTCCGCGAAACCAATTGGTTTCGCGGAGTAGCAAGGTAATTTGTTCCAGTTTGTTAATTAGGAAAAAAAGAGTTTTGCAAACTTTACTGTGTCAGATATCAAACAGAGACTAGTTAGACAGAGACACAGGGAGGGGTTAAACTAAACCCGGGCTGTCATGTTAGGGCCCCAGGATACGATATTGTACGTAGTAGTTATTTTGTGTTTAAGAGTCAAAAAAAGAACAGCAATAAAATAAAATTAGTCACTGTGTGTCACAATTACTACTAGCTAGTTCAGCTTCTAATAATAGGTATCAAAAAATTAGCCTTTTTAGTTCAAACCTCTTTGTAATATAAAATTAATTAATTCTTGTTTAGACAAAGGATAAAAAATAACTAGTTTTCCCCGCCATTTTAATGACGGTTCGTCTAAATGTTTTAAGTGTAAAAACGTGCTTTAGTACAAAGCAGTTTTAAACGTTGGCAATATTATAAAAAGACACGAGGATGTGCTGCAATATGGAGTGGCGTTATTCAAATTCAAAATTCAAATTCAAAACCGTTTATTTGTTCAACATAGGTCTAGGTACAAAGGTACACAAGGTCTTAAAAATAAGAATGTTCCAATATGTTGCGCCGTAAGGCATACAAATTTGTGATGCAGTCCATGCAGTCAATGAAGTGCAGCAAGCATATGCATGCAGAATACAAACTAGGTGTAGTCGAGCAAAAATTCGTTGATCGTGTAATAGGCTTTCTTTACTAAATAATTTTCTAAGGATCTTTTAAATTTAGACATGTTTTCTATAGTCATAATTTCATTTGGCACTTTATTGTAAATCCTAGGGGCCATTCCGAGGATATTTTTCCGAAATAGAGCGGTCTTCGAAGGCATCGTGTTTATTCTATTCTTCAGACGCATACTTCTGAAACTTTGGAATAGATGCAAATTGCACTTAGCGAAAACTACCACTTCATAAATGTATAGGCATGGAACAGTCAAAATTCTCAATTCTTGAAAATGTGGTTTACAGGATTCAAGATAGTGAATACCACACAAGGACCTAATACATTTTTTCTGCGCTTTAAATGCCATTTCACTATTAGTTGAATTAGCCCAGAATATGATGCCATATCTAAGTGTCGATGTTACATAAGCATGATAGGCAGTTAACACCACTGATTTGTTTACAACTTTTCTTACATTATATAATGCATATGAAAATTGATTCAGTTTTTTACATATAATGTCAATTTGAGATCTCCATGTCAACTTATGATCTAAACTTAATCCTAAATATTTTGTTATGTCCGTTTCATCAATGTTCTGTCCCTTATAAGCTATTGTTAATTTGTGTGCATTATTAGTCCTTTGTTTAAATGTCATGATTTTCGTTTTACATAAATTGATTTTTAAATTATTATTACTAAGCCATTCAATAATAATTCCCAATGTCTCGTTTATGTCCGTTTCATATGTTTCGGGGTCTTTACCAGTGAAAATTACAGTACTATCATCTGCGAAGAGAACCATGGGGAACTCAATTGCTTTTGGCAGATCATTTATATATATAAGAAATAGCAAAGGACCCAAAACACTTCCTTGCGGAACGCCATACTGAATTGATCTGATTTTAGAAGAATACGTAACTTCAGTCTTTGTTTTTACACATAATCTTTTTATTTCTGTTATTTGTCTACGATTACTCAAGTAAGACTTAATTAAACCGTGAATATTACCGCGCACTCCATACGTATGTAATTTGTCCAAAAGTATTGTGTGATCGACAAAATCGAAGGCTTTGGTCATGTCCATATATAATGCTGAAACTGGAACTCTTCTATCAATGTTAGCTAAAATTATTTTTAATAGATCGAAGATAGCCGATATTTATCGATTTCTCCTTGCGGAAACCTTTCTGTTCTTGTGCAAAGAGATTATTGCTTTCGAAGAAATCGTAAATACACCGATGAATTACTTTTTCAATTACTTTTGAAAAAATTGGTACTAATGCTACTGGTCTGTAGCTAGCCATGTTTTCCCTGTCCCCTTTTTTGTAAAGTGGCCTTACAATAGCTGTTTTTAATTTATCGGGGAACTCTCCATACTCAATACATAGATTGGTAATATGACTGATCAATGGTGAAATGATATGGGACACTTTTTTTACCACCCTTGTACTAATGCCATCATAACCAGTACTATACGTGTTTTTTAAAGTATTTATTATTATTTGAATGTCATTTGAATTTGTTGGTTTCATGAATATAGAATTAGGTAAGTGGCATGTCATAGTTTTTCTATAGTTTAAATTATTATTCGCATGGTTAGCATTATTTGAATTATTTTTATTATTAATATTATAAGAGTTTGAATTAATTAGGTTTATAAAATAGTAATTAAATTCTTGAGCAATTTCTTTAGGGTTTTTTATAGTTTCCCCATTAATTAATATCTGTGAAATGTTATCTATTGGTAGTTTAGAATTAGAATTATTAATGATATTCCAAGAAGCCTTTGTTTTATTGCTCGAGTTTTTAATGTAGTTATCATTTTGGGCTTTTTGAGTCAACTTTATTATGTTCTTTAGTAGTTTTGAATAATTTTTAAAACACATTCTATTGTAATTTTTGTTGTCTGCACAAAATCTATATTTCCAAAGTAAATCTCGTTTCCGCTTACAACATTTTTTGATTCCTTTAGTGATCCATTTCGGTTTATTGACTGAATATATTTTGATTTTTTTAATAGGAAAGCACAAGTTATAAAATAATTCAAATAGGTCTGTAAAACTGTCATACGCATCGTTAGGATTGTTCGCCATGTATATGTCATTAAAATTAATTTGCTGCAGGTATTCTATAAATTTATTAATGTTTTCATCGCTTAAGTCTCTCTGTTTCTTGTACCAATGTGTGAGAATACAAGTTTTTTTTACAGGGCATTTTAACAATTGAGCTGTGTGATCAGAGAGAGCAAGTTCAATTACCTCAGCTTTGCTGCCTCGAACATTATGTAAAATGTTGTCAATGCAGGTGTTACTGCATAGTCTAGTTGGTTCAGATATTCCTATCCTAAGGTTAAAACTCAAGACTAGATTTCTAAATTCTATTGCTTGTGTGGTTCTTTTTAGCATGTCAATATTAAAGTCACCGCAAACGATGACTTTTTTCTTACTATAAGCTACTTTACTTAATATAACATTCAATTTCTGCAAAAATATATTTATACTATGTCTATTATTTCTTGGAACCCTATATATACAGATAACAACAATTTTATGGTCAATGAGTTCAATTCCTGTGCATTCTATTACATTTGAGATGGAAACACTGTTAATCTCATTAAGTTTAAGATATTTGTGAATATTCCTAACTAAAACACAGGATCCACCATTTCTGTTATTTCTTGAGTAAAAAGAAGCTAATTTAAAATTAGGAATTACTAAATGTGTTTCATCACCTGACTTCATGTTGTGCTCTGTAACGCAAACAACATCAATCGTCTTTCCTAATTCCATTAACTCCTGTATATGAACACTTAGTATATCGGCCTTATTTATTATGCCATTAATATTTTGGTGGAGTACATATATATTATTATACATAATAAGATCATTGTTCACTGTTTTTTGCGATCCTCCCTTCGCTCGTTCGTGTTCAGTATTTATAAAAAATTACAGCTGTTATAGAATGCTTTGTTTACGTTTATTAGAATACCATTAAGGCACTGTGCTAATTTGTACTTTCCTCTGTGGTTAAGGTGGTGGCCATTGGAATGGTAGTCTCTCATCCCAAGGTATAAGCTGTTAGGTATTTGAAGCCATACATGAGAAGAATTTGCAAATTGCTTATGCAGCACAGCATTAAATTTGTTTACAAAATTATTGTAATGGTCCGCATACTTATTAAGACTAAAAGGAATGTCACAGATAACTACACTTGTGTGGGCACATTGTCTCACCGTGTTTTCCAAAATACTCATTATTCTGTTTATTGAGGTAATATTGTAGTCGCTACCGCCATACATGATGATCAAGCAGTCACTCTTATTGAAATGACTGATTTTCATTTGTACATTTTGGAGAACACGTTGAATTGTTCCGTGTTGTATAATATCCGCAGTAAAATTGTAATCATTTTTCCGGATTTTTGACAAGGGCAGTAGAAGTTCGGCACCATGAAAGTCGGATAACAGCAATAGGTTTGGTTTCTTGTCAGTCGAGTTGTTACTATCATTGACAACTACTGGTGGGATTTGTTGTTCTCCAGGAATGGTGTGATTTGTTGTCAGATTTAAATTGAAACTGCTTTTTTCACTTAAGTTTTTATTAACTTGCTCCTCTATGTGTTTTATAGTTTTTTGTAGTGTCCTGGTAGAGTGTTGTATCCGTGAAAGTGTCACTTCCTTGTTTATAAGCGCATTTGATTTTCGTTTATATTCAATATTAGCTGTTAGAGTCTTACTTAGTTTTATTTGAAGGGTTTTTATTTTATTATTAAGTATTGTAATTTCACTCTCTAATATTTTTATTTTATTATCATATTTAAGTACACTATCCTCTGCATTTATGTTTTGTATTATTAAGCTATTTTCAAGGATCTTTTTTGGAGTGCTATTCTTTAAAGGATCTTCCTTAAGCAGCTGGTTGTAAAAGTCAATCTTTTTCTTAAATTCATCGATTTGTCTCTGTAGATTGCAATTCTCACTGTTTAACTTAGCGACCTCAGCATGAGCGGTAGATAACTCAGTGCTCAGTTCATCTACTCGGTGCTTCAGCTCCACAACTAGTGAATTCTCCATCATCGACATGTTTGGGAGGCTAGTAGGACTATTATATGTGCTATCATCGATCAATGTTGAGTTTATCATTTCACTATCGCTTAAAGTTTGACATAAGTTGTCACAGGAGGGGGTTTTTCGTAGTACTTTTTTGCATTTTCGTTGAGTTACAGTGTCCTGAGATTTATGTGATTTGATTGTTGTAGGTTTATTTTTTGTTATTATAAGTGGTGATATCCCGATTCCCATGTTTTTATTCTCCATGCAAGTGTTGCATTTCCAATTACCCCTTTTATCCTTATTCCTAACGTAGAATGAATTAAATCTTGGCTCCGAAACCGTAGTGCATGCAAGATGGAACGCCTCAGTACATGAGGAACACTTTAGAAATTGTGTGTTCGTGATAAGTTTTTTACATTTGTTGCAATGTGTAGCCATCTCGTGGTGGATACGGGTAATTTTTGAGCCGCACTTGAGTCGGATGGGCGCAGTTTTTTAACCGCCCGTTTTAAAGATGATTAAATCTGTTCAATTCTTGCTCTGGTAACACTCCCTGAGTGGGTTGTTGAACTTGTTGATCCTATGACAGCTGTCAGAGTGTCAGCCTATCAGCTGTGTTGATTGTCGCAGTTGCATTTCGTTATAATTGCAGTAGTTTATAATTCCCAAATTATTCAAAGTTCAACGGAAGAAAATGGTTTACTTACAGTCAAATAGCCTGTGTATTTGTGCAATTATTAGATGTTTTAAACTTGCTTTTCAGTGTGAGTATCTCACTTGGTGTTTACAACATAAGCACTAGTTTCAAAGTGCACTTATCGAATTATTGCGAATTAAAATTATATGGAGCTTTATTTAGATGTAAACTTGGCTAGGGTTGCCAGAACTCTTTATTTCTAAAGGTATTTTTTTTATGAGTAAGGAAGGCAAACAAGCAAGTGGGTCACCTAATGATAATTGTACACCACCGCCTATAGACACCCGCAACATTCATGAGATTGCAGATGCGTTGCCAACCCAGAGGGCTAAGATGGAATATCTCTTGTGCCAGTAATTCCACCGGCTGTCTTGCTCTCCACGCCGGAACACAACAGTGCAAGCACTGCTGCTTAGCGAGCAAGATGGTGGTAGCGATCCGGACAGACCTTGCACAAGGTCCTACCACCCGCCAAAAAAGGTATAAGGTATATGAAAAAAGATAATAAAGGTATACCTATATGTACTAAAAAAGGAAATGGAAAATTAAAAGAGCTCAAAGGCAATGGGTATCTCTGATTGGTCGGTGGCAGCAAGATGGCCGCGTTTTTCCGTTTATAGTTTTTCGTAAAGTCTGATTGTGAATCCAGTTTCATTCATATGTAAATACACATACAAGAAATTAATATTGAAATATTGTTTCGAAAAAGAAAATGAAAATTGTGTCGAAAACAAAACGGTCCTTCAGCATAATAAAAGCTGCAATGTCATTTAATGGAACTTATCAGAAGACTCAAGTTTGAGATAAAATTTAAAAAAAAACTGTCGAATAGAGAACCTCCTCCGTTTTTAGAAGTCGATTAAAAATCAGGAAGTCGATTAAAAAATCTTATAAGGCTCCCTTAAAAACCGACCAAGTGATATAGAGGTATGTAAGGGTTATATAGAGGTATATAGAGGTATATAAGGGTACCGTTGACTGCGGAGCCCTAAAAATCAGTTAAGTAGAGCCCCTCTTCCGTTTGAAGTCGGTTTAAAATAGAAATAAAGCAGAAGCTCCCTTTAAAAATGGAAGAAAAGCCATTACGCCAAGTGATGGAAACTTCAAAGGCGATAATATGCGAGATCATGAATGTAATTAATGTGGCCATGCCCATCAATACCTCCTACCCTTGGACCTATTGTCCTCTTTGCAACCTCTTTACACTGAGGGCCGATATTAATTAGGATTACCCTACAGAATTTGGACTCACGCCAGTGTTACGTACAAGATAAATAGACGAAATTATTTATTTCTAAATTTTTTCGATTTTTCTTTTTGTATTTTTTTACATTCAAATTAAATTTAAAATGCTATATAATGAATGACAACACAAAGAAAAATTAGGGTTCGTATCCTGCCATTACCCTAATTTTTCTTCGTGTTGTCATTCATTAAATAGCATTTTAAATTTAATTTAAATAGAGATAGCTTGTAGTAGGTACTTTCATACCATGTTAATGTTGTGTACTCAGCATTAATAAATCCTTACTTCCTTACTTATAAATGCGTACTGTCTGTCTGGTGTCGCGCTTTCACGCCAAAACTACTCAATCGATTTAGGTGAAATTTGGTACACAGATATTTAAGAGTTTGAGAAAGGACCTCGGCTACTTTTCAATGCAAAAAAAGGTTGTAAGGGGTTGAAGGGGGGGGGGGGGGAAGTTGTATGGAAGTATCGTCATTTCAGTTATCATCAGATAGAAATTTGAAACTTTTTATTTACTTATTAATTTATTTAAACTTTATTGCACAAAAATACAGAATAAACAAACGGCGGACTTAATGCCTGAAGACATTGTTTGCCAATCAACCAGCCAGTTTTAGGCTATTGATTCGATGTAAATAAATATGTCATTCAAAATTTGTAAAAGTTTTACCCTCGAGGGTGTAAAATAGCAATAGGGAATAGGGGATGAAAGTTTGTATGGAAATATGCAAGGTTTATGTGAATGTTTTATAAGTTTGCGACAAGAGACAAAATATTACAGCTATTTTGATGAAACATTTACGGAGTCCTTACAAAATGTGAAACTGAAGTTGACGCGAGTAAGAAACTTGTCAAGCACCGCGCCGTACACAATGAGCGCTGTGCAGACGCGCGGGGGGGGGGGAGCCTAAAAAATTAAAAATGCTACCCAAAGACACTATTCCACGCGGACGAAGTCGCGGGCACAGCTAGTGAATTTACCACGGACTATTTATTAGCTTTCATTTGTTATCCATATTGTTGGACAAATTGAAACGAAAATTTTCCCCCACTATTTTGCGCGGACGCATAAGCGCTAAACGCTTGACAGTCAAAAGTCACCTCATTTGGTACAATAGTCTTCAATTGCGCGTCTAGCTTGTAGTTATAATCTGGCCTGATCTAAAACATAATCAGAAATATTCTAAATTATATTTAAAAAAAAATAGCAAGTGTTTAAGCCACGTCGGTGGCAAACAGGCAATCCGTTCAGAGGTTTCCTTGCAGCTCCAGAGGACTTACGTGACTGACTATCAGTCAGTTATTAAGTCAGCGGGTAGCCTTATTCCATGAAGGATCGAAGACAAGTTTATTCCATTAAGAAGGATCGTTTACTTTGTCAAAAACTCTTTCATTTTAATAATGAGGAAAGTTAATCAATGTTATTTTCTTTGATCTCTTTTCAATTACTTTGTTTCTCTTAGCTTTTCTTAAGCGATGTATGACATGTACTTAGATGATGTGTCAGAGGCGAATTTACCAACGGCCCGATTTCATAAACGCGACAGGCGACAGGTGACAGCGACAATTCGCTGTACATTAGTTTTTTTGTGTATATTACATTTTTATTGTACCGTGCAAAACTGGAGCTGGGGTGCAATTTTTGAACCTCACCAGGCGACTAGAGCTAACCAAAATGGGCGAATCTCTATGAAAACCGGCTATTTTGGTGAGCTTTAGTTACTCGGTGAGATTCAAATGCAATTTTTGAATCTCACTAGGTGACTAAAGCTCACCAAAATGACCGCATTTCTATGAGAAACGACCATTTTGGCGAGCTTTAGTCACTCAATGAGATTCAAAAATCTCACTGCAGGTCACTGGTCTACATCTACACTAATATAATAAAGAGAAAAACTTTGTTTGTTTGTTAGTTTGTTTGTATGTAGGGGGTAATCTCTGGAACTACTGAACCGATTTCAAAAATTCTTTCACAGATGGAAAGCTACACTATTCCTGACGGACATAGGCTACTAATTTTACGTGAACGAAGTCGCGCGCGTTCGCTAGTAGTATATAAATTGTATAATATCATCCACTTCTCAGGTTTAGGCGACTACAAAAAGATGTATCCATTTTTGTAACTTATTTCGCAATGGCGTGCAATAGTGAATACATATTTTGCAGCCGATTGTACAGAAAAATATTCTTACTTTACTTTAACTATTTATAACCAAACATTGTAAACTTTTTATCGATTTCATTGAAATTACTTATAGTGATTAATGACAATGATATAGCATTCTTGGTGGGACACCCGGAATAATGGTTTTAATTGACGCCTTTAATTTGTTCAAACAACAATAGGAGTTTATAACACTGCCATATCATTTAATTGAATAAATAAAGTTTCTGATATCTGTTTAGTATCATAGCTATTCAGTATTTTTTTTCAGAACAACGTAAACATTACGGAAATAAATGTTGTATTGCGTGTTATACAACAGGTAAATTGGACTTATTTGACTCAATTAAGCTGAGTTGTACTATCATTACTATCGATAGTTTTGCTTTTCGATAGTGTCGATACGATCGAATGTATTGATGTTTTATAACCAATACTATCGATAGTATCGATTGTTGGTAAAATAAGTACTGTACCTACGTCAATGGTATCTATCAGTAATCAGTAATTTATTTGGTCAAATATGGCACAAGTTGGTACTGTCGACATTAAACAGGGAACCAAGACAAATTGCCTGTAAAATATCAATACTTTATTGACACTATCGAAAAGTACAATTAACAATACAATACAATACAATATGCTTTATTGTATACCACATTACAATTTGACAATTATAATTAAAATTATTAAAATTGTGATTCTTTTCATAAATAATAAATATTTGCAGACAATTCACACCAATTGACCTAGTCCCAAAGTAAGCAACTAAAGCAGCTTGTGTTATGGATACTAGACACCGGATAAACATACTTATGTATGTAGATAAATAGATACTTAAATACATTTAACATCTAAGACTCGGGTATAAACATTCGTATTCATTATACAAACATTTGCCCCTCCTGGGAATCTAACCCGGAACCTTAAGCTTTGTAGTCAGGGTCACTAACCACTAGGTTATCCGGTCGTCATTTTCAATCTGTCATTTTCAAGGTCACCATACTGTCGATAATACAATCGATAGTCGATAGTGTTGTCGACATTATCGATATTGCTGCAATAATAGTGTCTTATTAGTGTATGGCTTTAAATGTTGTTGTGGAATGTAATATAAATAAATAAAATAAAATATCTATTAGTTTAGGCATAAATCCCATTAAAAATTACAATTTACATTACATTACATAAATTTTTATAAGCCATAAACATAAATTTTTGCATGCCAGATGCTGGCGGAATATGTGGAACTCTAGTTATTAAGTCATCTTATTGTATACCATATTTTGAAGCAAAATAAAAATTATTCTTATTCTTATTCTTATTCTTACATTATAAGATAAGATTGGATTACATTACATTAGATTAAAATTAATATTAAATTAAATTAAATTATTATCATTACATTTTTACAATTTAATATTCATTACGAACATGAACATCAGGTTTCATTCAATATGAACATCACGTTTCAGCCAGCGTTCCCTTTCCCAGTATTTCAGTAAAAAGCCCGATACAGTAGCTTTTTATTCCATTTGCTGTCCAAACGTTAGCCGTCAGTTACGTCAGAGCCAATGCTCTCCTAACAAAAGGATTCCAACGAGACGTAGAGTTTTAGCACAGTATATAAATTCAGCAGTACCGAAACTGGGCTTATTTGTTGAGATCTTTGAGTATTTAACCAATTGAGATGCCAAGCCGTATTGTCACCTAAAAATTTTTTCTGCCAATTTTAGCGGGGGGAGACGGGTCTAGTGTTGCCAGATGGCTGGGCAATTCGGGATTGTCCAGGAATTACACTTTATAGTCCCGGACTTCGAGTGTTACTATATTTTCAGAGTTCCTTACCTCAAAAGGAAAAATTCGAAAACTGTAAACAGTATCGGAAGTCTTCAGATGAGATATCCGAATAAAATCACAACATGCTGTCGGCAACACTGCCACGAATGCCATGATTTCAAATTTTGAAATGTTTACGTTATGTCTGTCCAAAAGCTTATTCATTTAAAATGTTTTTGGTGTTGTAAATAATAAATAAATTGTGAAGAAAATTACTTACGTGTGATAAAAGAAATCTGTCTTTAGTGAAATTTGAAGTTTTTGATAGCCGTTTGAAGGTAAATACAGCACGACTAAAGCAAAATGACACACGATATCGCGGCGAACTGGTTTTTATAAACCGTTATGATTTAACTCACGGTTTTAGGTCATATGCATTGGCAGAGGGGAATGCGTGCGCTTGTGAGGTCCCTTGGTTAAATTGTCTAAGGTTGAGATAGATACCTACGCTCCGGTGGAGCGTTAGGGTTGTCCTCACATTTTTTTTTGTAAAATTGATAAGTTGTATTATTATTATTTATAACAACGTTCATTAGGGTTCTATAACGATTAAATAGTGACCGCGACTAACGGGACCGCGAAAACCACTTAGCGGCCGTGTTGAGCGCGCGTCTGTGTGAGTTCACCGGTTTCGAGCGTTTGTATGTAGATTCCTTACTGCATATATGTATACTGTGGTTTTAGGTACCAATTGCTCTGAAAAGAATATTAGACTGGATTTACCGGATTCCACGAAGGTATATTAAATGTATCGGTGACGCAAAGACGGTTGAGGTCACTCACAGCTGCATGTCATGTGTGTCGAGAGATTCGTTCGAATTAAAAAAAAATTGTTTTTTTGTAAGGTGCTGTGTAACCGTTTCGTTTATCTCAGCTTTCCTTGTAGACCACAGTTGACGTGCTTCTTATTTTGACAATCTGATACCCTAGGTGTTTGTGACTCTGACACGGATCTAGAGGTTGCGGGTTCGATTCCCACAAGGGTCTAATAAATATATGATGAACATGTTTTTTTTATTTATTATTTATATCCAATATTAGTAACTTAAGTCGTGGCTTCTAGCCGCTGCCGCAATCATCTACTTTTATCATAACTTCAATTGATTATATCGATTAAGGTTTAATATTTTAATATCCAGTAGCTCGAGCACGAATATTTTCCTTCTATCGAGTAGTTACGTTATCGTATCGCCATCGAGAAACTTTGTATGAAGATTGGAGCAGCGCCCCCGTGGGCGTAATTAGAACTAAAATTTGGTAGCACGAACTTTGAAGTTCACTTTCGTATCGTCATCGAATAGTAAACGTGAAGTTTGCGTGAAGTATTCGTCACAGAATGTATGGAAGTGGTAGCACGAATATTTTTTCCTTCTATCGAGTAGTTACGTTAACGTATCGCCATCGAGAAGATTTGTATGAGGTTTGGAGCAGCGCCCCCATGGGCGTTTTTGGAACTAAAATTTGATAGCACTAACTTTGACATTCACTTTCGTATCGTCATCGAGTAGTAAACGTGAAGTTTGCGTAAAGTATTTGTCAAAAAGTGGTAGCACGAATATTTTTTTGACGTAAGGTAAAGTAAACTTACGAAGGCTGGCTATCGAGAAACACGCAAACTTTCTCACTGTACTTTTGATGGTGACACAATTTGCGAGAACAAGTTGCGGTTAGTTTTTGGTGTTATTCTTTCAAAATATCACCGGAAAAAATCATAACATTGCGTAAAAATTCGCATACTAGTGCCTTGCGCTATTATTTTACCTGGGTTTAATCAAATAATCCAGAAATGAAGAACGAGAAACGAGGTAACTAATCTAAGAACATTACTTCTACTTTTTATTTTTTTGAAAGTAAAATAAGTAAAATACATTTATAAATAGGTATCTTTCTTTAAAGGGGAATGAGTCAACGAGTTACGATGAGAAAAACAACACATCCTCTGGATATATCAGATGCCAGTGAAATTGCATTTTGTCAGATGCAAATAAAGAGGCATTTGCGTTCCTGTGCGAAGAACTCCGCAACGAAACAAGTTTAAAGTCGAGTAATAGAATTCTCAAGGTATTTTATTTAATAGGTCGGTACCTAGTTTTCAATTTGAATAAGGTATGAATATTGAAACAAATTATTTTATGTTATTTGTCTTTATATTGGGTTTTATGTTCCTTGTCGTTCTTGGCTACTAGCTCATACCAGAACAATGTGGGCAGGCATATAATAGAATAGAATAGAATATTTCAAGCTGCATAGGCCCATAGATAAATACCTTAAAGACTAACAATCACATTAGCGTTACTAGTGTCAGCAAATGTTAGAGAAGTGATGGATGTTCTCTGCAGCTCACCCATTGCTGAAACTTTCATAAAGTTCCCTAATACAAGGGCAGAAAGGGATTTGATTAAGCAAGGAAAAGTGTTCCAAGTTGTCTTAGGAGGAGTGTGAACCCAAGCCAAAAAAGCGCTCCCCATACAAACAGTGAAAATGGTTCCCACCGTCTAAACCCTAACCTATGGCAATGGTTTTTGGTATGTTGTCATAATGCCTTAGAACTAGGTTTATTTGCATTGGTGCTGAAAATATTGCAATATTTGGTTTGGTGTTTTATACAAAACACAAATGCGTTAATATTTTTGAAACTATTAAGAATATTTAAAAAATCAAAACATACGAACCTAGTTCTAGGGCATAATAATAACATACAAAAAAATCATGGCTATAGGTTAAGGTTTAGAGGGTGGAAAACGTTATCGCAGTTTGTATGGACAGCGCTGGGTTCACACTCCTCTTAAGATTAATTATTTGTAAACTGTGTCCAGTACAAATATTATCTTTTGTGGTAAAAGCATCAACAGTTGCCCATCTCGAGCGCACTTTTTTTCCTAAAAAATATATTTCTCATCTAAATTACTAAGTACCATTGAGTACACTGCTGAAGATTTCATTTAACTTTAACTTATATATTATAGATTAAATTTTCTTAGCTTATTCTACCATTATTATTGGTACTACTTATTGCTTGTCTTAATATCAATATTATCTTATCATATTTTACGCAAAATATGGAATATCGGGTGTTTGTGTCTGTATAGATGAATCACACTTCCAAATAAAGGTGTTAAACATTAACTCCTGCTTACTATTGTAGAAAACACTTTCACTCATTGAATATGTAAAAATTGTAAGGACTCCATGTAGTTAATTTATTTTACTTACTAATAGGCACTATCTTAATTGTAAAATAATTGCTTAATTATTAATTTATTAAAAGATTGTGATTTCAGTTTTATTTTTTGTTTTATGCAATATTATTTATTTATTAGGTAGGCAATGCGGGACACAAGAGAACCACTAATGTGTTGTAAGCCCTTAGGCCTCCGGATCGATCACCCACTGTACGAAACGCAGTAGCAAGCTACTACATCACGCTGATGTACTGCGAGTGTGGTACTACCCTGGTCGAACCCACTACCACTACAAAAACTAACCCCCTGATTCATAAACGTGTGTTGTCTACACAATTGCCCTCGAATGAAAGAGACGAAACATAAGTTACGTTATGTAGTTAAGAGAGGTTGGCAAACTTGTATGGATAAGGTTAATCTTATTTATTACTTAAAAACCTTCCTTAAAAAAGCTCTAAATGAGAGTGATAACCATATCAAAATCAGATATGTGGTTTAGAAGTAAGGGGTAGGTAAGTTAAAAGGAGCACCTATGTTGGTAAATAAATAAAGGCTTTGTTATTTTATATTTATTCGTTGTTTTTTTTATTTAAAATAACTACATATATAATTTTGTATAGTGTTTGCATGGGGCGATATTTCACCCAATAGTGATAGTAGACAATAACTAAAAATACAATTTTTCTTCTTTACTAGTCATCATGCTATTTCTAATCTACTCGCGATCTAACCTAAGCGCTCATCTCACATACAGACTTACATTTTGCGTTCATTCATAATCTCAATTATTCACATCTAAGAAACTCGTAATAACATACATCGCCTCTTTCATTAATTCAAGCCATCGATCGAACTCAAAGCTGGAGCTCCATGTCTCTCTGCCGAATCCTCGCTCTTTCCAGCACGACGAACATTTAATCCCTCTCTGAGACTCCTCGCATTCTTCTCAGGTCTTAAAAATTGTTCTTCTGCAGTCAGTCTCCTTCTCACAGTGCCGGATTAGCCACATAGCAAGAGTAGCTAATGCTACGGGCGCCGCTTCTACGCCTGTCTGACCGCAATAAAAAATTATTTAATACCCTAAACTTGAGAACCTAAAGCAAACTAAGGGCCTCTTGACAGAATTTGCTACAGGCCCCGCGCTGGCTTAATCCGGCACTGCCTCATAGCCGGGCTGCTCGGTCCGACAGCGGGCTGCTCGGCGCGGGGCCGGGGGTGCGCAGCCCGGCAGCTGGCTGCTCGGTCTAGCGGCGAGCTGCTCGGCGCGGCGGCCCGCGGCGCCGCTCGGCGCGGGGCCGGGGGTGCGCAGCCCGGCAGCTGGCTGCTCGGTCTAGCGGCGAGCTGCTCGGCGCGGCGGCCCGCGGCGCCGCTCGGCGCGGGGCCGGGGGTGCGCAGCCCGGCAGCTGGCTGCTCGGTCTAGCGGCGAGCTGCTCGGCGCGGCGGCCCGCGGCGCCGCTCGGCGCGGGGCCGGGGGTGCGCAGCCCGGCAGCTGGCTGCTCGGTCTAGCGGCGAGCTGCTCGGCGCGGCGGCCCGCGGCGCCGCTCGGCGCGGGGCCGGGGGTGCGCAGCCCGGCAGCGGGCTGCTCGGCCCGGCGGCGGTCTGCTCGGTCCGGCGGCTGCAGTCAGAAGTGTTCCATGTATCTGCATCTAAAATTTATAGAAATAATTTATTATCTTTACATAGTATAAAATGTCTGTTCTCATATTTGCGGCCGCTTACTCCTTCTAGACCACGCGACGGATTTTGATACGGTTTTCACTGTTTCCTTTTTAAAAAAAATTTTACAAAAAGTTTTTATGTGCGTTGAATCCAAATTGTACCCGTGCAAAGCCGAGCCGAGCCGCTAGTTATTTCATAAAACCTTTCAAATTTTAAAAATGATAATGATCACCCTATTACCGTCAGCCTCAGAAGTAGCACTTAAGAACCTTGTTGGGGTAACGTATGAAATGAGAGTTGCTCGAATTTGTCACATCACTGACAGCGACAAGGTACTAAAATGTTCAGCTACTTCTGAGACTGACCGTAAATGCTAGGGTAACATAAAATAATAATATTTCATAGTATGCCCTGCATAAAATTTAATTTGTAAATCAGTATTCAGCTTTGAGTAGAAATTTTAAACAAAATATACAAAATTCCGTTCACAAGCTAGTGACCCGTGCGTGAGTCACAGACAGACAGCAGGGTGACAGAAATGTGGTTTTGTGCTTAGGATATAGAAACGTAAAGACTACAAATTTTAATTTCATACCTAAGCCACTCGATCCAACTTTAAAAATGCTTACCAAGTGATGTCTTGCTTCTCCATTTCTTGTGGCTGTGTGTCGTTGTCTTCAGACATAGCTGGTGGCATTCTTCAATCTGTATATAACAATGGCAAGTAATTAAAATATGATTAAAAATTAATTATAACCATGTTTTTTCCATTATAGGTACAGTCAACTAAATTGATTTCTGACTATGGAGATTCTTTTCACAATAAATTTCATTTTGACTCTTCAGATAGGTAGACAGATAAAACGTTTATTTGTTACTACAAGCACACACAATCAAATTTACAAACAATTGAGAAGAAAAAAAACGAAAGGTAACAAATTAGATGAGTACTTATTGTCTGTGTGCGCTGCAGCAGTACAAAATGCCATCTCACAACAATAACTCAATGTGACAGGGTTCTAAGTGACCAAGAATCCAAATCCGTTAGCCATAATGCATGATGGAGATAACTTGTCCTTCTTTTAGGATAAATATAAGCTACATTTTACCCCAAAAATCTAACACCCTGCAGCAAAATTGAGATTTAGCGAAAGACTTGTAAAATGCACAATAATTATTCTCAATCTACACTAATATAATAAAGAGGTAAACTTTGTGTGTTTTTTGTTTGTTAGTTTGTTTGTATGTAGGGGGTAATCTCTGGTAATAAATAAATATCTTGGGACGATGTACACAAATTGAACTAATCTGTGCTTCTGTGAGTGTACTAACCAATATGTCAAAGTTAACACAAACAACACAAAAATATGGTGTGGATACATACTTAAATACATATAACATCCATGTCACTGGTACAAACATTTATATTGAACATTCAAAAAAGTACATTTAATGGTACTAGGCATCCTGATAAAGCCGGGCATAATTAGGCTTTATGGAGGTGTCTTCAGGCAAGTTAGATGGTGTTCCGCCTGTCCAGCTTTTTACATTTGACCAGTCAAATCACTAAATAATACAGTGAAAAGTATAAAAAGGCTGGTTTTACAATTCGTTTTGTCATATTAAACTAAGGCATAAGATCCTTAAAAAGGTGGTAACCTGGTATATCTGGACAGATATTTACTCAAAAAACAGTGTAAATCAAACAGGACCTTGTCAAGTAATGCAGACATTCAAACTTTAATCGTACTGTACAGTAAGTAGGCACTAAGTAGGTATATTTTTATGACATTAATATGTGGAACGTTATAAAAAGGTTGGGCGCATTTACTATACATATAGTGCTTAGCTTTTGCTTGTTTTCATCAGTTCGGATATCGCCTGTCTCGTCACAGCCTAGCCTGTCGGCTAGCTACAGGTTGGTGATGTGCACCAGTGGCGTCTCTGCAGCCCCGGGAGGATTTAGATAAATTTTCGTGTCTTAAACAAATAATAACAATATGGATATCCGTAAGTAGAAAGTCTAGGAAAATAAAGCCAAATCACAATGAATGTTTACTGAGGGACTAAGGAACTACATTAATTTCTATATTGTAAAGTATGAAAATGGATGTTAAATTAATAAGGACCTAGTCCTTGAGTGTAGTTCTATCAAAGTTGTAAGAATGAATTTAACCGCTTACCTCTCCATAAAATCTGCCAACTGCGAGAAACTGTTTCTTGATTTCATTTTCCAACACAAATTATTCACTTTTCATCCTTACTTTAATTTTAATTATGAAAACTGATACATTTCGATCGAACAGTTCGATCTTTATAATTTAAGTACAAGTGTCAAAATACAACGTTCGAAAATTTAAACTCTTTCGGCCCAATGATTAAATATTAACATATTTATTATTTTCTTGCCATATTTCAACATTTCCTTTTATTGTATAAATAAATATACAAATTACATAGGTTTCCGTAATATTCATGCTGTTTCCTGTATTTCTAACATATTTAAAATGATCCATAGTAACTTACTATGATTAGTGTTAGGTTTCTGAACATACCTAGCTCGTAGATTCATGACTTTATTTGACTATCGTCGCGTTGTATATTAAAAAGGTACTCTGTGGTCGCGTTTACGTATCGAGCTAACGTGAGTGAGGTTTTAAGATTCGTGCTACCGATAGCTTTCGTAAAAGTAAAGTAAACGTTAGGTTATCGAGTAGTCGATACTAAAAAGTTACTTAGGTATGACTCCAATATTCTTGCTCGGGCTTCTGTTTGTGTATCGAGATTGTAAATGTTTTGTGATTAAAAATTATTAATCCTTCGTATTACAAGTACTGTATGCTGCCCCAGTGTGAAAGCACAAGCATTTAAACACCAAACAAATTATTTATATTTGTCCCAAGTAAACAAGAAATACGGAAAAACACTTGCAAGAAAAATGATGCACATTGTTTATCAACATATTCAAGAATGTATTTATGTAAAGGTCATTTCTATGTAAGTATTTAACAAAATGTAATTTAGGAAATACATCATTATAACAAAACTGATGAATTTTATTTGACTATTGTAAATATTGTTTGAGGTTAGGTTTTTGTTTCTTTTTAGTTACCAAATGATATGCTCAATTATACCGCTCAAGTATCAATATGATACTATATTATGGGAAAAGTATCAGAAGTGCGCTTGAAACCAGGATGTAGGTACTCGAAGTAAATTTGAATGTCCAGAAGACAGAAGAAAACGGACATGCAGCAGCTCAGAACGACCATACATGATAAAAAAAACAAAGACTGGAGATAATAGCAGTCATCATCATCGTCATGTCAGCCACAAGAAGTCCACTGTTGAACATAGGCCTCCTCCATGGATTTCCAAAGTGACCGGTTGGAAGCAGCATGCAACCAGCGCCTTCCTTCCACCTGTATGAGGTCATCCGATAATAGCAATGCCTTAATAAAATAAAACTAGTATGTAATTTCAAATAGGTTTTTTATTTAAATAAACACTCATTTACACATAAGCACACTCACTCTACACTTTGATATAATAATAATATATAATGATATAATAAAGGGTATATATTTGTTTTCCAAAAGTTTAATAACTTATGGTTAACTAAATCTTCAACATATGCAAGGTTGAATGATACATTTATTATATTCACTTTTTTATTTTTGGGATAGTCTGGGTCAGCTACACAATAATAAGTTTTTCTTTTGTGATAAAAACATTTGAAGCTGCACTTGGGGATTGTATTTTCCTGTAGGCTTTCCATTCTTTACATAGGTAATTATTGTAGGTCTTTTCATTCACTCAACAAAAGTGCAGGAAGGTTCCTCACTTCTGTGATGCAACGGCATGTTTACATCCCCCTGTAAAGCTACACAGTCTTCGCACCTCACAGAGAAAATCTTTTCTTCCTCTTCGTCTAAAATGAGTGCGCATCTATTTAACTGAGCATGAACTTTATGCTCCGGGCATATTTTACACTTCACAGTACACAATTTTGAACTTGTATGTAGGTGACAGCATTATCTCCGTAGGAATCACGTGAGGACCTGAAATAAAGTTTATTCATTTATATATATATTTTTCTATACAACATAGAAAGGCGAACACGCAAGTGGGCCACCTGATGGTAAGTGATCACCACGGCCTATAGACACCTGCAACAACAAAGAGAGTGCAGATGCGTTGCCAACCCAGAGGGCTAAGTTGGAATACCTCTTATGCCAGTAATTACACCGGCTGTCTTGCTCTCCACGCCGGAACACAACAGTGCAAGCACTGCTGCTTAGCGGCAGGATTAGCGAGCAAAATGGTGGTAGCGATCCGGACAGACCTTGCACAAGGTCCTACCACCCGCAAATTAATCACGTTTTTAACATTTACAGAGTAAAGGTAACGAAAACCCACATTAGTCATATTATTAGGTGTCAATGGCATTTAAGATTGGCTAGTATTACTGCCTATGACATGATTTCTGAGAAATTTGTCCATGCCTGGGGTTGGCTTTTACGATCTGTGCAATAAGTGAAGCAGCTGGTACATTCTATTATTTTATTATATTTATTGTTTGTTACTAGACGAGAATGGAAGTTAATTAAAGTATCGTTCATAAAACTCAAATTACAATGAATGTTTACTGAGAGACTGATGAACTACTTACTTACATCAATTTCTATATTGTAAAGTATGAACGTATCAACAAATATTTAATTAATTAGAAGATTAGGAGCTAGTCCTTGATTGTAGTTCTATCATAGTTGTAAGAATTAATTTAACAGCTTACCTCTCCATGAAATCTGCCATTATGGCCAACTGCGAGAAAATGTTTCTTGGTTTTATTTTCCAATACAAATTATTCACTTTTACTTTTTATTTACTATCTAAATAACGACAACTAATAAATTCCGTTCGAACTTTATTTATATTTTGAGTACAAGAGTACAAGTGTCAAAATACAACGTTCGAAAATTTCAACTCTTTCGTCCCAATGATTATTATATTAACATATTTAATTATTTTCTTACTGTATATATATTTTTCGTATAATTTGATAAATAAATATACAAATTACACAGATTTCTGTAATATTCAAGCCGTTTCCTGTATTTCTAACTTATTTAAAATGATTCTTAGTAATTGACTTCGCTCAGTGAGGTATCCGAACGTACCTATCCAGTAGATTCGTAGCTTTATTTAACTATCGTAGCGTGTACTCGATACGTTAACGTGAGTCAGATTTAGAGATTCGTGCTACCGACAGCTTGCGTTAAAGTAAAGTAAACGTAATCGAATAGTAAAGGCGATACGAAAACGTAACGCATGACTCCAATATTCGTGCTCGGGCTACAGGCGCCGCAGATTTCAATTCGTTCATAATTGGTTAAATTTAGGCTCTAATTGAAGCCGATTTATTGTTAATAACATCAAAGCTTCAATTGAAGATTTGATTAATAATAACAACATATTCAATGTACATATACGAGTATGGAAGGCGTACTAGTACAGTGCTAGGCGCGCAAAGAAAGTAACAGTTTTTTAATACTTATACTTCCTGTAGTGTTATAATACATGTACACCTATGTAGCCTTATGTATAGTGTTATAGTATTAGGTTATAGTTCCAATATATGCAGTTCTGTACCAACATTCGTGTGTTTCACTCGTCTCCTTACAACGGTCCCTACATGGCGACCTTGCCAGCGCCTAACTATAAACAAGCCTTAGTTCCGAGAATGCGTCGGGTATCATAATGAGCGCGGCTACTAGTGATAAAAAGTTGCAGGAACTTTCGGACTCAATGTTCAAAATCGCGTTAATTGTAAATGTGTGAGTGCTGGCTTTAGCAACAATGTTTGTACAACGTTTCACTTTCGATCGAGTAGCATCCTACTAATATTATAAATGTGAAAGTTTGTATGTTTGGATGTTTGGATGTTTGGATGTTTGGATGTTTGTTACTCAATCACGCAAAAACAACTGAATGGATTTGGATGAAATTTGGCACACATATAGATTATAATCTGGATTAACAAATAGGATACTTTTCATCCCGTAAAAATGCATAGTTCCCACGGGATAGCGATAAGTGAGTTATACGCCGCCGTGACGTCATGAGCAGCATAGCAACTAATTCTCATTAATTTGTCCAGGAAATATTGCAGATTGTATGTTGGGTGCACGTTTGCTTGATTCAATTAAACAAGTCTACGCGGACGAAGTCGCGGGCAAAAGCTAGTTGTTTAATAGTTTTAGTTTAGCTTTAGCGCAGTTTAGGTTAAGTTTAGTTTATTTTTTTATGTATAAAATAGGAAAAAAAACGAGCAGATGGGTAACCGATGCTAAGTGATCAGATCACCACTGCCGACAGACACCCGTAAACCACCCGTAAACTGTGGCCCTAACATGACTGGCCAAGGTTAGTTTATCTCTATCTGCGTCTCTTTCTTATGAAGCTAGTTAGACAGACAGACAGTGTCATGTTAGGGCCGTAGCAGATGCGTTGCTAATTCAGAGGGCTAAGATGGAATATCTCCTGTGCCAGTAATTTCACTGACTTTCTTGCTTTCCACGCCGAAACACTGCATCAATGCTGTTTTGCGGCTACGTTAGCGAGCAAGATGGTGGTAGCGATCTGGCCGGTCCTTGCCTAAAACCAGTTTCTTTATAACGTTATTGGGACTTTAACGCGATACGCGTTTCGGCCCTGTTACAACGGCTGTGGTCACGAGTAGACGCGTTAAAGTCCCGATAACGTTATAAATATGTGTGTTAATCGCGAAAGTTTAATAGTATTTTATGCAACTGTTGCATAATGAGAGGTCTTAAAACACGAGTGTGGTTTTATGAAACGAGCGTGAGCGAGTTTCATAATAGGATCACACGAGTGTTTTAAGACCTAATTATGTACAGTTGCATACATTACTTTATCTACGCATATATCATAAATGCTCTATAATGCGTTCAGAAATCGTAGGCAATGACCAGCATTATAACAACCAATATTATTATAAGATTTTTTCTAATTTGCTTCTATATTTGTTCACGGTTCGTCCACGGTTTTTATTACATTACTTTAATGTGTACAGTCTATAGATATTTAATAGGTACCTAGCACTAGTAGCTAGTAGCAATGCAGGTCATTGCCCTATGGCTTCTGAACCCATCATAAAGTACTTACAGTACCCGGCCAAAAAGATTGCACATCGGTCTTTGAAAAGAGACATTTGGCTGTTTACGAAGATTTCCGAATACTGGCGACCGTCCATCAATCATCTTATTAATTAAGTGTTGTTTCATACCAAATAAATACTGCACTTTATGGACTTAATTAGTTTACGTCAAATCGATGACATGTAAACTTTGAATATCTATAGAGAGTTGTTGCAACTACTAGAAAAAGGATAAAAATCAATTCTGTATTATTTTGTAATTGAATAAAATAGACCAATGGTTTCAATAAGTATTGTAAATAAATAATTTCAAAAATTTTCAAATCCTTCCATTTCATTATTTGTACTTTCAATGAGGTCAATATCATTGTCACTATTAACCGTATTTATTACTAGTCTATCAGTGTAACAACATCAAAATCAAAATCGTTCATATCTAAATTGCTTTTTTCGGAATGGTGAACTTAACTGAAGTGGAAGACGTCTCAGTACTGACTCCGTTTAATATTTTGTTTAAAGTTATTCTGGAAATTACAGTGGCATTTGCAACTCGCCCTTTGATACTTGTAAAATAATTATAAACATTGTAAATAATTTCGCGTTCCTTTTTTTTTTTAATGATGCCATCGCACGATTTCAAGTTGAGGGGTTTCAACAACTCTATATTATATATTTTCAACTAAATGCGTCCGTACCCTACGGGATCTCTAAAACGACTGACGAACGTCACATAGGCAGGGTGTGACAACGCTCTATGAAGCCGAAATTAGCCGAGTCTCTTTCCAAAGACCGATGTGCAATCTTTTTGGCCGGGTACTGTATGATATGTGTGTAGATAAAGTAATGTATGCAACTGCCTACGGTTTCTGAACGCATTATAGAGCATTTATGATATACTCGTATGTGTAGATAAAACAATTAGCCAATTTCTTGTTTAGTTTAAGGGGAAAGTTTTTGAAGGAAATGTATGATGATCTTTTTAACCTCGTTGATTCTCCTGCCGACTGTTTTATATACAACGTCACCCTAACTTCTGGCGGCAGTCAGGTAAAAAATAATGCATATTAAGCAGCGAAAAGTTTTTACGATGGTCATTCATCCTAAAAGCTCGGAGGATGAAGTGTTTTCTCATCCTGAAATAATATTAAAATTATAGTGAATGAAAGTGCTTACTAAGAGAACGGGAGAAAATCTGTAAAAATGTATGTTATATTGTTATTCCAACCTTTCCCAGGGATTGTTAAAATATGTTATATACTTATACTTACCCCCTTATTTATAAACGCTTCGTAAACGTTTTTTAGTTAACATTTTTTATGTCTTTATCTGTCATTGTGATGTTTGCCCTCAAATGAAAGGGACAAAACATTTGTTAGCTTAAAAAGATTGTAAGTTTTTATGAATAAGGGGGTTATTGTTTATGATAAAGTATAGATTAATACCAATGGATAAGTAGAAAAATTAATTCAATCTCCATTAGTTTTTGTTACCCGGTCAGGTACAGAAGTTCGCCCTAGGGGATTTTCGAGTGAAACAAGAATAAAATTATAACAATAGGTTTTTATTGATTAAATAAAAGCTCCCTAGGACGACTAGAGACTCTAGGTCGTAAGTTCGTAATTCTTGTGCCTAATTCCTAACTTGAGTCAATTAACGTGATCGCTCGCACTCCCCTGGCCGTGACCCGACGTGTAGTAGCGTAGGCTTGAGGTTCGGCAGGTCTCCGTAGGCTGCAAGGGCGTAGAAGGCTCGGCAAGGGTACGGTTGTCCAAGTAACCGGCTGGTAGCAGCTCGGTCAGGGTACAGTGTCCAAGTAACCGGCAAGAGGTGCCCTGCAGGTGGCTCGAGGATATGCGAAGCTTGGGGAACGTGAGCCCGTAGGTAGTTAAGTAGTCCGAAGGTAATTGGGTAGCCCGTAGGTAGATGGGTAGCCCGTAGGAAGTTGGTAACCCGTAGGAAGTTGCCCTGTAAAGATTTAGTGCTTTACAGGCTGGCCACTAGCGGGAACTGATGCCATACTGAAGCTCGAGGAAACGAGAGTCCAACCAGGGAGCTAGAGCTCGCCAAGTTGTGGTGTGGCATCAGTTCGAAAGGTTTACAGGTGGCAAGGTAAGAAAGAAAAGCTACGTTACATTGAGAAGGAAAGAAATAGTGAAGTTAAAACTCAGTGACGGTTACGGTTTGAAATTACAAGGTGCGACCGTTGAGCAAGTAGATTTA
This sequence comes from Ditula angustiorana, assembly GCA_963691745.1. NCBI lineage: Eukaryota > Metazoa > Arthropoda > Insecta > Lepidoptera > Tortricidae > Ditula > Ditula angustiorana. The sequence continues at coordinate 415,090 of OY829491.1, forward strand.
AATTAATAATTATTACAAAGACTTAGAAATTTACAGAAAGAAGTTAAATAAACGGTCGCAGGATTTAAGTTAGAACAAATTAAGATAGAAATAAATTAAATACAATCTGAAAGAAACACATACACGAAAAATACAATTTTATAAGAACAATTTAGAACAGTTATTAGCAGAGAGAGAGCTTACCAGTTGGGCAGAGGTTTCACCTTTTAGAGGTGGTTGTAGTGATGTAGAAAATATGAGCTCTCTGAGAGCTGCAGGGGCTTTTATAGCCCAAAACCTAGACAGCCCTTCCAAAGGAAGGGGGTCGTAACTAATTCAAACAAACCCCGCCCCTAGCGATTCTAAATGTTGCCAGCGCTTATTTATACCGATTGGTAAAGTAAACGCTGGCTTTAGCAGCGCCCTCTAGTGTGACTCGAAGTGATATAGCACAGCGTAACGTAGCGTTAGTGTTCATCTTTCCTTACCTGCCGAAATTATTTGTTGGTTGTTTTAGTGATTATTTTTTACTTCAAAATAATTTAGTTGTAAGGGTAGCAAGTTCACGTTATATACTATGGTTAATAGTATGAAACTCGAAGTTGAATATGGTTTAAAAACTACGACCCTAAGTGTAAAAAGGACGGATAATTTATACATACAATAAAGTAAGACCTAAACGCTGTTTGTTTATATTTTAACTACTGCAGTGGGTATTAAAACATTTAAGTAATTATTATTTGCTCCATTATTCCGACATCTGTCTTTATCCAATCCGAATGAACATGTACAGGATGTTTGGTAATGAGTGTATGATTCGTAAACAAGCGATAAGGGGCACTTTTCCATCAACTTCTTTGACTTCTGATTATTTATTTATAACTACGTAATGTGTAGGAATTGTATTTAGGATAATGAATAATGTATTGTTTTGATTTGGAAATTTTGTATTGTTTTTGCTAAGCTCTTGCTGTTTGCCTGTCCGTAACATGATATTTATTTCACTGTCTCTAAAGTTAACTAAAAGAAATCCCTTAAGTTCATCTTTGTAATTCTTTGTTTTTCTAATTTATGTTTTCTTTGTACAATAAAGCAGAGCAGGGGATGTTTTTGTGGTTGCTTCTTTATTGTTTCACTGGGTTAATAATGAATAAATCCACCTGACTCTTATATAACCTTTATTACACACCATGAGATCAAAGCACAGTTATTAGAAGAAAAAGGGAATGTTGCCATACTTATTAAAAACTAAAACACTTTGTTGGATGTTGCCAACAAAATGGCATAAGTCAATACGTACACAATTCGTTCAGAAAATGTAGAAAACAGGTTTAATAAAAATGCCATTGCTTTCGAAATTTTTACACTTTTAGGTAAATAAAGTTAATTTTATTTTCCTTTTTTTCTTTATTGGAGAAAAAACAAATACAGACGCAAACATAAGCAACACAATAATATAACAGTAAGTTATAGTAAGTTTTGAGAAAAAAATAAAAGTAAAAATATCTCATACACGGTAGGTAGCACTTTTGCATATTCTATTGTTTTTCCATTGAACAAGCTGAATGCCCCCTATCATCAGTTCACGGATTATCCACTCATTATCAAACACCCTGTAGAAGCTTTACTTCGAAATAATTGCACAAAATAATAAATGAATGCCGAGACGAGCTTTCTGCTTCAAGTTGACAATCTTAAGGGAATATTAGACGGGCCATTTCTTAGTGATTAATCAATGTTTGTTACGAATTTAAACGCAACACCTGGGTACGAGCTAAGTCAATAATTCGAAATGCTTAGGAGCTTTTACGTGATTTCCAAATGTGGATTTAAAATGCTTTCAGACTTAGATGACTGAAAGGCGATCCTTTAAGCGTATCGGCGACGAGTTCATCGTTGTTGGCTTCAAGAATAACGGCAGGAAGTTAGTTTTTGATTTAGTAAAAGAACAGAGGCGCTTTCTTCGAAGCCAAAGTCAAGATGGGAAAGCACACGTCAAAAACACAAAATTAATGAACAACTTATTTCAAGAAAAATTAATAAATTAGAAATTCTCGGACGCTTCAGAGAGGGAATACGCCGTGAGGTTAATCGAATTTTGGTTTCTGTTCCAGTTTCAGTGGGTCATAATGTACTATATTTTTTAAAATATTTGAGATGTAAAATAACATTGTAATTTTGATTTATTTAAAAAATTACACCTCGTTGAGTTTCTTGCCGGTATCTTCTCATCAGAGGTTTTTCCGAACCGGTGGTAAATTTTTTGACATTCATAAGTGCTACCTGTAAGCCTAATCTGAATAAAACATTTTGACTTTGACTATAAATGGTCGTTGTCATCCGATATATTAGTTACTAGCTTTGCCCGCGACCTCGTTCGCGTGGAATAGTGTCTTTGTAGCATTTTAAATTATCTTGGCTAATTATTTTACAAATAAGACAAACGTAAAAATACTTAATGAGCTACTTGCTGTGTATTTGCCCTCTTGTCTGCCTGTTCGGGTAAGCACGCTTAGGCATATTTTCCTACCTACACAGTGCCATACCACGTAGCGCTCCCCCCCCCCCCCGCTTTAATGACTCCGTATATGTTACATTAGAATGACTCTAACATTTTGTCTCTGGTCGCAAACTTGTAAAACATTCACATAAACCTTACATATTTCGATACTAACTTTCATCCCCTATTCCCTATTGTTATTTTACACCCTTGAGGGTAAAACTTTTACAAACTTTGAATGTCATATTTACTTATATCTAATCAATAGCCTAAAAAATAAGTTTCAAGCTAGCTCTAAAAATGACGATACTTCCATACAACTTTTCATCCCCCCTTTCAACCCCTTACAACCCTTTTTTCGCATTAAAAAGTAGCCTATGTCCTTTCTCAGGCGTTAAACTATCTGTGTACCAAATTTCAATTAAATCGGTTCAGTAGTTTTGGCGTGGAAGCGCGACAGACAGACAGACAGACAGAGTTGCTTTCGCATTTATAATATTAGTTAGGATAAAAATGTTAGTTTGGTAAAAAGGGGGCCAGGTTAGAGACAACCTCAACCTTTTGCGGTTCTTGAGAGGGCATTGCTCTCAACGATTTAACTCACCAACCACAGCGAGAAGGTTAATGTGGTTTTCGTGTCAACAAAGCATGTTCGTTTCCTTTACAGTAGTTTTAGAAAAGTGGTTTAATTAAAAAACGAGCATTTACTAGCGGCTTTAGCCGTATGGTATTATTTTCTAAGAGATAAAAACCAACCAAGTGGGAGTCGAACTCGCGCACGAAGGGTTCCCTACCATTATCTATACTAAATATTTATTTTACTCTGGTTTTTAGTATTTGTTGTTTTAGTGGCAACAGAAATACATCATCTGTGAAAATTTCAACTTCCTAACTATCACGGTTCATGAGACACAGCCTGGTGACAGACGGACGGACGGACGGACAGTGGAGTCTTAGTAATGCACAAAAAAGATTGCGAACTTGTTTTTTTATGTATAAAATACGAAGGCAAACAAGGGAGTGTGTCATCTATTGGTAAGTGATCACCATCGCCTATAGACACCCGCAACACCAAAGAGATTGCAGATGCGTTGCCAACCCAGAGGGCTAAGATGGAATACCTCTTGTGCCAGTAATTGCACCGGCTGTCTTGCTCTTCACGCCGAACACTACAGTGCAAGGACTGTTGCTTAGCGGCAGGATTAGCGAGCAAGATGGTGGTAGCGATCCAGACGGACCTTGCACAAGGTCCTACCAGCCGCAAAACCCCTTGTACATGAATTTGATTCACGTCGTATCATTCCGACAAACCCGAGCGATTTGGGTCTCCTCGGGGATTTGCGATGAAGTATTTCATGTTTTTGCGCTTGTGAAATGTTATTTGAAGAATATTTGAATATCGTAAGAAGTTTCGGATTAAGTAAATACTGAAATTACGTCACTAACATAACTGGGAACATCACATTATGACATTTTATTTATCCAAATACATTATTTTTACATTATTTTTAGGGTTCTGTACGCAAATCTACAGTTATTAATAGTTGGAGAGTTTCGTTTTAAGAATCTCAAGGGTCCCAAATCAGCGTCTCGGTTTTACCGAGGCAGTATGCTGAGTGGGCCCTTTTTGTTTTATCAACACAAACGTTGCTGTGTTTGTTATAATTGTACTCTGTGTGATGTGTGTGTTCTGTGTTGAATAGTCATAAATAAATGTTTTTCTTTCTTTATTTCTTATAAGGCTTTGCTGTTTGTCCGTACGCCCGTCTGTCTATCCGTCCGTCTATCAGATGGCTGACACAATACACGGTTAGACACTGAAACTTACTCAGAGTGCGTTTTACTATGAAGAGTTAAAAAAATTAAGCGACTCCTAGCGCCATCTTGTTTGGAAATAAATAACAACTGACATGCGCTACATAACGCTAATGAAGTTTCGTAACAGGCACGCATACAGATATTTACCAACTTTCATCTTCACTTCGACCATCAGGCATAAGCTCCGACTGGTGAGAGATCTTTTATTTGTAACGTGTTTATCCGTTTTGTACGGAACCTTTTGTGTAAGCCCGATTCGCACCTGGCCGGTTTTTTATGGCCTGGCCGTTTTAACCGTAGCTCATTACCGTTGCTTGGTGACAGCTATATATTTGAGGCGTTTGGGGTCGAAACTCTGGGGCCCTGGGGGCCAGATGCGCGCCATCTATACAAAGACTTATCGGCGCGCCTTATAGAGGCCTCCCGTGATCAGAAGGCTGGGCAATACTTTGCCCAAAGAATCAGCATTGCCATCCAACGTGGCAATGCTGCCAGTCTTCTTTGCACCCTCCCTATTGGCGGCGATTTGGGCCATTTTTTTTACTTTTAAGTTTGGAATTAGATTTTATTGTTTTTTTTTCTTAATTTTGAATTTGAACAAAAATATAGCTTCTAATATCAATTGTTGAAATACCGGTCTGCAAACATGACCTTCGGGCAAGAACAGAAGCTGTTTCGGAGTTGATACTTGTTTTAGCAGAAATTGCTACTAAACGTTAGGTAGTCCGCCAATGAATTAAAAAACGGTAATCAGCAACGATGAGAACGTTGGAGAATTACCAGAGGTGCGATTTTTGGATCTCACCGGGTGACTAAAGGTCACCAACATGGACGTTTTTCAAAGAGATTCGGCCTTTTTATTGAGCTTTAGTCACCTGGTGAGATTCAAAAATTGCATTTGAATCTCACCGGGTAACTAAAGCTCACCAAAATAGTCGTTTTTCATAGAGATTCGGCCATTTTGGTGAGCTCTAGTCACCTGGTGAGATTCAAAAATTGCACCTCTGTACTAACTTTAAGACCGTAGGCTGACTAGCACTAAAAGTTAAATGTGCCTAAGACGCTAAATCACCTCAAATTTCTACACGAACTCTAAATTCGTCTCAAACTTATTTTCTCACTGACCTATAACTAATGGACTTCTAGTCAGCGTTTAAAAAATGGCCACATCAAAAGTAGAGCAAAAGTCAAAAAAGTACAATAAATCGACAATCGGTCGTGCTGTCAGTCTGTCGGACGGACGGCGCTGCTGTCAATACTATTATTTTGTAAAGAAAACCTATTTGGAACGAAACTTAATAAATGATTATTTTATTCAGTTATACGTAAAGTTGTAAATCCAATGACTATAAATGGTAAACTAATAATTTGCATTTGTAATATAGGCGCCCAACTATATTCTTATGTCGGGCCGTTTTTCTGCTGTCATTTAATATGACACTGTACATCCATGCATTATAAAATCATGGTATTTTCTAGTACAAATCAACATTAAAAAGAAGTCGTTCTGAAAACACGGTTTCAATAGCAACCTTTTTTTCAAAATAGATCAGTCAAGATAATGAAATATCGATTTTCTGCACCTTCGTCTGCCATTCACGTTTTTTTGTTATCAGTACAATAAATCAATTACAAGGGACACAAAAGACGTAAATATCGGGGGGGTCATCTATTCATTTGATTCTGCGATTACGGCCGGGGGTCTATTACGAAGAGGTCGATATAGAATGAATTGCTGTTTATAATAAAACGAGACTTTGCGACTTACTGCGCTATCGCTATACGCTAAGCGTGCAAAAGCACTGATGTGACTTAAACGGGTGTTAGGCGTTCAAGACCAATTATGTGAATATACGATAGCCTAGTAATTAATCACTTTGACTGCGAAGCTAGGTTGTGGGTTTGATTGCTAAAAGTGGCAAACAAATAAATATCACAGGACAATGAATAAGTCTTTAATAATTTGAATGGTAAAAACATTTAAAATAAAAATTTAAAGAAATTTCGGTTACAAAATTTCTCATGCACTGTTCGTAAGTACTTCGCATGTAATTGATCACTTTCGCCCCTCGGGTAACAATCGATGATTACTAAACAGTTGAGTAAATAGAATATTCTTTACAGCTGCCTCAATAGTCCCGCGGTATCTTACAAAAGAAATCCAATTACGACCCACGTTTATTTAAATGTATTTTGCTCCATTCAGCCCATCGAAATGAGAAAACTATAGAACTGTGTGCAACGCAGTGGCAAAGTAGCCGACCATAGTCTATTTAGTAGACTATGTTGGATAGCCTGAATAAAATTGTATGTGTCAATTGTCAAGTAAACAGCTCTGCGTTTTGTACGTTTTACATTGGCGTCATATTTTTAGTTCTGCTATCCGACGCCTGTGTCGCTGCTAGTTAGAAAACTTAGAAGCACTTTATTCACTTACTATAAGATTCAAAGTTGAACCAATGGCTAAATATTGAAAGCCCCTCTTCACCTGCTTCACCCCGTCGCAAAGTGGTGACGCTAGGCTTGTAACAATCCGAACAAGTAAGCACATCTATTGTCTTCTTATATCGATGATTCAGCCACTTTAATTGATTGACACTGCATTTTGTGCCATGGAGTTGATTTTCTTCTAAAAAAGCCGAGAAATGTAAAAAACGGACAAAGAATGAAATTAATTAGAAACGTGGACTTAAATGTTTTTGTGAATAATTCTCTGTTTTCCTTCACGATGTTATTATTATTGTGTTTGAGCAGATGGCAATGAGGCTGACTTATTGTTTGTAATATATTTTGAGACATTCAGGCCACAAAAAAAAAATTGTTACTAGCTTTTGCCCGCGGCTTCGTCCGCGTAGACTTGTTTAATTGAATCAATGTGAATCAACGTGCACCCAACATGTAATCTGCAATATTTCCTGGACAAATTAATGAGAATTAGTTGCTTTACTGCTTATGACGTCACGGCGGCGTATAACTCACTTATCGCTATCTCGTAGGAATTATGCATTTTTACGGGATAAAAAGTATCCTATATTTTAATCCAGGTTATAAACTATGTGTGTGCCAAATTTCATCCAAATCCATTCAGTAGTTTTTACGTGAAAGAGTAACAAACATCCATCCATACTTACAAACTTTCGCGTTTATAATATTAGCAGGATACTAGCTTTGGTGTTCGGTTTCGCTCACGAAAGATGGTTCTTCTTACTTTTTTAGGCGCATAGGCTTTTTTACATGTCTGAGTGTACCAGCGCTTCGTCAACGACAAGATTCTACTGAGAAGAAGCACCTCAAGACCTCGATCAGCAGCTTACCTTTTGCAATTTCCTTGGTATTGTGGGTGTCTATGGACGGTGGTGATCACTTACCATCAGGTGACCGACATGCTTGTTTGCCTTCCTATTTCATAAAAAAAATATATGAAAAAAATGGTATAGGGTCCTCAGGTAAAATTTTTATAGGGGTGTTTACTATTTTATATTTGCGGGTGGTAAGACCTTGTGCAAGGTCCGTGCGGATCGCTACCACCATCTTGCTTACTAATCCTGCCGCCAAGCAGTGCTTGCACTGTTGTGTTCCGGCGTGGAGAGCAAGACAGCCGGTGTAATTACTGGCACAAGAGGTGTTCCATCGTAGCCCTCTGGGTTGGCAGCGTAATCTGCAATCTCTTTGGTGTTGCGGGTGTCTGTCTATAGGCGGTGGTGTACACTTACCATCAGGTGACCTATATGCTTGTTTGCCTTCCTATTTCATAAAAAAATATATGAAAAAAATGGTATAGGGTCCTCAGGTAAAATTTTTATAGGGGTGTTTAAGGATTGTAAAAAGTTAGGTGTTGTCTAGAATTAAGAGACCAAAAGATAGTTTCCAATCTGACTGGACTATAAAACTCGAATCTCCTGCGACATCTTACAATACAACTCCTAAACAACCAAATACACGTACAGCCATTAAACCTCTCTGTAGTAAAATAGTTGATTAATTCACTAACCACCAAATCCCTTTCTTTACACCGCAATTCATCCTTTGCGCCCGTGACTATAAAGTTGCAAGTTGCTCCATCACTCGGCCCCCAGTCTCGTTAATGACTGATCATAACCTTAATTTTATTTTCAAGGGATTTGTATCGGTGAGGTTCGCGGCGCCATTGTTCAATTAATAACGTAATTAAAGCCTTAATGTTCTATATTAACAGCCAAGTCTGTCACCTCTACGTTTTATGTTATTTCTAGCTTTTGCCCGTAAGGCTGCGTTCCCACCAGAGATGTGCGAGGATGCGTAGAGCGGGATATGTTTGTAAAGAACCAATGATTGACCAATGATGACCACCAAAGCTGTGCTGACCGAGGCGAGGTAAATGAAACGATCCTATTGGTTCTTACAAACACATCCCTTGCTACGCATCCTCGCACATCTCTGGTGGAAAAGCAGCCTAACTTTGTAGTGTCTGGAATTTAAAAGTACTCGTAGAGCTTACTTAATTTGACATTTTTAATTTGTGACTTATGTAGGTATCATCATCATCATCATCATCTCAGCCACAAGAAGTCCACTGTTGAACATACGAGTAGGCCTCCTCCATGGATTTCGAAAGTGGCCGGTTGGAAGCAGCATGCAACCAGCGCCTTCCTGCCACCTGTATGAGGTCATCGGACCATCTTGTGCAGTGTCCATCTTATGTAGGTATATTATATGTATAATATAAATATTTTTCTCTTGTTACATTTATTTCATTTGTTAGTTTTTTGGCGATCCCTATTGGTGACTAATTCAATTTACCTGGACATTTTATTGTAATTTTGTATCAAATATACACCTACTATCCTACTTAATATTATAAATGCATGAAAGTTTGTATGTTTGTTACTCAATCGCGCAAAAACAACTGAACGGATTTGGATAAAATTTGGCACACGTATAGTTTATAATTTGTTTTATAGGGTACAACAGTAAAAAACAGTAAACAAACCCGCTGCCAAGAGCGAGCGTCAAGTATTCGCAAAATCAGTCGACTATTGAATTAAAGTTAGAAGCTGTCAACATTTTACTTTAACTTACGTTTCTAAGTTTTTTATCAATTTGACAGTTTAATGTAAAACTTCTAATAAATTCCAAACTTTCATGTTAAGAATTTGATTTGCGTTGAAACTTTTAAAATGTTTTTAAGTTTAAAGGGTAGTTATTAAGACTTTTTGATAGCGTAACAATCATCAAAATTGTTTGGATTTATTCTGTGACAAGTTAGTCTTTTGAGTGCTCATGGATTATGATAAAAAAAGATTTAGAAAAAAAAAGGAAAATCCGGATTCTTGGAAAAAGTCGGATCTTATAATAAAACTAAGTAGATAAAAATAACTTTAATCAATGGTGAAATTAGTAGGCTATTTTCATTATTTTGCTTGCTGAAAATAACTTTCAAAAATATTGTTTTGCTACAAAATTTTGTTGTGGAAATCTTTTTAAGTTTCTTGAATGTTATAATATAACACGATTTTGCGTGGCACGTGCAATTTTGCCCGGAGATGATAATAGATAAGTGTAATAAATGAATATTACGATTTTGGCCAGACGTGGAGATCCGGACGGAGTTCGGTCTAAGGCCTTAAAATCTGGTTAAGACAGGATTTATCCGGTCAGATGGTAACCTAAACCGAATGTTCCAGGAACACCACAAATAGAGACAAATGGAGGAAAATTACGAGAACGGCGGCCGTGATGGAGAAACAAGACAATCTATAACCACTACCAAGTCAAGAGTGTCTTGTAATTATATTCCCAAATAAACTTAAATAAACTATAAAAACATAAAAAAGAGTGTCAATGAAATACCTTACCTTGCCTACCTACCTTACCTTGAATACCTTAGTTGTGGATGCATAAAGTATTTTTCAATAAAAGTATGCAACGTGTCCCTAGCTTATGGACCAAAAATAATACAAGACAGCTGAAATTTGTTACCAAATTTCCTTTCTTTGCCTTTAATAAAAAAAAATCGTCTTTCTGAGAAGTAGTGACACGGGTGTCCATTCTTTGTCCATATTTAAACTAGGGACACGTTGCAAACATCCGTTGTTCAGTATTTATAGAAGTCCTGCTGAGTTCGGAGCAAATTTAATTGAATTCATTTTGCAAGTCTTTTTCATTATTACTATTGAACAAGTTTACTAAGTTGTTAAAGTTCACTAACGTTATCCACCAGAAAATATTTTTAAGATATTCTATTTTGTGATCATGTTTACTAGGGCTGTGAAGTAACAACATTCAAACATTTTGTGACTTGGGAATGGCACATTATTAAGAGGAGTGTGAACCCGGCCCGAAAAAACGCTCCCCATACAAACGGTGATATTTTTTTGGCAATAATTTTTTGGTATGTTGTCGTTATGTCTAGGAACTAGGTTTTTATGTTTTTATTTTTTTAATATTCTTCATAGATTTGACAATATTTGCATTTTCATACAAAACCAAAAAAATTACAATATTTTTGAAACTATTAAGAATATTTAAAAAATCAAAACATACAAACCTAGTTCTATGGCATAATGACAACATACCAAAAAACATGGCAATAGGTTAAGGTTTAAGGGGTGGAAAACGTTATCGCCGTTTGTATGGAGAGCGCTGGGTTCGCACTCCTCTTAAGTTTTAATATAATTAGATGGATGTATTCCTGGATTCTGAAATAAACATATTTTATTATTAATATTTCTTAATAGTGTCGAGAAGTGGTCAGTTTCTTTGCCTACTGCACCTTAAAAACGCCATGTTCCAACTGAGCTCGCACGCCTCAGTCTGCGAAAGCGGGCGCGGGCTATGGACGTAGCCGCGTAGCAGTGCTACGAGCTGCGACTGCTACGAACTTATCAATGAGTCTAGACGCATCTGCTACGAAATCGAATGAGTTGCTTAAATGTTTCTCAAATAAGTTTCATAGTGCCAAAGTTAAAAGTGCGGAGTAATGGGGTACTTAATAAAGTTTGAGAAACTTGTGAAACTGTAGCTATTTGTACAATAAATCATGTTAGACAATTAAATAGTTTGGAAACTACAAAATAGTGACACAAACTTTAATGTGTATGTTAGTGGTATTAAGTGGTTTAATAAATTAAATATCAAGAAAGTAAATGTTAATTAAAACTTTTTATAATTCCTGATATTTAGCTAGCAAATTTAAATTCAATAAACTTTTCACTCTAAAATATTTCAAAATAAACAAAGCAACATTTTTAAAACGTTATATTTTACTGAAATAAATAAAACCTTTTCATATCTCATACTATAAATTATCGTTGCTACTTACTCAATTTAAACACGTAGTTTAACAAACAATTAAAACTAATGTGAAATAAATACCTCTTAAAAATCCCTTGTAACTTTTAAGAGCCGTCATTTTAAAACTACAAAAATAAACTCAAAAACCGAAATCATGGCAGAATTCCTCCGCCCTAACGAATCGTTTGAAGAGTTCCACCAGCGATGCACTAACATCTCCACCTTCGATTGCTCCGAGGAGGAAATGCTCTGGTGGATGATAGGTCCTCGCCGGCTGTCCCTGGGTGTCCTGGCACCAGCGACGGCAGTTCTGCTGCTGATCTTCGCGACCGGCATGGCAGGGAACGCTGCTGTCTGCGTGGTGATCGTTCGTCACCCTGCAATGCATACTGCCACCAATTATTACCTCTTCAGCTTGGCCGTCAGCGATCTGTTGCTGCTACTGTTCGGTGAGTGGGTTTATAAATTTATTATCACACTTATTCGAAATTAATTTTTTTCTCCGTGGGAGTGCGACTCTTCTGATTGTTTAGCGTAGTTACGTTAGTTTTGCACACTATCGGGTAGACAAGAAAAAAATTACATCCCCACTTCACGTGTAGGAGAGGAAAGGTAACTTATTCTCACTTTTCTCCACCACTTTGTTGGCGCGATTAATATGTATATCCAGATTATCCATGCTAAATTACAGCTTCCTAGTACTAAGAGTCCATCAGCTCGGCTGCGGACAGACAGACGGACGGACATGGCTCCTTCTTGAGTACGGAAACAAAAAAAAATACTTTGTAAGTAGGTCAAGTTTTGAAATGAAATGAAATGAAATTGTTTATTCACTGAACATATAGTATAAACAAGGTGGTAAATTTGAGAGCACTGGTTCTAGATATGTTCGACCATCAGGCATGTGAAAGTTTAAGAACAAGTAAAATAAACTTTAAATTTAAAATTATTATACATTGGAGAGAAATGAATAAATAAAGAATTAGAATTGAAGGTGCGAATTTAAAATTAATTATTATTATAGCAATTTTACATCTCAAACTCAAATGTCTAATATTAAACAAAATTAGAATTAGAATTATTAGATTGGGATTTTGTAGGATGTAGGCACTTTGTTTCTTCATATTTTATAAAAAAATATAATTAAGTTTTCGTATAGGTACCTAGTAAAAACATCAATAAACCAAATCAAACCAGTCGTCTAAAAATCGATTTCCACTTTATCAAACTGTTTATTTTATTTTATTTTATTTTATTTATTCGGGGCATCAACAGCATTACAGATCTAATCTATTTTTATAAACATAGCAATACAAAAAGCCAATAACAGATGTCCACCAAAATACAGTAAGCGGAACCACAGTTAATAAGAAAAACAAAAAAAAAACAAAATATTTATACTAAGCAAGCAAATGATATTTAAAAAAAAAAAACACACTAAATTTATAATATATTAACTACTTCACGTGTGTGTTAGGAGAGTGAATGTCTGTATTATGTGTGTGTGTAATTACGTGTATAATTGTGTTAGTGTTTGTGTCGATGTTGGAGGATGTTAAATGTAATAACACTAAGCACTTAATTATTTACCTTACTCTGTCTGAGAAATAACCGTATTCGATTTTTAAAGGTAGACTTGGAGCAATCAAATAGGTCGATGGTATGGAATTTTTTATTATAATTTTCAAGTAAACGGATAAGAGGCGAGTTATGAGCATATTTTGTATGCACCAAGGGAAGACTGAAAAGAGTTCGATCCGAACGGCGAGTCCTAATTGTAGGGACACAAAATTTTATATTCGACAACAGCTCAGAACTATCGATACGCCCGGACAAGATATCGTGCAGCACGGAAGCATCTAACAAAAGGCGTCGGTCCTCGAGGCTTAACACGCAATGCCGACTACACATGTCGTCGTACGTCACATCCCATTTCTTAATACGGTGGTTTAAGTGACGCAGAAAAGAACGTTGTATTTTCTCAAGTTGTTCTTTATACGTAACATATTGAGGAGACCAAATACAGCTCGCATATTCCAATATGCTTCTTACATAGCTATAGTACACAATCTTGAGACACTTCAAATCTTTAAACTCTCCACAAACCCGAAAAACAAATCCTAAATTTTTATACGCGCGATTCACTATGTTTTCTATATGTTCTTCAAAAGTTAACTTCGCATCAAGAGTCACCCCCAAGTCCCGTATAGTCTTAACACGCTGTATTTCTTCACCACTAATACAATATTTATGTTCAATTGGGCGAGGGCTGCGCGTAAAAGAAATCTGGACGCATTTATCTACGTTTACCTTGATACGGTTCACAACATAGTATTCAGATAACCGGTCAAGGTCACTTTGTAGCATTTGACAGTCATCAAGCCTATTGACATCGATAAAAATCTTTTTGTCATCTGCATACATAAGAAAATTACAGTGATGAAATACTGTGTAAATATCAAACAGATAAGCATTGTAAAACAACGGGCCCAGGTGAGATCCCTGTGGTACCCCTGATGGGACACGCACAAAGTCAGACCTACAGCCACCCAATACGACCGCCTGCCGTCGATTGGCAACATACGAGGACACCCATCTGAAAACGTCACCGCGAAGACCTAGCCAGTAAAGTTTGCGAAGCAGGATGACGTGATCAACACGATCAAAAGCTTTCTCAAAATCTGTGTAAACCACGTCCACCTGCCTCCTTTTATCCATTTTCATAAGTACAAAGTTAGTAAACTCAATAAGATTGGACATAGTCGACCGACCTCCCAAAAAACCGTGCTGCTGCGGAGGAATGCCCCTACTTATTATTTTATATATATGCGATAAAATTATTTTTTCAAATGTCTTTGCAAATTGGTTCAAAATAGATATAGGACGATAGTTAGAGATTTTAGTTTTGGGTCCTTTTTTGTAGATAGGCACGATCAAAGCTTCTTTCCATTTTGAAGGAAACAAACCTTCGGATAAAGAGCGATTATAAAGTAAGGAGAGCGGCAGGCCTAATTCTGAAGCACAGCTTTTTATAAAAAAAGAAGGAATACCGTCACTACCTGCTCCACCATTCGGGTCTAATTTAGATAAAACATTAGCAACCTGCTCGGACGAAATACAAATTGAGGAAATAGTTTCCCCGGTATCACAAAAAGGCGGTGCTAGTGGACAATCAGGGTATACGCCTAATGGTTTACAAAATACAGATTGAAAGAAATCGTTAAAACCTTCACAAATATCTGTGCTACTATCCAAAGTTTGTCCCTTGTACTCAAAGGATTTAGGATAAGACGAACCACCGCGACGGGCCTTAATAAAAGACCAAAGTTGTTTAGGATTGTGCTTGATGTTATTTTGCACTATTTGGAGATAGTCAGACCAACATTCCTCCTGAACAAGTTTTTGACGCTTCCGTAATAAAGAAAATTCATCGTAATCTAGTGGGTTGCGGAATTTTTTCCATTTACGATGCTTTTTATCCTTTTCTTTAATAATTTCTATCAGGCTACTCTTATACCAAATCGGAAAAGTTTCCTTACGACTACGAGTGTTCAGAGGAATATGGGCACTTATAACTCCACTTAAAACGTTGTAAAACTTCGACAGGGCTTCGTCCATGGAATCTGCAGCTAGATAAGTAGTCCAGTCAACCTGCTGGAGATGGTCGTTTATGGCATTGTAGTTACCCTTACGGAACCTAAATTTTTGGTTGGGAGTCTCCTTTAGGGGGGCCGAGAATATGTCGCTGATGGTTACCTCGAGTGGAGGGTGATACACATCCGGTTTCACAAGAGGATATTTTGAACTTTGTACCTCCACAGCGAAATTACTAAATATCAGGTCCAAAACATTACCACTTGAATTCTTAATAACATTATATTGGTCAAGACTCGACAAACACAGGCTTTCAACAAGCTTGACCGCCGCGGTCCGAACATCGATGGCGCCTCGTCGCTCAAATACGGGACAACAGTTAATATCCCATTTAATATGAGGAACGTTAAAATCACCGGCCAAAAAAAATTTGAATTTGTACTCTCATTAAACACCCTATCAAACAGACATATCAAATTATTAATGTGGTTAGATAAAGAAGGGCCGGGAGGCGCATAAATTGAACATACATGTAAGTCTTTG
The DNA here is from genome assembly GCA_963691745.1 of Ditula angustiorana. Classification (NCBI taxonomy): domain Eukaryota; kingdom Metazoa; phylum Arthropoda; class Insecta; order Lepidoptera; family Tortricidae; genus Ditula; species Ditula angustiorana. The sequence continues at coordinate 430,796 of OY829491.1, forward strand.
GAAGGAGGCGGCGTGGACCCAATGGTACAGCGCGCGCGTAACGCAGCGGCAGGAATGGTCACCCACAGGCACTCTGTGCCGGGCTCCGACCACTCCGGACGTGCGCGAGCGCCTAGCGAGCGCAGTACTAATATCATGACGCCTCCGCCATCAGATTTACCGCTCAGAGTCCTATTCCTGTCCAGTCTAAATACCTCGTACCTATTATCGCACAGTTCCGTATCTAAGATGCCGCCGCAAAGCCAACTCTCGGTTATAATTATTATATCATAACTATTATTTAAAACATTGCAATAAAATTGGTGAGTTTTTGTTCTTAAGCCACGAGTGTTTTGATAAAAAACATTTTTTATACGAATTTATTATACGAAGTGGGAATAAGTGGAAATTAATATTTAAAAATTAAAATTGTGTTGATCTTAGTCCGAAAAAGATATAATAATATTATGACATTCTTTTGGTATAAATGTTTGGCATACTTACCGGAGGGTCGCATTCGTTTTAAGAGTATTTCAGTACCTACGTTCTTAGAATTTCCCGCCGATATTTTTCGCAACAAATTTACAACTAGCTTTTGCCCGCGATTTCGTCTGCGTAGATTTTGGGTTACAACTAACGTCCATCCCGTCCTTTTGTAATTAAAAAGACTATGATTACCCATATAACGATTTTGGTCGCCATGTCGTAGCTGTAAAATCCATGTGTTACTACACTAGTACCAAATCTAGTCGCTGTTACCGCTTAGTTCCTACACGTCGACAAGAAGTGGGGAATTCCCGAAACATAAACACTATATTTTGGGGATAAAATTACACACGGCCGTAAAGAGTATCTTATCTTATCTTATCTATGCGGGGTCCTTTCGGATACACTTCGACCCAGCAGGATCTTTTGTGTATTTACCCCTCCTTCGCACTAAGTCCATCGCTTTTTCCACTTCCTCCATAAAGTGGATGATGTGGTTTAGCGGTAGTGCCTTGAATTCTCCTGGTTCGGGGTATCCGTTGCCGAGGAGTTTCATTCTTGTTCTGGCGCGGGCCTCACAATCACATATAATGTGTTCCATTGTTTCAGCCTCCTCTCCACACATTCTACAATCATCGTTGTCGTATAGTCCCATCTTAGCTAGCAGGTCTTTAGTTCCGAAGTGACCTGTAAACACCCCGTAAAGAGTATTAACGATTACTGATCTGCAACCAGAATTTGGGTGCAGATTATTTCGTTGTGGAAAGTTCAGTCGCCACGATCTGATTTGGTTGTATGGGTACATCTTTACATGATCACTGAACACTGACCCATAAGTAATGGACTTCTAGTCAGCGTTTAAAAAATGGCCGCATCAAATGTAGAAGAAAAGTTAGAAAAGTACAATAAATCGACAATCGCTCACGCTGTCAGTCTGTTGACGGACGGCGCTGCTGTCAATGCTATTATTTTGTAAAAAAAACCTACTAAACGACGAACGAAATGAAACTTAATAAGTTATTATTTTATTCAGTTAGACGTAAAGTTGTAAATCCAATGACTATAAATGGTAAACTAATATGCATTTGTAACTTTGGCGCCAACTTATATTCTTATGCCGGGCCGTTTTTCTGTTGTCATTTAATATGACGCAGTACATCCATGCTTTATAATATTATTGGCACTGAATTACACTCTTTTCTTTGAGTCGTGGAGTGATAAAAACGTAAGATAAATATACAGTATCTAGTAAAATACAGCCGCGTGATATACAGAGCTTTTACATCCAAAAGCTTTCAATATATCTCGGGGCAAAGGCAAACGCTTCTGTGAAAGGATTCAGAGCTTTTTGTAGCTTTTTCGCAACTAAAGGTTGCACTGGCGTTCGTTTGTTTAACCGGAGACTAGATCCTAGATAGAGTAAGTGGGTTACGTATAGAGTCAAAATCAGAAACATTGCACCGTTTTTAAAATTATTAATATCAGTTTTTAACGGTTCGGTAACCGTTTCATAACTAAACTAATATAAATATGTAATAATAATAATATAACATTTTATAGCGCATTGGTTTTAACTGTAATGCTGTAAAGTTTTACTTGATTAAATAAATAAATAATAAATCTACATCTACACTAATATTATAACGAGGTAAGCTTTGTTTGTTTGTTTGTATTTGGGGGGTAATCTTTGGAATTACTGAACCGATTCCAAAAAATATTGCACTTATACAAAGCTACACTGTCCCTGACGGACATAGTTTGCGGGTGGTAGGACCTTGTGCAAGGTCCGTCCGGATCGCTACCACCATCTTGCTCGCTAATCCTGCCGCTAAGCAGCAGTGCTTGCACTGTTGTGTTCCGGCGTGGAGAGCAAGACAGCCGGTGTAATTACTGGCACAAGAGGTATTCCATCTTAGCCCTCTGGGTTGGCAACGCATCTGCACTCTCTTTGTTGTTGCAGGTGTCTATAGGCGGTGGTGATCACTTACCATCCGGTGACCCACTTGCTTGTTTCCCTTCCTATGTTGTATAAAAAAAAAAAAACATAGGCTAATAATTCAATGCAAACGAAGTCGCGGGCGTCCGCTACTAAATATATAATTGTTACAAAACTATTACGGAACTGATTTTACAGTTTTAGTAACGGTAAAGTTTTGTATTTTTGAGACGAAATAAAACAAGCCTGAAAATAGCAAAATATAGAATGAAAATATTTTATCATACAATTTTTTCACGCTTTAGCGTCTAAACTGCCGGCGACGCATAGATGCGTTTTTAGTACTTTTACATAATGTCGCTGTCACAATTTTTACAGTTGTTTGAATACACGTTTTGCGGGTGGTAGGAGCTTGTGCAAGGTCCGTCCTGATCTCCACCACCATCTGGCTCGCTAAACTAGTCGCTATCGAATTATTGGCAGAAGAGGCATTCCATCTAAGCCCTCTGGGTTGGCAACGCATTTGCAATATCCTAGGTAACGTGATAAAATCATTGTAAATTTACCTCGACATTTTGACCGTGTTGCAGCGGCCGTGGTCACGAAAAGACATCCGACGTCATAAATAGGTGTGAAAATCACAAACGCTTAAAACAATTAATACCTTAGTATCTGAATAAAGTAAAGTTAAACTACGGCTTGAATATTCTCGAGATAACCGGATCAATGGGAATAACAATACCAGGATTAAGTATTCTGACAAGATTAAGCAAGCAATCGGGACTTAGCATACTTATTACTTATTTCAGAAACCCTACTTTAGGGTGCTTTTACAGTAAGCGGTATAACGGCGCGATTTAGCAGCGCTGAACTACACGAAAAACTACACTGTAATCATTAGCAGCACGAACGCAGCACGCGACCATAGCAGCGTGTAGTCGCTAGACGCAGCTTAGTGACTAAGCAGCGCCGCACTCCAGCGTTAATTATGTAATATAATTAGCAGCACAAACGCAGCACACGACCACAGCTGTGTGTAGTTGCTAGCAGCGGCTTTGCGACTAAGCAACGTTGCATTACACTGAAAATCAAATAATAACAATTAGCGGTTAGAATGCAGCACGCACCCACAGCAGCATGTAGTTGCTAGCAGCAGCTTAGCAACTAAGCAGCACCGCACTTCACTGATAATCAAATAATAATAATTAGCGGTCCGAATGCACCACGTAACCACAGCAGCGTGTAGTCGCTAGAGCAGCTTCGCGACCCAGCAGCTCAAAACTCCATTAACAACAGGATTTTATTAATTAGCAGCATGAAAACAGGCAACCACATTAGTACGTCTAGTCTCTAGCAGCAACTTTGTGACTACGAACCGTCGCACCTCACTGATAATCGTAGCGATTCGAAAGTAAACCGCGACCACAGTCCTACGAGTAGTCGGTAGCAGCAGGTTCACGATCACGTAGAGCTGGAGTAAATAAGGCATTTGCTGCAGCGCTACTGCCGCGCGGCTAACCCGCTTAGTGTCAAAACGCCCTTAATCCCTAGATCACAATAGAAGCAAGCCTTATTAAAACCACTAATTTATGCCTCCTTCCTTAATATTAAGCGTAGTAGCCTTACTAAGCTGACGAGGCACATGAAAGACAAAAATGAAAACCTCTGTCTTGTGAGCCTACATGAATATGGCACGTTTTTGATTATACTCCGAAATTGTGTACACGTGCGATATACAATGAACCAGTTATCATATATATGTTATAAATAGCAACACGTGTTGAGATATTATGTAACTCTACTATGATTATATTTGGATATTTAGATGTTTGTTACTCAATCGCGAGTTAATGGCTGTACGGATTTAGATGTCCTGATTTGGTAGACGTATAGATCATGTCGCGGGTTAAAGCATGAGATACTTTTTATCCCGTAAAATGCATAAGTAATAACTCGTATAAAATATCTGCTCCTATAAGATCGTAAACTCCAGTCTGTACAGGTAAGCTGTAAAATAAACAATGTATAGTCGACCAAGCAGGAGGAAGTCGACAATGCAGTTGGCAACACTGTCTTGTCAACAGCAAAATTTGAATAGCTCCGTATTTAATCATTATTTATTAATTTTTGACATATAATTTTATATTAATAAAACGTAATTCTTAACTAATTTATATATTTTGACATTTGGAACTTATAAATATCGACATGGCACCTACAAAAACCAAAACAAGCGGAAAAGAGGACGCAGATAAAAGGTTGGTGGACGTTATTTTAAATTTTGAGGGACTAATGAGAGAAATGAAGGAAAAACTAAATGGCTGTTACGATTTAATACTATCGCAACAGCATGAAATCGCTTCACAGAAACAACGCATTCTAGAATTAGCTCAAAGTGTTCACAACTTACGTGACTATGAACGGCAACTCCCAGGAACCATGCGACCATCCACTCCTACACTACAAATTCCTCAGAGGTTCACGAACACTATTTCACTTAATGAGTCCGGTCCCCAAGGTCTCGGATACATAGACGGGACAGGTGACTCACAGAGCGTCCACCAACAAAGTGTACACCATCAAAGTCCGCTAGTGGGAATACCAGGAGCCGGCGTACGTGACGCAACTAGCAGTGCTGCGGAGTTGACGCCAATGGAGCCACTGGAGTCAGCTGATCCCGGCACGAAGCGGCGCCGCGGCCGGCCCTGTCGTGCGACGCCTATGATTACCAGCTCAAAAGGAAACACAAGCATACAGAGTAACGCTGCGGCCAGTGGATCGCCTCCATTTTTGGCAGTTTCCAAGGAGCCACCTCTTCAAAGCGCACAGACACCAAGTGAGGCGCCACGCATACATCCGGGCCTCCGAGCAGCCGCGCCTCGCCCCGTGAGCCTGCACGTCTTCAACCTGGGCGAAGGAACCACCGTGCAGGACGTTCTCCAGCATCTCCGGGTCGAGATTAATGTCACAGATGTGCAGTGTGAGCAGCTAGTGGTCACTAGGGGTCACTACACCTCCTTCAAGCTTGACGTTCCAGCTAACAAGTTGCAGTTGGTAAAAAACACAAAGCATTGGCCTGCTGGTGTATCGGTTAGACGTTTTAATATTGTCACGCCAAAAAACTTACTAAGTCCTGCCACAAAAACAAAACCACACTAGCGTCACACACGAACTTTAAAGTCCTACACCAAAATGTGCGATCTATTTGTGGTAAAACTGCGTTGTTGGATTTGTTACTGAGTACCGAGAAGCCTGATGTATTAGCTTGCAGTGAAACTTGGTGCAAAAAACATGAGATTGAGCGAGTTAAGCTATGTGGGTATGAGCTGGCGGGTAGTTATTGCCGCACGAATATCGCTCACGGCGGTGTCGCGCTGTACACACGGGCCGATATTATCTATCGCCAGCGAAACGACTTGCAGAGTTTAGCTGTTCAGTTTCACTTTGAGTTCACTGCCATTGAAATTTGTAATTTAAAATTGATTATTATTGCATTATATCGCACCGGAGATGGTGATTTTGACATTTATTTAAATAATTTGGAATTATTATTAGGTAAGCTGACTGATGAAAATAAAAGGTTTATTTTGGTCGGCGACCAGAATGTTGATTTTTTAACTGATAACATACCGAGGCGGCGGGTAGACGAAATATTGCAAAGCTACTCATGCACTAATTGTGTTGCGTTTCCAACCCGTGTGTCTGCGCACAGCTCGACTTCTATTGACTGCGGACTGATCCCGCGCACCTGCGCCAACTTCACGGCGGTGCCCATTGATACTTTTATAAGTGACCATAATGCACAGGTGTTTACTCTACCAGTTGACCCATTATATTGCGACAAAAGAAATAAATATATTGAAAAGAGATTATTTAATAATGAATCGATATTTGCATTTTATACTGACATTGAAAATTATAATTGGGATTTTATTTTTTTGACTACGATTTCTATTAATGATAAATTCAATAAATTATTTAATATTTTGACACACTATATTGACATCCATTTTTCTGTAAAAAAGATCCACGTTAAGAAAACTAAAAGTGTTCCGTGGTTGACTGATAGCCTCTCAAAATTTATACAAAACTACAATGACATGACGGTAATGAAACGACAATATCCGGACAGTAAGGTTTTGATAGAAGGCATCGATCACTATTGTAAACTGATTAAGTCCGAAACTTTGTCCGCCCGGCAGCAGTATATTGAAAGTCGTTTACAAAATAGTAAAAACCCATCGAAAGAGTTGTGGCGCGTTGTAAATGAGGAAATTTCAGCAAAATCGGGGATCCACACCATTTCATTAAAGGACGAAAGTTCAAATGAAATACCCGATGACAGAGTACCTGAACATCTCAATCAGCATTTTCTGACAATAGCATCTAAGTACACTATTCAAATTAATAAACGTACGTCTGTTAACTATCTACAGAATTTCCTTCACGATGTTAATATACCTGACTTCGTTCTGCCCACCGTTACACTTGCAGACGTCGACCGCGCTTTGCGGCTGATGATGAAGACGCGCAACACTCTTGATATATACGATATTTCTATTAATATACTTATGTGTGTCTGGCCGGTCATTTCTGGTTTGCTGGTTGAACTCGTGAACAGTATGTTTTTGTGTGGAGTATACCCTGATGTACTGAAGAGCACACGGGTATGTCCTGTGTATAAAGGAAAAGGTGAAAAGTGTTCCGTGGATAACTATAGACCTATAACTATTGTGCCAAATATCTCAAAGATTGTTGAGTCGATTTTATCCGACAGCTTAATGCGACATCTAGAGACAAATGACCTACTGACGGACGAACAATTTGCTTATAGAAAAAAAAGGTCTACCACATTAGCTGCATACAAAGTGTATGATTGCATCGCAACAGCTTTGGATGAGAAACATAAAGTTGCAGGGGTATTTTGTGACCTATCCAAGGCGTTCGATGTAATTAACCATAAGTTATTGCTAGAGAAACTGAGGCACTATGGCATTAAAGATAAGGACCTCCTACTTTTTAAGTCTTTTCTTGAAGGTAGGCAGCAGACGGTTGCAGTTCAAATTGATGGTAGGAGGGTAAAATCTAAGGCAGGCGATGTGAACGTAGGCATCCCACAAGGATCGTCCTTGGGGAATACCCTGTTTTCATTATTTATCAATGATCTTGCAGCCTCTGTCAATGAGGGTCAAACAGTTTTATTTGCGGATGATACCACGGTAGTAGTGACCGCCTGTACATATGAACAGCTTGAGCACGGGTTGGGAGGTGTATGCAATCAGCTGCATGAGTGGTTCACTGCAAATGGTTTGGTCCTTAACGTGACCAAATCAAATGTTATCTTGTTTTCGGCCAACCACACAGTGGCTCCACAACTACAGAGTTCGATGCCAATGTGTGAAACAAGTAGGTACCTTGGATTCATCATGGACGATAGGCTAAATTGGAAACCGCATGTGCAAAAGCTTTGTGAACGATTAAACGGCGTGGTATTTGCATTGCGAAAGCTCAAACCACTAATTTCCAAAAAAGCACTAGTCCAAGTGTACCATGCTCATTTCCACTCACTCTTGTCGTACGGCGTTATATTGTGGGGAAACTCGACGGACTCCGACAGAGTGTTCAAAGTCCAAAAGCGGGCTCTACGTACATTGGCAGGTGTGAAACCTAGGGACTCCTGCAGAGAGCTATTCAGGAGCTTTGGGATATTGACGCATTATTCGCAATATATTTACGATGTTATAATGTACACACGACGTAACATTCATTTGTTTAAACGCGTCAATATCCCAGGCAGAATAACCCGCCAGACGGGGCGACTGCAAGCGGTGCCGCGGCGGCTGAAGCTGCTTGACAAGAACCCGCGTGTCATAGGCCCTAGGTTTTACGAGCGCTTACCCGCCGACCTAAAGAATGAATGTTCGGACGAAGCATTTGGTAGCCGACTAAGAATTTTTTTGTTAAATAAGTCATTGTACTCTGTAAAAGAGTACAATGAAAACAGTTGACATTTAAATTAATTTGACATATTATTCTTGCTTATTGTTTTAGATTATTATTTTGTACCTGATTGTTTTTGTTTTGTTTTCATTTTATTATTTTTTGCCTATTTTGACATTTTCACCGTTTGTGACTTTGAATTTATATTTGTATTTTTATTGTGACATTTAAATTTTTTATTTTTGAATTTTTGACATTTTTCTAGACGTATTTCTAGATATTTTTATTTTATTATTTTGTTTACCTTTTGACGATCTTATTGTGAATTTGTTATCTTTGACATTCTAAATTTAATGTAATTTCCAATAAGTAATAAACGAATCTATCTATCTATCTATCTATCTATCAAGAAATTGCTTTTTTTTTTTTTTTTTATACAACATAGGAAGGCAAACAAGCAAGTGGGTCACCTGATGGTAAGTGATCACCACCGCCTATAGACACCTGCAACAACAAAGAGAGTGCAGATGCGTTGCCAACCCAAAGGGCTAAGATGGAATACCTCTTGTGCCAGTAATTACACCGGCTGTCTTGCTCTCCACGCCGGAACACAACAGTGCAAGCACTGCTGCTTAGCGGCAGGATTAGCGAGCAAGATGGTGGTAGCGATCCGGACGGACCTTGCACAAGGTCCTACCACCCGCTTGTCCACTTTACGACCGTATTACAAAGGGATAAGGTTCAAAAGTGGTCAAGCAATTACTTGGTTGACTAAACAGGAACGATTTTTGTTCTAATTCCTAATTCCTATTAGATCAATAATTCTTTAGGAGTAACTATGTCCTATGGGCAGCGGTGGTCACTTTCCATCAAGTCATCCTCCTACTTCCTCGTTTGTCTCCTTGTTTCATAAACAAAGCATGAATCCGAAGTTTTACACTATGCACAAACGCTCGCAATAGCTCGGAAATCTCAAATGTCGTAAGGGACATTAAAGGACATGCTCCTTATGACATTTGAGATTTCCATTGTCGATATGTAGCCGTCTTTGGTCAAGCCGAGAGAATGTTTGGCAGTTTCTTCTTCTTCTCAGCCGTTGACCATCCACTGCTGGATGAAGGCCTTTTCGCGTCGCCGCCACAACTCTCTATCTCTGGCAACTCAGATCCAATTTTTCCCAATCGCGCGGGTAATGTCATCCGCAGTTTGGCAGTTTTTTAGTTACTTATTACAAACCTCAGGTGTTTTAATTTAGGTCCTAAACAAATAAACATGTAGACAGTGCTAGGTACTTTAACACGTTCATGTGCGCTACGTGATAAGACGTAAAAAATTGGTATATACGGTGCAACAGAACGTAAATAGCCGTCAAAATAAAAACATTAAAACCTCATACAACGGGACTGAACGCCGAGCGTCCGTACTAAATTCTGTCAGCTACGTCATCGTGCTACATTATGTCAAAAATTGGAACTGCTGGTGCCACGCTATATCCAACTTTACTCTTGCTAAAGATAACTAGAGTACACACAAATGCAAGTACAAATACTAACAACGTCCTATGACGTCGCTGCTGTTCCGCGAGTTGACATTAAGAAACGTTCGTGTCAGATTTCGCGTTATTTTTACCCACGTTGTATCACAAAGTCTATAGACGTCGTTGCATTTTGTACGGGGAAGTACTGTGCGAAACAATGTTATTCTAAAAAATCGGCAGCGCACGTGAACGTGTTAATATTGTTGATTACTTTGTTTGTCTGTAGACTAGACGTCATGTTATTGTGTAAGTTTATAAATAATCGAGCCATAATTCCGTTTGATGATTTGTCATTAGTCATTTTAAATGAAGAGTGCTGCGTCGCTAACATGTCAGTATGTCACTCTTTGACGCGAATACTACCGGAACCCATTAGGGACTAATAACGTACAAAGATAGTTAATGTCCTTTACTAATACTTGAATATTTTTGTGCATGTGAAAATTAATGCATTAACCAAAAAAAGACAGAAAAATAAAGCCGTAAAGTTGCAGAAAGTTTTATTTATGTTTGTACTCGAGTCTTAAATAATAATAATGATAATAATTGTTCCGATAGTCGTCTCAGCGAACGGTCTTATAGCGAAGAGTCTCGACCAACACCTCAAAAGACTCTCGCTAGATGGTTGGATCAAGGGTCAGATACAAAAGGCGGTACTCCTGGACACGTTACGAATAGTCAGGAGATTCCTCACTCTGCAGCCCTAACCACCGGTAGCTTGAGCCCTGCCCCGCTGCCGGCGGCACTCTAGGTTAGGTTTTTATAATGTTTGTATATTTTGTATTGATATTGTTTTATTACTTTTTATAGAAATATTGTAAAAACTTGACCTAAGATTTTAAATATATATATAATAATAATAATTATAAGTATTTGCATTTATGTACATGTGTGTATGTTTATCTGTTGTCATAGTACGGACAACCTCAAAATTGGTTGAATATTTAAAAAACACAATATAACACAAGGTTTACTTAGCTTGGGACTAGGCCAATTGGTGTGAATTGTCCTGAGATATTTATTTATTTATTTTCTTTATTTTAGTACCTTGTCGCTGTCAGTGATGTAACAGATTTGAGCCTTTCTCATTTCATACATTACTACGACAGGGTGTTTAGCTACTTCTCAGGCTGACGGAACCCAGCATATTTTTTTTAGTTTTAAGTTTAAGACCCCAATGAAAGTCAGCGCTGCTGCTTGCAGCAACATAAATATGCTGAGTGGGGTTCCTTTTTAGCATCAACAGACAATTCTATCTTTATTTTTTCTGGTTTATCTTCGCAGAATATTTTTTTTTTCTTTCTATGTCAACTATGCGCGTCACACACTGGGACGGTTACATTGTTTATTAATTAACCTCCTAAGGCCCACGCCAAATTTTGCTCTATGAATTTTGAACCATATCGTTTGAGACAGTGAGTTCAACGTCAGTTTGACATTTGTCCTATGTTTAGGACTTGGGGCCTTACGAGGTTAATACCGGCGAAGGCGAAACGCGCGTCGATTGTGTAGTGTTAGTGTTTAGTGGTGGTAGTGTATAGTTGAGTCTGTGTGATACCGATATATGTAGTTTCGTGTGGAAGCGGAGGAGGGTGGGTTTCTGCATGAATATATATATATGTCGCACACACGCAGCTATTTTGCACGGGCCCGGCACTGGTTTCACGGAGTAGCAAGGTAATTTGTTCCAGTTTGTTTACATTGTTTATTGTATAGATTAAATACTAATAATTGAAGGCAATAAAGTTAAATTGATTGTCCAACAATACAAACTGGTAGCGTAGAAAAATGAGCGTAAAACTTTAAACAAGTTGAGAATGTCGCGTAGCGGAGTTGGGTTCGGTAGTTAAAAAGTTTCAGCTTGTTAGTATTCGGATGGAACCGGGTCTTGCGGGGACAGACTTACGTAATAGTTAATCAGTTAATCTGATCAATTCAAAGTATTTTTTGTGGAACACAGGCATGCGGTTTACCTCCGGGTTGATTTTTGATTGTCAAGCGCTCAAGACTCGCCAGCCGCGGGCCAATATTATTATAAAAAAAATATTTAACCTTTGTTATTCTGGTAATCAAGTCGAATCCAGCGACACCTCACACGTTAAAATCCATCAAGCTATTTAGGCTGCAGACCGTGCCAAAGAAATAGACATACACGTACACTCGAATAACATTTGACATTTGACGAGTGGTAGGATCTTGTGCAAGGTCCGTCCAGATCGCTACTATTCTTTATTCTTTATTCATTCATTCATTGCAACCATGGTTTTACAAGCTGTTATAAATTAAAATTTGTGAGCGATACATGGACCCTAGTAGGGTGTAGCAACATACAAGTTATTTACATAATTAAAAGCAGTCGGGTAATAAAAAAAACATGTCTTCCCTTATACCTAACCATAATCTAAAATACTACCATCTTGCTCGCTAACCCTGCCGCTAAGCAGCAGTGCTTGCACCTCACAACGTATCACCAGGGGCTGGGGTGAGGGGGGGGGGGGGGGGTTTAATGCTATAAGACGTCGCATGATTAATAGACGACCCCCATGATGATGTTAGCGACCCACAAGTCGCACAAGGTACTTATACCTGCTGATGTTCTTTTTTTTTTTTTTTATAAATTAGGAAGGCAAACAAGCAAGTGGGTCACCTGATGGAAAGTGACTACCACCGCCTATAGACACCCGCAGCACAAAGAAGATTGCAGATGCGTTGCCAACCCAGAGGGCTAAGATGGAATACCTCTTGTGCCAGTAAATTACACCGGCTGTCTTGCTCTCCACGCCGGAACACAACAGTGCAAGCACTGCTGCTTAGCGGCAGGATTAGCGAGCAAGATGGTGGTAGCGATCCGGACGGACCTTGCACAAGGTCCTACCACCAAGGGTCCTATCAAGGTTCTATGCCTGACATAACTTACGCTGTGATCCCGCAGTTTTATAGAGAAACAATAACATTTTATCGCGCGTTTTATCGATTTGTCGATACTGTAATGACTTCAATATTAACTTCACAGCGGGTCCGCCATTGAATACTGTTTTGTGGGCAATTTGAGTTCTGTCAGCGGCAGGGTGTGAATTTATTTAACACGGCGACTTTTTCTTTATTATTAGTTCGCCAAATAAGTTTTTTTGCTTGGAAAAGCGAGGAAAACACTTTGTACGAGTGCCTGCTTATTTTGAAGTGTAACTCAAAATATCTTCTTCAGATTTGGCTTACAGGAAGCACTTATGAATGTCACAAAATTTGCCACCGGTTCGAAAAAAACCTCTGATGATACCGGCAAAAAACTCAATGAGGTGCAGTTTTTTAAATAAATCAAAATTACAATGTTACTTTAACGTCTTAAATACATATTTAACACAGTAGGCGTACACTATTTTGAGTCAGTGATCGCCAATGCAGGTCGGGATAATTTCCAAACATCCCTGTCCAAGATATAGTCATTGATTTTATAACACTCTCAAGATACTGTTGAAGGTCCTATAACGGTGCTATAATAGAATGTACGGCATACGGCCTATCTGTATCTGTAGATATTGAACATCTAAATAAAGGACTATAGTTATTATTTTAACACATTTTTATATGGAAATCGAATACGAAACGCATCTTCGAGTATAGTCCATAGTCTTAGTGAGCGTGGCGTCACCCCATAGGTATAAGATTTCTTAGTTTTATTTGTTATTTAACGCTTTTTTAAGTTCAGGGCCCCACTGAAAATTAGCGCTGCTGCTTGCAGCAACATATGCTGAGGACCCCCCTTTCGGCGCCAATAGTGTAATTTTGTACCTTTATTTTTTCTTATCTGTTTGCTGAATAAATATTTCCTTTCTTTCTTTGTAAACAGTATAACACTCATTAAAATAAAACTTTCACTCAGGGTGGTCTTTAAACTACTAAAGGGCTTACTACTTGAGGTTAATGGGGCCCCCTATGACTATGACATGATAGAGAAAGTATTTAGTTAGCACGCAAAAGGAATAAAGCTAGGGGGCCCATGGATCACGGGGTCCTGGTCACTTGCCCACAGTGCCCTATGCATAAGGGGGGCCTACTTCTACTGTGTTCGTCGCTACTCATTCAAATGTGTTAAGCAGGATGACAAAGCTGAGATTTGCATTGAAATCTTTAAAGAATGTTAGAGTTACCCAAGATTGGCACGCGTTAATTAAGCAGCGGTTCTGGGTGTTCTAATTAAGCTTCTGCGGGTGGTAAGACCTTGTGTAAGGTTCGTTCGGATCGCTACCACCATTTTGCTCGCTAATCCTTCCGCTAAGCAGCTTGCGCTGTTGTGTTCCAGCGTTTTGTGATCTGTTCGTAGACCTGTATTTCAACAAATAATGAAGGTACGGTAACGAGCAACAGTGGAAGCGCTGGAGAATTACCAAAAAAAGCTTGCAAATGAATTCGGCAATATGTAAAATCTAAAGGACTTTAATTAATTATGTAAGTTCCCTTTTGTGAGAGTAATTGCTACAGTTACCAATCACACGCCGCGGCGAGTCTGACACGATTAGGTGATTAGAGAACCTGCAAATAGAACGATAATTAAAACATTTCGGTTTATCGTTTGCACCATAGACTTGGTATGCTAACGAATAGACGAACGCTCATTGACGTGAAATGTAACCCTCGACAAGCCTTTAACCAAAGACTTCAATGTATTTCAAGCCCTTCAGTGGCCCTAACATGACTGGCGAAGTTAAGTTGATCTCTATCTGCGTCCCTTTCTTATGAAACTAGTTAGAAAGACACAGGGAGGGGTTAAACTAAACCTGGGCTGTCATGTTAGGGCCGCAGGTCTCATGGTATTAGGTAGCCGACTAAAAAATTTTCTGTTAAATAAATCATTGTAGGTACTCTGTAAAAGAGTACAATAAAACAGTTGTGACATTTAATTTAATTTGAATTATTGTTATTCTTCTTTATCATTGTTTTAGATTATTATTTTGTACCTGATTATTTTTGTTTCATTTTCATTTTATTTCATTTTTGCTTGTATTGACATTTTCACCGTTTGTGAGTTCGTATTTTTATTTTTATTGTGACATTTGAATTTTTTATTTTTGACATTTTGTCATTTTTCTGGACGTATTTCTAGATATTTTTATTTTATTATTTTGTTTACCCTTTTGACGATCTTATTGTGAATTTTTTATGTTTGACATTCAAATTTTAATGTAATTTCCAAAAAGTAATAAATGTATCTAATCTAACCTAATCATGTTCACGGACAGACTGACAAAAACACATGGGACCTAAAAAGGGCTCGAAACGTCGGGAATTAGATTAGTTACAATGATATTATAATACATGGATGTACAGTGTCGTATTAAATGACAGCAGAAAAACGGCCCGACATGAGAATACAGGTCACATAGTATTTTATGCAACTGTTGCATAATGAGGGGTCTTAAAACACGAGTGTGGTTTTATGAAACGAGCGTCAGCGAGTTTCATAATAGGATCACACGAGTGTTTTAAGACCTAATTATGTACAGTTGCATACATTACTTTATCTACACACATATCATAAGTACTCTATGATGGGTTCAGAAGCCATAGGGCAATGACCTGCATTGCTACTATCTACTAGTGCTGGGTACCTATTAAATATCTATAGACTGTACACATTGTAATAATATAATAAAAAATGAATTTGAACAAATATAGAAACAAATTAGAAAAATTCTCATAATAATATTGGTTGTTATAATGCTGGTCATTGCCTACGGTTTCTGAACGCATTATAGAGCATTTATGATATATGTGTAGACAAATGAAAATTATTAGTTCACTATTTACAGTCATTGGATTTACAAATTTACGTCTACATTTTTTTAACTTTTTTTATTTTTACTGCATAAAATAATAATTTCGCAAATTGTTTTTTTTTTTTACAAAATAATACTATTGACAGCAGCGCCGTCGGTCCGACAGACTGACAGCGCGAGCGATTGTCTATTTGTTGTACTTTTGTTCGACTTTTGATGCGGCCATTTTTTAAACGCTGACTAGAAGTCCATTACTTATAGGTCAGTGATTAGTTACCATAAACGCGATGTTAACCGTTTTAATTTTGTTTTATTCCCATTTTTTGTCTACAGCCATTTTGTGACGACCCTTACCTAATTGGATAGTAATTTCTATGCCCTTATAAGTAAGTAGGTATTGATTTAATTATAAAGGGTCTTGACCACTAACCCTGAAAGGTCCCCTGTCCATTTAGAGGTAGGTAGTAAAAAGCAACTTTCACTTTTAGGGGTAACCATCGCAAATAATATTAAAAGGAACACGTGCTATCATTGAAGCTGTTAGCGATCAATGTCTTTTGATAATTTATTGTGTCATACTATGATTTTGTTAATTGGAAATAATTGCATTGCAAGTCTTGCAACTTTTAAGGTAGTGAACGATTGCACGCTTTAAGATCAATCCTGATGATGCCTTGTATACAAGCGAAACGCGTCTAGATCCTGTAGATTTAGTGTTAAATTGTGTTGGTTTAATAGTCGAGTTTGTGTGTGTTTGGAGTGAAAAATATATATATGTATGTCACACAAACGCAGCTCTTTTACATTCAAGTTAATAACACTAGTTTCGCGAATAAGAAAAGTAATTTGTTCCAATTTTTTGAATTGAAATATGGACTTCCGCAAAGTAACGCCTGAATCTATTAATTAAGGATAAAATATAATTTGTATTCTTTTCAGGGAGTCCATTTTTGGTAAATTCATTAGGAAACCTTAAAAAATAAACTGAGATTACTAGGCTGTTCGAAAACAAGAGAATTAAGGAAAATTAATTATACTACGTTAGTATTGACTTTACTGACGATGTATAGATGAACAAACAGCTCAATGAAGTGTGACGATTTTTAAATTGTCAATGTGTTTTAATACTCCAAAAACTTTATTGGTACTTGATATGTACATAGCTCATTGTTTCTCAGTTTGTTTTTAAACATTTTCTTTTTCATGTTCGCAACTTTCGCGTGGTTGACTGCTAGATAATGCCTAATGGCATTAAGTCCGCCATATTTGTTTTGTAAACTGTGCAATGAAGATTAAATAAACAAATAAATTAGCAATACACGTTGCTATAGCTCTAGGAAAAATTAAAATTAGTAAGTCAAATTTAACTCTCTGTAATTCAATACTTGTACAAATAAGCCGTTTGATCTCCATAAATTTGTTTTATTTAACTCAAAACACTTAAATTCTATTATCGCCTGTGAATGCCCTTGAAAACCCTCAATGAAGAAGCAGCCAGAATTACCTTGAGGGTCACCGAGGACCCTCAAACTCCCTGACAAATATCCTAATGCTATAACTAAATAAACAAGGACAAAGAAAACTTGAAAGTCAATTCCAAATGGGCCCCTTTATCTTGAAAACAATGGAGGGAACATTCGGCGGGGTTATTGATTTACATTAAATTTGTGTACCTATAATAGGATACCTTATTAAGATTGGTTTTTGGGTAAGTGATTGTGTTTATGGAAATAGACACGCGCGACACTAAGGAGAATGCAGATGCGTTGCCCACCTAGAGGGGTAAGATGGAATAACAATTGTGAAAGTAATGTCACCGGCTTACCCAGAGGGCTAAGATTTGATCTCTCTTGTGCCAGTAATTGCACCGGCTGTCTTGTTCACCACGTCGGAACACAACATTGCAAGTTCTGCTGCTTAGCGGCAGGATTAGCGAGCAAGATGGTAGCGATCCGGACGGAGTTTGCATTTGGTCCTACCACCCAAAAATTATCTCCCACTCCGGGCAGCGTTCTGATTCTACTACCAGAAAAATAAATTTACACTCAAGGCAGTGTTACCAGAATGCTTGCAGCATTACCTCGCTGCACTACACTTCGCGGCAGGCTCAGCCCTTAGGCGAAAAAAGACCAGTGCACCTCGCACCAACCTCGTCGGCTCTCTTTACATAACTCAGTAAGTCTCTCTCTTACCGGGCTAGTTAGAGCGAGACGCAGTGACCCACGTAGTGAGTTAACGCGTGTCGAGAAGTTTCGACTAGATGCACAGTTTTACCAACACCTCGTGAAGGAACTTTTTGGTGTCTGATGACCACGGCCTCACTGCATTATTTTATTAATAGGAAGGCAAACAAGCAAAAGGGTCACCTGATGGTAAGAGATCACCACTGCCTACAGACATCCGCAACATTAAGGAGATTGCAGATGCGTTGCCAACCTAGAGGGCTAAGACGGAATACCTCTTGTGCCAGTAATTGCACCGGCTGTCTTACTCTCCACGCCGGAACACAACAGTGCAAGTTCTGCTGCTTAGCCGTAGGATTAGAGAGCAAGGTGGTAGTAGCGATCCGGACGGAGTTTGCTCTTGGTCCTACCACCCCCCATGTATAGTCGACAAAGAAATTGCTTGACCACTTTTCAACCTTACCCCCTTGTAATACAGTCGAAAAGTGGTCAAGGAATTTCTTGGTCGACTATACTGTATTTGCCGCAAATATGTACTTAGTCATTTGTTAATTAAACGCGTGGGTACTTGCGGCGTTTTATTGTGTTTGCCATCTCTTTCTCAAAACTTATTTAGTGTAAAGCCACGCGGGGTTTGACGTAAAACAATCCAATATTGAGTTGTTTGTAGTCTTTTGTTTCGCTTTCGCGTCGCGGAGCTCGCGTTTTCGGCAAAAGGCAATCAAAGCCGCGCGAATTCAAAAGAAAACAGTTTCGCGCAGGTATTATCCGCTTTTGACGGCCGTTTTCTGTCCAAATGTTCAATAAAACAACGTTTGAATTGTTTTTTATCTACACACATATCATAAGTGCTCAATAACGCGTTCAAAAAGCATAGAAAATGACCAGCATTATTACAACCAATGTTATTATAAGAACTTTCTTGTCTGTGGTAGTAGGTAAATCTGTTCTTTATTGGGTAGTATCTCTTAGTAGTCTGTGTTTATTGGTGATCACATTATCAATATCTCTGACCTTATGAATTTAAATTTGGAACAGCTGTCAAAATTCAAGTTGGTCTCTATTCTAGTATTCATAGATATTAAAACAGTTATCGATACAAAACGTCAACTCAGTATGATTTTTCAATTTAAACGCACGACATTTGATCTCGAGTGACATGACAATAGGGACTTCATTCGTTTGTCTATGATTTAAAAAAAACGTTTGTCTTGACGGATAGATCGAATTGCCGCCATTACTCTTTTTGTCACTCGTTTGTTGGTTTTTTGCTGTTACGGTTTTTTTGCAGTTATGATATGTGTGTAGATAAAGTAATGTATGCAACTGTATATAATTAGGCCTTAAAACACTCGTGTGATCCTATTATGAAACTCGCTCACGCTCGTTTCTTAAAACCACACTTTTGTTTTAAGGCCTCTCATTATATAGCAGTTGCATAAAATACTATTATGTGAACAAATATTATATTTGGACTTGTTTACTTTTAACACAGCCTTTCCAAGGAATAACTTTTTTCTGATACTTACTTTTTTCTGGTAGTAGTTTATTTGTTGTCTCAGTTTACTTAACTTTTTATTTCTTACCAAATTTACTGTAGTTATTCTGTTAAGTTGTTCGTCTGTAATTTCATGATTTGCATGTTCCATATTGGGATAAATACATTCTTAATTATAATGTAATACCCGAGACTCGAGAATAAATATTCATATTCATCCTACAAGTATCTGTCTCTATCAGGATTAGAACCCGGAGCTAGACCCATAACTAATTATCATTTTTTTTGGTCTATTTGGTCTGAAATAAATCATCATCATCATTTCAGCCGAAAGACGTCCACTGCTGGACATAGGCCTCTGAAATAAATGGCTCTATTCTATTTATTTTCTATCCTTTTTTATTTTATTTTTATGTTTATAAATAGATAAGATCTGTAATGCTGTTGATGTCCCGAATAAATAAAATAAATAAATAAAACTAATAAATCCTTCATTTTAAGAGACTTAAAAAAATTGTTGACGCTCCGTAGAAAAGGGGATAAAGCACGTTTCCCTTCCGAAGATCAAGTTTCCCGAACTTTATGCCTGCTCAGAATAAAGGATCGACCACACCGCGTCTCAAAATCTCACGCAGCTCGGAATAAATTATAGTACTTACTAACGTACAGAAACTTCTCTATTACAAACCCGATTAACGAATTCCAACTTTATTAATACCTACGCACAAAAAATTCGTATCACTTCATTCAAAAGGAACACGCCGCCCGCGTCCGCCTTTATCCCGCCACTCCCGGCGACACGTTAGGGTTGCGCTACATTTGTGTTCAATTACGCTGCTGACACAGTGAGAGCGAAACAGCAGGCGCGCGGTGAGCCGACAACCTACTGCGATTTGCCTACGCTGTAGACAAGACGGCCGAGTATACCTACAGTGCGGAGCGGAACCCCCCTGACTGGAGCTCAAAAAACTTTGACGCATCGTAAACGCAGCGACGTAACTCGAGCGTCACGATTTTGACGTGTACCGTCCACGCTCTACACACTCTACGTAACGCAGTGCGTTTCTCTCTTACTGCGCTAGTTAGAAAGAGATGCACTGTTACGTAGTGAGTTTAGTAGCGAGAAGATTCGTGCTAGGTGTACGGAGCTCTAAAAACGCTGACGCACCGTAAACGCTGCAACGTGATTGGTGCGTCACGTTTTTAACGCGTACTACAGCAGACTACGTGTGCCTCACTCGTTGTGTCGATTTCGTTTGTGTTATTTTTGTTTTAGTAAATTTTGTTCTGACACTAACACTAGTATTAAGAATTGCAATTTGTTACTAACACTTGACATAGATGTTGTGTTAATGCATAGTTCGAAATATTTTTTTTACTTAATTTTTATTTGTGCTTTGTCCTCAGGTCTGCCGAACGACTTGTCGGTTTGTTGGCACCAGTACCCCTACACTTTGGGCATCGTTTTCTGCAAGCTGCGAGCCCTCATCTCAGAAGCGTGAGTTGTTAGCAGTTTAAGAAATAACTTATAGTCCAGGAGCTCTCAAAGCGTGCACCGCGACGCCCTGGTGCGCCGTGAGGAGCTCGCTCAAAGATACTACATATAACTCAGATTTATCTATTGTATGCTATTTCGACTAGCGAGGGCGCCGTGACAAAATACTAACCCCCTTATTCATAAAAACTTAACAATATTTTTAAGCTAACAAATGTTTTGTCCCCTTCATTTGAAGGCAAACGTCAAAATGACAGAAAAAGACATAAAAAATGTTAACTAACAAATGTTTACGACACGTTTATGAATAAGGGGTACAATTGCAAGTGCGCCGCGTACTAAAAAAGTTTGGGAACCTCTAATATAGTCTAACCCCTTTATTCATAAACGTTGCTTAAACCTATGTTAGTTAACATTTATTATGTCTTTATCCGTCATTGTCACGTTTGAATCTCGAATAAAAGGAACAAAACATTTGTTACTTAAAAAATATTGTTAAATTTTTAAGAATAAGGCAAGATCTCACCACAAAATTCGGCACCTAACTGTTTTTTGATCGAAATTGTGATTTGAATAAATGGTTACACGTGCGGTAATATAACGCCGCAGGGTTGCCTAGCAAAATCTTTTATTGTTTTATATGAAACTAATTTATGAAGAATATTAAAAAAAATCAAAACATGCAAACCTAGTTCTAAGGTATAATTACAACATACCAAAAAATCATTGCCATAGGTTAAGGTTTAGAGGGTGGAAAAAGTTAGCGCCGTTTGCATAGGGAGCGCTTTTTGGGGCTGGGTTCACAATTCTCGCGAGCGCGATCTTTTTTTTAATAAGATAAGAAGGTAAACAAGCAAGTGGGTCACCTAAGGTAAGTGATCACCACCGCCTATAGACACCCGCAATACCAAAAAGATTGCAGATGCGTTGTCGACCTAGAGGGCTAAGATGGAATATCTCTTGTGCCAGTAATTTAAATACAACCCCCTTAAGTATTATGCCCGCGTTTGAGCATCTTATTTTTTTTCATATCAAATAAGATTTCTATAGTATTGACGTCAAATTTCAGTGTAAATTCAAAGCCCTTAAATTATTTCATTTCCTTAAGTGCTAAGAGCCTCTGTCAGCGAGAGAAACGGATAAATGGACAGATAAACAGACTGACAGCATTTCTACTACATTGGGCACCATTCCACCCTTTTGGTTAGAAATCCAAAGATAAACAAACAGGTCAAGATTAAAAGGCAAGTATCTACGTAATAACCTCGCCTTATTTTAACAACTCGTAAATTATTACGAATTAGTTTGGATTTTTAGGAAAAAATCCAACTGCGAAATTAGAAAGATCGAGAGAAATTATTAGCAATAAATGCGGTATGGGTGTCAAACTACCCCTGTATCGAATTTCATCTAAATCGATTTAGCTGTTTAAGCGTGAAAGCTGGACATAGAGACAGACTTTATTTATAATATAATAGTTCACCTTTTAATAATTGCTCATTTTGAGGTTTTTATACCAACGTTAATGAAGATAAAATTATAATATTTAGACTTAGTATCAGTTTACTGAACCTACTTTTGGGGTCATTGTATGTCATGTATGACTAGTTGCCCTTATAAATAGAAAAAATAAACTTGTAAAAAAAAACGAGTCACGCAACTCAATTTTTTTATCGTAAAAAGTCGTGAGATCCATGTAATACCAAGTCGGTTGGTTTATTCCGTCCCTACTTAAGGGACCTTCTGTCTTAAGTTATTAGCTAATCTAACAACATCTTATAGTGACCACATCAATATTTAAAATCTTTTATGTTTTAATAAAGTAGATTGCGGGTGGTAGGACCTTGCGCAAGACCCGTCCGGATCGCTACCATCATCTTGCTCGCTAATCCTGCCGCTAAACAGCAGTGCTTGCACTGTTGTGTCCCGGCGTGGAGAGCAAGACAGCCGGTGTAATTACTGGCACAAGAGGTATTCCATCTTAGCCCTCTGGGTTGGCAACGCATCTGCACTCTCTTTGTTGTTGGTGGTTTGTAGGCGGTGGTGATCACTTACCATCAGGTGACCCACTTGCTTGTTTGCCTTCCTATGTTGTATAAAAAAAGGAACGAATTGCGACTTTATTTTATACTACGTAAAGATTATTTAAAGACGGCTAATGTTCGATGTTTTCTTATAAGTTTCTCAAGTCTATAAGCACTTTAAGATAAAGATTCACTTAATCACGTAAAGCTGCTAAAGTGGTCCGATATCTCAATACCTCTCAACCGTCTCAAGATTTTTAAAAACAACAAAAGGTATTTAATTTACGAGACGATTAAGCACAAAAAAGACGCGCCCGGAACCAGTCAAGCGTGAACCGCACATGAGTTCCGAATCCGGGATTTTTACGGACCAACGAGCTGCAATCACACGGGTGAACGGAAGAATTTTGAACTTTATACTCTTAGCAGAGATGTTCTTTTCGTGGATTTGAATAATCAGAATTGCGAATTATTTAAAAATTGTATAACCAAACGTGGCTTTTATGGTTTTTTCTTGGCTGTTTAGTGATGCGATGTTATGAACGATAATAAAAGAATTTCCTGGAACTCTTGTCTAAACTTTCTGGGAACGCTGAACTTGCTTGCTTTTTCTTTATTTAGGTAAGACAATGGTTAAATTTCATATGAGTTATACGAATGATAAATGCTAAATGTTCAAGATGTAAAGATAACATTGTAATTTAGTTTTTTTTTTAAATATACACCTCGTTGAGTTTCTTGCCGTATCTTCTTGACAGGTTTTTTCCGAACCGGTTGAAAATTTTCAGACAGTCACAAATGCTTCCAGTAAGCCTAATCTGAATAAAATATGTTTTGACTTTGACTTTGACTGGAAGCATGGCCAAAGCGTACCCTGAATTTAGACATGGGAAAAAGCGCTAGAAGAATAATGATGTCTGTACAGTCATATTTTCTGAGATAATGGGGGTGGAAGACGGAAGATGGGAACAGGGTTGGCGCATTACCGTCTCGCGATGTAAATCTGAAATATGCTTCACAATTTAGGAGCTTCCGAATGACACGATAAGAAAAAACAAATTTATAAAATTCGTTTTGAGTTTGCGACGTTAACAATTAAGTGCTGCTAAACAGCACAACAATGTCAAATTTCGGCTTAATACGGTAAATTTGCCTATAAGATACAGATTTGACAGACAAGCAGACGGGCAGTAAAGTTACTACATAAGGATTTCTTCCAGAACAACCAAAATAAGACAGCCTTCGGCCAGAAGGATGCGGCGACGGATTCCAGTAACGACTGCACAAAAGTGCCAAAATGCACATAGTGCCATGACTGGAGCTTGTAGCTGGAATATTCTAAGCGTCCAACCAGCCTTTCGGTGGACAATTTCTTTTTGACTATTGTAACAATTGTCATATTATTGTCAAAAATATATTTTCATTTTCATTGTCTTTCTCATCCTGATCCACATTCTCATCCCCATCCTCATTCCCATTTTCATTTTCAAGCTCCACCATATCTGTGACTGTGGGTGGTGTGCAGAAGACACGACATGTAGGTACTGGTATTCGTATGTATGAAGTTACAATGCTGGCTCAATATAGCCACATCGAAATTGTGTTACATTTCCTGGTCCTTCAATAGCCAAGACAAGCTAACAAAAATTCGGTTTAATATAAGTAAAATCTTCAACGTAAATAGCACTGAACAAAATTGAATCAATCCTAACTTCTGTATTGTGAGTACCCAAATTAACTGCAAAAAATCATCGGATCGACGAAAGAAATACCCATCAGTTCTCTTAAATGGATTGATAAATGGTTTCCCAGTATTACTGAAGCTGAAGTAAGATTAACGCGTATCTCAGAAATCACTGGAGTACCTTATCTATCGGATCAAATTTAACGCTCAATCATGAAATCCTTCCAAGAATAAGCTTTGAGGCGTTTAGTCAGAAGGGGAGAAAGTACCAAAACATGGATATCGATTTATTATATTCTAAATTGGAAAGCAAACGAGAAAATGGGTCACCTGATGGTAAGCAATAAGTATCGTCCGTAGACACTCCTAAATTTAGAGAAACTGCAGATGCATTGCCAACCCAAAGGACTAAGATAGAATACCTCTTGTGCCAGTAATTTCACCGTCTGTCTTGGTCTCCACATCGGAACATAACAGTGTAAGCACTGCTGCTTAGCGGCAGGATTAGCCAGTAAGGTGGTGATAGCTATCCGGACAAGCCTTTTACAAGATCCTACCACCCGCGGAAGTACTGGAATTGTATAAATTGCAATATTTGAGGAGACCCGACAGACTGACTGGTTTAACTCGAGTCTGGCTGCCATTAACGTTAAAATACTTTATCAACGACATATTTTTTCTTTGTAAACAAACCTAGTTTCCGTGGTAGTTTCTATTTCCCGTGTGGTTTTCAATAAAGAGTATTTGTCTTGTCTTGTCTAGTTTAGTATGAGCTCTTTCCCTTTGCCCGAATAAAGCCGAAATGCTGCTTAAATTGTTGGTAACCAGTTGGACTTTTAGGAACGACAGAAAACAAATAACTGGGTTTCCTAATATACAGTTCCTAATGGACAAAATGAAACTGGAATCTTCAATACGAATATTTTATTTAGTCAACCGAAGTTTCAATCATTAACAGGGCTATTTATTACAATGCTTGCTGTCAGCTTATATTCAAGTCTCTTTTTTAATAAATTTTATCGAAAATTTATAATTAAAAAAAACACAATCTAGAAAAATTAAAACAGGCAGCATTGCTAGCATAACTACCATTGTAACAGTTAAAAAAATTGTTCAGACTCAGAGTTACTTAGTTTATAAGTAAGTAAGTAAACACTTTATTGTACATAAAACACGGTACATAATATTACAATTAAAATAAAATAGTACAAAGGCGAGCATATCCCTGTAAGGATCTCTTCCAGCTAACCTGGATTATCACCTGGTTAAAGGTAAAGAGTTAATTCTGTGACACCTTATATTAATGATTCTAGTCTTTTAATAATATTCAGGCCTAACGAAATCCTTAGGACTAAACAGAATACCAAAGCAGTTACCTGTTAGTTGGTAAGTCGAATCAAAGTGAGAAGTAATACATACTTAATGCGTTGATGAACGCCTCGGTCGGCTAGACCGGTTGCCATTTTCACCTACCAAGTTAGAACGGGATAAAGCGAGTCGCGGCATTTCTTGGTAACTGTTTAACGGGACCCTAGTTTGGTCGAGAGAACAGCCTGTATATTGCTGTAGGAAAGCGGCCGGCAAATAAAAGAATCTGTTAGAATCGTGTGCATGTTTTGCGGGTGGTAGGCCCTTATGCAAGATCCGTACGGATCGCTACCACCATCTTGCTAGCTAATCCTGCCGCTAAGCAGCAGTGCTTGCACTGTTGTGTTCCGGCGTGGAGAGCTCTTAGACAGCCGGTGCAATTACTGGCACAAAAGGTTTTCCATCTTAGCCCTCTGGGTTGGCAACGCATCTGCAATCTCTTTGGTGTGGCGAGTGTTTATACGCAGTGGTGATCACTTACCATCAGGTGACCCACTTGCTTGTTTGCCTTCCTATTTCATAAAAAAATGTGTCTTTTAAATTGAATTTTACAGAACTGCGCTAAAAAAAACAGTTTTGCTACACGTAATTACAGTTTTGTGACCTATTACATAAAAAAAGTTACTATCTTACTATTTGTTACACCTTACCTAACTCTTGTTTTGTAAATAACTCGTCAAATGTTTATCAGTAGCAAATAGTTTTGCTAATTTAAATGAACTTTGATTACCATTAACCAAAATCACGAATAATCAAATTAGTTCAGTTGTCCCTTATTTCAGTGTGTTAAATGGTATGCGATGCGGGTAGGGTATGCAGGTGGCAGAAGGTTTTATGTGCAAGGTCCATTCGACTCGCTATTACCATTTGCTAATCCAGCCGCTAAGCAGCAGCGCTTGCACTGTTATGTTCCGGTGTAGAGATCAAAACAGCCGGTGAAATTCAGTAATTTCAGCGGCTTCTTGTGTCAGTACACAAGAGGTATTCTACCTTAGCCCTGGGTTGGCAACGCATCTGCATTCTCCTTAGTTAAGCGGGTATCTATGTGAGATGGTGATGAATTGCCATCAGCTGATTCATGGGGTCCTTCCATTTACAAATATGTTAAAAAAACTGCGCTGTTAATATGAATGAGTTTAGGCTGTTCATCCCGAAGGGGGCTTAATTAATAAATAATGAGCGTTCAAATCTACCTGGAACATTACACCTAGAACTAACTTGAATTTAATAAGAATAACATAGTACAGTCAAGGAATTTAATTCCCTACCCATTTCGTTGAAATGTCGTCTGACATTCGCAATGCATTAAGGTCGATATGTCAAACTAACGTCTTGCTCTATAGCTCTTATGGTGACAGTTTGCTATATGCTATTGAACCTTAGGTGGGTTGGAAATTAAATTCCTTGACTGTACATACTGTAGGTAGCGGGTAGTCACCCTAAGACATATATCCATTTTTAAACTTTATTATAGGTTTTTTTTACAAAGAAGGCACAACACATGTGCCCCTCGCGGGGGCTATCTATTTTACTTATTTATTTTATAAAAAAATTGTAAAAAAATAAAAGATCCCGATGAATTGAGAACCAACTCCTTCTTTGAAGTCGTATTTAATATTAATACGACCACTTGGTCCAAAACGGTTGAACATTTTCGTCAGCCTAAATGTACTTTCTTGTAAATATGGAATAGTAGGCATATTTCCTTTCCCATTTGGTTATATTTTTCAGTAAATATTAGACGACAGATGACAGACGTCAAGCCTTATCGCACACGACGCAATAAGCTTCAAAAATGGCGTCGGACAAGTTGAAAATTGTCACCTACTTAACGCAATATAGGGAAGGCGCAATATAGGTCATTATGTGTGGACAGCAATAAATGTAAATCGATCGTAAAGGGATCGATGTAATAAATCGATCGTAAAGGGTTTGCGGGTGGTAGGACCTTGTGCAGGGTCCATCCGGATCGTTACTACTATCTTGCTAGCTAATCCTGCCGCTAAGCAGCAATGCTTGCACTGTTGTGTTCCAGCGTGGAGAGCAAGGCAGCCGGTGTAATTACTGGCACAAGAGGTATTCCATCTTAGCCCTCTGGGTTGAAAACGCATCTTTAATCTCTTTGGTGTTGCGGGTGTTGCTTGTTTGCCTTCCTATTTCATAAAAAAAAGGTAACGCAACACGAGTTGAGGTTACGCACTCTGCTGTGTGTGTACCGGGGAGTTTCGTTTGAATTTCCAACTTTTTAGTCTAAGATACCAATGCAAAATTCTGCATCTATCTGTTTTTTGATCGAAATGTGATTGAAATAAATGGTTACACGTGGGGCATACAACGCTGCAGGGTTCCCTAGCAAAATCTATCTATCTATTCGATTCCCTGTAGGGGCAAATGTTTGTATGATGAATATGAATGTTTGTACCCGAGTCTTGGTTATTATATGTATCTAAGTACGTATTTATCTATGTAAGTATATTAATCTGTTGTCTAGTACCCATAGTACATGCTTTGCTTAGTTTGGGACTAGGTTAATTGGTGTGAATTTCTTTTTCGTCACACGGGTCACACACACACTCACACACACAAATACGTGATACAAATTTATGACACCCCTCATCTTGTTCTGAGGGTTGAAATGGAATGGTCGTTTCTGCAAGCACGTACGGATCTACTTTGTTTTTCATTTTAAACACGTTCAAGAGAAATGTACAGAAACTTCACGCCCGTTTTTCCTCTTTTAAATTAACATTGACAGTCGAGAATGGCGGAAAAGCGATACATAACACCCCTAAGTCATAAATCATGGAATGGCTTTGTAAGCCACGACACCTTGTTTAGCATAATCTTGTTTGGCATAATTTCGATACGCATAATTTTTTTTGTTTAACGATTTTACTTTTAATCGTAGTTAGCCCGTATATGTATTTTGGACCGTAATATGTGAACTGCCGCCCCCTTTTACACCTTTAATGAATTTTCATTTTTTTATAGTATACCATAATTACATCTTTTAAAGAACACATACTCCAATTTTCACGTTTGTACGTTAAATGGTTTGGACTGTGCGTTGTCTATCAATCAGTCAGTCAGCTACTCAATCATTTTGTATGCATCCTACTAATATTATAAATGTGAAAGTTTGTATGTTTGGATGTTTGGATGTT
This sequence comes from Ditula angustiorana, assembly GCA_963691745.1. Classification (NCBI taxonomy): domain Eukaryota; kingdom Metazoa; phylum Arthropoda; class Insecta; order Lepidoptera; family Tortricidae; genus Ditula; species Ditula angustiorana. The sequence continues at coordinate 459,864 of OY829491.1, forward strand.
TGTTACTCAATCACGCAAAAACAACTGAATGGATTTGTATGAAATTTGGCACACATATAGTTTATAACCTGGATTAACACATAGGATACTTTTTATCCCGTATAAATGCATAGTTCCCACGGGATAGCGATAAGTGGGTTATACGCCGCCGTGACGTCATGAGTCGCAAAGCAACTAAGTCTCATTAATTTGTCCAGGAAAGATTGCAGATTGCATGTTGGGTGCACGTCTGCTTGATTCAATTAAACAAGTCTACGCGGACGAAGTCGCGGGCAAAAGCTAGTATTGTCATAATAAAATATAACCTAAAGCATATGTTATTGCCACCAAACTATTGATTGTAGATAAAAAAAAAGTGTTAGATTACGTGATGACTTAATGAGACTTACCCGGAAGTAGTAATTGTGTTTTTAGAAATTGAAGCACGAATAGAATAAAACAATACTATGCTAAATGATTTATGTGAAATGAGAATATGTTTAAATGTTTTATGGGAAATTATTACTATCAGTCTATGACAGTGAAATTATGCCAATGAATTACCTTTGAAACTCGAAAACTTGCGGCGTTGTTTTCAAAAGCTTTCGTTTAACTGGTCTTGGTGGATTGTTTTGTCTATATATTTGTACATTTCGGTGACATTTTACATGGAGGTCTCGAAAATTTGAAAGACAGAAAAATTTAAGTTTTTGGAAGCTATATTAATTGTGATCTCCATGAAAATTGTTCAAGATTTTAATAATTTTTATCTTATGAGTTTTGAATATTAAACATATCTTTTTTGTTTTTACGTTTGTTGACACTATACATATCTCTCTAAATATTTTATACATAAAAGGACCAAAAATAGTATAAACGAGAAGTTACGGCAAATAACACGATCCTTTTTCAATAAATTTGTATTTAGGAACTCTAAAAAAGGTCAACTATCGACGGTTCAAGGTTTAACCAATACTTTGGGATCAAACTCGAAGAAAATAGGTTAACATAATGAGGGTTACTGCCTCAGCTTTCTCTCTTTGCTTTGTTTACCATTCTTTAACATAGAAACACTGACCTATAAGTAATGGACTTCTAGTCAGCGTTTAAAATATGGCCGCATCAAAAGTCGAACAAAAGTACAAATAATGGACAATCGCCCGCGCTAGCATTCTGTCGGACCGACGGCGCTGCTGTCAATAGTATTATTTTGTAATAACCTACTTGCAACGAAACTTACTAAATTATTATTTTATGCAGTTAGACGTAAAGTTGTAAATCCAATGACAATAAAATGGTTAACTAATAATTTGCATTTGTAACATTGGCGTCAACCTGTATTCTCATGTCGGGCCGTTTTTCTGCTGTCATTTAGTATGACATGACACTGTACATCCATGTATTATAATATCATTGCATAGAAAATAAACTTTTTGTAACTAAAAAATGCTTTATGCGAGACTGCGCAAGTAATCAATTGCTTTAAAACTTTCGCGATTTTTACACATATTTATGAAGTTATCGGTAAGTATATACACTTTTATCGCGTTAAAGTCCCGATAACTCTATAAATATGCGCAGATAATGTCACAGAAAAACTGCTTTAATTTTTTAAACGCCAGCTCAAATACAAAAATCGAATGTGAATGCATGTAGGTCACTCGCATAAAAATATCTAAAAGACAGTGGATGCCGCATCAAAATCTGTTGCGTGCACGGAAATCAGAAAACAGACTGTTTTTTATATTAATAAAACGGATCACTCACGTATTTTTGCGTCGGGAAATGCCCGACATGTTTCGGACCAGTCCGTGGTCCGCAAAAAAAAAAGTGAGTGATCCGTTTTATTAATATGTCTGAGTCTCACGGTAGTTTTATGTTAAAGACTGTTTTTTGATTTCCGTGGTTGCGTGGTTTAGAAGAAGGCGACGGAACATACAGCCAAGGAATTTAATTTCCAACCCACCTAAGGTTCAATAGCATATAGCAAACTGTCACCATAAGAGCTATAGAGCAAAACGTTAGTTTGACATATCGACCTTAATGCATTGCGAATGTCAGACGACATTTCAACGAAATGGGTAGGGAATTAAATTCCTTGACTGTACATGCATTATAAAAATTTAGGACAGACAGGAACGCATAGCGACTTTACTTTATAGTATACTAACTGACGCGCGCGACTTCGTTTACGTAAAATTAGTAGCCTATGTCCGTCAGGCATAGTATAGCTTTCTATCTGTGAAAGAATTTTAGAAATCGGTCCAGTAGGTCCAGAGATTACCCCCTACATAGAAACAAACAAACAAACAAACAAAGTTTACCTCTTTATTATATTAGTGTACATTAGTGTAGATGTAGATTAGTGTAGATTATTGTAGAAGTGTAGATGTAGATGTAAAAAGAAGATAAATAAAGATAAAGATATAACAACATCATGTTTGTCAATAAATATGATCAAAGAGCACTTTTGTTGTCATTGGCAAAAGCAACAGTTTCGCAAAGTTGTGAAGAAATGTAGTTAACCAAGAACTTGTACAAGGATAGAACGTGCTTTAGCTTTTCCTGGGTCCATAATTTCCTTCGTTTTCTTTGAAATAAGAAGGCACACGTGTATGAACAAGTCACTGTGCGAACCCCAGAAACTTCAGCAACATGTGAACCAAATATTATGCCGAAGTAACTAACTCGTGTTGTTTCTTGTTGGCGAGTTAAGGTTTCCGCCCACTGTATCATACAAGGACCGTCACCGTTCTGACACGTGCTAAAAATATATTCTTTATAAAACTTTTTACTAGCTAACAGCCTTGGCTTTGCACGGGTACAATTAACCCACTCATTGCCGAAGACGCGATATCGCGTCCGGCGATACCTTTGTTGCAATGCCGTGGACTCGATTTCGGTAATGAATGGGTTAAGATGTACTGTATATAAAAACTTCTAAGTATATGACTGAGAAAACCGTATCAAAGTTCGTTGTATGCTTGATAAGAAGTAATCGGCCGAAGATACGGTGGGGATAGATAGGAACGAATGCAAGTTTGTTGTCATAGATGTGAGCGGCACGTAACGTGTAGGTCCGACACGGAATGTTGCCAGACCGGTGTTTGCAGACGGCAGCCCTGAAGTTAAACACGGGTACCATGTGTGAGTCCATGAGAGCAGCTTGCTGTTTTAAACCCGTTTTCACCAACACATGGTTAAATTTTAAACAGCCGTTTAGGGGCCGTTCAAGTATTACGTAAGCAGATTTACTACAATTATTTACCCCCCCTTCCCCTTGTCAGCAAAAGTAATCAAAGCTCTTACCTCCCCCCCCATGCTTACGTAAACATTGGTATATGCATTTTTCTTTTAATAAAAAGTGCTCCTCAGTGTTGTATGTCTGCTCACTTTAATCCGATTTTGGAATGCCTACGTCGTTCTCATCTCATCGAACCATTCAACACATCTTGGTGCTCTAAATTTTGAATAATGCACATCAGTTCCATATGTGTAAAAAAGTAAATAACTGCTGCTGACGTAATCTCCATCTAGACTCCCCCACCCCCCATGTCATCAAAAATAAGCACAGCAAACACCTCCCCGCCCCCCTATACTGCTTACGTAATACTTGAACGGCCCCTTAAACGTTAAACGACTGTTGAACAATATTTTGATGTTCACCAAACACTAACCGTTGATTAAATGCTGTAACCGGCCGTTTAACTTAAACGAGGTAGCAAAGGTAGTTTAACCATCGGTTAGCGGTCCTTCACTTGAAATTTAGCTGTATTTATCACTTTAACAACAAATATAATAAAAATGCAAGGCGCTCTGAATTACATATTTAAAGAAAATAATGTAATAGGCTATATGTTTACATATTGAGCGAATTTCACGCGCACCTCATACGGCGCATTTATTAAACATACCGATTATTATTTCTCGCCACAGGTTATATTCACATTACGTTTACGTTTATCTTCCATTTCACTGATTATATTATTTAAAAGAAATATCACGAAAGCACAATTTTAACTCTGATTCGACAAAAATGACAAGCTAACCGATGGAGGACTGACACTGACACTAACAATATAGGATGTTAAATAACAAAGACGTTCACGTTACGGACAAGGCTATGTCTATCAGGTATTACTTTTTGTAGAATAATAATGATACCCTACCATTTTTTGGTGTCATTCGAGTATAGGCAAAGGTATGCAGATACAAAACCATCTTACTTATTACGTTTATCGGGACTTAAACGCTAAACTAAAAAAAATAAACTAAACTAATAAGTATTAAACTAATAAGTATGAGTGAAAATCGCGAAAGTTTAAAACAATCAATCATAACCATCTTTACTTAGTAGTATTAAACCATTCATTCATTTACGAGCCATTCATTCAAAAACGTCTGGTTAGTTAACCATTTGCTAGAAATGGATGATGAACACCAAAAAACCGCGGCATGTTTAAACAACCGTTAAATTTTAACGGAGCGATTAAGTAATCAACGATTAAGTTGCAGTTGGTGAACCCGGGTCTTAGTGTCTGTTCCGGGACGGTTACGTCATGGTATGATTAGAACTAGTGGGCGGAAACCTTTAGAATATATGTCCCTTTAAATTTTTGAATGAAGAAATGTTTTTAGGTTGACTTAATGAGAAATTTATTCACAAATATTTACAATATTTACGATAAACCTAAAAATCTGTGTTTGAATTTAATGAATGTTTTTTCTTCAATCATGCATTAACAGTTGGACGAATTAAGATGAAATGAAATGAAATATTTATTTGCAATAAATGTAACGAATGAAATGATGAAATTTGGTACGCAGATAGCTCGTGTCCTGGAATAAAACAAAGTATACTTCTAATCCCGTAAAATACATGGACAATAATTTTACGCTCATATAATAAATACTATACGGTGATTAGACCATGTTTTTATTGCTCAGATCAGAATGTTTTTCAAGTCTAATAATCTCTTACTTATTTCATCTTTTTATTTTTATGTTATTTATGTGGCATCAAACGGCGAGGACTCTTGTGTAATGAGATAGCTTAATTTGAAAAAATCTAATACGCCTAGTTGAGGAGTGCCTCTTAACTTTCATGTCGAAATTCTTGTCTTGCATTTAGTAATTTCTGAAACGAATAACACAACGCTGTGTCGACACGTGCCAGGAAAAAGGCACGTGTTGCCCATCTATTCTGGAAGTTGCTTAACAATGGGCATGAGCTACATTTCATGCTCGTTGTAAAAAACTTACAAAAGGGAATTCTAACTGTACTGTAATGCTCCATTCCGAAATTGTTGAGTCTACATGAAACTTTGTCACTTTTAATAAAAGAGATTGGCATAATTTAAAAAGTATGAGATATAGCGATACCTCAGTTTGCATCATTTTAACGACATTTTATCGTATAGCCACCCTGTAGCCAGTTGTTTTTTTTGTTGAAAAATTGGACATGCGTATCTAGATTTATGAATCTAAATTTGTATGCTCTATCGCTAGAATGTAAAGTTTTCGTTTTTCGACTAATCGCTTTTAATACAACGCATGCATCATATTACGTAAATGTAGATGGATCATTTATGTTTATGTTCACCTTTGAAGTTTGTAAACAGTCACATCTTAATAAACACTTTGGTTTCACTTGTAAACAAGAGCACGTACCCGCGTTATTTAATTACTGAAGCAACTAACTTAATTCCGTATCAATGTAGATTAACTTCTATTGGAATTAAGTTTTAGTTTTAAAACGTTGTTCATGTTTCAACTTGTAAGTAAGATAAGTAAAAAATGTGTTTTAAAGATCAAATGGCTTCCTTATATTATTAATAAACCACTCTCTTAGTGAGATGTTTTTACCGAAATTATAGTTGAATCAATATAAGTAGACAAAATTCACAAAAATGTGTATTAACTCGTTTATATCACGTTTACAAAAAAAAATATACTTCAAACAAAAACCAGTACGGACAAGGAAAAATCATTCGACCTTATTAGTCTATAAGTTCATACAAGGGGCACTTAATATTATAAATTACAGGAAATATGCTGTAGATATTTTTTCTAGACTTATCAAAAGCTTACGAAAAGGAATCAAACCACGGATCTGGCGTAGGCGGAAATGAGCACAAATGGCTCCGTTCGTTCATGTCTGTGTAACCGAAGACAATTTGCTAAATCGATTAACTGGAGAAGTTGGGTCTTTAACCTCTAAGACCCGCGACGTAAAGTGCTTCATCCCACAGGGAAGTGTTTTAGGATGCGTCCTTTATTTAATTTACATTAACAACTTGCCAAAACTACTTGACACTACATGTACAATGTTTGCAGATAAAATCTTTGTTTTTGTTATACGTTGGTAGTGATGTACTACTACTAAAGTTCTTAAAATCGGTAGCAAATTGGCTCAGAGATCAACATATTTTTTACAAAACATAAATCACGTCAGAAAAAGAAATTACACCTCAACATAGCAATAACGATAAGTTCATCCCAGAAATTTTATTGATGAGTTATTATTGCTTGGATTACATTCCCATGAGGTTGACTTCTATAGAAGTTTTTTTTTTGTGGCCTGAATGTCTCAAATCGTACTCCTCGCGAGAGGTACGGGCGACTACGATTGCTTAGCAAGTAAAATGAATCGGTGCATCGTAAGGGTTATAATGAAGATCGGCCCTTCTATAGAAGTTGAAACAATAAAAGACCTTTTGTATGTACACCGCACGAAAGTATGTCCATTGACTTGAGTGTAAACTGGCAAACACACATACCTCAACATACTAAAGCTTAGTTATCGAGATTTGTGCTCGTATTGTATTTAAAGCGAGAATAAAAATAAAAACCGACTAAAAAAACCGTTTTAATTGTATTATTTAAACTTACGAAAAGATTAGAAATCATTAAGAATGAACACGATTTGTGTATTTCAGCCCAGAAATACAAAAATTCTTTGTGTTTTCCACGTATATCGGATTGTCGTTGTCGTGTGTCGCCTGTCAAATTGGAGAAATAGGAACGATCAAGGATAAATCCAATTCTTTTCCTTTGTGTGTTTATGGTCAGCAGAAAGTATACGAATTTTTAATCAAAAATAAAACGCCAAAAAGTAACATTTCTTTTCGTTAATTAATTAAACGTCTTGAGTCTTTGAAGTTAGTAAACAACCCCCTATTAAACGCTTATGGCCGGCTGAACTTAGTAAACAACATAACAACACGTGGAAACGTTTACTGATTTAATTAACATCTTTAGAATGTTAAATTATTTAGAGAACTCGAATTGGCTTGAAATCTAACTCTAACCTTAAAGATAACAATTAAAATTTGTGTGCAAATTATGACAAACACTATAAACGATTCGTTGTTAGACTATAGGAACTCAGCAAACTAGAACAAATTACCTTGCTACTCCGCGAAACCAATGCCGTGCTCGTGCAAGTAACGCCTGAATCCATAAATCTCAGCGTTGGTATTCGTTGCTTTGTTTCAGAATTGATGTCGCTTTTATGCTGACCGTACTTCTGAATCAGAATTTCAAGTAACGTCTCAAACCAACAATAAGCCTACAATTTTCAATATTTGTCTCACGTAGCGACAGCAAAAAGAGAGCTTGGGACCACGCGAGAATCAGTAATGCGGTAATGCCCCCACTGTTAAAGAATAGGGGTTATTTATTGTAACAAGAAACGTTACGATCTCACACTTTTGGATTTGGGTGAATCATTGTTTAATCCTTTTTGCGGGTGGTAGGATCTTGTTCAAGGTCCATCCAGATCGCTACCACCACGTTGCTCGCAAATCCTACCGCTGAGCAGCAGTGCGGGCACTGTTGTGTTCTGGCATGGAAAGTAAGGTAGCCGGTGGAATTACTGGCACAGGATTCCATCTTAGCTCACTGGGTTGGCAATGCATCTGCCATTTCTTTGGTGTTTCGGGTGTCTATAGGCGGTGGTGTAGTTGCCGCCGGGAGGATGTTGAGGTTGCATTAAAGTGTTTTTTATAATGTTCAAATTTTGAATTGTAATTTGATGTGTTCCTTTTACTATGTCACGGTGATGTCAGACGAAAATATATCGGCCTAATATACATTCTGCAGAAAATCTTGATTTTTAATAATCACTTACCATTATGTGAAACAGTTGCTCCTTTACTTGTTTGTTGCTTAGCCACGCATCAATGGCAGACTTAGACGAAATTTGGCAGACAATTAGATCATGTCCTAGATTGAAACATAGAATCCTTTTTATCTCGTAAAATGCATGAAAAATTATATAATTCGGGCGAAGCTGCTGGTAAAAGCTCATAGTATAGTCGACCAAGTAATTGCTTGACCACTTTTGAACCTTATCCCTTTGTAATACGGTCGAAAAGTGGTCAAGTAATTTCTTGGTCGACTATACTATCTCATTGTATGTGTGTGTATGCTTGCAGTATTAAGTACTTTGTGGCTTGCAGGGTCTTAGCTCTTAAACGTGTAAACCGTCATAAATGTATATATTTAAAAAAAAAATAGGTTTTTAATCGCTGACATATTTTACTTTTAAAATAGTCCGTCGAATATTAACTCGTTTTTTTGTAAGGTTACTTCTTATTATTTTCAATGGAATCGATTACTTCTGAAAAACATCATCCAGGATGAAAGCCTAGCGCTTTTTCCAGTTTTTTAATTCAAAATACGTTTTCACCGTGATGATCCCGGATTTAGCAGGTCTAGTTATTACGTTGGAGCACCTAGCACCTGACCTCCGTAACCAAGCCGTAACCCCCGTTACAGGGAAACCGGATTGACTGCTGAAAAATCATAAATCTACGAAATTTCTTTCGAGTGACAGCCCTACCCTAACTTGCTGATAATGCAGCGCCGCCGGATCTTCAGCACTTCCCACTTTATTATCAATTTTACGACTTTCTTGGGCACTCAATAAATTCGAACTCATCCCTATAATATTTCACGTCAAATACCAAAATAAAGGTAGGCGTTGAAAGATTTTTACACCCACATCAATGAGTTTATATCAGACTAGTGGACTTCGCGACTTCGTTCACGTAAAATTAGTAGCCTATGTCTGTCAGGAATAGTGTAGCTTTCTATCTGTGAAAGATTTTTTGAAATCGGTGCAGTAGTTCCGGAGATTACCCCCTACATTCAAACAAACAAACAAAGTTTACCTCTTTATTATATGAGTGTAGATTGAATGTCGATTCCATTGTTCTACAGTAATGTTTCGTATAATGCTCGTTTTGAATAATGGGCATTTCGACTAATATTTTTATGTTCTTAAAATTTAAATCAAGAAAAACTTTATTTTTAGTCTGATGTCTACAATCACTATTATATACGGTTTATATACTATTTACGACATTTATGTTATCGTTAGACACGCTGTTAGGAACAGAAAGACTGCCACACTGCGTTACGCTACCGGTAGCGCAATTCATTTAGTCGCTTGTGCGCAAGACAGAAACTTGAGGCAGACGCTGTGTTTTGAACCCGCGAAAGCTGCGTTGTTGAAGAATTTGCTTTAGTGTATTACATAAAAGTGATTAATTACGTGCACACAATTGACGAGGCCTGAGGCTTATTTTACGTAAATAAATGTGGGTGGTAGGACGGATCGCTGCCACGATCTTGCTCGCTAGTCCAGCCGCTAAGCAGCGTGCTTGCACTGTTGTGTTTCGGCATGGAAAGCCAGATAGCCGGTGAAATTACTGGCACAAGAGATATTCTATCTTAGCCCTCTGGGTTGGCAACGCATAGCTGTAATATCCTTAGTGTTGCGGGTGACTATGAGCGATGGTTATCACTTACCATCAGCTGTCCCACTTGCTCGTTTACCTTCCTATGTTGAATAAAAAAAGTACTGAACTAATTTGTTTCAATGAAACAAAATTCGTTGTACATAAATACGGACCATCGCTATATTTGATATTGCTATTCTCTCTTACTCCTTACTATAATTAGGCGTCGGCTCTCCACACCAACGTAATAGTGCGCTCGCGAAAAGTGACGTAGTTTTTAAACCGAGGTCATTGTCTAATGTAACATAAATATCGTTGAGCGGTTACGAGTATGTTCTGCCTGGGACGGGATATATCTACACAATTTTCCCGAATTATCTGTCAATCCGGGTACACATTTCCTCTTTATTATATTAATAAAGATGTTTTATCTGCGTGCTCTCGGGAAAAATCCACGAGGAGATACAAAATCAATACTCATATTACATTAATGGACCTACAAGCTGTCACTGTCACGGTGATATTTATTCGATTATACGTATTTTGGGAAAGTACTATTCTTGGAACTAAATAATTTTCTGTTATTTATTTTATTTCAGAAAGAAAACAGTAAAAATATATGTACCTTGTTTTTATTAGAATGAGAAATAGGGTCAAATTTGTTTATTCCTTTATTCTCTCTTTTTTTCTTGCCGCACAATCGATTCACATGCATGTTCATTTAGTAGCAAAACCAGGAAAAAACTGAAAATCAGCGCTGAGCAACAGTTTCAAAACTGGAGCCAGCATTATGCTGAGTTTATTTTTTACTTGCCGAAATTTAATAATGTTTAATTTATCTAGGTCTTAAGAAGTTGTACACGGCAATAAATATTTTTTTCTTAACTTTCTTTCTTAAACAAAGAAGCTGCGATCGTAAACCTTTTTCTTTTTTACCTGACTACGGCAAAGCCAAAAGGAAGGGTTATGTTTTTGATAAGGTGAATCATTTGGTAGGCTTCGTTTTCACTTTTTTCATACCACTCGCCGGGTTTTTTCGTGTATTTTTGATCAAATATCACAATAACATAAACTCAACAATAACATAAACTAAAAATATAGTAAGCTAGATTAAAAAAAAAAACAAGTGAACAACGCAAAAACCTTCCGCAACAAATTGACAATGACACTCACACACTGACATATTTGAGTGAAGTTTGTTTAAATTTGATATTTAATTTTTAGCACAACGTCACCACAGAGCACGAAAGTTCTGTTTTACGTTTAGAACCTCTGTTTCTTAAGGCCTTTTATAGTGCACATTTTGGAAAACAATGATGCAATATCATTTTCAACGTACGACAACATACGAAACGCAGTAGCGGAAGCTGGTACTTTGCGACGCAGATAATTATTAACATGTTTTTAAATGTGTATATATGTATGTAAATTCTTTATTGTACAAAAACATAAATGACAAAAAAAGAGATACAGTGATGTACAAAGGCTAACATATCCCTTTAAGAGATCTCTTCCAGCAATTTTCTCCAGAATGAGATAAAAAAAATATGTGGGTAGTTTGTAATAATATATTCTCCAGAATTAGAATATTCTTCTTCCAGAATGTGCTCGGCATTCAACTTGAAAACATCATTAAAAAATTTAGATAAGTTTTTCATGATACTTTGATCATTTTTACACAGTTAACGGAGCAAATTTTCGGCAAAATGGCTGCTAAAATAATACATATATGTAATGGAATCACACCCTAAAACCATTATTGACTGTTACACAAAGTTAACATTACTCAACGGAACCGATACTGAGCTTTATTGGGCCGGATATTTCGTCCCTTGGGAGCAAACAAAGTAATTAAATAAACGAATTGATACTTACTGTTAGTCGTGACTGCTTTCGTTTAGAGTTTTCATTGTGCCCTTGGGAAACTAAGCGATTTTCCGGGATGAAACGAACTTTATTTTCCGGTCTTAGGAGGATTGTGCGTACCCCGCCTCAGAAAACGCTCTCCATAAGATAAGAAAACGTTTGTTTTCAGAAGTATTATATTCAGTTTTTACCACAGAGATGGTATGTCAGCTCAAAGCTCACTGACAACTCTTAAGACTATGTACCCCGCGCTTTCCATGCAAACGGCGATAACGTTTTCCATCTCTTAACCTCAATAAATAGCCATGATTTTAGTATGTTGGCATTATGTTTGTATGTTTTGATTTATTATATTTTAAATATTTTTTATAATATTGCATTACTTACTGTAGATATTACCTATATTACTCTGTAATTTGTTTTGAAAAGAGAAGAAAAAATAAGGGATAAACTGCTGAAATTCTTGCGGCGCTTCTTCTCAGCAGAATCTTCCATTTTCCGAAGTGCTGGTAAATTTAGACATGTAAAGGAGCTTATGTATTATGGTCTACTTGCAAAATAAGGTTTTTATTTTCATATTAAAAATCACGGTAACAGCATAAGGTTTAGAGGATATAAACATTACCGCCGTTTATATATCAGGATCGTAGCAAATGGAAATTCGTGGTCTCTGCCTACCCCTCTGGGAAATAGGCGTGACTTTACGTATGTATGTATGGAGAGTGTTGTGTACATAATAGTCTTAAGAGTTTCTAGTGAGCTTGAGCTGACGTCATCTCGTGTGGTAAAAACTTAGATTGGCTTTTGTTTTCAAACGACTAGATCGGAAATTAAAGTGAACTCGTACTGTCGTACGATCAGCATCATAAATACATCTCATCTATACACCTTTATGCTACTAAAAATAAGGTCGATTATTTTGACGCTATGGCTGTATTTATAATAATATATATTTTTACAGCTTACTGCACAATGAGTTATCAGAAATAACAAGCTAAAGCAACTATAGGTACACGGAGAGGGGACATTGAACTTCAGGGTTGACTTCAAAAGTATTTTACAAGCCAATTTAATCATTTTGATCTACAAACCAATAGCCAAAGTATACTTAGTGGTGGTCTAATATGAATAAAAATATTTCGACTTTGACTTTGAATAATATCAAAATATACCTACATTATGTTTGATAAATATTAGGTAAATATGGTAAAACATGCGCCAGAGGAATCAGAATTTCGAAGAATTACCAACAAATATGTTGTTAATATTTGTTTGTCCCCACCGACAATACCTTACAACAATTAAAATACATTTAAAGGCATGGAAGGTCTTTCGGTCTACACTTGCCAAATTGTTTGTAGATTAAGGGGCTTGTTCTTCTTTTTTCAGTTTTTTTACGCTCTCGGGTTTTATAATCTGTTTTGTAAATTGTACGTATGTTTCAAGTAGGTACCTACCGGTACCGTTCGTGAACGACACTAGCTCTGTAGGATCGTAGAGTATATCGAGTGAAGACTAGTTTTATTCTGAGGCTCGAGTCCCGCCACAACGTCAATTTTACGTCCTTTGTGGTGCGGGTGTCGACCAATCATCTGTCGACCTTCATGAAGCAGCAATTCTGGCCGAAAGGCGTCCCTTTCCGTTGTTTTTGCGGACGGCTGCTGGACACACCGAAACTAGGTCACATGTCACCGGAGTATCGTGCTAATTTTAAAGTTTTGTCTTCTAAATATGTATGTTAGTCTTTAAGGTATTTTTTCTACGGGCCTATGCAGGTGAAATAAATGGTTTTATAAATGGTTCTATAAATGGTTCTATTGGTTAATTGCGGACTAACCCCTTTATTTATAAAACTTTACCTATCTTTTTGAACCAACAAATGTTTTTTTCTTTTCATTCGAAGGCAAACGTCACAATCCCGGATAAAGATATAATATAACACATTGTTAATTAACATAATTTTATGCAGCGTTTAATAAGAGGGTAAATCCACAGAATTTAATTTTTAATTTACTGCACCAAAAGGCACGTTACACGATTGGATCACATGGAGAGAAGGAGGCATTTTAGTTGGATGTTGTCATGCTGACAGTGGAATCTGTCAAAATTTGCCAGTTGATAGGTTAAACGATCCGTTGTTTAAGTAAAATGTACCCGGTCGAAGCCGGGGTGGGTTGCTATTGCTACTATGTAATATTAGAAAAACTCATTGGTATGTACTTATGTAGAAGCCCTCCTGGGAATTGAACTCCGTACCTAACGATCACGAGTCCACCCTCTTCAGCTACTAAGCTACCACCGGCAACACTTTCTGTTGGTTCCTACGACTCTAGTACAGATTATGAATCTCCAGTATCGATAAATTATTACAAACTTTCGCGATTTTAACACATATTTATAACGTTATCGGGACTTTAACGCGATAAAAGTATATTGTTAACCTTAACTTCGACGTTTCGACGACGTTAAAAAAAATTACCGGGAAGACGGATATAAGCTCTTCATAATGAAATCCTGTAATCAGCAAGTGTAAGCGTCGAGATATATCTTCGGATAAATCTTTGGACATTGTAAGCATTGTGTGTCGGTGTAGTGGTATGCCGGTGGAAAATAAACAGGACAAAGTGCGGGTAGTTCGTAAAACTCGCGCGGCTGAACAGAAGTAACACTCTCCACTGCAGTCAATTCGTGACCGCGGCCGCTGTAACATGGCTGAAACGTCGAGGCAAATTAACAGTATACTTTATCGCGTTAAAGACTCAAGTATCGAGTTAAGAGGAAACAAAAGGGCCGTTTTTCCATACAAACGTCGACCCCTGTTTCCTCTCTGGATAATGCCAGTAGAGCAACTTTTTTTTCCAAAAAAATTGATACTACTATTATGCATGTCCCTACGTTTTCCTTTTTTCCATAAATTAATTATTAAAAGAGATATGAACATTCAAAAACCTAAAAAATTTGACAGATTTTCGGCTGCGTTCATACATTCAGAAAACAAATTTTACTAGATTATATAAAAAAAAGAAAAACATAGGAACACTGCCATAGCTTTTCTTTAATTTTTAATGAAAAAAGTAGTTAAATCGGTTAAGTTTTGGAGAAGGAATCAGGGGTCTACGAATCGCTGATTTTGTGTACTTTAAATTGGTATTTTCAGTCCAAGCTGCGGCTGTCTCTGTTGCGCTCTGCGGGGGAGCCTTGATAGATAGAGGCAGCAATAGATTTTACAAATACCTATTTTTCAATTCTTTAGGCCTTGGTGTTTCCTCTTAAGCGCACAAACAAAACACGCGAAAACGCTGTAAAACGCTGTTTTCCACGCTACGCTACAAAACACAAAAGAATCCATTAATCTTTACCGTTGCCACGTGTTTGCCGAGCCAATGTAAATTCGATTCGGTTTCAGTAAATACCAGATGTGAAATGACAACATTGCCTCATGTAAACTTATAAAGCTGACGTGTGCCAACTTGTTTATGGTTGCTTTACCAATATTTTACACCGATTTACATGAAATTCGGTGTCAATAGAGAAATTGAATTATGCCGCGTTTCTATACATATTTACTTCTTGTTCTCCATTATGGCGGCCGCGGGCCATGCTGTATTTTTACATGTACATTAGAATGTGTGGATGCATTTTTTTTTCTCCTTGGGAGGATTTTCCATAAGCGCCACGCTTGGCAGGCGGGTTGTCGATCGCAGTTAGATGGTTGATTTTCCCGGAGGACGCTG
This sequence comes from Ditula angustiorana, assembly GCA_963691745.1. Lineage (NCBI taxonomy): Eukaryota > Metazoa > Arthropoda > Insecta > Lepidoptera > Tortricidae > Ditula > Ditula angustiorana. The sequence goes on from OY829491.1 coordinate 475,189, forward strand.
CTGCCCGTCCCCCAGATGTTCCCTTAGTCGCCTTTTACGACACCCATGGGAGCGAATGGGGTGATGGTATTCTTAGCCGGCATCACACGGGCTGGATGCAAGCAGCACAAGACCGGTCGTTGTGGCGATCCTTGGGAGAGGCCTATGTCCAGCAGTGGACGTCTTTCGGCTGAAATGATGATGATAATGATGATTAGAATGTAATGTACATAAAACCTTCCCTAAAAAATTCTAAATAGTAGTGAAATGTACCGCCTACCATCCTGTCATCTTAAGTTGTTTGAATGAGCTTGGTTCCCAAGCGATAGACCGCCTTTTGGATGTCTATACATATTTAAGATTACCGATAATTCTGAAAAATCTGAATTCAATAAAGCATATTTGTATTGTATTTATTGTATATAAATAAATTCCTTTTCTTTCTCAGGGCATCATACGTCTCCGTACTAACGATCGTGGCGTTTTCCCTGGAGCGGTACCTAGCCATCTGCCACCCTTTGCATCTCTACGCGATGGCGGGGCTACGTCGAGCTCTGCGGATAGTGGCAGCTTTGTGGGTGTTGTCGCTGCTAGCCGCCACACCGGTGGCCATGTATACCACTATACACTACGCTGACTACCCGCCCGGTAAGTCCAAGCTCGTGTTAAGTAACTGGCCCAAATTGCAAAATTTGGCAACTAAGTGAAAATACGAGGCAGCCATCTGCCACCCTTTGCAAATGTACTCGATGGCGGGGCTACGTCGAGCTCTGCAGATAGTGGCAGTTTTGTGGGTGCTGTCACTGCTAGCCGCCACTTCTTTAGCTATCTGTCTCTGTGTGTGTGTCTGTCTGTCTGTGTCTCTCTCTCTCTCTTTCCTCTCTCTCTCTCTCTGTGTGTGTGTGTATAATTAAATAAATGTTTTGGGACCATTTTAACCAATCAACTTTTTCTCAAATTAAACAAAAAACTTGTACTATTTATGACTACTAGGCAATAGATACGCTGGTTTTGATGCTGAAAACAAGCTTTAGTAAACAATTCAGAAACAATCATTTATATGCATCATACAAATTTTGCTCCACATGAGAATCGACACCCCAATCCACAGCTTCATAGTTAAATATAGGATTACCAAGTACTTAAACGAGTGAAAAAGCCATCTTTGTGTCGATCTTAGTATGTGCCACTAGACTAATATATATAAACGTCATATATATGACAAATTAGGCTTAGTTTAGATAATAGGACTTTCTGCTATTAAGCATCCCGTCATTAGCTACGACAAGTCTTGGTAGTGGCAGATAACGCATAAGGCCAGTGCCACAGCGCAGGCGCAAAGCGGGTTTAAAAACCTAAGATATAAACAAAAACAGGACCATATTTCTAGCATTATTATTGATGATCAGATCACAGTGAAGTGAGTGATGATATACTCGTAGTGCACATTTAGGCACATTTTGTTGCAATAGTGAGAGTTTTGGAATTTGTAGAGTATTATTTAGGTACTTACTCATTGCAACATACTTTTAAGGCTTTCACTCTCTTTCCTAACAAATTAAGACGGGGGCGAGGGGAAGAAAGGGGGTGAAATTTTTTCTGAGTTGATTTGAAAAAAAGAATGTACGGCAATAATAACTGGATGGGTGCAATGCATATTGGCTTCAACAAAATTTTAGTTTTCAATTATCATTCATTGCCAGTTTTTTTCAAATCTTTATCAAATAAATTTAACCTAACCAATCCAGAGAAAATAATAATTATAGTAGAAACTCTATTACAGCTAAGAATTGATTATTCAAACGATTCATTACTATTCAGGCGCCTGGTAGAATCAAACATTTAAAAAAGCCTATATACAACACAAACACAATACAAGCTTTATACCACATTAACGATTTCACAGAATCATAGGCAAATTTAAATACATTTATCAAAAAGCCGGTCTATCGCTTAAGAGCGATCTTTATCAGACAACTTTGGGATAGAGATAAAAATTAAAACTAAAATGATAGGATGACCTATGTGGTTTACTTGCATTTTTTTTATAAGTTACTAACGCTACGCTGCCGGTATAGCAGGCACCTTAAGGCAAGCTTATCTGCAAATAATGCCCCCGTACATTTATTACTGACAAGGACAAACTCTTCGGACATGCTACACATCACTAATACGTAATGAAACAGACAGAATAGAACAATATTTATTTGGCCATAATTTCACATAGATGCATAATAAATAACAAAGAAAAGAAAAACAAAACAAAAACGCATTCATATTTGCAAAACTAAGGCTTGAAACTCAGCATATTCAATCGGCATGCCACTCTCATTTAGCCTTTTTCGAACAATTTCAATGCAGTCCCGCATTAAAATTGTTAGATTCGTTACAATACACGCGATATAAACCATTTAAATCGTTTTATTTAAATGAGGTAAATTTTGTTTGTTTCTTTGTATGTAGGGGGTAATCTCTGGAACTACAGAACCGATTCTAAAAATTCTTTCACCAATAGAAAGCTACACTATCCCTGACGGACATAGGCTACTAATTTTAGGCGAATGAAGTCACGCGAATCCGCTAGTGTTTAATTAAATTGTAATTTGTTAAACAATTGTAGTAAAAATACAGCACTGAAAAAAAGAATAAATAAATACAATACAACATTCTGCACTCAGCATGAAAACCAGTCTAAACTTATCGCTTAAATCGACCTCTTCTCTTAATTAGTAAGAGCAAGAAATGTACCACGATTTTTTAATTATCTTTTAAAATAAGAAATTATATGAATTCCACTGAAAATCTTTCCTAGAACGAACATATGTATCCAAAGCCAACAGAAGCTAAAACTCTCTCAGTAGATCTAAAGTCTGAACAAGTTACATTAACAAAATATGTGCTTTGAAACAACTATTTGTTCCAGCCAAACATCCAGTCACTAAATCAAGTTACACAACTTTTCAGGAGATTTCAGCGCAAATATTCTGAAATACAATAAATGTAGTTTTCAGTTGTTAGAAATGTATTTATTTATTTATTTATTTCTGAAACACTTAACACTAACAGTTAAACCTTACGTGCTAATGTTAACAATTAAATTATAACTATGGGTTTTAAACAATTATTATTATTATAACCGGATCGAGCTAGGCGTAGTCACCGATTCTAAGAATCTATTAGCCAATGCTATAAAGCTCCGTTCGGTGCACGAGAAAATGTCCATTTGGCGGTCACTGTCCAAAATATCATTCAGCAACATCAGTGTCCGATACAGGGCACTGAACTGACTTTGTACAACATACAAAGGCGAAGAATAATTACAAAATAAACAAAAATACATTTTCTTTGGGTCAATTAACACCAATTGACCTAGTCCCAAAGTAAGCAACGAAAGCTACTAGACAACGGACATACATAATTATTTAGATAAATAGATAGGTCCTTAAATAAATGTTACATCCAAGATTCGTGTACAAACATTCGTATTCATCATCCAAACATTTGCCCATCCCGGGAATCGAACCCGGAACCTTAAGCTTTACTAACGTCACTAACCCTAATAATATACATATAGGGTATAATTAAATTAGATCCAAATTTTACGGGGAGTTTGTACGTTAATTTTATACAAAGTTTGTATAATTTAAAGTTATTCGGAGTTTTGTTTTAATGAGGGGATATTACACACCTGTAGCTAACTAGGCCAACATAATGAAGCAAACAAAAATCACTATATTTTAATTTATTTATATGGATATTTGCATGTATCCTATACTGAAGGCAGAAAAAAGATTAATTATAATTACTTGGATTCGATTTTAATTTTTAGGTTCTGTTTTGAACGCTATAAATTTTCATAACGCTGAAGTTAGTCATAACATAATGCATTATTTTCTGAAACCGCTAGTTTCTCAGGATTGTAGTAAAACTAACTTACTTAACCTAATCCAATAGGTTCCATACAAAGATATTTTTAAAAGTCCTAAAAATATACAGTTTCAGTGTTATGACTAACGAAAATTATGACTAACAGTACATTATGAATTTAAAAAAATTTTAGTTGAAAACCAAGCCTTTATTATATTATATTCAGGCTAACAGACGTCAAAAAGCGTTTCAAAGTATCGACTGTCTAATGATTTACGATTTGATAAGAAGTTGGCGAAGTTTCCTTAATCTAAATTGAAGCGGATTATAATGATCGCGCTGTTTTACGTCTTTGACACATTATAATATCGACACTAGAAATCTGAAATGTCGTAAGGGACATTTCCCTTAATGTCCTTTACGATATTTGAGATTTCCACTGTCCATATCGGCTAGGACTAACTACGTTTTAGGTAGGTTAAAATTTTCGCTACACACACACACACTTTGTAGGTAGATAGTTTTTTTGCTATAAAACAGGAAGGCAAACAAGCAAGTTGGTCACCTGATGACAATCAAGTGATCACCACCATCCTTAAACACCCCCAACACCAAGGATATTGCAGATGCGTTGCCCACCCAGAGGGCTAAGATGGAATACCTCTTGTGCCAGTAATTGGACCGGCTGTCTTGCTCTCCACGCTGGAACACAACAGTGCAAGCACTACTGCTTAGTGGCAGGGTTAGCGAGCAAGATGGTGGTAGCGATCCGGACGTACCGTGCACTAGGTCCTACCATCCGCTAACTTTCCTCCCCTTCATTCCCTGAATGATTTTTTTTGAAACATTTGGTAGCCTTTGTCCGTCTCCGGAATCCAATCATCTCTATCCTAGAATTGATGAGATTGGTTCAGTGGTCAAGGTGTGGGAACGTAACAGACAAACAGACAAAGTTACCTTTGCATTGTTATTAGTCTGGATTAAAATGACAAACATTACCTAAGTGCCTATCGATCGTTTCCCTTGTGACTCTCGTTTATGTAAGTATGCCGAAGTTAACGTAAGTTAATATACCAAGTGGCCATACATTTGTTAGTTTCTTTGAAGGTTACTTCAATTGTTTTTTAGGGTTTCATACCTTTAAAAAGAACAAAAACGGTGCCTTTGTGGGTGAAAAAATCTTTCAACCATTACTAAAATAACTAGTTTCAATATCGTAACATTAGACATCAGTTCATGACATCTGTAGACCCTTACGGCGTTGTTACGTAGAGTTAAGCTAAATTCTGTTGCAGAACCCTCGATATTAAAGTCCACCTCACACTAACGATTGTTTTAGTTTACTCAAACTACTTAGTAAGAAAGCATAAGGTCCTACCGCCCGCAAAGTGAACAGGTAGTTCAAAAGGAGTAGGTATTTAAATTATTGTGTACAGCCGCCGTCAAACATATTGGTACAAGCAAGTTGCTAAAAAACATTTGAACACTAGGTACTCTATCTATTCCCAAATGCTTCAATGTCGTGTTTAGATATGTTTAAACGCCAAACATGCGCAAAGTAAAATGTTGTTTCTTCACGCATATTTAAGTCGAGACACGTGGAAACAATTCAATCCCATCTCCACCGTAAATTGAACTTTATTGGATTACGTTTCTTCCTTTAAAGAAAATCTTGTTTGATTCGACTTCCGGAATACGCTTAATTATTTATGGCTCATTTTTAAGCATGTACTTACTTTTAAGAAGAAATACATAGGGTGTGCAATAAAATTGGGTCAGTATGGAAAAAACAGAAGCTGTAAGAGGTTTGTTGTATAGAATGTGTTTTAAAGCTAAGTTAATCTCACTTCGTTGGAACTGCGATCCGAAGGGAATCTCTTGGACTTCTAAACTTGACTTACGAGACTTCCAAGCAGGCCACTGCACTCTAAAGCTAGCTAGCTACCTACTCTAGACGATACCCTTCCAGTAAAAAAAATGCATTTCAAATAGAAAAAAAATCTAGACAAAAAACTGATATTGAAAACACCATTAAGTAAATTTTTTGACATTCATAAGTGCTACCTGTAAGCCTAATCTGAATAAAACATTTTGACTTTGACTTTGACTTTAAGGTTTTTCCGAACGTTGCTGGTTTACACAACAAATTTGACTTATGTACAAAATACATAATTAGGTATGTATTTAGGCCAAACCGAAACAACTAGAGTTTCACACCGCACCATTAGCGTTCAATTTGGTGCTTAACACAATTTAATCTGATTATCTGAAATTATTTTCAGTTACAATTAAATGAAGAGGTTTTTATGTGTAGGTGCATTACACGTGTTTTTTTCATGGAAAACTTGTGAGTACGTAGTAACGTAGCGAGCTAACGCGCGTCGAGGAGATTCGTGCTAGGTGCACTGCATTCAAAAGTCTTTTGACTAACATGAACTCAAAGAATGTTTGTAACGAACAAGTACAGACAAGTGTGGTACTATGCGATAGTCGGCAACTTTGCTCATAAACCAGTTTCCTACAACAAACCGTAACTAAGTTATAAGGGTTCATTAGGAGCACGCGATGAAGACATACCTTCCATACCGCTATAGGTTTTATCTCGGATCGGATCTGGACAATTAACAATGACAATACGGTGCACACGGCTATCTCGAAGAGTTTGTGTATTGGGAAATTAAATAAAAGACAAAATGACTAGATGGGTTCGTTTTAGTGTTAAAAGGTGCGCTAATTTCACCCACCAACTTTTTTTTATTTATTTGAGAAAAAATCAAAACTTATGTTTTGTTCAAAAACTTGAACATTTTATCACAAACCCATTTCTCTAGTCCCAACATTCAGGGAGATGAACGGTTTTTTTATAAAATAGAAAAGGAATGAAAACGTGCAAGTAGGTCACCTGATGGTAAGTGATCACCATTGCACCGCCTATAAACACCCGCAACGCCAAACAGATTGCAGATTCATTGCCAACCCAAAGGGCTAAGATGGAATACCTCTTGTGCCAGTAATTTTGTCTTTCTTTTCACGTCGGAACACAACAGTGCAAGCACAGCTGCTTAGCGGCTGGATAGGCAAGTAAAATAGTGGTAGCAATCCGGATGGAACTTGTACAAGGTCCTACCACCAGCTTTGTTTAAAAGATTTATCGTTTCCATAGTTATTATGCTCTTCTGGTACTCCATGAATAACGTTCTCATTCTATCCTCAGGTTCTGGGAACTCGTCCCTGGAGTCAGCCTTCTGCGGCATGCTGGTCATGCCCTCCTGGTACCTGTGCGAGCTGAGCAGCCTGCTGTTCTTCATCCTGCCGGCCTTCATCATCCTCGGCCTGTACGTGCGGATGGGACTGCGGATCAGGTACGTCATGGGGTACGTATCGCAACGTTGGGTTTCATTTGTTATCATCATCAGCCTATCTTCGTCCACTGCTGGACATAGGCCTCTCCCATGGCACGCCACTGAGCACGATCCTCGGCCACTCTCATCCAGCTCTTGCCATTTGTTAGAAACTGTGCAATGATGACTTGGCGAAAGAATGACAATCTGGGACAGGGATGTTAGGAAATTATCCCGACTGGCATTGGCGATCCCTGGCTCCAAATATTGTACACGTACTGTGTTAAATATTTAAGATGTAAAAGTAACATTGTAATTTTGATTTGTTTAAAAAAATACACCTCGTTGGGTTTCTTGCCACCTTACCTTACCACCGTTTCGAAAAACCTTCTGATGAGAAGATGTACTCTCATCAGAAGGTTTTCTGATGCGGTGGTAAATTTTCTGACATTCATAATTGCTTCCTTCCTGTTGACTTTTGATTTATTACTAATAAATTGGGGTTGGGATATTTTGTGGAAAAGCCAGGTCAGGAGTACCCTAAACCGACGAGCATGTATGAAGAATGTCATGAGAGTAAGTGAAGCAAAAGTTGTATGTCATGATCGTAACAAGGGGAAATCCGTGGTTTCTGCCTACCCCTCCGGGAAATAAGCGTGATTTTATGTATGTATGTATATTGAGGTACAACATTTTGCATAACCTTTTTTAAGGCCGTTTCCAACCGAGTGTTATAAATTACGCATTGTCCGTATTATTTCATGACAGCATTTAGTTTAAAAGGAAATAAGGGAAACCCGTATAACACAAATGTGGAGTAGGCACTTGTCAATATTTCAGCCTAACGACCAATTGGTTAGCGCAGCAGCAGCCCTGCACTCCTCATCTGTCACCGTCTTATAGAGACAGATGACGGTCGTTGCGCGCTCACGCGCTCATCGGTTCAATCACTATTTATCACCTCATAGAACACTGTTTACTATAGGTTTACAGCAGTCCTATCCATTTGATTAGTACAGAGTAGTTCAATCGAGGTGGTCGATGGCTTTATATAATTAATAGATTCAAGCGTTTCTTTGAGGAGGTCCATATCAACAAACTGGGACAAATAAAAAAAAAAGTGAAAATATGTATGTAAATAATGTTACATGTACTTGTTTGTTCTTTTATGTTTAAAATTGGAACAAATTACCTTGCTACTCCGCGAAACCAAAGGTAGAGGTAAAAGTTTGATCACAGAATAAATAATAGTACTAACTTACAGAAACTTCTCTTTTACGACCGCGATTAAACAAATTCCAACTTTATTCACATGCTCAAAAAGTTTCTATTACTTTATACACCATGCGCCAGGCGGCGCGAGTCAAATGGAACGCGTCGCCCGCGCCCGCCTTTCCCCCGCTACTCCCGGCGACACGCTAGGGTTGCGCGGCATTCGTTTTCAATTGCACTGACATGGCGAGGGCGAGCGAGCGAGCGCGCGGCAAGCCGACAGCCTACTGCGATTTGCCTATGCCATAGGCAAGGCGGTCGAGCGTACCTACAGTGCGGAGTGGAACCCCCCTGGTTTGGTTTTACGCGCTTTGGAGCAAAATGCACGAAAAATTTACACTACACGAAAAATGTAACCTATAAAATATTGCGTATTGTAATGGAGCAAATCAATTTGTTCTAGTTTGTTTATTTATTTATTTAAACTTTATTGCACAAGAAATACAGAATGTACAAAAGGCGGACTTAATGCCTTAAGGCATTCTCTGCCAGTCAACCTTTGGGCATAAACAGAAAAGTTGTGGGCGGTGCGGATAGACAGTGTCCTGAGATATATAAACGAAATAAAACGATTTTTCTTTTTCATTTTTTATTTAAATTGATTTCTAAATTGCAATGCACCCACGCCGTTAATGTAAAAACTTTTCCTAGCAGAAATAAAACCATTCAACCTGTTATTTATTCAAAAAATTTAAATAACGATAAAAATTCGGGTAACCTTTCCTAAAGTTTATCGGGATGGAAATTAATAAGAGTTGAAACTTTTCTTATTAAGTTTACTTTGAATGGAACTGAGATTGAGGGTACGATCGACAGCCCAAACTCAATCATGATTAACGATAGGAAAACAATTTTGGTCCATTGCGAAGTAAAATTCACAAAATATGACGGGAACTTTATTCAGAACAAAACCAAATAATTTTGAAAATATCCGGTTCGAAGGACCAATTCACCTATGTATTGGTCCTTCGAGCCGGATATTATACACATAAAATTGGAAGAAAATCAACAAATTACAGTCTTGAATACGCTTTTTTGTTTCGAAATCATAAGTCTCTCGTAATTGCACAAGAAAAATATTTGCTCCAAGCAATCAGTGAGTTTTGCGCTACGAGTTAAATTTTCATTGTTTGTTCATCAACATTGTTTGCAGTGTTCTAATTCTGCGACGTACAGTTGACCTAATTCATTAAGCCACTGTAGATTTGAAGGACCTTTTCTCAATAGGTCTATGCTGTATGTTGGTGCAAAGTTATTACGACTGTTACTGTGGAAAGGTAACTACAGTGGTCTATATTAAACAGGATATTTGCTCGTCAAAATTCTCAAGTACGAATACTGATTCAACTCTCTTGAGTAACACAGATGCCACCACAAACTTTGTAAGTAATAGACAAATTATATCAATTTAGATTAGTTTTTTAAGTTCAGGGCCCCGCTGAAAACCAGCGCTGCTGCTTGCAGCAGCTTATGCTGAGTGGAAGGACCCCACTCAGCATAAGCTCAGCTCAGGATTTATTGGATCTTATATTTTAATAATTGGGCATGGATTATGCTCTTCAGGAATATTTTGTTTGGCTAATATTAATTATGAACGATTACATAGACGAAGATTATTTATTAATAAGGGGATAATATGAAAATGAAATGAAAATGAAAATGAAAAATTTATTTTGCAAGTAGGCCGTATAGGCTCTTTTACATGTCTGAATCTACCTAGCGCTTCGGAAAATGGAAGATACTACTGAGAAGAAACGCCGCAAGAAACTCAGCAGTTTATTTTTTTTTCCTCTCTTTTCAAAACAGATTACAGTGCAATTTATCCCAATAGTACATGGCATACACAAGTTACATAAAATAATAATAAAAAAAAACAGTAAATAGCACAGCAAGCTTTAAGCATATTGAACGTACCGGCACTAGTTAAGAATGATCCGGAGATGTATAGGGTCCCCAGATCAAAGAAATTAGATAGGGATGTATATGGTCCCTGAAATAATAACAATCAAATACTTAGTCTAAATAACTTGGAGATGTATAGTCTCTAAGGGTCAAAAAACAAATTAATTAACTTAATCTATGCTTAGCAGAGGTGTAAAACGCCTCCACGGTCAAACTGTAAATTTTATACCTTTAATAAGATTATGATGATTTTTTTATTATCAAGAAATATAGCAGCACCCCCTTCTTTAAATTTAATAGGGGAAATTGTATTAATTAATAGATTAGTGGAAGAACCCCACTCAGCATAAGCTGCTGTCAGCATTAATAATGTAATGTTTTATTGTTTTTTACGTTTAGTGGTTTTTTTGTGTTTTCTGCTGAATAAATATTTTCTTTCTTTCTTTATGTATATCGTATGGTATCGATATTTTTTGCATTTTTTTTTCTTTATCCTTCTTTACCTTCTTTACATAGTTTTTAATTTTAAAATAGGGAGAAAAACAAGCAAGTGGGTCACCTGATGGTAAGTGATCACCACTGCCTATAGACACCCGCAACACCGAGGAGATTGCAGAGGCGTTGCCAACCCAGAGGGCTAAGATGGAATATCTCTTGTGCCAGTAATTGCACGGGCTGTCTTGCTCTCCACGACGGAACACAACAGAGCAAGCACTGCTGCTTAGCGTCAGGATTATAGCGAGCAAGATGGTGATAACGATCCGGACGGACCTTGCACAAGGTCCTACCACCCGCTAACTACTCCTTAACAAGCCGCCGAATTTAATTATGAGGTAACACAGGAACGTATAGCAACTTTGTTTATTTTTTGTAATCGCGTTTTTTTTTATTTTTTCGATTATCTTTTCGTGTTTTTTTTATATACATTCAAATTAAATTTAAAATGCAATATAATGAATGACAATACAAAGAAAAGTTAGGGTAATGGCAGGACTCGAACCTGCAACATCAGCATTTCGTGCCTTGCAGCTCAAATACTGATGTTGCAGGTTCGAGTCCTGCCATTACCCTAATTTTTCTTTGTGTTGTCATTCATTATATAGCATTTTAAATTTACTTTGTTATAAACTATGTAGTGATAAAAGATAAAGAAAAACATTTAGTCAATCTCAATGATATTAATAATAATAATAATGCCTTTGAGTTGGATTCGAAACTCAGCAATGACGCTTTCAGACAGCGTTGCCAGTCGTCCCGATTTTGGCGGGACGTCCCGTTTTTTAGCCTAAAATTAAATGTCCCGCGCCGGACAGTCAGTCCCGTTTTACGGAGATACTCGACCAGTAACCTAGATGGTAGTCGTTTTTTGGCCAAGCACCGTATTTTCATTAAAAAACATATTCTATAGCTGTCTATCATCACTGTAAATATAATTTGAAACTCAAATAAGACGAAACGTAATAAAAATCTGCTGATTATTTAAGCTATTTATGTTATGTCCCGCTTTCGACGAATTAGTCCCGCTTTTTTATACAAAAGGCTTCGAAATCCCGCTTTGCCTGAAAATATATCTGGCAACGTTGCTTTCAGACTAATAAAATTATAACTAGGTATTTAATAATACAAGTAATTTTGGCAATCTCAAGCTAATCAAGTTAGTCTGCCAGTCTCTACATAACAAGAACCTTAATCATTGTCTGTCATCTACATCTACATCTAAATCTAAACTATCTAAACTAATTCACACTATTCCTGACGGACAAAGGACTTATAAAAAATAGAAGTGGCAATCGCGAAATTTTAAAACTAAGCACTGAGCAGCTAGCTTAAAATCCTACTTAAATTCCTATTAATATTACAAATGCGGGTGGTAGGACCTTGTGCAAGGTCCGCCCGGATCGCTACCATCATCTTGCTCGCTAATCCTGCCGCTAAGCAGCAGTGCTTGCACTGTTGTGTTCCGGCGTGGAGAGCAAGACAGCCGGTTTGTACGCAGGGGGTAAACTCTGGAACTAGGAAAATTCTTTCACAGATAGAAAGCAACACTTCCTGATTCAAAGATTCAAAATTCAAAGAATTCATTTGCTCAGAATACAGTTACGACAGTGGCCCGTTTCACTAAGCTACAAGTTACAATTTTTCAAGTCTAAACCGGCAACATTGGTCAATAATGGGCAATGGGCATAATGACCAATGTTGCCGGTTTAGACTTGTAAAATTGTAACTTGTAGCTTCGTGAAACGGGCCACAGGTGTTACAAATAAAACATGTCCAGTGCATTCAGCCTGCATGCAGGCGTGCAAACATTTTTGAGGAGCGATAAAAAAGTAGTCCTAAAAATAGATTAGTATGTTAAGGTAGTAAAAATAATAATAATCAAGAACAAATAAAAATTATAAAAGAAAAATAAATAATAATAATAATCCATCAAAACAAGTTTACAATTTAAGAAGGCAGTCACGATCTAAATATTTTCTTACACTATAAAAGCATCTGTCCAAAAGCCAGGTAGTCAGTTTGTTCTTAATACTATTGCCTTGAAGCATTTTTATGTCATCTGTGGCCCGTTTCACGAAGCTACAAGTTACAATTTTACAAGTCTAAACCGGCAACATTGGTCACTATGCCCATTGCCATTGGTCATTATTGACCAACGTTGTCGGTTTAGACTTGTAAAATTGTAACTTGTAGCGTAGTGAAACGAGCCACAGGTAGTCTGTTATATATCACTATGCACATGTTAAATACATTATTTCTATAAATCATTTTGTGAGCACGAGGTTGGTATAACAAGTTCATAATGTTTTGTCGGGTCTGCCTATGCATCACTTCAATTCGTTTTTTAGCAGCCTATGTATGTATGTTTGTATTTACGTATGTTCCACTGTAGTGCCTAAACGACTGAGCCGATTTTGATGAATGAGGTATTAATCGGTTCGTAATTGTAGTCTGGGTGACATAGGCTATATTTTGAAGAAATGTCGGTGTGTGTTGACAAAGATACACTGATTCCTAGGCTACTAATTCCATGCAAGCGAAGTCGCGGGCGTCCGCTTGTACTATAAATATTAACGCTTATTTGCCTAATAATAGCGGACCTTATGCGTAAAACATGAGTGAGTTACGAAATGGGTTTGTGTTAGCTTTATTTCTTGACAAAGGACTTTTCCGGGCCCTAAAAATAGATTTTTCCCTTCAATCCTTTTCTGTCCTATAAAAGCACTGTCTAACGAGCTTTTAAAAGCTTACTTCTCTTTGCATATTCACCATCTTAAAATAGATTCAGTCGACAAAATGGAACCCTAACCTGCCGTGGCATGTCACTATGACAAAGTGACGTCATAAACAAAACGTAAGAAATCTCTTACTATTTTACTTACTGTGTGAATTTAACACGGTTCTTTTGAGATTTAATTTTGTCAAAATAGAGGGCATCTTCTGACTGATTTGATGATGGTGATAAGTATTGAAAAAAGGGATGAATATATGAAAGAAACTGTTGCTAGATTGTGTAATGTTTTCGTTTTAGTTTTTAAACATTTTATTTTATTTTTTCTTTTGTTCGCATCGATTGTGTGAAGATAAATGTCTTTTCTTTTCTAATAAAATGGCGTGTTCCTTTATTAGTCAGCAAATTTTCTCTCCGCCCTAAGAATCTGCGGTTCTTCAGGATGATGGGCCACTTTGTGCTATTCTAGGCTTTCTTTTTGTCTACGATCAGTATGGATGACTGAACAAAGTGGGGAAAAAATCTTGAAAATATTGACTCCTTGGCGCATTTTTCAAAATATTTGCCTAGTGTTTTCTAAAACGTTATTTCACAACTCAAAAATGAATGTAGAAATGGCGGACTTAATGCTTTAAGGTATTTTCAACTAGTCAACCATCAAAATTTATTTGATAATTATGAATCCATTCCGTAATCAATATCGTATTTTTTTTTATTATGTAGTAAAGTTTTGTACACGCGTAGAGTCTGGTAAAGTATTAGAAGATCTTTATTGTTGCGCATTTCCGAGTCAGAATCAGAATCGTTTATTGTTTTTGCCTGTTTGAAAATGAAAAAAAGTTATTTATTGTCACATAAAATTAAGAAATACAAGAGCATGAAATTATTTAACTTAACTTATGTGCATACATTTTTGAAATAAATAAGGCTTTGCGTTTGTAGGTTTCTTGAGTTGCAGTTGCATTATTTTTTTACAAAAATAGACTTGATAAACATTTTGAAAATAAAACACAAGCTCAGTGATATACACGCATCAACTCGAGACCTTTTCTTTAGTTTATTAGTATGTTTTTAAATAATAATATGAACAATGTCAACAGCCGAGGGCGGATCCAGGATTTATTTCTTGTGCCACATGGCCGGGCGGTCGAAAAAATCAACAATAACTGTTTAAAATAAACTGGAAGTACAGTATACGAAAATACCGTAGGGGGGGGGGGGGGGGAATCTTAAATCCGCCCTTGTCGACTGCTGTCGCAGCACATGCCGTGGTGTGTCGTCTGGTGCTGCCGTCTGCAGTCTGCCGCGAGGCTCAGAATCGCACCTTTAGACAAAGAGACAACCATGTATATACCATGTGTGTACAGTCAACCAATTTGATTCATAGGCCTAGGTTGACTATACACCGCGATTCAACCCTACGCCATAAATCTGAGTCATGCCAGATTCGCGTGCGGTCCCACAGGGGAATTAATGGCCTATCCGACTTCTCGCTATTGTGTTTGTGTGTTCTACGTCACGGCGTGACGTTTTTAATTGACAATGTTCCATAATTGCTTTACTATGTAGTGTTAATCGCGATGGAGCGTTTTCGCATGATTCTCTGCTATCATTTTGCTACTCGGGATATTGCGAAAAATAGCGCAGTACGCCATTTGCTTTGGTTGAAACATACTTCACTCGCGTCCTCTACACGCGTTTCTCTTAGGTGTCTAAGTACTCCTAACTGGGCCTGTCTTCAGGACATCACCAATTTGGTCGAAGATTGGCACATTTTTAGGGTTCCGTATCTCAAAAGGTAAAACGGAACCCTTATAGAATCAATTTGTTGTCCGTCTGTCTGTCTGTCAAGACCATTTTTCTCAAGAATAGGTGGTATCGAGTTGAAATTAATTTCAATTACTTAGGTCTGCAGTCCCTTAGAGCTGCGCAAAATCAACCCTCTAAGGCAACGCAATCAAAAGATATGGCCGTTTATGCCGCATATTTCGTATATTTGCAAAAAAATCGACAACCTTTAAGGTACTTCCCGTTGAACTAGAACCATGAAATTTGGCAAGAAGCAAGGGCTTACAACATAAATAAAGGAAAAATTCGTAAACCATAAATTTGTCAATCACAAAAAAAGTGTGTTATCTTAAACGGCACTGTTACAGAGCGGAATTATTTCCAGTCAGTGAGTGGGTTCGTACGCCCTCGGTGCGCGAGTCCGATTCGCACTTGGCCAGTTTTTGATTTGAGATTAATCTATTGCATTAAACCTATTATCACTTTTCTAACAAAACGTATATTATGTTTAAACTATCTTTGATCAAATTTATATTCATAGCTATTTTATATAGATCAGGTTAGAGTAACATGATGCCATCAATCGCATACCCCGCCAAATTGGTTTGTCAGGCTTTGATGAGGAATTCCAATGTGAAATTCCTCACTCAGCAGCTCAACGTCGTCTCATTGCAAGCTCACGGTCCATTTGTTAGGTAACTCTTGAACTATCGCGTAGAAACTCAAATGGTTCATAATATCTATCGAATAGCTTGTTCAAAAAGACAAACTGTATTTTTTTTCTTTATTTTAATTAATAGATTAAGGTGTTACTTTGCGGAGGTCCATATCAACAAATAGGAAGAATTAACGGCTCAAGAGAGAAAGCTTTTGTTTCAAATTCAATTCAAATTCAAATTCAAATTCAAATAATTTATTTGTCAAACATAGGTCAAAATAGATGGTACAATGATTATATACTTGTATCACTATGCTGCGCCCAAGGGCATACAAATATCTTATAGTTAAGTAAATTCAAGTCATGCACTAAATTAGTATACCGTCTAAAAAATTGTTAAACTATCACGCATATACTCCTCCATTGAATAGTAGGCCTTATCCGCCAAAAAATTAAAAGTAGTTTTTTAAAATCATGAACATCCTCGGTCATTAATATATTCTTCGGAAGCTTGTTAAAAATCTTGGATGCCATGCCGAATACGCTTTTAGCAAGTAATGCTGTTTTGTATGGTGCTATGTTAATTTTGCCTGTTTGGCGAATACTCCTAAAAACAGGAAATTGGCTCCTGTTACATTTCACATAAGTTGAGATTTCGAATATGTATATGCACGTCAGGGTCAGTATACGTAACTTAATAAAATGAGGCCTACATGAATCGGTGGATGAAATACCACAGATCGCACGAATACACCTCTTCTGTCCCTTGAACACCATATCCCTGTCCGTGGAGTTACCCCAGAATATAATGCCATATTTTAGAGTGGAAGATACATAAGCATGATATGCCGTTAGTACAGCAGGACGATTTACTTTTTTATTTAAGTTATATAAAGCATAAGAATATCTGTTAAGTTTCTTACATATGTAATTGTTTATTTAGATATTTTGTTTACGACCTAAATTCGAAAATAATACAAGTTCAATAATTCAGTATTCAATTTACAAGACTATATAAGTCAAAAATAGCCATATCCGAACCTTTTAAGGATCTCTTGAGTCAAAACAGTATATTTTGAAATTTTAAAAACTTATATAATAATTTAGTGATCTATCTTATAAAATCACTTCACACACTAACTTCACACACTTTTTGTGTTCACTTTGTCACATACTAACCTTAGTAATAAGCCTCTGTAATTTCTAACACTGGATTAAAAGTCCGAAATAAATTATATGTATTGTTGTGTATAAAATAAAAAAAATACAAATGAAACTTCGAGCGTGTTTAGCGTTTTGCCTTTTTTCAAACAATTTACAGATGAGTTTCGTAATGCACAGTCAAGGAAATACAAACACGTACCACCGTAGAACCTAGTTGAAGAAACAGACGCATGACATTTGTATGACATTGCGTGGCGTTTAACGCGTCGCGTCATTGCGACAGGGTTTTAGAACCCTGTGGTACGTGAATGTATTTCCCCTACTGTACCTATATAGAATAGAATAGAATAGAATAGAATAGAATAGAATAGAATAGAATATTTTATTTTGCCAAAATGAAAGGTACATTCCTTAAAGATTTACATACAAAGTTATTTAACTTACACTATGTAACTAAGGTTTACCAGCGGCTCTCACACTAGGTCGAGCCTGTGTCGTGAGAACCAGACAATTTGCCGAGAGACAATAACTAGTGCAAGATACGTTTTTACAGAGCAGAGACTGTTGACAAGCATAAAAACACAAAAAACACGAAATCGCAAAAAACAAAAACATTATAATTACTATGGCTTTTTTTCTTCTTCTTAAGTACTAAAACTAGGTAACCAGGGAAACTGCGTGTGTGTGTGTGTATGTGTGTGTGTAAGTGAGTGTGAGTGAGTGTATGTGTGTGTATGTGTGTGGACTGGTTAGACCACAGTTCTAAGCAGACATAAAAAAACAAAACATATGTAGAAAGAATGAACGAAAAAGGACAGTATTTATAGATACCTCGTTTCTCGCATACGGTGCAGCAAATGTTTTGGTCGATTAGCTTCGCTCACGACTCGTTACGAGTCAATGGCTGCCCATATCAGTTCTTCACAGTTGGTTTTCGAGCAGTATTTTTCTTTAAAATTGTATGCTTTGCTTTTTATTTTTTGCTTATATTAGCGCCCTAGGTTCCACTTTAGACAAAGGAATGCTAACTAGGTTGTAGCTTTAATGAATATGTTGATTAAAATTTAAAATAACAATACTTTCTTCGGAAATATCAAAAAAGTACCGTGAAAATAGATGTCGTTGTTTGTTACAAAAGGGAATGTCAAAAAGTTTGAATCTCGCGGCTATTGGTGATGTTTTTAACGCATTCGCTACCATAGACATAAGAGAGATCTCTTGACGGCCAGATAGCCTAGTGGTTAGTGATCCTGACTACGAAGCTTGAGGTCCCGGGTTCGATTCTCAGGTTGGGCAAATGTTTGTATGATGAATCTGAATGTTTGTACTTCAGTCTTGGATGTTATTTGCATTTAAGTATGTATTTATCTATATGTTTATCCGTTGTCTAGTACCCATAGCACAAGCGGCTTTGGTTGCTTAATTTGGGACTAGGTCAACTGATGTGATATTTATTTATTTATCTCTGTGTTCGTTACGAAATTCATAGGTAGAAATTACTAAATCCTCGAGGGGAGAATTGGAACTTTTTATTCCGGACGGTCATATAGAGAGGTATCGTCGGAAGGTATGCTAGACTCTAATAGCTTACCGTCGTACTTTTTCTCAGACAAATGATAGGAATATTTATTTTTAACAAAGTCTGTTTCGAAGTGAAATTCTAAACCAACCAGTAAATATAATATTTGAATTGTTGACCACCGTGCCCGCTCCGATGTATTTGACGCTGACTGTATATCTTTTGTCTGGTACCATTAGCAGCTTTAGTTGTTTAATTTGAGACTAAGGGGTCATTTACACGAAGCAAGTTCTCGTCACGAGTTGCATTACATTGCTCGGCTCGATCAATCGATCGATCGCATCATACCTCGGTAGCTCGCAATTTAATGCAACTCGCATGCGAGATCTCGCGCCATGTATACAAATGGCCCTTAAGTCATTGGCGTAAATTGTTTATTAGTATAAGTATTTATTACCTGACTACGGCAAAGCCAAAAGGAAGGGTTATGTTTTTTTATGTAAGGCTTAGGTACTAGAATAATAGAGATTATCGCAAAGATAAATGGGACCTTGTATTCGAACCCAATTATCAATGTTTCCATTTAGCTTAATTTCATTCCATTTAAATTTCGAATCCTTGCGTTATTACCCAATTTTTGCGTTATACCGATATTTTTTGTGACACAATTTAACTTTTTATAGGGTTTTGTCATATACTGCCATTCCCGGTATTACAATATGAGCCATAGCTTTTATTAATCGTCATATGGCAGACGGGCGGGTTTTAATTTGTTTTGTAATCCTGTGTCGCGCCGCTTTATAAACCTCAAATATTAATAACGCATACCATGTGTATTGTTTAGAATAAGGTATTATTACGTTGTTTTTCTATTTACAAAATTGAAAGAATTAGTTGATAGAAGAAAAACTAGTTTCTTATAATACATACCTCACTGCCTAGTAACTTGAAGAAGTACTGGCTTGACTTTTCTTGACTTTTCTTAACTACCGGATACTGTGTGTCCTTTTGAGTGTATAATTATATTCTATCTATAGGTTTATGTTCATTGTATGCGTAAGTGTGTTTTTTTTACATGTATTTTTGTATATGCATATATTGTTTTGTGTTTATTATATTTATTTGTTTTCTTTTGCCCTATCTACTCTTTTGTGTGTCTACTCTCGACTCAAATGTCCTGTCAATCGCTCAAAGTTTAACTGGAAGAGATCCCTTAAAGGGATAAGTTCGCCTTTGTACATGTTACTTATTTTCTTGTAAATTGTTATTTTTTATTATTATGTGCAATAAAGAGTTTTACATACATACGAGTAGTAAAATTACAGTGGACAAAGCTCGTCGATTTTTTTAATATATTCCTCATAGATTTGTCAATATTTGCAATTTAGGAGTTTCATAACAAACAATAAAGCGTGAATATTTTAGAAACTATAAGTAAAGTAAAGTAAATTAAATTAAACTTTTTGGACAGCTAAAAACAAAATTGATTGAAATCTCACATGACCACAGGGCTGGTGCATTTCTTGGCCAACGCATTGGCATTGCGATCCAACGCGGAAATGCAGCCAGCCTCATGGGCGCTTTACCGCAGGGGACAGACTTGGGAGATATTTGTACATAATTCAGTTTTTGTATTTTTTATTAGGTTCAGTTATTCATATTTCACTTGTATTCTAATAATTATGTTACTAAAATAAAATGTAATATTGTTAATAAAATCAAAACATACAAACCTGGTCCTAGGGCATAAAAGCAATATAAAAAAAAAATCATGCCTATAGGTTAAGGTTTAGAGGGTGGAAAACGTTATCGCCGTTTGTATGGAGAGCGCTGGGTACGCAAGTCTTAAATTGTATGCGATTTCCCATGAATGACTAACAGGTTTTAGCCAGTTTTAGTCATAACTGTAAGCCATATACTTTGGTGGATATTTTGTCTTTTCTGTAAGGAGTCCGTTCACAGACAAGTCTAAACTCCACCGAAATAATCCAGTGTACAGTCAAGGAAATTGAAACACGTACCACCGTAGAACCTAGTCGAAGAGACATACGCATGCCATTTGTATGACATAGCGTGGCGTTTAACGCGTCGCGATTGCGATAGGGTTCTAAGGTGGTACGTGAATATATTTCCCGTACTGTACTTAATTACATGCAAAGTCTGCAGTTTATGCTGAATCAGCACCTTGTAACGTTCATGCCGTGACATTGAGTCTAATTTATAATTTTTTCGCCGACTGCCGCCAGAAGGAGAGTTATTATTACTTTTATTTTGTGAATAATTCCAGTTCTTTTTGCCATGGCAGATTATTTAAGTCTAGTTTTTATCTATCATGCGGTCCCTTAGGACATAGCAGATTATTTTCAGACCTAAATTTGGGTTGAGATCCTCCAAATACTTTAAGCTCGGCATAGTAATGCCCTAAAGGTAAAATACATTTAATATTAAAGATGCGGGTCAAACACAAAGTCATCTTTGAGGTGAACCCTCAAGGTAAATCTCTAAGAGAGCTTTTCAGTTAAATTATGATGTTATTAGAGACGGTTACTCAAGGTTTGATTTTAGTGTTTCTTGCCTTCTTAATAGGAGTGTGAATCCAACGCCCCCGCACACAAACGACGATAACGTTTTCCACCCTCTAAACCTTAACCTATGGCAATGATTTTTTGTTTTGTTGTCACTATGCCTTAAAACTAGGTTTGTATGTTTTGAT
Source organism: Ditula angustiorana (assembly GCA_963691745.1). NCBI lineage: Eukaryota > Metazoa > Arthropoda > Insecta > Lepidoptera > Tortricidae > Ditula > Ditula angustiorana. The sequence goes on from OY829491.1 coordinate 496,621, forward strand.
TTTTTAAATATTCTTCATAGATTTGACATTATTAATTTGCATTTTAGGAGTATCATACAAAAAGAAAACCGTCAAATTTTTCGAAACTATTAAGAATATTTAAAAAATCAAAACATACAAACCTAGTTCTAAGGCATAATGACAACGTACAAAAAAATTATGGCTATAGGTTAAGGTTTAGGAGTGGAAAACGTTATCGCCGTTTGTATGGAGAGCGGTGGGTTCACACTCCTCTTAAGACAGGTAGGGCCCGCTGAATTTGAGCCGCCCGTCCATGGTAGCACCGTCGTCTTTTTTAGGGTACCATAATGAACAAGGAACTCTTATTGTTTCGCCATGCCCGTACGTCCGTCTGTCCGCAGCTTAGCTCAGAAACTCTTAGTACTAAATGGATGTAATTTGGCATGGATATACTTATTAGTCACGTTGTTAAAGTGGTAAGGTACCGCCTCTACACGTTAAATTGGGAATGTTTTTTCTCGTCTACCTCAAGCTGTGGAGTGTCGTGTGTACCTATCCAAAATATTGCTTTATTTTTTTTGTGTGTATTAACTATAAATTTATGATTTTCGGATTTATTCTTTCATTTGTGCTGTGAGACCTTCTTTCTTGCCAAATTTCATAGTTCTAGGTTTTTGAGTGCCTTGCGAATGTATGAAACATGCGGCATAAACGGCCGTATCTTTTGATTGCGTTGACTTAGAAGTTTGATTTTTTCACGGCTCTAAGGGACTCCAGACCTGAGTATTTGATATTAGTTTTAACTCAATAACTCCACGCGTTCTTGAGATAAATGGTCTTGACAGTCAAACAGACAACAAAGTGATAAGGGTTCCGCTACGTTTTTCCTTTTGAGGTACGGAAAATAAAGAATTCGTTTGTGAATTATTCAGTTTTAAAGTGCTAATTTTTGTCAGAGTCAAGTTTCCTCCCCATGCCAGCTAAATGAGTTTTTTTGCATATGTGAAAAACTTCACGGTAGTTAACGTGTGGCGGTGGCCAATGTAAATGAAAGTACTTTGCCTTTAATGCTAACGCACCTTCACTATGCATCAGATGAAGAACCTCTTCGTTGGAGAGGCTGACAAGGAGCTGTCTTAGCAACCGCTGTAACAGCGTTGTCAATATATTGCAGAGCAACTAATTTCTTTTCTGATTTTCTTTCTACTTTTCTGCCTACTGTGTTTATCGCTATATTAAACCTGCTAAAGTCTTAACTTAAGGCTTTAGGCTATAGGTTTTTTTAGGCTTCTTAAAGCCTTATTCATTTGGAGTCAGAATCGTAGATACCACAAACGAAGTTAAAAGGCAAACTATCACAGCTAATTAGGCTTTTTTTTTAACAGCAGGAAGGCAAACAAGCAAGTGGGTCACCTGATGGTAAGTGATCACCACCGCCTATAGACACCTGCAAGAACAAAGAGAGTGCAGATGCGTTGCCACCCAGAGGGCTTTACAGGTTTATGAGTAATAGTCGACCAACTTATAATAGAATAGAACAGAATAGAATAATGCTTGCGACTACGGAACTCTACATTGCGCGTGGCCGACGCGCACTTGGCCGGTTTGAAATGAAATACTGAGGAAAATTAGCATGTAGGTTGCTGGTCGTAACCCATGAGGCCTAAGGGAATCTGCAGCGATCAGCAATTGCTGAACTGTTTCCCAACTTTAGGTCCTCCCCGTGGGTCATTGGATCTCTCTCACCGTACGAAACGCAGTAGTAAGCTACCATTTCCTGGTATTCTGTGAAAGTGTGGCACTACCCAGGACCGGCCGGCCCATCTGTACTACAACCAGCAACTGGCTATAGTGTGGCCAAGGGCCAAAAATCCACGATATTGTATTCTTATTAAATAATCAATATCAGTTACGTAACGGTTTGGTAACGCTTCATACCGTTTTTTCAGGATTTATCGTTAAGAAACTGATATTAACTGTTGTAGTAAAACATTTTTGATCTTGACTTATTAAAGCATGGGTTATATACGAAATAAAAATTGTAATGACAACACAAAGAAAAATTAGGGCAATGGCAGGACTTGAACCTGCAACATCAGCATTCCGTTTCCAGTTTCGCCACACTGCCGCTGCCCTACCCTGCGAATTTTTCAATGTGCTTCGTCTTACGGTCAATACATTATTGATTTTAAGGGTGCAACTACCCTCGGTGTCATTTATATGAAACTTTTTAATAAGTTATTATATTTAACTGGGTACCTTTACTACCGTCAGCTGACGAGAGATGGCGCCGTTTTGTTATTAAATTTTGTAACCGAAATTTCTGGAAAACGCAAGGCACGGAATGCTGATGTTGCAGGTTCAAGTCCTGCCATTGCCCTAATTTTTCTTTGTGTTGTCATTACGATTTTAATTCAATAATTTTAATGTTGAAAACATTTAAAAATAAAAAATCGAAAGAAATTTCAGTTACAAAATTTATATACGAAATTTAACATCAATTATGAATGATTCTGATGACAAAGTTTTTGTGGTTCCATTTATATTATGTTGCCTTTCTGCCATTATTAATATTAGCTGGCTTTTGATTCATCTTTTATTCTGTTTACATACTTTTGTTGAAATATTACTTTGTGATGAGTTTCTTCCGTGTTCAAACGTTGTTTTGTGTTTGCAAAGTAAACAATAACGTAGGCAATATTAATGTTTATCGATTTGTTGCGTCTTTAATATGATTACTAACAGAAATTAATTGTAAGATATATCAAGGTTTTTAATACGTTTTACGCGATAGGAGAGTTTGTTCTTGTTGTCAAGAACAAACAAAAACATATAATCATATTCATATTCATCTTTATTCATCAATAAATTAAATTAATACAGATTATATAAAATTAAGACAAATAAATTGTCATGTCAAAATGCAATTCATTACATTAATACGACAAACATAACAAATTCAGTTAAATTATAATAAAGCCACATATATTTTACAGTTATTAAAGTTTATTTTTATGAAATAGGAAGGCAAACAAGCAAGTGGGTCAACTGATGGTAACTGATCACCACCGCCTATAGACACCCGCAACACCAAAGTGATTGCAGATGCGTTGCCAACCCAGAGGGCTAAGATGGAATACCTCTTGTGCCAGTAATTACTCCGGCTGTCTTGCTCTCTACGCCGGAACACAACAGTGCAAGCACTGCTGCTTGGCGGCAGGATTAGCGAGCAAAATGGTGGTAGCAATCCGCAAAGTATTTGTTTACCGAATTTTATTGGAATCATTTCAATGGTTTTGCTAGAAAAACGTACAAAGCAGACGGAATTATTCATGAATGTATGATATTGTAATAGGGCCTTCACGGTAACAGTTTGGAACACTGTCCGTTTTTATAAATGTTTAATTTTGAATTTGTTAAGGAAGGTAGAAAGGACGGTTCCAAACAGGAGTCTCGAGGCAGAAGCCTTAGAGACAACACGTGTTTCTAATAATAAACTAAAGAGTGAAAAGTTATTGTTTTACTGCCTGCAAATAGTAGAAGGCTCCCCGTCGAGCTGTACCACCCGCCACAATATTATTATTTATTACTGTGTAAGGAAAACCTCTAAATTCACCGGATGAACTCTGTAATCTGTAAGTTTGCTTGAACCAGTTTGTGGGATTTAGAGGAATCCGATGCCAACGTTGTTACAATTTAGGAGCCGTGACCAGGATTTTGTCTAGCAAGGAGAGACAAATGAGCACCAGCAACAAATTGGTCCCCATAAAAAACGCAATAACTACTGGTTTGGGTACTACTCCGATCAATTTGTACTGCAATTAACAACCATTTCAAAAATTCCATGCCTTATGTTGTTACAATTTGGTGCCGTGACCTGATCGTTCTAAAAAGTGCATTGATTAATCTAAATAAGGATTTGAATTGTGCGTGTCAGGCCCAGGCCCTAAGCAGTTATAGTTGGCACCAATAACCTTGGTTGATGCCAATTTCAAAAGCACAGAAACTTCCAGACTAATTGTTGTTGTTTTAATGTTCTCTAATGACACAAATAACTCAGTTAAATCACTATGGATATGTTTTAATACTACCACGGTAACTACATAATCAGGCGCGTATACATAGACAATGCAAACCCGGTGTTTTCTTAAGCAATAACCGGTTTTCTCTTAGAGAATAATCAGGTTTGCAATATTTGCGTACACAGCATCATAGGCTGGAGAGGGAGGGGGGTGTAATGCTACCAATAGATACTAGATTACAAATCGTGCTAGTGTCTTTTGACTTAGGTTACACGCTCATTCTGTCGTCAGTTCAGTCCATCATTCTGATCAGAATGACTAGAGAATTACCGTGTAATCTGTCTCGTGTCGTGTCAGTCTGAACTGATCGTAGCCGTGTCCGTTTGTCATCATTCTGGCATCAGTCAAAACTATACCGGAATGATAGACTGAACTGACGCCAGAATTAGCGTGTAACCGAAGTCTTATTCTTTTAATTATCCACTACCCTCTTCCTTAAATGTCTATGATAGAATTTCGGCATTACTGTCCTGCTCACTTCGCCTTGATTCTGTCACTGCATCCTGCTCACATTGTTTGGCATTATACCAACCGTTCTCTATATGGTTTTTACAGGTCCGACATTCATAAGTGCTTTCTGTAAACCTAATCTGAATAAATATATAGATATTTTGACTTTGACTTTGAAAATCTAAAGCCTTATACCGTTACTAATATAATTATCTGCGGGTGGTAGGATCTTGTGCAAGGTCGGTCGAGATCGCTAAACCATCTTGCTCGCTAATCCTGCCGTCACTGCATCCTGCTCACTTTGTTGGCATTATACCAATCGGTCTCTGTATGGTTTTGACAGGTCGTCATGCAGCAACTCGGGGAGCCCCGGGACCCTGAACGGGGTGAATGGAAGCGTGCATGGTGAAGCGAGACAGGCGCAGTCAAGGAAGACCATCATCCGGATGCTAGGTTAGTAAAATCTATTGTATCCCCTTGTTCTTAAAACTTTACCAATCTCTTTTAACGACAATATGTTTTGTTCCTTTCATTTGAAGACAAACGTCACACACAATGACAGATAAAGTCGACACATGTTTTAAGTAATGTGGGTTTACAGAGCGTTTATGAATTTAGGGAAGTTAGTTTTTAATGGGATGGGTAAGACCTCGGCGAACGTGCTTTGATCAAATCGGAGACATTCTGGAGAAAGCCCAGGTCAGGAGTAAAATAATACATTTGTCATTTAACATGCAAGTCGGATGACAATCTATTATTATGAAATAAAAGTTTCAGCTCAATTGAACACCTCCAAGGAAAATTAATAGAAAGAATAAACATTAGTTGTAGAGCTGTACCATAGAGCTCGTTGCACTACAATTAGCGCATTAACTGTCACGGAGTGCTACGTGCTACGCTCGTAGCTCGTAGCCAGGGTTTTCCGCTTTATAGCGAAAATCCTCTACGAACAGAAAAGACTACGTGGATCGTGGTAGTACCACTCCCCTAACCGACCTAAAGTAGCAATGCGTTACCTTATCTTCATTTTTCACTCTGCATGTGAATATGGCTTAAATTAAAACATTATATTTAATCCTTCAGGAACTGGACTGTTACATTTAAATTGAGCTCATCACCCGGGCCCAAATTCATAAACGCGACAGCCGACAGGTGACAGTGACAATTCGCCGTACATTACTGCGTCGATAAGTAACACTACAGACTTAACTTCATAGAGGGCAAGCAATGAATACCGAATTGTCATTGTCAACTGTCGCCTGTCGCGTTTATGAAATTGGCCCCTGAATAACTCTTATATTAATACTAGCGATCTAACTCGGGTACGCACGGGTGCAATTTTAATAATGAAAACGTTATTAGAATGTGTTGTATATAATAGAATAGAATAGAACCATTTATTTCAGGCTGCATAGGCCCATAGAAAAAATACTTTAAGGACTAACATACATATATTTAAAACAAAACATTAAAATTAGCACGTTACTTCGGCGACGTGTGACATGTTTCGGGGTGTCCAGCAACAGTCCGCGAAACCGACGAAAAGCAACACCGCCACTGTCAGCGAAAACGTTCTAATTTTTTTTATAAATGACAAAGAAAACGGTATCACAATTCGTTGCGTGGTTTAGAAGGATTAAGCGGTTGAAGTTATAAGGAGAAGCAGGAATGTATAGCGAGTTTGTTATGTACTATGTTAATTTTTTATGATAATTATGTAAACGGTTGGCATTTAAAACAGTGCTTCCGTAAACAAAGCATTAAAAGTGACATTTGCTCCGTATTAAATCCAGGCTAAGTAATAACTCGAAAAATGGTTTTTGAGCCTTTATAATGAATTCATTAATATTCGTCCCATTATTATCAGTATCGTACGTTTCATATTCGTTACATGACTATTTCGTACCTTGAATTTAGGAAAATATAATATGAAATAAATATTTTGCAAGTAGGCGACATAGGGTATTTTACATGTCGGAGTCTACTAGCGCTTCGGGAAATGAAAGATTCTGCCGAGAAGAAATGCCGCAAGAAACTCAGCAGTTTATCCGTCTTTTTTCGTCTCAGTTGGGAACTCTGATAGTGATATCATACAAATAATATTACGCAGAAAATAAAACACTCTGATTTTATTTCACCAAATACAGTCAATGATAAAAATAAACTACCTACTCGCCCCGGGTCGCACAGATGCAATTTGCTAACTAAAACCTATAAAAAACCAATATGTATAATACCTGTGGCCCGTTTCACGAAGCTACAAGTTACAATTTTACAAGTCTAAACCGGCAACATTACGCCCATCGCCCATTGCCATTCAAAGTCAAAGTCAAGTCAAAGTCAAAATATTTTATTCAGATTAGGCTTACAGGTAACACTTATGAATGTCAAAAAATTTACCACCGGTTCGGAAAAACCTCTGATGAGAAGATACCGGCAAGAAACTCAACGAGGTGTAATTTTTTTAAATAAATCAAAATTACAATGTTATTTTACATCTCAAATATTCAAAATTTGATCATTATTGACCAATGTTGCCGGTAATTTGGTCATTATTGACCAATGTTGCCGGTTTAGACTTGTAAAATTGTAACTTGTAGCTTAGTGAAACGGGCCACTGGCGTAAAAATCACTAAATAACTATGAAAACCGTATCAAGTTGCGTGGTTTAGTACGAGTAAGCGGCCGAATGTATAAAGACAGACAAAGGCAGATGGCGACGTTGTTTTATACTATGTAAAGGAAATATAAATATAAACGGAAACGAATTATTCATAAACAAATTTCAATCACAAGAATAATATTTCATTTTCATGCAATGATTATTCTTTAGGACTTAAAATTAAATTACATTAGCCGCTACCAAAATAAAATACTCAAATAAACATAAGTACAATAACAATACAATTTAATGGAATAAATGGGTTTTGGGTCACGCAAACGAAGACCCACCTGTCGCTGTCTCATAGAGTTAGGCATTGTTCTTTATAAGCTTTATAAAGATTTCCGATACAGATAAAATTTCCCGTGTCTCAAAATTATGTGGTATTAAGAACTAATAGAGATCTCTCGACATCTGGCGGGTGTTATGCCTGGGGACTTAGGAGCTTTCTAGACTTTTTGCAGGTGGTAGTACCTTGTACAAGGTCCATCCGGATCACTACCACCACCTTGCTCGCTAATCCTGCCGCTCAACAGCAGTGCTTGCACTGTTGTGTTCCGGCGTGGAGAGCAAGACAGCCTGTGCAATAACTGGCACAAAAGGTATTCCATCTGAGCCCTCTGGGTTGGCAACGCATCCACAGTCTTCTTGGTGTTGCGGATGTCTATAGGCGGTAGTGATCACTTACCATCAGGTGACCCACTTGTTTGTTTTCCTTCCTAAGTAAATTATGCTATAAGTAAGCAGGTACTTTATTTCAATTTTACCTAATAACTTCCTTTTTAAGTTTATTCCGGCAAATAAAGGTGATGTTTTTTTTAATTTTATTTTTATACAACATAGGAAGGCAAACAAGCAAGTGGGTCACCTGATGGTAAGTGATCACCACCGCCTATAGACACCTGCAACAACAAAGAGAGTGCAGATGCGTTGCCAACCCAGAGGGCTAAGATGGAATACCTCTTGTGCCAGTAATTACACCTGCTGTCTTGCTCTCCACGCCGGAACACAACAGTGCAAGCGGCAGGATCAGCGAGCAAGATGGTGGTAGCGATCCGGACGGACCTTGCACAAGGTCCTGCCACCCGCAAAACTGTGCTACTGGAAGTAAACAAACGGGGTTGGAGATACGGAGGAATTTAATTATGTGCAACAACAAAGCGCACATTCGTATAATGGGCAGAATTTCTTTATTACGTCGCGATTGCATGATAAACACGCGTTTCTGCCACTTCCGCATACCTCACGTACAGACAAATAAAAGGAATTGGGTCATACACAACCATACGAATCTTTATCTTTTTTTGTATCTTAATTATAGTACTAGCTGTGCCCGCGACTTCGTTTGCGTGGAACAGTGTCTTTGGGTAGCATTTTTAGTTAAATTATTGTAATCGAAATGATTTATTGTAATTTTTTTTAGATTTTTCTTTTTGTATTTTTTTTTACATACAAATTAAACAAAATAATTTAAATAATTTTTTTTTAACAACAAAAGGCGTCATCTCTCGTCAGCTAACGGGCATTCATAAATGACCAAGTTGAATGAGATAACTTGATTAAGTTTCTCATAGATGACACCGAGGGTAGTTTTCCCAAAGAACAAAAATATAAATAATGTAATGACCGTAAAGACGAAACACATTGAAAAATTCGCAGGGTATGGCAGCGGTAATGTGGCGGAAACTGGAATACGCAAGGCACGGAATGCTGATGTTGCAGGTTCGAATCCTGCCATTACCCTAATTTTTCTTTGTGTTGTCATTCATTATATAGCATTTTAAATTTAATTTGCATTTTTAGTTATTTAGGCTAATTATTTTTCAAAAAGACACACGTAACTTTGAATGCCATATTTATTTATATCGAGTCAACAGCCTGAAATATAAATTTCAAGCTTCTAGCTCTAAAAATGACGATACTTCCATAAAATTTTTCATCCCCCCCTTTCAACACCCACAACCCTTTTTTCGCATTAAAAGGTAGCCTATGACCTTTCTCAGGCTTTAGAGTCTCTAGACTATCTGCGTACCAAATTTCATTTAAATCGGTTCAGTAGTTTTGGCGTGAAAGTGCGACAGACAGACAGACAGAGTTACTTTCAAAAAGTCAAAAGTCAAAATGTTTTATTCAGATTAGGCTTACAGTGGCCCGTTTCACTAAGCTACAAGTTACAATTTTACAAGTCTAAACCGGCAACATTGGTCTGAATGTCAAAAAATTTACCACCGGTTCGGAAAAACCTCTGATGAGAAGATACCGGCAAGAAAATCAACGGGGTGTAATTTTTTAAATAAATCAAAATTACAATGTTATTTTATCTACACACATATCATAAATGCTTAATAACGCGTTCAAAAACCATAGAAAATGACCAGCATTATTACAACCAATGTTATTATAAGAATTTTCTTGTCTGTGGTAGTAGGTAATCTGTTCTTTATTGGGTAGTATGGTAGTATCTCTTAGTAGTCTGTGTTTATTGGTGATCACATTACCGATATCTCGTGACGTTATGAGTTTAAATTTGGAACAGCTGTCAAAATTCAAGTTGGTCTCTATTCTAGTATCCATAGCTATTAAAACAGTTATCGATACGAAACGTCAACTCAGTATGATTTTTTAATTTAAACGCACGACATTTGATCTCGAGTGACATGACAATAGGGCCTCAATTTTTTTGTCTATGATTTAAAAAAACGTTTGTCTTGACGGATAAAACGAATTGCCGCCATACTTGTTTGACACTCGTTTGTTGGTTTTTTGCTGTTACGGTTTTTTGCAGTTATGATATGTGTGAAGATAAAGTAATGTATGCAACTGTATATAATTAGGCCTTAAAACACTCGTGTGATCCTATTATGAAACTCGCTGACGCTCGTTTCATAAAACCACACTCGTATTTTAAGGTCTCTCATTATATAGCAGTTGCATAAAATACTATTACATCTCAAATAATTAAAAAAATTACAATTTAACACAGCAGGTGTACAATCTTTGGAGTCAGGGATCGCCAATACAAATCGGGATCATTTCCAAACAACCTTCCAAACATTTATTTCGCATTTATAATATTAGTAAGGACTAGCGGACGCCCGCTAGTAGCCAGTTTACTCCTTCTAAACCTAGACATAAAAGGACAGGCAGGAACAGATAGCGACTTAGTTTAAGAGGAAACACAAGGGCCGTTTTTCCATACAAACGTCGACCCCTGTTTCCTCTCTGGATAATGCCAGTAGAGCAATTTTTTTTTCCAAAAAATTGATACCACTATTATGCATGTCCCTACGTTTTCCTTTTTTCCATAAATGAATTATTAAAAGAGATATGAACATTCAAAAACCTAAAAAATTTGACAGATTTTTGGCTGCGTTCATACATTAAGAAAACAAATTTTACTAGATTATATAAAAAAAGAAAAACATAGGAACACTGCCAAAGCCTTTCTTTAATTTTTAATGAAAAAAGTAGTTAAATCGGTTAAGTTTTGGAGAAGGAATCAGGGGTCTACGAATCGCTGATTTTGTGTACTTTAAATTGGTATTTTCAGTCCAAGCTGCGGCTGTCTCTGTTGCGCTCTGCGGGGGAGCCTTGATAGACAGAGGCAGCAATAGATTTTACAAATACCTATTTTTCAATTCTCTAGGCCTTGGTGTTTCCTCTTAATACTGTGTAAAGACCTGCCCCGGCTTCTTACGGGTATTCCGGTATACATTTAAGAAGGATATTTTTTCAGTGTTATTCAAAGAATAATTCCTGCTCGTGGACGCCCACTGAACAAAAAATGAAAACAATGATTGGGTAATTTAATATGCTTAATAGTTTTATAATAAGTTTTGTGTATGAACTATGGGCTGGCAGTCAATTTATAAGTTATATTGTGGTGCCTAGGGCGGTACCTATACCTATAATTTATGGGTTTTGATTGTGATGGGGTGCAGACCTCACCACACGGTTAATTGTGATTAGCAGTAATTAGTTTTAAAACGCTAAATTTTATCGCAACTCCAAGATACTCGGGTTACAATGTTATAATAGTTACATTTGATTTCGTTATTTAGTTCATTAAATCTACTGTTTATGCAACACTGTCAGTGTCACCGTGTCGTCCCTCCGGCGGGACAGGGCCGCGGCTTGGGTAGCGCCCTGTGGCCCGTTTCACGAAGCTACAAGTTACAATTTTACAAGTCTAAACCGGCAACATTGGTCATTATGCCCATTGCCATTGGTCATTATTGACCAATGTTGCCAGTTTAGACTTGTAAAATTGTAACTTGTAGCTTAGTGAAACGGGCCACTGTTGTCGTCGGCGCTGCGACGCGTTGTGTTTGGTGTTTGAGTCGGTGGCATTGTATTGCAATATCTAAGTATTCTCTTTGCCGGTCTTTGCCTGATTTGGACACTTTTCACTATATCGCTAAAATGTAAATTATCAATGGATAACTGTTATTGGCCCTAGAGGATATAAAAAAAAGTAACATTGTATATTTGTTGCTGTTGTTGTCCTAAATATAAATAAAATAAAATAATCAGGATGTAATGTATTTTTCGATCGTATGACAAAGGGATAAGATTCAAAAGTGGTCAAGCAATTACTTGGTCGACTATACATAAAAACCTTCTGTAAAAATCTCTAAATGACAGAGAAAACCGTATCAAAATCCATTGCTGGTTTAGAAGGAGTCAACAGCTGAAGGCACGTGGACAGACAGGAATGAATAGCGAATTTGTTTTTATTGTGTTAAAGATTCGTATTTTAAAATAAATTGCGATGAATGAATGAATGAATGAATGAGTCGTTTATTCACAAGAATATATGGTTTATTTGAGTAAACATAGCGTAACTAATCCTAATCCTACTAATATTATAAACGCATAACTAATCCTACTAATATTATACAAATATTACATAGCTTGAGGTTCCGGGTTCGATTCCCGGGAGGAGCAAATGTTTGTATGATGAATACGAATGTTTGTACCCGAGTCGTGGATGTTATAATTATGTATTTAAGTATATCGATACCTTGGGGCTTAAAGGGCGTAAACGCCAAAAGGCGATTTTTCAGTACAGCCAAAAAACTAAAAAAAAAAAATTTTTCTTTGTATATTTTTTTGGTTTTTGAAGCTAGAAAAATGTATCTTAGACCAAAAAACTTCAAATTCTTTACTGCATAATCCTAATTTATAAATATTTACGTAACTTTAATAATTAAAAAGTTAAAGTTCCCTTTACGCCCTAAAAAAATACAATTTAATGTCATTTACACCCCAAAAAATGTCGACTGTGAAAGAACTGTACATAACCGCTGGGCATAACCGCCAATTCACAAGAAAATTATAGCAGTTTCTTGCGTTTCGTATTTTTATAGTTATGTAGTTACTCTTTTTTTAAGCTTCTGGTCAACAGGCTTGTTTTTGGCAATTTCTAGCCGCAATTACATAGCCATCTTCCTCTCATTTTTCTTAGTTGAGAAACACAGCAAACAATTGCGGCCAGAATTTGTAAACAAAATCTAGCCCGTTAACAAAGACTTCACTATCAAAAGAGATACAAGGTAAATTTTAAAAAAATTGACTTTATTTACCCTTTTTTAGTTTGGAAATTAAATAAGCCGGCTATTATTAACACAAATGGAGGCAGAAGTTAAATAAAATTTTCACCTTTTAAGAAGCTACTTCTACAGTTAAAGTATAATTTGATGTTGACTGACTAATTAGTACTTAAAATGCTTTGTTTTTATTGTTTAGCATTAGCTACAAAAAATGATTTTATTGTTATTTCTTTAATATTGACAAAATAATCAAGGATCGCATTAGGAGCGCCATGAGCCGTGACATCTCATGTAAAATCTTAATATTTATAGCTTTTTTCTTACTATATGTTGTTATAACATCATAAAAGTTTCATATTAATTTATACCATCTTATTTTTGTCACTCGTGTTTCTGCCTCTCTGATTCCAATGACCATAATAAAAAAATTGATTGTTTAAAACTATAATATAACGTTCTAACGGAACAGAGTATTAAACTCCAAATAATTAAATTTTATACAAAATTATTATGTTACATTAAGTTTGGGTATGTCCGAAATGGTGTATGTAAAATGACGTTATTGCACTACTTAAAGTAAAATTTTTGGTACTTAACTCATTATTAACTTACTTTCTGTTTAATAATTTTTATATTTTACTAGAACAAGTTGACAGGTTTATTAATGTATTTGTTTATTTATGGAAAACCTAAGTCATAAAATTATGCGGGTTTGTCATTGACCATTGACCATTCTCATGATGTCAGGTTAGGAACCAATGTTAACCCCGCAATGTAACTTAACTGACCATTTCCACTCCCACAATGCAATTTAGTAAAGTGCATGACAAAAATACCATATTTATAATTAAAATAAACTTCTATAACCAACTTTTTAAACTTAGACATAAACAGTAATTAAAAGGACTTTTCGTAGCCTTGTCGGGTCTAAATATAGTCGTTCAGGATAATTATGGGTCTTAGTAATTTCTTTTTGCTATACCCAACTTGACTCATACGCCCCATTTCAATGGGGCGTAAGAGTCAAGTTGTCAAAAAACAAAAAATTGTATGGGCACTTAGGCGTTTACGCCCTGAACTCGATAATTTCAAAACTTACAACTTCAAAAGTTTTGATTACAGGATTCCATCCAGGATGTAAAATAAATTATCTGTTTTGGTCATGAGTATTTTAGTAATCGTATAAGGCATCTAACTTTAAAACAAAAAAGTGCTCTGGGCTTAAACGCCACATAAAAACCAAAATTAAAAGATTATAGGGCGTATCAGTCAAGTTGTTTTATAATACTGAAATATATGTGGGCCTAAACGCCTTTGAGTTGTTAATTTTAAAAACGAAAAGACTTTTACGCCCTTCAAATTTCTGACAAGAAGTTTCTTTGCTTATACGACCAAAAAACTTAAAATATTGTGTTTACAGGCCTCGACATGAAGGGGCGTAAACACAACTTTTATCGGAATTTTAGAACTTTGAGTATACAGATCGATAGAAAAAAAAAAAACTGAGTAAGATGACATTGAAATCTCATTTTCGCCAAAATGGCGTTTACGCCCTTTGAGCCCCAAGGTATCGATATAATTTATCTATATAAGTATTTATATCCGTTGTCTAGTATCCATATCACAGGCAGCTTTAGTTGCTTACTTTGGGACTAGATCAATTAGTGTTAACTGTGCCAAGATATTTATTTATTTATTTATTTTATTTATTTATTATAAACGCGAAAGTTTGTAAGTATGGATGGATGTTTGTTACTCTTTCACGTAAAAACTACTAAATGGATTTGGATGAAATTTGGCACACATATAGTTTATAACTTGGATTAACACATAGAATACTTTTTATCCCGTTAAAATGCATAGTTCCCACGGGATAGCGATAAGTGAGTTATACGCCGCCGTGACGTCATGAGCAGCAAAGCAACTAATTCTCATTAATCTGTCCAGGAAATATTGCAGATTGCATGTTGGGTGCACTTTTGCTTGATCCGATTAAACAAGTCTACGCGGACGAAGTCGCGGGCAAAAGCTAGTTAATCATAAATTAATATTAGTTTAAAAAAATAATAAAGTCAACTTAAAAAGCGGAACCATACCCAAAACAGCTGGAACGCCCATAAAATTAAGGTTTCGCGGACATTTCCGCCTGACCGCATGTGGGTCACGCTCCGAAGTTGGGCCACCGCCGTCTTCCTGGTATTATTATTATATAAAACAAAGAATGATACGAATCATTGTACTTTTAGACCACCTGCGATTTTAACATTCTGCGCAGTTAGTTGATGTTTGTGTGATGAATATAGAATAGAATAGAATAGAACCATTTATTTCAGGCTGCATAGGCCCATAGAAAAAGTACCTTAAAGACTAACATACATATTTATAAAACAAAACAATAAAATTAGCACGATACTTCGGCGCCGTGTGACCTAGTTTCGAGGTGTCCAACAACCTTCCGCAGAATATGAATGTTTGTACCCCATATTTATAACATTATCGGGGCTTTAGCGCGATAAAAAGTCACCCCACTACTTGTGACCACGGCCATTGAATCATGGCCAAAACGTCGAGGTAAATCAACAATATATTTTTATCGCGCTAGAGTCCCGATAATGTTATAAATATGTGTGAAAGTCGCGAAAGTTTAAAACAATTTGTTTGTACCCCAGTCTTGGATGTTATATGTATTTAAATATGTATTTATCTATATACGTATGTATATTCGGTGTCTAGTACCCGTAGTATGTACAAGCTTTGCTTAGTATGGGACTAGGTCAATTGGTGTGAATTGTCCTGAGATATTTATTTATTCATCATTTATTTAGGTTCCTTGACAGCTTTTTCAGCTTCCAGGAAACTAAGCGCATATGCTGTCCCTATCTTGTATCTTGTACAAGTAGCAAAAGTAGCTAAAAGTTCTTATGAAATTTAATGTAATAGATTTTTTTTATTTTCGTTTTTTTGTATTTTTTATACATTCAAATTTAAAATGCTATATAATGAATGACAACACAAAGAAAAGTTGAGGTAATGGCAGGACTCGAACCTGCAACATCAGCATTCCGTGCCTTGCGTTTGCCAGTTTCGCCATATTACCGCTATAGCGGTGTATAGCATTTTAAATTTTATTTCAATTCTTATGCAATTACTGACACAAGAGGTGTTCCATCTTAGCCCTCTGGTGGTGATCACTTGCCATCAGGTGACTCACTTCATTATTTATAAAAAAAAAGTCCCAATCAAGATCCATGGTGATCCTACTTTTACGTCGTAGGCCAACTTAGGCTTTATATTCTAGGTATAGTGTTATTATTTGATTACTAGAGTTTCGTGCGCAAAGAAAGTTACAAGGTCCAACAAATCTCACAACTCGACCCTATGTTTTGAAAAGGTCTAAGAATGAAATAAACTTTCCTTCATCAAATAACCGTAATTTGTTTCGATTTTTACCCGATTGCGCGACGCAAAGGAGGGTAATGTGTTTAATAGTATTTTATGCAACTGTTGCATAATGAGGGGTCTTAAAACACGAGTGTGGTTTTATGAAACGAGCGTCAGCGAGTTTCATAATAGGATCACACGAGTGTTTTAAGACCTAATTATGTACAGTTGCATACATTACTTTATCTACACACATATCATAAGTACTCTATGGTGGGTTCAGAAGCCATAGGGCAATGACCTGCATTGCTATTAATCTACTAGTACTAGGTACCTATTAAATATCTATAGACTGTACACATTAAAATAATGTATTAAAAAAATAATTTGAACAAATATAGAAACAAATTAGAAAATTTCTCATAATAATATTGATTGTTATAATGCTGGCCATTACCTACGGTTTCTGAACGCATTATAGAGCATTTATGATATATGTGTAGATAAAAGCCTTTACGTATGTATGTATGCATGTTTGTTCCTTTGTGGCGATCTAGAGACCAAACGCGTGGGCCGATTTAAATATTCTTACGTCAATCGATTCGTCTTAATCTTGCGAGTGTCACTAAGGACATGGTAATAATCAAAATTCAATATGGCGACCACCAGACGCCATATTGTGAAAAAGAAAAATAAAAGTCGACGAACTATGTTGGATATAGGTCTTTGAAAATCACTATTTTGTTTTTCATAATATTTTTCATTTTGAATGCCCGGTTTAGGATATATAACTATTTAAAGTTGGTTAGCAACCATTCTCACTTAATCCGAACTAAAAAGAGTGAAATAAACAATATTAATTTAAAAAATCAAACAACCCAACTGCCTAAATAGTAAATCAAAACTGAAAAGACTAAAACAAGTCCAGTAGTCTGAAGTTCTGTTAAGTAATGTTGAATACCTACACCATTGCAATAGTTTCATGAACTTCAACAATCGGGACCCATTATTGGGAAGATTTGAGCCGGTCTACATTTTTAATTCTACAGCTACTATTAAATATGCAATCGAGGTGAACTTTCGTAAAGTTTTAAATATTCCTTACCCAACATTATAAATGAGACATGAAAAGTTTTCTTACTAAGTAAGTACCTAGTTTAAGAAAACTAAAACAATCGTTAGTGTGAGGTGGACTTTAATATCGAGGGTTCTGCAACAGAAGTTAGCTTAACTCTACGTAACAACGCCGTAAGGATCTACAGATGTCATGAACTGATGTCTAATGTTACGATATTGAAACTAATTATAATAGTAATGGTTGAAAGATTTTTTCACCCACAAAGGCACCGTTTTTCTTCTTTTTAAAGGTATGAAACCCTAAAAAACTATTGAAGTAACCTTCAAAGAAACTAACAAATGTATGGCCACTTGGTATATTAACTTACGTTAACTTCGGCATACTTACTTAAACGAGAGTCACAAGGGAAACGATCGATAGGCACTTAGGTAATGTTTGTCATTTTAATCCAGACTAATAACAATGCAAAGGTAACTTTGTCTGTCTGTCTGTTACGTTCCCACACCTTAACCACTGAACCAATCTCATCAATTCCAGGATAGAGATGATTGGATTTCGGAGACGGACAAAAGCTACCAAATGTTTAAAAAAAATCATTCAGGGAATGAAGGGGAGGAAAGTTAGCGGATGGTTGGACCTTGTGCAAGGTTCGTCCGGATCGTTACCACCATCTTGCTCGCTAATCCTGCAGCTAAGCAGCAGTGCTTGCGCTGTTGTGTTCCGGCGTGGAGAGCAAGATAGCCGGTGCAATTACTGGCACAAAAGGTATCCCATCTTAGCCCTCTGGGTTGGCAACGCATCTGCAATCTCTTTGGTGTTGCGGATGTTTATAGGCGGTGGTGATCACTTACCACCAGGTGGCCCGCTTGCTTGTGTGCCTTCCTATTTCATGTAAAAAAAAAAGTTTTTATGGGGAACCATCAATACTCAAATTAGGGATATCAAAATACGTGTGGTACGAAATAAACAGTTTCGTAATTAGTAATCCAAAATCTACCTGGACGAAGTCGCAGGCAACAGCTAGTATAATAATAAAACATGCATGCCTTGAGAACATTACATGATTGCAATTTATGTCTACGACTACCCCATAAACTTAGTGTACTGTTTGACCTCGTAAGGCCCACGTCAAATTTCATTTTATGAATTTTGAACCATATCGTTTGAGACAGTGAGTTCGACTTGAGTTTGACATTTGTCCTATATTTAGGACTTGAGGCCTTACGAGGTTAAGTCCTTACTAGCGTCACAGAATAAATAATAGTACTGATGTACACACTGACCTATAAGTAATGGACTTCTAGTCAGCGTTTAAAATATGGCCGCATCAAAAGTCTAACAAAAGTACAATAAATCGACAATCGCTCGCGCTTTCAGTCTGTCGGACCGACGGCGCTGCTGTCAATACTATTATTTTGTAATTAGCCTATTTGCAACGAAACTTACTAAATTATTATTTTATGCAGTTAGACGTAAAGTTGTAAATCCAATGACAATAGATGGTAAACTAATAATTTGCATTTGTGACATTGGCGTCAACCTGTATTCTCATGTCGGCCGTTTTTCTGCTGTCATTTAGTATGACAATGTACATCCATGTATTAGAATATCATTGTAAATAATAATTAAAATAAATGTGAACTGATTATTATTTCATGGGTTTAATTTAAAAATCTACATACATATTAAAAATACGTGAGTGATCCGTTTTATTAATATATATCATTGTACGTATAGGAACTTCTCTTTTTCAACTGCGATTAAACGAATTCTAAATTTATTGACACGCATAAAAAGTTCGTATTTATTTACTAGATAAATACATGCTTAAATACATTATACGACAGCAATGACTCGAGTGCAGACATTCATATTCATCATACAAATGTTTTCCCCTATCAGGATTCGAACCCGACACCTCCGGCTTCGTAGTCAGAGCCACTAACCAATAGGCTGTCAAGTCGTTAGTGCGTATAATTATTTTTGAACTGTCACTCTATTAGTGGTAGGGGTTGTGAAACGCGGTCGTACCACTTCCATTTAAAACTTGCTAAGTCATCTTTAAAGTCGTTAATGGTAATATAATTAAGTTAAAATGTTTAACACAGTTCAAATAACAATAAAATTTTTACTGCGAATTCACTCTCTGTATTTCAGTGAATTGGCAATATCCTAAAAACTCACCTTGAATTTACCAGTTAAGGATATTAACCGAAAATCTTAAACTAAATTAGTTCATGAAAATCGGAACAACGGTTAAAAAATACCCTCAGACAAACAAATATTATACACACATCCGTATGTCCCGCACACATACGCATATACATATCTATACGTATAACATGTGGCAAGGTTTACCATCAATGAATATCATTTCACCGAATTTCATTTCATAGAAAGGTATATTCCGCAAATATATTTTTTTTCTGGATAAAATGCCACCTTAACTAACTACTACTATACGATACATAATGTAGGAAATTAAAAAAAACAACTATTGTGAGTCTATGTTTGTAGCAATGACAGGACCCGAGGATAGCGGCGTCAATTGAATACGTATTGACATTTTGCTTGAAAAATAATAATTAAGAGGAGTGTGACGCTCCCCATACAAACGGCGATAACGTTTTCCACCCTCTAAACCTTAACCTATGGCAATGATTTTTTGGTATGTTGTCATTATGCCTTAGAACTAGGTTTGTATGTTTTGATTTTTTTAACATTCTTCATAGATTTGCCAATATTTGCATTTTAGAAGTTCCATACAAAACACAAAAACATCAATGTTTTTGAAACAATTAAGAATATTTAAAAAATTAAAACATACAAACCTAGTTCTAGGACATAATGATAACATCCAAAAAAAATATGGCTGTAGGTTAAGGTTTAGAGGGTGTTGGATTTCATATTTCGTTATTTATTAATTTTGAAAATTAAGGTAGATTATGCGCTCTTGCAACGACGTCATACCTTTCACGTCTTCCCTCCCTATCAAACATGTGCTGCACTAATGCTGCGGCCATCCTTGTCATCGGCCGTCGCATACGAACTTTGTATTGCCAAATCACTCTTCGCTAAACCGCCATCTTTAACGCATCTAATTGTGATCGTGTACAACCTAATTAATTATAAGCAAAGGACCGAAAGTACAGTGCGTGCAGTGAACGCGTATGTGCGTCCCCGGCTGTTGCGACGGTATAGGAGTTCGATTCCGGCCACAGCAGCGAGATCCAGGTGAGTGCGCATGTTCCTATCACATTTCTCCTTTCATCGGCCTTTGTCTACTTTCCTTACGCACTGAAATCGATGCAAGAGCTTTGTTTCGTTTCTAATGATTAAACCTACTATTTGTCTTTAACCCACCCGCAGAAATACAGTCCACTCTTAGCCTTGTGCCTTAGGTTTTCATAGTATCGAAGGTTTTCTTTATTTTCGCCATAGTCCTTGTGGAGTAAAAGGCACCTCCATAATTTTTGGTCACTTCGAACCGCATAGAATAACTATTTGTTATCCTGTACCTAACTATTTATGTCTCCTACAAAATTGTTCACCGCTAGGTATAACTTATACGGTCATTGTGCTACGTAATAAAAATAGATTGTCATTATTTTTATATTCCCGCATCGGCAGCTATTTTTCTTTATTTCCGCACCGCATACGTAATATAAAAATCGTGAGTTATCCCTAAATTATCAACTTATTCCATTTAAGCGATCGATAATTTAAGATTCGTTTATTCGCATTTTATTAATTGCTGTACCACGTTCTAGAATGTACAATTCTACATAGGTAACGGTACGCCATATTTAAACATATCGGATTGGTTCGGTTCTCGTTCGGATGCTTTCGGCTACCTCCGTCGTCCCGTCCCACTCCGTCTCGCGCACGCTCGAGCTAGCTGCTCCGCTCGCTCTCGGCGCAATAAGCAGCGGCGCATAATTTTAACCCGCTCGAAATTTGAGGGTACGTCTAAATTACTACCTTAAAAATAATATAACCGACACGTTAGATAGGTGCATAGCGAAGGGTCAAATATAAATTCCCGCACTTACCTAAACCTATATTTATACTTATATTATCTATATCCGCTATTCTTACTAATAATATTTACACACTATATTTATTTACATAACTTACCGCTAAACCTACTTATTTACAATGGGTAAACCTAAACGTAAAGGTAGCGAGGGCTTCGGTGGAGATGACGATTATGATACAAATAAAAGTCAATTAACTATTTACTCGGTCAGACGCGATGTTATCTTTAAACGTGTAGAAAATATCTTGGAACTCGCGCATAAAGCTGAGACAGATCCTAACCAGTATAGGGCATTTCGTACCAGCGCATTAAATATTGATACGATACGAAATGATTTTCAGAACGTGTTAGATTCGTATAACTTGCTATACTTACAAATGCATCCCGGTTCTAATGCCGATTATGACTCATGGACATCGTTTGAAGAAATGTACTGTTATATCAAACAAATCTTGTTGGAATATGATAGTATTCGCTCTCCCGAACCGCAACCTGGTCTCTCTAGATCGAACCTCGCCTTCCCCCCATTGACTTAATGTCATTTAATGGTGATGTGAAAAACTGGCCGTTGTTTTACCAACAATTCAAAAGTATTATTCACGATAACGCATCGCTCACTGATAGTGAAAAGGTGTTTTACTTAGTTGGTAAATTAACTGGTCAGGCGTCATGCGTCTGCGCAGGGCTGCCACCCACCGCACAGAACTACCCAATTATTTGGGCCGCGCTCGTGCAGAAGTATGACGACCCGCGCTCGCTCGCATGCGCATATCTTAATCAATTGTTACGATTTAAACCGCTGTCAAACACGAGTTCCACCGGACTCGATTCGTTTATAAACAATTTTAATTCTTCTGTAGAAGCACTTAAGCAACTGAATCTTAGTGACTTAACCGATTTTATTTTTATGCAGTTAGCGCTCCAAAAATTAGACTCTGATACGATTAAATTATTTGAAATGACGTATCGCAAGGAGAAGATACCTACTTATAAAAATTTAATAGAGTTCATCAAAGAACAGAGCAAAGTGTTGTCTCACTCCCCAGCCGGGAACACTTATAAGCCGGTTGATAATTTGCATTATAAATCGCACAACCCTGCGCGGCCGTCGCCGGCGACCAAGTCTTTTGTAAACACGGACGCGGGCTGTGGCCCGAGTGCGAGCGATAATTGCGCGCTGTGTAAAAATAAACAACACGAGCATTTATATTCATGTTCATCTTTTATGAAATTAACTCCGCATGAGCGTTACAATTTTATTAAAACTAACGGCTTTTGCAATAACTGCCTAAGTGTTAAACATAAAACGTTATCTTGCACTTCTAAACATAATTGTTCTCATTGTTCTTTAAGACACCATTCACTGCTTCATTTCAATACTAACGCGAAATCACACTGCCATATTGGGGCAGTGGTGTCCGAAAACAATCCCGCTACCGCTTTATCTACTAGTTTACCCGCTTCCGCTCGTGACTATGCCCGCGCCTCGTCGAGCGGCCGCACTGAGTCGAGAGTGACTCATTCTCCCGCCAATACAGACCCTACTACTACTGCAGTTAAGGTCGACATTAGTTCACCGCATCGTTGTCCCGATAAGAAGAATGCATCGGTTTGCACAGTTTCGTGCGATCGTGTCAATCGTTTTCAAACGACTACTTTATTAGGGACCGCGAAAATCAAAGTTGTTGATTCTTTGAACCGCACTCACTACTTGAGATGCTTAGTGGATCCCGGCTCTCAGAGTGATTATATATCCGCCACTTGTTGCAAGCGTCTTTCGCTTCCTATTTGTAAACAAACCCGCTATTCGGAAGTCCAAGGTATAGGAGGGGCTTCGCAAAAAATACTCGGAATTACCGCACTTAAGTTTACATCTCGGTTTAGTGATCAGTGTGAATACACCGCCAAGCCTTTGGTAGTCGAGCAGATTACGTCACAGCTGCCCGACTCGCGCGTCGACGCCGCGGCTATTGGTTTTATTCGGAACTTACCGCTCGCGGATGACGATTATTCGCAACCTGGCCCCATAGACATGCTATTAGGTGTAAATATTTATTGTGAAATTTTATTATTCGACAAAATTAAGAGCCCAAGTGCTAATATGCCCTCCGCCTTTGAGACGACCTTAGGTTACCTAATTATGGGTGACGCTCCTATTATTTCTCCGCAACCCGCTGCGCACACGCTGTGTGCTTTTACTTCTGACCCGCTACATCGACTTGTCGAAAACTTTTGGGCTGCCGAGGAATTGCCCTCGCGCACGTTTTTAAGTCCAGATGATCAACAGTGCGAAAATATTTACGCGAAAACGACTGTCCGTAACACCGACGGCAGTTATTCGGTTGATCTTCCATTTAAGGACGATCCCAATAAGTTAGGCAATTCATATATTACCGCAAAAAAGCGCTTCTTACTTTTAGAAAAGAAATTCGCTAAGGACCGCGAACTTAAGTCTAATTATGACGAAATTATTCGTGACTACCTACAGAAGGGCATTTTGTCTCGCACCGCACCTGAGGAGAGCATCTCCCCAGGCTTCTTTTTACCGCACCACCCCGTGGTTCGTAATGATAAAGCGACCACGAAGGTTCGCCCCGTCTTAGACGGCAGCGCCAAGACCCACACTGGGTTATCGTTGAATGATATCTTGCACACTGGGTGCAACCTACAAGCAAATATTTTTCACATTCTTCTGAATGTTCGGATTTTTAGTGTCGCATATTTTGCTGATGTGAAGCAAATGTACTTGTGCATTTATACAAATGCCACTCACCGCAAATATCAACGAATATTATACCGCTTTTCGGAAACTGATCCGATTGATGTATTTGAGTTCACGCGAGTAACGTTTGGGCTTCGATCTTCTCCGTTTCTGGCACTCCGCACGCTACGTCAGCTGGCCGCTGACGAACGCCATAACTGGCCAAATGCCGCCGCCGTATTAGAGAGAGACGTCTATATGGACGATCTCGCTTCTTCTGCTTCTTCCCTCGAGGAAGCAGTTAAGACAGCAGACGAATTGATCGATCTCTTCAAAGCTGGTGGGTTTGACCTACTCAAGTGGTCGTCAAATTCACTCGAATTACTCGAGCACATACCTGAGTCGCACCGACAGTCTGGGTCTATTTCCTTTGACGAGGGAAATACATTTAAGATTTTAGGTTTGCGCTGGTTGCCCGGACAAGACACCTTTGTTTTTGATATCTCGACCGCTCCGCCTACATGTACTAAACGCGCCATTCTTTCCGCGACCGCTCGTCTATACGATGTCTTAGGACTCGTAGGGCCAATTATTTTATACGCAAAATTAATAATAAAGGAGCTTTGGCTTCTCAATCTTGACTGGGACGAAGTGCCCCCTTTTCGTATTGTAAATATATGGCAACGATACTTATCTGAATTTCCTCAGATATCTCGTCTCAAATTTTCCCGTCACATGGGTATAGAAGTCGGTTCTAAAGTTTCATTAGTCGCTTATTCGGATGCTAGCGAATCCGCGTATGGGTGTGTCATTTATTCACACGTCGTTAATGGTAATCAGCCACCGATTGTTACACTCCTGTGTTCTAAATCGCGAGTCGCGTCCGCTAAGCCTAAGGTTACTCTCGCTCGTTTAGAGCTTAATGGAATTTTGTTGCTCTCACGGCTTCTTAAAGCAGTCCACGACACGGTGTCGAGGAGACACACAATTGATAATTTGTTCGCCTTCTCCGACTCCGAGGTCGCGCTGTGTTGGTCGGTTGCTTCTCCGCACAGGTTCGACACTTATGTTGCCAACCGCATCTCGCAAATTCAGGCGAATATTTCACCTGACCAATTGTATCACAAAGCTGGGTCTCAAAACCCGGCCGACTGTGTGTCCCGCGGGCTCACTCCCTCTCAGCTCATACAGCATGAGCTGTGGTTTAAAGGTCCAGCCTGGCTATCTTTAGCCGTAACCGACTGGCCTATACAAAAGTTCGTTCCGAACCGATTGTCGTTGCCAGAAGAGAAGACTGTGGCTCACGTAACTACTGCAGTTACTAAAATGGAAAACCCTATCCTGGTTCTCGCTTCACGGTGTTCCACTTGGAACAAGCTTCTTCGAGCTACTGTTTATGTGCTTCGATTTTTGAAAAAGCTCCCACAAAAGGGTGAAATAACCGCTGAAGATTTAAACAGTGCAGAAATTAGAATTATTCGTGTTATACAGAGTGTATATTTTTCAGACGACATTGACAAAATTTCAAAGGGACAACCATGTTCACAAAAATTAAGAAAATTATTTCCATTTCTTTCCGATGGTATTTTACGCGTCGGAGGGCGCTTATCAAACTCTACACTGGATTATTCTTCTAAGCACCCAATATTATTACCCAAACAGGGCCCCATTGTGGAACTCTTAATAGATTCGCATCACCGCGACAATCTTCATGCGGGACCACAACTTCTAATTTCAATTTTAAAATCCAAATACTGGATTATTTCCGCTCGTCGTATTGTTCGACATCGCATAAGCAAATGTAACATTTGTTTCAGGTTAAATCCTAAAGCTACATTTCCTCTTATGTCGGACTTACCTAAGTGCCGATTGGAGCAATGCAAAGCGTTTTTACATACGGGCGTTGATTACGCTGGCCCGCTTCATATTACTCCTTACCGCAAGCGCGGCGTTCAAAGTGTTAAGGCCTACTTGTGTCTTTTTATTTGTTTAGTGACTAAAGCAGTTCATTTGGAACTTGTTTCTAGCTTGACTTCCGCTAATTTTATTGACGCTTTTAAGCGCTTTACCTCGCGACGCGGCCCTTGTACTTTTCTTTACAGTGACAACGGTTCTAATTTCGTGTCATCTAAAGCATATTTCAATGAACTTCACGAGTTCTTGTTATCAGACGATTACTACAAGACGTTTAGTAGAGAACTCGCGAAGAACCGCATAACTTGGCGGATGAACCCCCCTACCGCCAGCCATTTCGGTGGGATCTGGGAGGCTAATATAAAGAGCGCCAAGTCGCTATTGTTTAGAGTAATAGGAAACCAAATTCTCACGTTTGAGGAGATGTCGACCGTTCTTACTCAAGTTGAGGCAATACTTAACAGCCGTCCTCTTTATGTTTTAAGCTCTGATCCATCGGAGCCTCTCGCGCTTACACCCTCGCATTTTTTGTCTACTTCTCCGCTAGAATTCCTTCCCGCTACGGACTTATCCAACGACCGAACCAATCTGTTGTCTCGTTTCTCATTAATGGATTCGCTTGTGCAGTCGTACTGGAAACGATTCAAAACTGAGTACTTACATAATTTGCAATTACGCGAAAAATGGAATACGTCGTCAAATCCACTATCAGTTGGTACCGTAGTGTTGTTAAATGTAGAGAACGCTCCGCCCTTACAGTGGCCCTTAGGAATTATTACATGTTTATACCCCGGTAAGGATGGAATTACTCGTGTTGCGGAAGTAAAGACAAAGATTGGCTCGTACAAACGTCCAGTAGTACGGCTCTGCCCGCTACCGACTCAGTAGAGTCATTTGTTATTTTTCTTTTAATAGTATTAATAAAGTACGTTAGTCTAAATTCGTGTCTCTTTTAGGCAATAGAGTAGGACACGTGTTAGTTAAGTTACATTCTGTTTGCAATTATTGAAGTGCTCTACTTCTTAGAGCTAAGCTAGAACATACGTTTAGTCTTTCTTGTATTATTTTGTCCGCTATTTAGCACAATGCTTGTGCCCGCTCCTATAATTGCTATAGGTAGAGCAGCTTTGCTTTTAATTTACACTTGTTTCGAAGGGTTCCTTCAAGGCCGGGGGGATGTTGGATTTCATATTTCGTTATTTATTAATTTTGAAAATTAAGGTAGATTATGCGCTCTTGCAACGACGTCATACCTTTCACGTCTTCCCTCCCTATCAAACATGTGCACTAATGCTGCGGCCATCCTTGTCATCGGCCGTCGCATACGAACTTTGTATTGCCAAATCACTCTTCGCTAAACCGCCATCTTTAACGCATCTAATTGTGATCGTGTACAACCTAATTAATTATAAGCAAAGGACCGAAAGTACAGTGCGTGCAGTGAACGCGTATGTGCGTCCCCGGCTGTTGCGACGGTATAGGAGTTCGATTCCGGCCACAGCAGCGAGATCCAGGTGAGTGCGCATGTTCCTATCACATTTCTCCTTTCATCGGCCTTTGTCTACTTTCCTTACGCACTGAAATCGATGCAAGAGCTTTGTTTCGTTTCTAATGATTAAACCTACTATTTGTCTTTAACCCACCCGCAGAAATACAGTCCACTCTTAGCCTTGTGCCTTAGGTTTTCATAGTATCGAAGGTTTTCTTTATTTTCGCCATAGTCCTTGTGGAGTAAAAGGCACCTCCAGAGGGTGGAAAACGTTATCGCCGTTTGTATGGAGAGCGTTGGGTTCACACTCCTCTTAAAATAAATGTGAACTGATTATTATTTCATGGGTTTAATTTAAAAATCTACATACATATGTATGGTGTTGGTCTATCTTATAAGATATCCTGAAAGTTATCGACTTCAGCAGGAATTGGAGTCGATGAAATGAAAAGTCTGCGAAATGATACATTCGGTGAAACGTTAGTCGGTGAAACAAGGAGTTATAAGCATTGCTGTACTTTGAATGATGGCCTTATTTTGTTACTAGTTTGGTCCTAGTGACGTGCCGGGTACGACATTTATTAGATTAAGCTTTTATTTCAGTTTTATTTAGAACTAGCGGACGCGCGCGACTTCGTTCACCTAATATTAGTAGCCTATTTCCGTCAAAAATAGTGTAGCTTTCTATCTGTGACAGAATTTTTTAATTCGGTTCTGTAGGTCCAGAGATTACCCCCTACATACAAACAAACAAACAAACAAAGTTTACCTCTTTCTTATATTAGTGTAGATTAGTGTAGATGTAGATAGTTTAGATAAAGATGTCAAGATTAAATTTAAAAAAATGAACTATTGAGAGTCATATACTGCCACAGATTCTTACCAAATTACCTATACTGATGTATACATCATGATATATCACAGCGTTTGTGGAAATCCCTACAAATCACGCTCACACTAATAAATCTGAAATTTAGCGTGTGACATAGTATTTCGTTACTTCATCACATTAAAAATGTCAAGTTAAAAAAAAAAGCGAAAGGTACACGAAACCGTGTTCGTGTAATAATTTTTTCATTGAAACGTCTTGGATTTCTAAAAGTGACGGTCTTATAGCATTTTGTAGCAATCTCGATGCAAATTGTCACGAAAGCTTGCCACCCAAAACTTCGACAAGAGATTCTTTACACCCCGGGTGGATTTTCGTCGGGTAAGGATCTAACTTATTCACGTATCGCATTCCTTGGGGTGAAAGGTTGCATGCTTTTAAAGCAACTTGAACTCAATTTACTGACTTGCTCAAAGTTAACTTCGTCCAAAAGCTTTTACAGTCGCAAATAGCTTTTAAAATGTAGAATGTTCTACATCTTCGTTATGTTTTGTTTATAAAACAAACTGGAACAAATTACCTCGCTACTCCGCGAAACCAGTGCCGGGCTCGTGCAAAATAGCTGCGTCTGTGCGACACTTATATGTTCATGCAAAAGCCCACCCTCCTCCGCTTCCACACGAAACAACATATATCACACAGACTCAACTACACACCACCACCACTAAACACTAAAACTACACGATCGACGCGCGTTTCGCCTCTATACGAGGCATCATCATAATCGACCCGTACGACCGTTCGCTACTTGAACTTATCTTCACAAAGTATAAAATCACTATCACTACATAGTATAAAGAAAAGTCGCTTCCTACGTCAGTCTGTATGTATGCTTAGATCTTTAAAACTACACAACGGATTTTGATGTGGTTTTCTTTAATAGATAGAGTGATTTAAGAGGAATATTTATATGTATAATAACATGAAACGTAAAAATGTAGTATATGAATTTAGATATTCCAAAGATAGCAGGAAATCCTCATAGTATAGGGAAAGGGGAATTGTATTACTACGAATTTAACGCATGCGAAGCCGCGGGCAAAAGCTAGTAACTGAAGAGGTAAACTTTGTTTGTTCATTTGTATGTAGGGTGTAATCTCTGGAACTACTCTTTTTTATGAAATAGGAAGGCAAACAAGCAAGTGGGTCACCTAATGGTAAGTGATCGCCACCGCCTATAGACCCTTGGCCCCTATAGGGCCTTGTGCAAGGTCCGTCTGGATTGCTACCACCTTGCTCGCTAATTCTGCCGCCAAGCAGCAGTGCTTGCACTGTTGTGTTCCGGCGTGGAGAGCAAGACAGCCGGTGCAATTACTGGCACAAGAAGTATGCTATCTTATGCGACCCTCTGGGTTGGTAACGCATCTGCAATCTTCTTGATGTCGACATTACTTGCTTGCTTGTTTGCCTTCCTATTACATAAAAAACCCACTTTTGAACTTTATCTTCTTGTAATACGATCGATCTTTGGGCAACTCCTTGGTTGACTGTACTAATAAGTAGTATATTACTGAAGTAGGCTGAATATAGAAACAATTCAATTTAAGCTTCTAAACCTTTAACTATTACGCTTAATTTAACATTGGAACGCAAGGCATGGCGAAACTTGGTCAATATTAGTGAAACTTCACCGTTTCTTGAGTGCGACTTGGCAATAGTTTAGATGTACTTGGCCATAGTTTGAGTTACGGCCGCGGTTAAGTGTTATTTCACTCTGTTGGGATGGTATTAACTTTGGAACGGAATAAACAGTAAAATTTGTTTACTATTGTTATTAAGTTTTGGCTGGTCCGAGATGTTTTTTTTTCTAAAACAGTAATCGATATTTACTAAGTATGTAATAAACGAAGGAATTGAAAACCTAGCTCTTTTGTCTAATCTATCTTACAAATATTGGTGTGACTACAATTATAAATGCGGAAAAAATGATGTTTAGATATTTAGATGTAGGTAATATAATATTATTAATTGTAAATGTCTGATTCTAACCAATAAGAAATAGAAGCATCAAAACATCTCTTTCTATGATCTGAGCGAAGCATTATCTCAGTAGTCACGTTTAGTTAAAATAAACTCGTTCTATCGTTATAACGTTTTGGGGTGGTAAGACCTTGTGCAAAGTCCGTCCGGATTGCTACCACCATCTTGTTCGCTAATCCTGCCACTAAGCAGCAGTGCTTGCACTGTTGTGTTCCGGCGTGGAGGGCAAGACATCCGGTGCAATTACCGGCACAAGAGGTATTCCATCTTAGCCCTCTGGGTTGGCAGCGCATCTGCAATCTCTTTGGTGTTGCGGGTGTCTATCGGTGGTGGTGATTACTTACCATCAGGTGACCCATTTGCTTGTTTGCCTTCCTATTTCATAAAATAAATAAAAAAAACAACAAACAAGGGTACGGTTATTCAGTAATTGTTTCTTCCATGAAACAAGGCATCGAATAAAAAAGTTAGGTATCCTTTACTCAAAGTTGACAAAGCTCTTAAGACCCAACTCTTTTCTCAACTCCCGAGGCACCGATTAAAAACTTCATCTCTGTTAGCTAAACTTATCTACTTGAGCGTTATTTTTTTCTTAGTTTCGCGTGCAAAATAAAAGAATGTACGTGCTTCTAGAAAGCGCAGACAGGAGACAAGGTGGACCGACATTCCGTATATATTACTTAATGAAACAATTTTTCTTTTCCTAAAATAGAATCATCATCATCATCATTTCAGCCGAAAGACACCCACTGCAGGACTCAGGCCCCTCCCAAGGATCGCCACAACGACCGGTCTTATGCTGCTTGCATCCAGCGGGTTCCCGCAACGATCACCAGTGGCCCGTTTCACTAAGCTACAAGTTACAATTTTACAAGTCTAAACCGGCAACATAGGCCAATAATGACCAATGGCAATGGGCATAATGATCAATGTTGCCGGTTTAGACTTGTAGAATTGTAACTTGTAGCTTCGTGAAACGGACCACTGGTCATCGGTCCACCTTGTGGCGGGTCTGCCCACGCTGCATCTTCCGGTACGCGGTCGCCACTCGAGAACTCTATGGCCCCATCGGCCATCCGTTCTGCGAGCAATGTGCCCCGCCCACTGCCACTTAAGTCTAGCAATTCTTAAGGCTATGTCGGTGGCTCTGGTTAAATACGATGTGAGCAAGAAACTCAACAAAGTATCATTAAAAGAACAAAACAAAGTAATTTACCTACTTACTTACTTTATAGTTTTGTCAATCAATCTACTGGATTTCTGACCCACTGTGAAACTTTTGCTTATTTATATTAAATAAAAATGAAAACGAGAAAATTCATCACCTGATGGTAAGTGATCACCACTGCCCAAAGACACCCTCAACACCAAAAAGACTGCGGATGCGTTGTCAAACCAGAGAGCTTCAAATAGAATACCTCTTGTGCCAGTAATTGCACCGGCTGTCTTGCTCTCCACGCCGGAACACAACAGTGCAAGCACTGCTGCTTTGCTTATTTTGGAGAGAATGTTCCGCCTTTAAGGGCGCAGTCTACATAGAAGCATAAAAATACTAATATCTTTTTTTTATATTGTAATTGTATTTTTTAATTTCGTTAAAAGTATTTTTATATTTTAAATTTTAGCACCCTACAAGGGTAGCATGTGGTTTTAAGACCTTACCCCCTTATTCATAAAAAGTTAACAATCTTTTTAAGCTAACAAATGTTTTGTCCCTTTCATTTGAGGGTAAACGTCACAATGACAGATAAAGACAAAACATGTTAACTAACAAACGTTTACGAAGCGTTAATGAATAAGGGGTTAGTTTGTACTTACCTAACACATTTACAGTACCTATAAAGACATGTATGCTAGCGATAATAATAAATAATAAAATACGAAGGTCATCAGAAACTCCATGAATGAAGTCAGTTAAAAAAAAAGCATAAATTTTATTTGTGTTATGCACGAAGCGCTGAAAAACGTAAGCCCTCTAGAGGGCGGCCCTTTCAACCTAGAACGGAGTAAACCCTTCCTGAGGGTGGTTTTGTATATTCACCTACACCGTAATATATTATTATGAGACGTAACGTAGGCACTTTACGGTGTCTAGAGTCATATTTAGCGGTAAGTGACCTTCCAGAGGCTTAGTAGACACGACATTTCACTAGCTACTCGTGGAAACGTAGTAGTTGGAGAGATAAAAGATGCTCTACAATTGGCTTGTACTGATAACTATGATCCATTCATACGTGCACTTTTTTTTTTAGTAGTAGTAGTTTTTTTAGGGTTGTGTACCTCGAAAGGAATAACGGAACCCTTATAGGATCACTTTTTTGTCCGTTTGTCTGTCTGTCTGTCTGTCTGTCTGTCAAGACCCTTTTTCTCAGGAACGCGTGGAGGTATCGAGTTGAAATTAATACCAAATAAAATCTGTAGTCCCTTGGAGCCATGAAAAAAACCAAACTTCTAAGTCATACATTCGCAATGACACTCAAAAACCTATGGGGTACTTCCCGTTGACCTAGAACTTTGAAATTTGGCAAGAAGCAAGGTCTCACAGCACGAATAAAACAATAAATCCGAAAACCGTAATGTTGTAGTTAAAACACACAACAACAATTTTTTTGGTGACATAGGCTACTAATTCCACGCGAACGAAGGCGCGTGCGTCTGCTAGTAATATATAAAATGAGTTACAGCGTTTGTTCTTGTTCAATATTTTTATAAAGCATATTATTAGAGTTGTCCCTTCTCTTTTTATTGCCTTATTTTTTATTGCCTTTCGCGGCACTTAACCGCGCATTCGTGACATGTGATTACATAGAACGGGTCCCATGACTCAAATCTACATAAAGTAATAACAATCCGGGCTGTACACGTTCCACTGCTGGGCGGCTCGTCTCATGAATAAAGGCAGTGCTTCCTACGTGAACCCAAAACTATAGCGCTATTGTTTTGCCAATTTGTCAAATAAATTAAAGTATGTGAAAACAATGCATTTCATTCATTCAAGACATCATGTTTCATAGAGCCGTTTACTGTTTAAAACCTACACAATCGATATCTAAATAAAAATAGTGTACCTAAGTTTATTTTTTTCAAAACAACCGGGTTCGAATCCCGAGCTGAGTAAAAGTTTTTTTTTAATGTATGAATGCAGTTTTTCTTTTTAATAAAATCGATGACATGGTTCCTAAGAACAGATCTTCGCATGTCTCATAGTTTCAGACTTTCCCATACTAACCGATTTAAATGAGACACCTGTATATTTACGATGCTGACCGTACCATACGACATTTCACAACAAATCTCATATTGTCACAAAGATATTATAATTCATTGCGACAAGGCTTTGAGTGGCTCAGAATTCAATTTGGATGACGTAAGTCTAGAAACCTAGACTTTCACGTAGCCGTAATTGCGGCTAGATCTATTCTAAGCTTTATTTATCTTTGATATTCATCCTTCTTCTCCTATTGTGTAGTGGGAAGTAAATCGATAAGTCTATTTCAGTTCGTTGGTTATTGATGACACCCTCTTTTTAACCTCCTCCAAAAAAAGGAGGAGGTTCTGTATGATTTTTTAAATGTAGATGTTTGTTTACCGATATTTTTGTCAGTTGTGGACCCAAAAAAATAAACTTTTGCTATTTGAAAGGATGTAACTTAAGAGGATTCTTTTTAATTTGGAGAATATATTTCAACTCTAAGAGTGGGAAATTAAGAGAAGAAATCCGTCTATATTATTATTATACGAAGCTCTTCGTACGAAGTAGGTTTTTAATTTCGAAAAGTAATGTAAATATTGTAAAGACACACGGTAGGAATAAAATAGGAATAGGTCTTGTAGTTACAATGAATTTGGGAATACCATAAAAATGTCTTTTTTATGAATTCTTTTATTTTCTTCGTAAATAGCTAAAGTACTTAGATGTTATAATATGTATTTCAATATATATTTGTTTAATGATTTCTTTGTATTGATTATTTAGGGACTTTGATTATTATTCTTTTATTTAGTATTACTAGGTTTAATTAATAATAATACTTGTAATTGGATTTTTAATTTTATTATAGCATGTAAGCGATTTGGTGTTCAAAACATTGTAAACTTTAATGTAATTGAATAAATAAATGAAATATATCTAACTATTCATACAAGTATGTATATCCGTTACTTAGTACCCATAGTACAGCTTTGCTTAGTTTGAGATTAGGTCAATTGGTAATTGTCCCAAAATATTTAAATAAATAAATAAATTTTTGTACATCACTGTATCTCTTTTTGTAATTTATGTTTTTGTACAATAAAGAATTTACATACATACATAAATATCAAGGGACAATTCACACAAATGACCTAGTCCCAAAACTACAACTAAGCGAAGCTTGTACTATGGGTACAAGCTATGGGTATGGGATATGGATTTATTTATTTTAATTGTGTTAAATACATCGAGTTAAACAACCAACACCTTTTTAATTTTACTCGCCACCACGTCCCAACTTACTTGGCCAGCAATGAACACAGTTATTTTGTTACAGCCGCTGTTGTTATCGCGTTTTTCGTCTGCTGGGCGCCGTTCCACTTCCAACGCTTGTTCTTCATATACGGCACGGCTTCCCCGCACTACGCAGCCATCAATGAATGCCTGTTCTTCGTGGCTGGTGGGCTGTACTATGTATCGGCTACTGTCAACCCTATCCTGTACAACGTCATGAGCCACAGGTGAGAGAAAATACGACATCATTAATTCCAATCATCGTCAATCAGATGATGAATATCTATTTTTAACATAAAACTACCGTGAGACTCGGACATTAATAAAACGGATCACTCACTTATTTTTACGTCGAGAAATGCCCGACATGTATCGGACCAGTCCGTGGTCCTTAATCATGTCGGATATTTCTCGACGTAAAAATACGTGAGTGGTCCGTTTTATTAATATGAATATCTATCTTTAAAAGGATCCTTATTGTCATCTACCCTGCTCTTTTCCCGTTTTTTAGGGTTCCGTACCCAAAGGGTAAAACGGGTCCTCAGTTATTGACAGTAACCTAGTAATAAAAATAAAATTCGGGACAATTCACACCAATTGACCTAGTCCCAAACTAAGCTAAGCTCGTACTATGATACGCATAGTTATATGTATAGATAAATACGTATAACGTCCAAGACTTAGGTTTGTACCATTTATACTCATCATCATACAAACACTTCCCCTTCCCGGGAATTGAATCCGGAACCTGTAACTTCATAGTCAGAGTCATTAAGCATTAGGCTATCCGTCGTCAAATCTCAAAAATCAAAAACAAAAAAATATACGCGAAGATACAGAAACATATTATGTGTAAAAACGAGAAATATGATGTCAGCTATTGGTACAAACAAAGATACCTTCATATTTATCTTTTTTCTTGGCCAAAATTTCAACCAATTGCGTCTTCGTGGCATTCGGGTTTATTTCCTTTCATGCACTGCCCACCCTTTCCTGGGCCCTTTTCCCTAGAGATCCTGCCCAGGTGGTAGATAAGAGGACCCTTCAGCTAGTAAAGGAGCCTTCTCGCAGATAAACCAAACTCTATATTATTAACACTTGACACGTGTTTCGCGTCTGTATAGGCAACGCAACCAGACTCGAGGTCACGCACACAGTTGCATGTTATGTGTGTACCGGAGTTTCGTGCGAATTTTCAAATTTTTGTTTTGTTTTGTATAGCGCTGTGTAGTCATGTGTGTAATCATTCGCCTCAACTCTAGTTGCGTTACCTATATGAGGCATTATAAGGAAATGTACCGGTGTTGTAATTGTTTTTTTTTTTGTTAAATTTTAATGTAAAATGTTCATAATTAGGTAAGGTTAGGTCCTTATTGTTAAATGTAAATTTTCTTTTGAGTGTACTCAATGAAAACATAAAGAAAAATCTTAGTAATTTAACAGGATTCAAACCTGCACCTAGATCTACCTTGGACATTTAGAGAGTAATCCAACCTATACAATCACCGTAATTAACATAAAACATAGTAAAAAATCGCAGTCTGGCTGAAACAGTTATAGCTCAATCGGCAGGGCGCGGAATGCCGTGGTTGCGTGTTTAAATCGTACCAGATGACTAATTTTTCTTTTTGCATTGTCATGCGTACAACATTTAAATATAATTCACGAGTATAATACGTATGTAGATAGTTTTTAAGCTATATACAATGGATTATGTGCTCAAAGGGGCAAGAAACTTGGTCGTTGTTTGCACGTAGTTCCAGTTTGAGTTGCGAAGTGCTTGAAACTCAACCGCAAGGTACCGAACCATATAATCTCCAACGGTTGCAAAGCTTTGAAACTCAATACATAAAATTGGATCTTATAACTATGGAGAAAAAATCAAATTTTGATCGAGGAATAAACGCAACAAAGGCCCTTATTACAGTGACTCAGGAGTGCAAGTTTCCAATCAGAGTAGATAGGGCACTTCATTAGTAGGCTACCCCTTGACCCTTAACTTTGGATAATTATATTGTTAACTTGACATGTATGAGATGACGTTTTAGGAGACACATCTCATACGTAACTATATTTCATTTATTTAGTACTAGCGGACGCCTGCGACTTCGCTCACGAAAAATTTGTGGCTTATGTCCGTCAAGAATAATGTCGCTTTTTATAAGTGAAAGAATTTTTGGAATCGGTTCATTAGTTCCAGAGAGACCTTCATACGAGCAAACAAAAAATAAAGCCTCTTTATTATTATGGGCATATTAATTAGTGTAGATAAGAAATTCTATAAACAAAGAAGCAGTGACTGCGACCCACATTCTACAACAAACAATACGTAATGAAAATAAATACTTGCAATGCATTTTAACCGTGAAAAACCAAAATTTATGAAATTTTTAAAATTTTTTAATTGCGCAAAAAAAAAAACAAAAAAAGCTCAATGATTTCTGAGACAGTTTTCCTACATCTGTAGATTAGGAGTTCGCCCCGTTATATTAAATCATCTACTGTTTCTCAAACATACCTTTCTTTTCAGGTACAGGATCGCGTTCAAGGAAACGCTATGCTTCGGTAGATCCCGAAGTAAGAGCAAGTACTACCGAGAGCACTCCAGCATCAGAGAGACCACCGTCAATCACACTTCCGATGGATCCGCTCTCGTGCGCGTGCGCTCCCAAAGCCGAGACAGGTACAAGCGAAGTTAAAGTCTGAAGTATCACTGGTTTATATCGATCTGCTGCAGATATAATTTTTTTATAAATGTTTTTTTCTGATGATTAGAATAGATCCACTGTTGGATATAGGCCAAATAGAGCACCACAACGAACGTCCAGCCAATCATGACCAGCGATTTCGACCAGGTCATGAGAGACAGAAAACAATTTAAACTGTCTATATCACGTATATTTACCACCTATCTATTCAGTCTGCCCGTAAACATGAGACCTGAAAGGGGTTTGAAACCTCTGGAGCTACGTGATGTTACCTGCTTAAATAAGAATGGCCGCTAAGTATCAGTGCTAGCTCAATTTTATAATTTCAAAAAAGTAACCAGATAATTAATAGATTCAGGCGTTTACGGAGGTCCATATCAACAAACTGGAACAAATTACCCTGCTACTGCACGAAACCAATGCGCAATGGTTTCGCGGAGTAGTAAGGTAAGTTGTTCCAGTTTTTTTAATTTAAAAATAACCTGTCCTTTTGTTTCTTTCGCAGGCGAAACCGCGTCAGCCACAAAGTCTTCAGACGGGCAAGCTACTCCGACACTTCCAGCGTATCTTCGGACCGCTGGAAGGTCAATTACTTCAAGGGCAAGGACACCTGCCTCCTCAATAGCGCTGAGTCCTCCCCCTACAACAGCAAGGAAACGAAACATCTCGTCAACGCGGAGGATCTGAAGAAAGATTGTGACGTCAGCTTCTGAAGAGTGGATATAGGTATATGAAATTGTTTATATCAAACTGAATAAATTTTTACTAATGTCTAGACTTACAAAGATCGAATAGCATTATAATATTTTTTTATCCGTAGCTAGTGTAAGTTTATGTCACCATAAACGTCTTGAACGTTAACTTCTCAATGACTACATATTGTAAAATCAATGACTATATCTTGCACAAGGATGTTTGGAAATGATCGCGACTTGTATTGGCGATCCCTGGCTCTCAATATTGTACACCTACTGTGTTAAATTGTTAATTTTTTAATATTTAAAATGTAAAAATGACATTGTAATTTTGAATTCTTCAAAGAGGTGTAATTTGCTTACCTCGTTGAATTTCTTGCCGGTATCTTCTCATCAGAGGTTCTTTCCGAACCAGTGGTAAATTTTATGACATTCATAAGTGCTTTCTGTAAGCCTAATCTGAATAAAGATATTATTTTGACTTCGACTACGGAAATATACACAGCAACTTTAGCGGCGAGTGTCCACAACCAACTGTTCCCGTAGAAATTTAGTACACTATTGTTTGCGTATCCAGAGCTTTTTATACAAACGGCGATAACGTTTTCCAACCTCTAAATTTTATATTGGAGCGTTG
Source organism: Ditula angustiorana (assembly GCA_963691745.1). Classification (NCBI taxonomy): domain Eukaryota; kingdom Metazoa; phylum Arthropoda; class Insecta; order Lepidoptera; family Tortricidae; genus Ditula; species Ditula angustiorana. The sequence goes on from OY829491.1 coordinate 535,325, forward strand.
CCGTGATTTTTGAATATGCTGTTTACAATGCTCCTAACGTTAACACCATCATGACGTTTGTTGTGACAAAAACATACATTAAAGGTATTGTCAAAATGAGGTACAGTCAGCCTCAAAAGTAGCTAAACACTTTAAAACCTTCTCGTAGTAACGTAAGAAATGAGAGTTGGTCGAATTTGTCACATTACTGGCAGTGATAAGGTACTAAAATGTTCAGTTACTTCTGAGGCTGACCGTACAAGATTCCGAGTCATGCGAAAGTTTGATATGAAGCGAGCTTACTTGGGCTAGACTGTCATTCAAAACAGGTTACAATGCCATTGTGTAAGTTGTGCAACTTCTTCCATTACGTCACTTTCACCCTTGCACACACAGGAGGACTAGCACAAGGTAACGCAACGAGTGATGAGGTAAATGATTACACACATGACTATGCAACGCCATACAAAACAAAATTAAACTTTGAAAATTCGGATGAACACGGTACACACAGGACATGCGTGTGCGCGCCCTCAACTCTCGTTGTGTTTTCCTCATGTATAAGTATATGGATATTCATGAAGGGACGTGTTAAATTCAAAAACAAAAAAGTAACGAATTGATGTAAATATTACAATGTAAATAGCTTTTTAAATTGAAATCCTTAAAAACGAAAAACTATTTAAAACTTTCGTTGTTTGAGCACATCAACGTTGTCAAAAAGGTGACTTAGCAAAGACTAATTTTTAATTTTTAAAGCCCTTTTTAACCTCGGGTCTTGAAAATGTTAATTAGTCGTCTCTAAAGTTCTGTTTAAGACAGTTATTAGATGAAAAACTGTGTTGACCTCCGCCAGAGAGTAAACCGCAGTGAGAACTTTTAATTGTGCCCTGACCCAGCTTGGGTGTTCAAATATATTTAAACTACTTTTTCTAGTTGTTATACAGCAAGAGCATGTCATTAATATTACATTTTATGATATTTTGATTTAGATACATGATTGTTACAAGTATAAGTAATATATATATATATATATATATATATATATATATATATATGTATAGGTGTTTTTGTTCGCTACTTTGTGTATGAGTGCGTGAACTTACACACCGCCGGTCCCAGCAGAATAACAGCGCTGGGGCAGCGATGCCTGCAGCACAAGCTGATTCAGCGCCTCTTCACGGCCGCGTCGTGACATTAAATCTTATTTATAATCATTGTTTTCTATGTGTTAATTTTATTCCGTTTTCAATGTATTCCGGACGGTTACACCAGAATTCTATTCACTGGATTGTCGCCTTAACACCAATAAAACGCACTATACTGTTCAAACACTTTTTCCTTGTGAGCGGGTACTGTTTTACTATTATTCACTATTGCTTCCTTTCTTACTGTTTTCCTTTAGTTTACTGTTTCTTCTTTCTTATTTGTTTGTGGTTCGGAACTGAACTGGAATGCTGAACTGGAATGCCGCGGCGTGCAACCTGCGCGGCTTTTATACCAGAATCTATCCCCACTATTTTATTCTAGAATATTCGACCGAAAGGTTACGCCCATATTCTAGAATATTCCGGCCACGACCCTAAGTCTCGAATGTTCTATCCCCGCCCACTTGGAAAGCCTTTATTTAAATAATAAAAGCAAACTTACAATTCTGTTAAAAACTGTACGAATCGGTAGATAATTGTTTTACATCGAGAAACATTACATATTCTATCAACTACAAAAGTAGATACTACAAACTATGAACTATTATGTACGTAATGTTCCGACTCACTGTTTCGATACAAAATATCTATAAATTAGCTATCTATCGTTAAGTAACTATGTGTTATAACTAATTATTATTACTATGTACTATCACTATATAAATCACTATAAACTATGTTTGTCTGTCTGTCCCGAATATCACTATTAACACTGTCTGTCCTGCATACAATGTGTTCCTTTAAAATACTGTTTGTTCTTCTTTTATTTGTCATGGCTGTCTGTTTGAATAAAGTTTTTATCTATAAATGTCGAGCCATGCTAAGTGCAGGATTCTGCGGCCACTATTACAAAGGATATACAAATGGTTTACTTAAGCTATTTCAAGGTTTAGCGAGTTTTTATAAGTTATTTCGTGCTACCTTTTATATTTTTCAAAAAGCAGAAACATTTTAGTCTTTTCTTTATCTTTACAGATAAAAAAAAGTCGCTATCCGTTCCTGTCTGTTCTCATCATATCTTCGGTCGCTTACTCCTTCTAAACCACGATACATTTTGATACGGTTTCATTGTCGTTTAGATATTTTTTACGGAAATTTTTTACGTACATTCTTATTGTACGCCGGCAGAGCCGAGCATGTAGCTAGTTAGCTATACCTCAAGGATCAGTTGTAGTTTTTGTACACTTTAAATTACTTGCGTATTGTAATAATTCAACGAATCCTATCCTACTAATATTATAAATGCGAAAGTAATCATGCTTTGATGTTTGGGTGTCTGTTCCTCAGTCACCCAATAACAGCTAAATGGATTTAGATGAAATTTGGTAGACAGATAGTACATGTCTTGGATTAAAACAAAAGATAGTCTGGTATAAAGACTATCTTTTGTTTTACTACTATTTAATGCTGAACTGGAATGCCGCGGCGTGCAACCTGCGCGGCTTTTATACCAGAATCTATCCCCACTATTTTATTCTAGAATATTCAACCGAAAGGTTACGCCCATATTCTAGAACATAATAATTAATGCGTAGAAAGCTATATTACGCAGGCTAAACTGCAGGCAAAAGGCTGTAAAAATGAATCCAATTTACCTATCCTCGGATACAGTAAGTAGAGTTATTCTACTCTTTGCCAGAAGGCTCCCTTTGTGAAGACGTCAAAAGGCGTTTATTTTAAAAATAAGAACGTCTTCTGAAATGACGAGGCAGCGACTAGGACTAGTGCTCTTTTTCAACACTATTGTACTGTGACCTCAAAGAAAAATGATAAATAGGGAGTTTCTACTTCTGATCATATAATTGTAGAATCTATGAAAATTACCTTTTATACTGAACTACCTGTTCCTAGCGACTTTATCTACGAAGGTTTATTTTATTGATATCCCGCCATTTGTGCGTTTTTTGGTTAAAAATCTATTTCCTGGTTCGTAATACACAGGAATAAAGGTTTCACAGAAAAAATCCGATTACTTACGCAAAAGAAACGGCCAGGCGGATTCGCGTACCGAGGCTTCCGTACCGGTTAAAGGTTTTTGATGATTCTGATAAATTAATATGATAGTTAGCTCATTTTGTTTTTCTTGTAATATGCATAAACTTATAGTAACGGTAATTATTTCAAATTCATTACATGATAAACTTTGGAGATAATAGAATTGTGTTTTTATAGTTACTAAAACCAGTTTTTTGTTTAAATTAAGCCTTACATCTGTGGCTCGTTCGCTTCACTAAGCTACAAGTTACAATTTTACAAGTCTAAACCGGCAACATTGGTCAATAATGACCAATGGCAATGGGCATAATGACCAATTTTGCCGGTTTAGACTTGTAAAATTGTAACTTGTACCTTCGTGAAACGGGCCACTGATATCCTACTTGAACTAGTAGACTCACTTTGAAATGTTAACTCCTTCTTTCCCATTTCGCAAAGAACCTCGCAAACCATTTTCAATTCTCAAATCGATAGCATTTGTAGTTGTTCAAATATGCAAGCCTTCAATTCTCGGTTCATGCGAGATTCAATCCACAATCGAGATATGACATAAAATTATAGATTCCAAAGGGATTTGGCAGTTTTTTTTCTGTGAGATTGATCTCGCATAAACCGAAAATCGCTCAGCTAGAGTATTATATAATTTTTTGGAACAAAGATACCTCGATGACTTTCTTGTCGGTATCTTTCTTACTAAAGATTTCTCCGAACCGATGGTAAGTTTTCTGATATTCGTAGTGCTTCTTGTAGGTAAGCCAGATCAGAATAAAGATATTTCGCTTTGACTTTGACGATATGACAGATAGACGGACGCACGGATTAGGGTTCTTTTTGGGCACGGAACCTTAAAAGGTTGGAGCACGATTGGAAAGGTTCTTGTTCATTCCGGAAGAGGCAATCCCGTAATGTCGGTCACAATACCTCTCTGTCCACGGAGGCTACGCCTAGTTGAGCGAATATCCTCTCGATCATTTGGGATGATAAAGGTCTGATCAGTAGGTATATCAAGGATTTGTCATGGTAGAGTATGTGTACGGTCACAACTATATACTAGCGTATAGACAAAGAGGTCATTGACATCTAACCTTTGTTGATCTGTCAAATTGCTCAGCAAAGGCTCCGTGGTAATGCAACGAGAGTTTACGTCACGCACACAGCTGCATACTGTGTGTACCGGAGTTTCGTTCGAATTTTAAAATTTTTGTTTTGTTTTGTATGGTGCTGTGTAGTCATGTGTGTAATCATTCGCCTCAACTTTTGTTGCGTTACCTATAATGCAATAGTTCGTACTAAAGCCTACTTCGGTTGATCATTCAGGTAGGTAACAAAGTTATTTATTACGTTTGACCGGATTTTGACGCGATAATATACTGTTTATTTATTTACCTCGACGTTTCGGCGGCATTAATCGGCCGTAGTAAGTATGTATGAAAAATGTGAAAGTTTAAAATAATCGAAGTAACAAAGTTGTTAATATGTTTGTCATAGTGTTTTCGTTTTCTTTCCTATTTGTGCAATTACGATAAGATACTACTTTCTCTCTTGCACATGCAGACTGTCTAGTGTTCTAAATTAAAGGGTACGAAGCTAGACTTACATTGTACTTGTATTTTAACTTTAACTGATTAACATTATTTATTTTCAAGACGTGAAACATTTTTTTTGAAGATTGTATAAAAATGGTAGCAGTAAGTAATTACATAGATACAAAAAATTTCATTTTCAATATCCGCCCTCTTAATTTTTGGATTTGCAGACTCCATATTAAAATTTCATATACTCAATCTCACTTCCGCAATTAAGAGTAATCTAATAACACTCCACACATAAAACTCTATCAAGCCTTTTAGGTCAAAGAGCGTGCCAAAGAAAAAGACAAACAGACATACACAACACTCGAAACATATAACCTTCTAGCGACTGTAGCTTATAAACTTGCAAACAGAAAATAAAAATGAACGTAAAAACCCTTTTATAGAAAACAGCTTTGGCTCTAGTGCGAGTCAATATTTGATATAAAAAAAAGAATTACTGCACTAGAAACTCTTGCATTTTATGCATTAAAACTTTTTAATAGAAAAAAATGGCTTTAATAAAACTGATAGAAAAGCTTACAAAATAAAAAGTAATATTGAGATTAACGCTCTCGTTTTTTCCGGGATCGAAATTAGATTGAATATTAATAAAAAAATTGATAATTTTCCGGAAGCGGGATTTTTGAGAGTCTGCCGATACTCGCGAGCTAAAATGAAAATTGAATTTAAAATAGACAAAACATGCAAAGAAAAACAATAGCATAAAGTTGTCGTATAAGAAAAAATGACAAGTTATCTCACTCATATTCATCTACTTGGCTTTGTTAAGGTAAGGTTTCTGCCGTACGAAAAATAACTAGCAATTTAAAAGAGTTGTAGCAACACCCATTGGGTGTTGCTACAACTAAGGTAACTTGGTAACTAAATAAGGTAACTTGGGTGGATGTCACCCACCCAAGTTACCTTGTCTCTCATCAAATTAGAAGTTGCAAAATGAACATTTAATGTAGAATGTTACAAGCAACGCAACGAAAGTTCACGTCACGCACACTACTGCATGTTATGTGTGTACTGGAGTTTCGTTCGAATTTTGAAGTTTTGTTTTTTTTTGTCGCTATGTGGTTGTGTGTGTAACCGTTCGCCTCAAATCTAGTACGTTATCTATTTGTATAAACAAATTTCGGCCAAGTAGTTAATTGTAAAATACATGTTAGATATGGACTGAGAACAAAAAAATGAAAGTGCAAATAAACTGGAAGTTAAAAAGTAAATGAATGAACCATAATATTATAACTTAAAGTTTAAACCAGAGATCAATGCCCTCAACGTATATTTTTACAGAAGTTTCTTTGCGTTAAAATATTATTATACACTTAATATTCTAATCTTAAAAAAATACTCGGTTCAGACAAAGATACCTTCTGTTATGTTTTCACTGGAACGCAAGTAAGTACTGAAACTTAAGAATGAATGTGTGTTTGGTATAAAACTTTATCGTTTTACTGCGAATACTGCGATAGATATTTATGAAGGTCGTTATATACTTATATAGCAATATAAACTTTAAGAGGAATCGCTTCGTTTGTTGCGGGAATTTTATAAGTTTCGCAGTTATTAATTTAGCGTGACCAAGGGCTCGTTATTAGGCCTTAACTAATAGTTTATAACTATGGTCACCACGTTATTGAAAGTATCATTCCTATAGTGTTTTACAGACAGACAGATGACGGATTTTTAACTATTAGTTGCGTTATAGGTAACGCAACTAGAGGTAAACGATTACACACATGACTACACTGCGCCATACAAAACAAACAAAAAATTTAAAATTCGAACGAAACTCCGGTATACACACGAATTGGAGATGTGTGTGTGACTTCAACTCTGGTTGCGTTGCCTACAACTAGGGATCCAACAACAGGCTCTAAGGGTGGTAGTTATAGACCAAATTCCAGTCTCATTCGGTTTATAACTAACGACCTAAATGATATGACTTTTGAAAGGTTCAAAATATTTTTTAGCTTAAAAAGATTGTTAATTTTTTATGAAGAAGGGGATAAGAAGTTGGCACCTGCTATTTTGATAGTAAAAACTCCTGAGTCGAAGCTATTAAAAACAGAAAGTCTGTTTTGAACGGCCTATAGTTTATTTTCAAAAGGTTTTGTTAAAGACATTCTTGTCGTTTGTGGTTTAATGAGTGGATTTATGCGGGTTTTGTTCGAGACCCCTTTTGTTATCTATCGCATATTTAGATAGAAACACGTACTAAAAAAATAGAGTACATCCCATACGTCCAAATCATGGGGAAAACATTTTTTTGCCCTGCATCATCAAGCACCCCCCTTTTTTTACCCTGTATCTATTTTTTAGGTAGCTCTTTCAAAATAAGTATCATTAGTCATTGTCATTACCTATATTATTAAATATTTCGGGTACCGTTTTGGAATTATTAAGCTCTGAATGGCAAATTTTTGTATCGTCGTTTTCATTTAAACTTCGATCATACTTTGGTCATATTTCGAGATGCTCTTGGCGGGGTTTTTTTGTTTTTTTTTTATAAAAAATATATATATTGTGGTCAGATTAAAACCATTTCTAATCCAAGTCACGTTTAATTATTAAATGAATAAAGAAAGAAATCTTCAGACGAATAAAATTAATTAACACTTAGATGAGTTGCAGAGTGATATATTGAACTTGGCCGGTCATGTTAGGGCTTATTATACACTTAACACTTTACGCATGTGTTACGCGCGTAACACAATACATGTGTAACGCTGCTCCACGATCGTTGTTGGAGCCGTGCCGGTTACGCGATGCGTACGCGATCGATGTGGTTCGGCCTTGAGTTCTATGTTCGCCTCAAGTTTTTGTTGTATGTCAACCTATCAATCAATCAATCAAATTCATTTCTCTATAAAATTACACATACAGCATATAACACAGAAGATAGACAGTAATGATTTACATGTAATTCACAAGAGAATCGATTTCCCGTAAAGATTACACTAATTCCTACACTAGGCACAGCTTGTCCCGTAGGTAACCAAAGTTGCAGACCAGTTATCAAAGCGATGCGAAATTGTTAATATCTCTAACTGTTCGGGTAATAGTTAAAAACCCTATAACAAACTCAAAAAATTTCTTGGCGCAGTCAGTAGGATCTGAGTGGACCGGACATTTCCAAATTATCTTCTCCTTTAGTAAGAAGGATATTATCTCACAAAGGTTTGCGTGGCTTTTATAAAGAAATGTCATAAGCATTAAGCTATTTCTTTCGACTGTCCACTACTAAAATAATGTAATTTCTAAACGAAAATACCTAAAAAGGAATTACGAATCTTAAAAGTTTACTACTCGGTATAAGTCAACAAAGGTCGTTTTTAGGATTTCGTACCCAAAGGGTAAAACGGGACCCTATTACTAAGACTCCGCTATCCATCCGGCCGTCTGTCACCAAGCTGTTGAAATTTTCACAGATGATGTGTTTCTGTTATAACAACAAGAACTAAAAAACGGAATAAAATGAATATTTAAGGGGCTCCCATACAACAAACGTGATTTTTTTTGCCGCTTTTATAGATAATGGTACGGAACCCTTTGTATTCGAGTCCGACTCGCACTTGGCCGGTTTTTTATTTACATTGCCTCTTTGGAGCATAACGTGATACTAGACCTGCTGTCTAAAGGCAGCAATGTACTTTGCTTCATTTACTTTATTTCATTATTTTCATGACAGAAAAAGCCAATTCTTGAAATAACTGTACGCCCGTGTAAGTTGACACTGTCGCCATGTACGTACAGTAGGGGAAATATATTCACGTACCACCTTAGAACCCTATTGCAGTGACGCGACGCGTTAAACGCCAGGCTATGTCATACAAATGTCATGCGTATGTCTCTTCGACTAGGTTCTACGGTGGTACGTGTTTCAATTTCCTTGACTGTACTTATGTAGACATGTCATGTATTGTTGATATTTTAGTTATAATTAGTAATAGTATTTCTATTCAGTTCTAGTTTATAATTTTTTTTTAAATTTTTATCTATTTAGGAGCTAAGATCAAAATTGTACATGTCAGCCCCAATAGAATACAATATATCTAAAAATAACTCATTGATAGACTCACAACACAGCAAAAAAGCCTATATTGTCAAACACATCTGTATAAAGATTAAATACTTTTAACTGCATTGCGGCGGGTGGTAGAACCTTTTGCAAGGGCCACCCGGATCTCTACCACCATCTTGCTCGCTAATCCTGCCGCTAAGCAGCATTGCTTGCACTGTTGTGTTCCAGCGTGGAGAGCAAGCCGGTGCAATTACTGGCTCAAGAGGTATTCCATCTTAACCCTCTGGGTTGGCAACGCACCTGCAATCTCTTTGGTGTTGCGGGTGTCTATGGGCTATGGTGATCACTTACCATCAGGTGAACCACTTGCTCGTTTTCCTTCCTTCATTGTATAAAATATTGCAAAATTATGTTTTAATATTTAATATATATTTAGGTTACAATATTGATTTAAGAATATTTAATGTACTTACTAATTAAATAAATTTGCTATAAAATACTAATCTGTAAATGTGTGTAAATAAAATGTTATTTTCTAAAAAGTCATGTATGTTATGATTGATCTTTTTGAAATTAAACAACTTTTTCGAATACTTTGTTTCATTTTTCCACCTGTTTTTTTTTTCAAATTATTAAATTCGGCTAGGTCCCTTGACTGAATTACGAACCTCGAGGGTTCCGGTTAACCAAGAAACAGCGGAGTGCCTTCTCTTTACTACGTAGTAAACTTTCCAAAGTTTGTATATTTTTTACAATTGTCACAGGTTAGTACACACAGGCCCTGTTTCAACATTAGCTGATGGGTTCTCTTTTTGTGTCCATAGAATAAACAGCGCCGGCATCAGGAACTTATCAAAGAGTGTAGAAATAGGACCTCAGTGTCATAAATGGCCCAAAATTCTTTTTAGTGCCTAAAATAAAGATGAAAAGGTATAAACACTTACAAAATTGTAGATGTCTCCAAATATTTTCCCAGTAATATTACGTTCTCAACCGGGCCTCACTTTTTATTACGAATTTTCCAACCATCCTGGGTTTATATTACAGAAAAGTCTCATTTGGTACCCAAATTACCACTGCGTTACCAGTCCCCATAACTCCTCAAAAATAGTGTCCATTGCGTTACCAAATAATAGTTTTTTTCTTATTCTGACCTCAAATATTTCTATAACAGTCATCATTCGGGTATGCGTATGCCATTCTGAATTTAAAGATAAAATGTTCTTTTAAGAATATCAGAATAAGTAAAAAATATTTGTTAAAATGTACAGGGGACGTTTTTTTAGGCATCGAAAAGTATTTTGGCCCAAATATAAGCAGCAGTGCTTGCACTGTTGTGTTCCGGCGTGGAGAGCAAGACAGCCGGTGTAATTACTGGCACAAGAGGTATTCTATCTTAGCCCTCTGGGTTGGCAACGCATCTGCACTCTCTTTGTTGTTGCAGGTGTCTATAGGCGGTGGTGATCACTTACCATCAGGTGACCCACTTGCTTGTTTGCCTTCCTATGTTGTATAAAAAAAAAATCTAAATTATTTAGTATAAAACGTCGAGGTAACTTAACAATGATTTTATCGCGTTAAAGTCCTTTCAGCGTTATAAAATATGTGTGAAAATCGTGAAAGTTTCAAACAATTTACAAAACATAAAGTCAGAGCGAGAGATGCGAGCGCGGATGTGAAGCCACGGAGTTATGTTCTAAATAGGATACCCTAGATTAATTAATACACAAGAATAAATTAAAATGTTTATTACAGTTCTTAGACTCGTGTTAAAAATAAAGACTAATATAAGACGCGTAAAATGCCACTTTCCTTTGAAAAATACGTTTTTGAATTTAAATAATACTGTCAGTTAATCGTTTTCTCGTGGCATTGGTATGCAAGGAAACGCGACCGGGAGCTTTCTTTAGTCAACATTAATATGCAAGACAAGTATTTGATTAAGTAAAAATAGTATCAAAGTCACATCAAAATATCTTTATTCAGGCATTTGTAAAGGTCAACCTTGCAAAAAGAAAAAATTGAAATGCTAAATACTCGAAATGACAACACAAAGAAAAATTAGGGCAATGGCAGGACTCGAGCCTGCAACATCAGCATTCCGTGCCTTGCGTTTTCCAGTTTCGCCACATTACACCTACCATACCCTGCGAATTTTTTAATGTGGTTCGTCTTTTACGGTCATTACATAATAGTACCTATAGTAATGTAGTGAGGGTAGTTTTCCCAAATAAAATCAATATCGTACTGACCGTAAAGACGAAACGCATCGAAAAATTCGCAGGGTATGGTAGGGGTAATGTGGCGAAACTGGCAAACGCAAAGCATGGAATGCTGATGTTGCAGGTTCGAGTCCAGCAATTACCCTAATTTTACTTTGTGTTGTCATTATAAGGTAACGGCGCCTATTACCGGGGGTATCAAAATCGATGACCATCACCGCGGCGTTTTCAAATACGTATTTTATAAGCACACCGACTGATATCTTACAAAAAAAATATTTCACGAACGAAGCTTATTTACTTGACTAACAGTGCTATTAGCGCTAGTGTGTGTAAATAAAACAAAGAGCTTGCAATTCGTCCGTTTCCGGAACGCCAGCGCAGGAACAGGTCGTACCATACTAACGCGTGACGCCACATGTAGGTGAACTGGAATCGTATTTAGTATTTTACGTAATGGTTATGGCAATTGAACTAATGGTATGGTTTTTAAATGATTGTTTGTTATTTTCTGCACGAGTTCTGAGTACTCTTTATATATTTTTTGGCCTGAAAATACGTTTAAAATGGAAAATAAAATACAGCGGTGATAGGCACCATTTTTTGCTGTGCGTTTTATTACCATGGTATACCACGGTAATAGTTAAAGTTGTGATTTTGGTTTTTTATGCTTTAATTTGGGTATGTGTGACCGGTTAGTTAAGTTCTTACAGTTATTCCAATCTTGATCTAGTCACGCTAATAAAGAACCATTTCCGTGGTATAAATTGTATTCAACAAAACCTTAATTTTTAACAAAAACTTCAGTACTGATTTTGTAGTTTCTATAGAAACCCTTATTTTGTCAAGTTGTTCAAATATTGAAATAAAATGATATACTTACTGACCAGTTATGTAATTTTGGTTTTATACCAAGGTTGTAATTTTTATTTTTGATTTGAAATGAAAATACAACTGTATGTTATTGTTCTTATGGGTCGGAATAAGGTTTTATAACACTCAAAATTAAGCCTATCAACGATGCTTAGATCACATAACCCTCGGTATTAGAATGTATGGGAATCTATTGCCGATCCATTTAATTTTTGTTTGGGTCGGTGATAGGCCTTAAAAAAAGTGTCTATTATCGAGTAACATTTCAGTCTTTTATTAAAATAAATCGCATTTAGGGTACCGAAAGTACAGTATATTTGATAAAATTGAGACTTACTTATCAGTTGGAATCTTTTTCATTTGTACTGATCCATAAAGGAGATTAGTAGATAGACACATTATGTAGTTGTCATAAGTTGTTTTTTTAACCCTCGTTAATTAGTTCCGAATCATAACATGAGTCTGAATCCTAATACCGATGGTAGAAAATTGCTACTTTGTATACCGTCGGTAATGGAAGCTCAATTTGCGGTAATAGAATCACAGCCTAGCCATTACCACGGTAATAGAAGAATTAGGTATTTTGGTTTCAATAATTATTTTATCAAATAAGAACAAGTAAAATGAGTAAAAAAAGTTACTACGCTGAAAGTTCAATAAACACTCTTAAATAAAAAAAATATTCTCGGTCGTTAAGTAGCTTTGATACTCTTAATTTTTTGGACTTGTTTGAAAACATCCTTAAGTACCACGGTAATAGGCGCCGTTACCTTAGCATTTTAAATTTAATTTTTATACAAAACATCGAAAAGTAAAAATTTCGATTACAAAAACTTGCACAAGATCTCACCATCCGCAACAACTCGTAACTCTAGGAAGGTAGAAATTAAATTACTACTAATAATCCGAATTATATGAACAGTTCTCAGTTGCGCATCCGTTGAGTTATATGTACTTGTATCTCGCTACACGTGTATTGGCTTTAGTTAGTTCGACGTAGTAGGGGTACCTAATGCTGATATACTAGTAAATACCGGTACTTGTACGAATACCGTTAAAACGGGAACCGGTTTTCCTATTACAATAAATCGGTACTTACACCTTTTAATACCGGTAAACCGGTATCCAATTAATGTAGACAAATTTGTTAGCGATGCGCTCACTTGGTACAATATCGAGCACGTAAGCCGGTTAAAGCACCATATTTGGTTCTGGTAATTACGTTTATTGGAACTAATATCGTACCAATTATTTCAGGAAGGAAAAAACCTGTACTAATATCGATACCGGTGCCATACCAAGTTCAAAGAAACCGGTTTCTGATAATACCGGTAATTTAAGCACTGATTCACACGTTCAATAGCTGCAAACCTCAAGCATCGACCAGAGATGAATGAGCCCTAACTCAAGGCAGAATCAATGAGATTGTGGTCCAAGATACTGGGGTCTTGTCACATTAGTCTGTTTGGATTATCTGCGGTGCACGCTGCGCCTTGTTAGCGTGACAATGACATGACGGTCATTAATTGTAGTCTCAAATATAATTAGGCACTTTATTCACTTGTTTCTAGTTGTATGAAAAAGAAATTCGTATTTTGCAAGAAGGCCGCATAGGTTTTAATATATGTGAGTCTACCAGGGCGAAAATGGAAGATTCTGCTGAGAAGATGCGCCGCAAGAAACTCAGCGGCTTGTCCCTTTTTTATTCTCTTTTCAAATAAGATTACAGAAAATATACATTATCCCCTTATTCATAAACGCTTCGTAAACTATTGTTAGTTAACATGTTTCATGTCTTTATCTGTCATTGTGACGTTTACCCTCGAATAAAAGGGACAAAACATTTGTTAGCTTAAAAAGATTGTTTACTTTTTATGAATAAGGGGTATGTCTATAGTGTTCTTAACATAAAGAGTAATTAAACATATTATTAAAGAAACAGATAACAATAAGCAAAAATAAAGATTGATTGAGATTGATTGATTGATTTGATTGATTGGTTAAGTAAGCAAAGGTTGTATGTCAGGATTGTAGCAAATGGAAATCCGTGGTCTCTGCCTACCGCTCCGGGAAACAGGCGTGACTTTACGTATGTATGTAGATAACAATAAATAGCACAGCAAGTTTTAAACATATTGAACTAAATGACTGGCAGTAGTTAATATTGACCAGGAGATTTGTGGGGTCCCTAAGTCAAAGAAGAAATAATTGCACTTGCTTGTACTGCCTAGTCCGTCTAGGTCATAAAATCTGCCGCCGGTTAAAAAAAATGGTTTTGCTGAAAAGAGCCGAAAAGACAGAGAAAGATTCTATAATGTTAGGTTTTCACACAAACACCTTTGGGGTCATCCAAAACGCGGGTCTACAAATATGCTCAAAACACTGCACCATATGCTATTCCAGCAGCATCGTAGAAGCGATGTAGATCTCCATTTTCAGAGGATTATACGTTTTGTAAAAAAAGTGAAGAGCTGCTGCATGAACTAAAGTAAGTAAATAAAAACATCACATGATCAAATTCGTGACCTAAAATATGTGTTAAAGAAATACATCTTGCCTTGTTTGTAAATGGGAATCGAGGTTCCAGTTCGCGCATAATCTCGCATCATGCATTCGTAATAATTCCGTTTCGAGGCACCGCCGGATCCACGCACGCGTTCAATAGATATGGTAATTGCAGCACGAATCCCGATATTGCCGATAAGCTGGACCCTTGTTTAATAATTCACAAATTCGATATAAATGTTCTTAATCCAAAACTTCTGTGGGTTTTATTAAAGGTCATACCGCATTAGGCGCACTGCCGTAACAGGAAGCGACGCAACATGACGCGCAAAATATTGTCCACCGATTTTGAGAAAACTGACGAGGTTCTCAATTCGACGACATAAAAAAAATAACGTGTGTAGAATAGTACATCCTGCGATATTCTCATGGCTTACAATCTCGCTGCCGCGTAGTGTATCTTATATTCCATACAGTTAGTATCTTATCGCATTATAATTTTATTGAACTCAATTTGTATATTTGTTCATTTATTTATTTAAAATTTGTTACAAATAACACCAGGGCCCTGTTGCATAATAGTTTGTAACTAGTAATTCAAGCGGAAAGCGCTTTCTATTAGAAGGAGTTGAAAAGAGACTTACATGAAATTATGCAACAGGGCCCAGGTTTTTTATTTCGTTTCCAGCAGTTTAACTAGTTATTTAATTTTTGCGAAGTGACTTTAGAAGTGTTGTAACAGGAATTCGTGTCGATAATTTGGGAAAACACCTAATCAGACGGTGACAACATTATTGTAAACAATACTAAAATATTCTGAGAGTAACTTCACTGAGAATAGTGTCATTTTAAATACAGTTTTGAGCAATGACCTCTAAAAGTATCCTAAAAAGTTGGCCTCTTTGCAAGTCAATGTCAAATTACAATATTTCTAACATTAAACGCAAACCGAACTTCCAAAACTTCAACTTTGAGATGGGAAAAGGCTGAATATTTTTTCTAGAGACCCGTATTAGGCAACGACCGCACCGCGAACTTTCTCTTGTAACAAATATTCGTGAAGAACATGCATGCGATGTGAATGTTGAGCTTGGCATTATAGGACCAAACTCTGGTTAGGTTAGCGGTTGGCGCTGGGTGCCTATAGCAGGGGGGTTCCACTCCGCACTGAAGGTACGCTCGACCGACTTGCCTATGGCATAAGCAAATCACAGTAGGCTGTCAGCTTGCCGCGCGCCCGTTCGCTCGCCCCTGCCGTGTCAGTGTAATTGACAACGAATGCCGCGCAACCCTAGCGTGTTGCCGATAATTGCGGGGAGAATTCCTTTTGACTCGCGCCGCCTGGCGCATGGTGTATGAAGTAATACGAACTTTTAGCGCGTGTTAATAAAGTTGGAATTCGTTTAATTGCGGTCGTAAAAGAGAAGTTTCTGTACTATTATTTATTCTGTGCCTATAGGCTTGACAGCTGTGTAGCATGGGTAGACGCTCGAAGTAACGTAATTCATAATTATGCATTTATTTTCCTTAATGTTTCTATCATATATGGTATTGTTTTTTTGAAAAAACAACATGAACATATGATTATTTCTACACGAGCATAAAGCAATGGAGACGCTCCTTTACAACTAGGGACTTGCATTTTTGCGGTAATAGCAATTCAAGCTATAAAGTTAAATTGACAGCGTTTAGATTTCAAGGATCAAACACTTTCATTATTGTAATTAATAAATGATCAGGTAAACTACCTTTTGTTAAAATTACAATCAAATATCAGTAACGAGGCAGTTTCTGGGAATTCCACGATGAAATTAATTCCTCTCGATATTCTACTAAGGCGTGTTACACAAAATCACTCATAATAAATTTTCCATCCCCTTTTTCTTGGTCATTAAAAATGTATGATTATAAAAATCTTTAAAAAACTTGCTCTTATTGGCGAAACCTTTTTTAAATGGCAAAGTAAAAAGGCTAGAGAGTTCACAACTGTTTAAAAATGTAACAATGACTATCGATATTACAGTTTTGTAGGTAGTTAGACTGTATTTAGCTTGGTAGATTATGTACAGGTTATGCTAACGTTGCTCAGACAGTCGCTAGGTTGAAGTGGGACTGGGCTGAACTCGTCTGCCCGATGGCCTCTGGTATAAAATTACCACTAAGTGGGTGCCCCAAAACCGAATCCAGCGTCGCAGCAGGCGCAAGAGAAGGAGGGAGGGATGGAGGGACGAGTTCGATGCTTTTTCGCCCGACTGACTGGAGAAAACTCAGGACAGGGATGCGTGGAAAAATGGGAAGTAGGCTTTTGCCCAGCAATGCTAGTATTAATTAGAACTAGCTGAACTTTTGAAGAAGTCAAAATGGAGCCGTCCTTGACCTGAACTCTTCCACTATGTAAATAAATCTGCTAATGACTGGATATATGAAGTGTTTAAAATATCAGACAGGCGCATAGACAAACAGATAAACAAATACTGTAAGCAGGTGAAATGGGGTAAAGTCGATATATAGGGAAGTTCAAATATCGCGATTTTTTACTAAGCTGGGAGTCATTTTGTACTCTGGGTGCATTTCCCACAAAGATTATAAAATGCAAATTTTGTAAATACACCCAGAGTACAAATGACTCCCTGCTTAGTAGAAAATCGCGTTTTTTTTAATTTTCCCACATATCACCACCGCCTATAGACACCCGCAACACCAAAGAGATTGCAGATGCGTTGCCAACCCAGAGGGCTAAGACGGAATACCTCTTGTGCCAGTAATTGCACCGGCTGTCTTGCTCTCCACGCCGGAACACAACAGTGCAAGCACTGCTGCTTAACGGCAGGATTAGCGAGCAAGATGGACCTTACTTTAATTTTAAAATTCGTGAGTTAAGAAAAGTAATAAACCTGTTGGGAAATGTACATGGATTCGGTTATTTCGGTTATATTTTTATTACGGAAATAATCCCAAACCGTGAACGATTTCGTGTTATACATCATAGTCGTATTTCAAAATATGTAAATTCATACCAAATATTAGCTTATAGAATGATGGATGTGTGGTTTAGCCGGCTTAGGAAGCCATGATATAAGTAATAATATGTTGATAAACACCGTGACATGATCTATTTTAGGGCTTTAAAGGAGTTAAAATCACAGTTATACGAGTTTATCATGGGGTCAATAACTTACGTCAATTTTAGTTTTCTTTGATAAACTGTCGGATGCAGAAGAGACATTTTAACCTTTATCTTCTTTACATACCTATAGTAACAAACTGGAACAAATTACCTTGCTACTCCGCGAAACCAGTGCCGGGCTCGTGCAAAACAGCTGCGTCTGTGCGACACATATATGTTCATGCAAAAACCCACCCTCCTCCGCTTCCACACGAAACAACATATATCACACAGACTCAACTACACACCACCACCACTAAACACTAAAACTACACGATCGACGCGCGTTTCGCCTCTATACGAGGCATCATCAAGATCGAAGTATAGAGGCGAAACGCGCGTCGATGCACAAAAGTTCGTATTACTTCATAAACATTCGCCAGGCGGCATGTGTCAGAAGGAAGGCGCCGCCCGCGCCCGCCTTCCACCCGATTCCTTGGCGCACCGCTAGGGTTGGGCTGCTTGGTCCCACGGCACCGGATAACCCCGGCTTGAGGAAAATGGTGAGGAGGTTTATCGGTTATTCCCCCTCACGGGGGCGAGTCCCGAATTTCGCCTCTTTTGGTGAAATCCGTCAATGGATTATCCTCACCTTAAAAAAAAATAAAAAAAATAAAGGGGGTTGGGCTGCTTACTGTAATACTATCAACGCGCGACACAGAGTGAGCAGGCGCGCGCGCGGCAAGCCGGCAACCTACTGCGATTAACCTATGCCATAGATCATGCGGCGAGCGCATCTTACATTGCGGAGTAGAACCCCCCTGGCCAAGGGTCGTATGCCCTGTGTTACAGGACCCTTCCATTTCCATAGTAAAGTAATTGCTTATATCGAAGCTGAAGAGTTTCGTTGGGACACTCAAGTGTCTAATGTTAGTCGTAAGGTCATGGGCTCATTACATGCCTTGAATAAATTTAAAAACTTTTTACCAACCAAGACTAAGATCTCGCTGGTACAGACCTTGATCCTACCTATAATCGACTACGGTGATGTGTGTTATCCGGACTTGAATGAACAGCACCTGAATAAATTAGATCGTCTTCTCAATAATTGTATCCGTTTCATTTTCTGTCTTCGTAAATTTGATCACGTCTCATCTTTCCGCTCCGAGCTTAAGTGGCTTCCTATTCGTCAGCGACGTAACCTTAGACTGCTTTCCTCTCTTTACTCTATTTTAAACGAGCCACGGTCACCTAACTACCTTAAATGTCACTTCCGCTTTCACGGCTCTCAAGGCCCTCACATTCGTCAGCTTCGCTCTGCTGACAATCTCAAACTTACTGTCCTACCTCACCGTACTGGCTTCGTCTCTAACTCTTACGTTCTTCAGGTTACTCGTCTTTGGAATGCTCTTCCCCTTAGCAGTAAACAAGCCCCTAACAAACTCTCTTTCAAAAAGTTAGTTCGTCTGCATCTCACTAAGCAGAACTCCTTTTAGCTTTCTTCTGGACAGATGGTATGTATATTTATTTATGTAGTTTATGTATAGTATACATATTAATATGTGTATATCTTTATATGTATGTACTGTATTATAGGCTTTGTATGTATGTAGTAGCATTTTGTCATCGTGTTTCTATTACTCGTTCTCTATCCGCATCGCCCACAACCTTTCTGTTTATGCCCAAAGGTTGACTGGCAGAGAATGCCTTAAGGCATTAAGTCCGCCTTTTGTACATTTTGTATTTTTTGTGCAATAAAGTTTAAAATAAAATAAATTAGAGTCTGTAGGTCCTGGCTCTGAGGAGCAGCAATAAGAACAGCTTATCTTGGAGAGATTTATTTTATAACAAACACTGACAAGCAGAAAAGGAAGAATGTGGATATGCAACCTACACCACAGAAGCAAAGGCAGCGTCTCTTGCGGCGCGTATTTGCAACAAAATGTTTCCATACCATTTAGAAGTTAACGCTGACGCGTTCCAGACCTTTCTTTTGACAGAAAACTTTCCCTACGGACTCAGGTGCGATTAAAGGTCATTAGTCCGTTTCCGATACTTAGACTTGGTTCTTGGAGTTTAGCTAATGACCCAAGTGTAAATAAATGAGGTCGAGTATACCCAAATCGTTACCAAAGAGTTATCGTCTTCAAGTTATGGGAATAAATTTTCACTGGGAGAATAAATGTGGTTTAAAAGAAGCTGTAGTGACTAAGATAGAAAAAGGAATGTTGCGATGGTTTGGGCACGTTGAACGGATGGATGAAAGGCGATTATACCTAAATTTTTAACATAAAACTACCGTTTGACACTGACATGTTAATAAAAACGGATCACACACGTATTTTTAAGTCGAGAAATGCCCGACATGTTTCGGACCTGTCTGTAGTCCTTAATCATGCGCACCCGCGGCTCTCGCACCGGTGTGAAGTTAGCGGCCAAAAGTTAGCGGCCGACTATAACCCGGCAAAATTAAGAAGTCATCATTTTTCTTCAACCTTTGAGAACCAGAAACGTGTAATTAAAGGGTTTTAGCTTAATACAAGTATTAAAGCATTAAAAAAGCTTGCCATATTAATTAAAAGCTATCAGTATTTTACGGAAAGAACAACAGAAACTTAGTAGCCAAATTAAAATTGCAAACATTCCTGAAATTCGCTCACTTGGAGACGTGTGCCCAGTCCGTTTGTTAATAGACGTAAGACCTGAGGTCCAGGGCTTCCAGGAACTGCCACATGTATGTACTTAGTTGAACTAGTTTTCACGCAAGAGCCCATAAAAAGTTAGCGGCCGACCGCAAAATGAGAACATTGGCGAAATTGGCCATGACGGAGATGTGTGCGCGGTATAAGCATGCACGTCGATTATACTTCAGGCTAAGAGCTTTCAGGAACTGCCTTCTGTATGTACTTAGTTGAACTAGTTTTCACGCAAGAGCCCATAAAAAGTTAGCGGCCGACCGCAAAATGAGAACATTGGCGAAATTGGCCATGACGGAGATGTGTGCGCGGTATAGGCATGCACGTCGATTATACTTCAGGATAAGAGCTTTCAGGAACTGCCACATGTATGTACTTAGTTGACCTAGTTTTCACGGTAGAGCCCATAAAAAGTTAGCGGCCGACCGCAAAATGAGAACATTGGCAAAATTGGCCAAGACGGAGATGTGTGCGCGGTATAGGCATGCACGTCGATTATACTTCAGGCTAAGAGCTTTCAGGAACTGCCACCTGAATGTACTTAGTTGAACTAGTTTTCACGCAAGAGCCCATAAAAAGTTAGCGGCCGACCGCAAAATAAGATAGTTGGTGAAAATGACCAAGACGGAGATGTGTGCGCGGTATAGGCATGCACGCCGATTATACTTCAGGCTAAGAGCTTTCAGGAACTGCCACATGTATGTACTTAGTTGAACTAGTTTTCACGGTAGAGCCCATAAAAAGTTAGCGGCCGACCGCAAAATGAGAACATTGGCGAAATTGGCCAAGACGGAGATGTGTGCGCGTTATAGGCATGCACGTCGATTATACTTCAGGCTAAGAGCTTTCAGGAACTGCCTTCTGTATGTACTTAGTTGAACTAGTTTTCACGCAAGAGCCCATAAAAAGTTAGCGGCCGACCGCAAAATGAGAACATTGGCGAAATTGGCCATGACGGAGATGAGTGCGCGGTATAGGCATGCACGTCGATTATACTTCAGGATAAGAGCTTTCAGGAACTGCCACATGTATGTACTTAGTTGAACTAGTTTTCACGGTAGAGCCCATAAAAAGTTAGCGGCCGACCGCAAAATAAGGTAGTTGGTGAAAATGGCCAAGACAGAGATGTGTGCGCGGTGTAGGAATGCACGTCGATAATACTTCAGGCTAAGAGCTTTCAGGAACTGCCACCTGTATGTACTTAGTTGAACTAGTTTTCACGGTAGAGCCCATAAAAAGTTAGCGGCCGACCGCAAAATAAGATAGTTGGTGAAAATGGCCAAGACGGAGATGTGTGCGCGGTATAGGCATGCACGTCGATTATACTTCAGGATAACAGCTTTCAGGAACAGCCACCTGTATGTACTTAGTTGAACTAGTTTTCATGTAAGAGCCCATAAAAAGTTAGCGGCCGACCGCAAAATGAGAACATTGGCAAAATTGGCCAAGACGGAGATGTGTGCGCGGTGTAGACAGGCACGTCGATTATACTTTAGGCTAAGAGCTTTCAGGAACTGCCACCTGAATGTCCTTAGTTGAACTAGTTTTCACGCAAGAGCCCATAAAAAGTTAGCGGCCGACCGCAAAATAAGATAGTTGGTGAAAATGGCCAAGACGGAGATGTGTGCGCGGTGTAGACAGGCACGTCGATTATACTTCAGACTAAGAGCTTTCAGGAACTGCCACATGTATGTACTTAGTTGAACTAGTTTTCACGGTAGAGCCCATAAAAAGTTAGCGGCCGACCGCAAAATGAGAACATTGGCGAAATTGGCCAAGACGGAGATGTGTGCGCGTTATATGCATGCACGTCGATTATACTTCAGGCTAAGAGCTTTCAGAAACTGCCTTCTGTATGTACTTAGTTGAACTAGTTTTCACGCAAGAGCCCATAAAAAGTTAGCGGCCGACCGCAAAATAAGATAGTTGGTGAAAATGGCCAAGACGGAGATGTGTGCGCGGTATAGGCATGCACGTCGATTATACTTCAGGATAAGAGCTTTCAGGAACTGCCACATGTATGTACTTAGTTGACCTAGTTTTCACGGTAGAGCCCATAAAAAGTTAGCGGCCGACCGCAAAATGAGAACATTGGCAAAATTGGTCAAGACGGAGATGTGTGCGCGGTATAGGCATGCACGTCGATTATACTTCAGGCTAAGAGCTTTCAGGAACTGCCACCTGAATGTACTTAGTTGAACTAGTTTTCACGCAAGAGCCCATAAAAAGTTAGCGGCCGACCGCAAAATAAGATAGTTGGTGAAAATGACCAAGACGGAGATGTGTGCGCGGTATAGGCATGCACGCCGATTATACTTCAGGCTAAGAGCTTTCAGGAACTGCCACATGTATGTACTTAGTTGAACTAGTTTTCACGGTAGAGCCCATAAAAAGTTAGCGGCCGACCGCAAAATGAGAACATTGGCGAAATTGGCCAAGACGGAGATGTGTGCGCGTTATAAGCATGCACGTCGATTATACATCAGGCTAAGAGCTTTCAGGAACTGCCTTCTGTATGTACTTAGTTGAACTAGTTTTCACGCAAGAGCCCATAAAAAGTTAGCGGCCGACCGCAAAATGAGAACATTGGCGAAATTGGCCATGACGGAGATGAGTGCGCGGTATAGGCATGCACGTCGATTATACTTCAGGATAAGAGCTTTCAGGAACTGCCACATGTATGTACTTAGTTGACCTAGTTTTCACGGTAGAGCCCATAAAAAGTTAGCGGCCGACCGCAAAATGAGAACATTGGCGAAATTGGCCAAGACGGAGATGTGTGCGCGTTATAAGCATGCACGTCGATTATACATCAGGCTAAGAGCTTTCAGGAACTGCCTTCTGTATGTACTTAGTTGAACTAGTTTTCACGCAAGAGCCCATAAAAAGTTAGCGGCCGACCGCAAAATGAGAACATTGGCGAAATTGGCCATGACGGAGATGAGTGCGCGGTATAGGCATGCACGTCGATTATACTTCAGGATAAGAGCTTTCAGGAACTGCCACATGTATGTACTTAGTTGACCTAGTTTTCACGGTAGAGCCCATAAAAAGTTAGCGGCCGACCGCAAAATAAGGTAGTTGGTGAAAATGGCCAAGACAGAGATGTGTGCGCGGTGTAGGAATGCACGTCGATAATACTTCAGGCTAAGAGCTTTCAGGAACTGCCACATGTATGTACTTAGTTGAACTAGTTTTCACGGTAGAGCCCATAAAAAGTTAGCGGCCGACCGCAAAATGAGAACATTGGCGAAATTGGCCAAGACGGAGATTTGTGCGCGTTATAAGCATGCACGTCGATTATACTTCAGGCTAAGAGCTTTCAGAAACTGCCTTCTGTATGTACTTAGTTGAACTAGTTTTCACGCAAGAGCCCATAAAAAGTTAGCGGCCGACCGCAAAATAAGATAGTTGGTGAAAATGGCCAAGACGGAGATGTGTGCGCGGTATAGGCATGCACGTCGATTATACTTCAGGATAAGAGCTTTCAGGAACTGCCACATGTATGTACTTAGTTGACCTAGTTTTCACGGTAGAGCCCATAAAAAGTTAGCGGCCGACCGCAAAATGAGAACATTGGCAAAATTGGCCAAGACGGAGATGTGTGCGCGGTGTAGACAGGCACGTCGATTATACTTCAGACTAAGAGCTTTCAGGAACTGCCACCTGAATGTACTTAGTTGAACTAGTTTTCACGCAAGAGCCCATAAAAAGTTAGCGGCGGACCGCAAAATAAGAGAGTTGGTGAAAATGGCGAAGACGGAGATGTGTGCGCGGTGTAGACAGGCACGTCGATTATACTTCAGGCTAAGAGCTTTCAGGAACTGCCACCTGAATGTACTTAGTCGAACTAGTTTTCACGCAAGAGCCCATAAAATGTTAGCGGCCGACCGCAAAATATGATAGTTGGTGAAAATGGCCAAGACGGAGATGTGTGCGCGGTATAGACATGCACATCGATTAAACTTCAGGCTAAGAGCTTTCAGGAACTGCCACATGTATGTACTTAGTTGACCTAGTTTTCACGGTAGAGCCCATAAAATGTTAGCGGCCGACCGCAAAATGAGAACATTGGCGAAATTGGCCATGACGGAGATGAGTGCGCGGTATAGGCATGCACGTCGATTATACTTCAGGATAAGAGCTTTCAGGAACTGCCACATGTATGTACTTAGTTGAACTAGTTTTCACGGTAGAGCCCATAAAAAGTTAGCGGCCGACCGCAAAATAAGGTAGTTGGTGAAAATGGCCAAGACAGAGATGTGTGCGCGGTGTAGGAATGCACGTCGATAATACTTCAGGCTAAGAGCTTTCAGGAACTGCCACATGTATGTACTTAGTTGAACTAGTTTTCACGGTAGAGCCCATAAAAAGTTAGCGGCCGACCGCAAAATGAGAACATTGGCGAAATTGGCCAAGACGGAGATTTGTGCGCGTTATAAGCATGCACGTCGATTATACTTCAGGCTAAGAGCTTTCAGAAACTGCCTTCTGTATGTACTTAGTTGAACTAGTTTTCACGCAAGAGCCCATAAAAAGTTAGCGGCCGACCGCAAAATAAGATAGTTGGTGAAAATGGCCAAGACGGAGATGTGTGCGCGGTATAGGCATGCACGTCGATTATACTTCAGGATAAGAGCTTTCAGGAACTGCCACATGTATGTACTTAGTTGACCTAGTTTTCACGGTAGAGCCCATAAAAAGTTAGCGGCCGACCGCAAAATGAGAACATTGGCAAAATTGGCCAAGACGGAGATGTGTGCGCGGTATAGGCATGCACGTCGATTATACTTCAGGCTAAGAGCTTTCAGGAACTGCCACCTGAATGTACTTAGTTGAACTAGTTTTCACGCAAGAGCCCATAAAAAGTTAGCGGCCGACCGCAAAATAAGATAGTTGGTGAAAATGACCAAGACGGAGATGTGTGCGCGGTATAGGCATGCACGCCCATTATACTTCAGGCTAAGAGCTTTCAGGAACTGCCACATGTATGTACTTAGTTGAACTAGTTTTCACGGTAGAGCCCATAAAAAGTTAGCGGCCGACCGCAAAATGAGAACATTGGCGAAATTGGCCAAGACGGAGATGTGTGCGCGGTATAGGCATGCACGTCGATTATACTTCAGGCTAAGAGCTTTCAGGAACTGCCTTCTGTATGTACTTAGTTGAACTAGTTTTCACGCAAGAGCCCATAAAAAGTTAGCGGCCGACCGCAAAATGAGAACATTGGCGAAATTGGCCATGACGGAGATGAGTGCGCGGTATAGGCATGCACGTCGATTATACTTCAGGATAAGAGCTTTCAGGAACTGCCACATGTATGTACTTAGTTGAACTAGTTTTCACGGTAGAGCCCATAAAAAGTTAGCGGCCGACCGCAAAATAAGGTAGTTGGTGAAAATGGCCAAGACAGAGATGTGTGCGCGGTGTAGGAATGCACGTCGATAATACTTCAGGCTAAGAGCTTTCAGGAACTGCCACCTGTATGTACTTAGTTGAACTAGTTTTCACGGTAGAGCCCATAAAAAGTTAGCGGCCGACCGCAAAATAAGATAGTTGGTGAAAATGGCCAAGACGGAGATGTGTGCGCGGTATAGGCATGCACGTCGATTATACTTCAGGATAACAGCTTTCAGGAACAGCCATCTGTATGTACTTAGTTGAACTAGTTTTCATGTAAGAGCCCATAAAAAGTTAGCGGCCGACCGCAAAATGAGAACATTGGCAAAATTGGCCAAGACGGAGATGTGTGCGCGGTGTAGACAGGCACGTCGATTATACTTTAGGCTAAGAGCTTTCAGGAACTGCCACCTGAATGTCCTTAGTTGAACTAGTTTTCACACAAGAGCCCATAAAAAGTTAGCGGCCGACCGCAAAATAGGATAGTTGGTGAAAATGGCCAAGACGGAGATGTGTGCGCGGTGTAGACAGGCACGTCGATTATACTTCAGACTAAGAGCTTTCAGGAACTGCCACCTGAATGTACTTAGTTGAACTAGTTTTCACGCAAGAGCCCATAAAAAGTTAGCGGCCGACCGCAAAATAGGATAGTTGGTGAAAATGGCCAAGACGGAGATGTGTGCGCGGTGTAGACAGGCACGTCGATTATACTTCAGACTAAGAGCTTTCAGGAACTGCCACCTGAATGTACTTAGTTGAACTAGTTTTCACGCAAGAGCCCATAAAAAGTTAGCGGCGGACCGCAAAATAAGAGAGTTGGTGAAAATGGCGAAGACGGAGATGTGTGCGCGGTGTAGACAGGCACGTCGATTATACTTCAGGCTAAGAGCTTTCAGGAACTGCCACCTGAATGTACTTAGTTGAACTAGTTTTCACGCAAGAGCCCATAAAATGTTAGCGGCCGACCGCAAAATAAGATAGTTGGTGAAAATGGCCAAGACGGAGATGTGTGCGCGGTATAGACATGCACATCGATTAAACTTCAGGCTAAGAGCTTTCAGGAACTGCCACATGTATGTACTTAGTTGACCTAGTTTTCACGGTAGAGCCCATAAAATGTTAGCGGCCGACCGCAAAATGAGAACATTGGCAAAATTGGTCAAGACGGAGATGTGTGCGCGGTATAGGCATGCACGTCGATTATACTTCAGGATAAGAGCTTTCAGGAACTGCCACCTGTATGTACTTAGTTGAACTAGTTTTCACGGTAGAGCCCATAAAAAGTTAGCGGCCGACCGCAAAATAAGATAGTTGGTGAAAATGGCCAAGACGGAGATGTGTGCGCGGTGTAGACAGGCACGTCGATTATACTTCAGGATAAGAGCTTTCAGGAACAGCCACCTTTATGTACTTAGTTGAACTAGTTTTCACGCAAGAGCCCATAAAAAGTTAGCGGCCGACCGCAAAATAAGATAGTTGGTGAAAATGGCCAAGACGGAGATGTGTGCGCGGTATAGGCATACACGCCGATTATACTTCAGGCTAAGAGCTTTCAGGAACTGCCACATGTATGTACTTAGTTAACCTAGTTTTCACGGTAGAGCCCATAAAATGTTAGCGGCCGACCGCAAAATGAGAACATTGGCAAAATTGGTCAAGACGGAGATGTGTGCGCGGTATAGGCATGCACGTCGATTATACTTCAGGATAAGAGCTTTCAGGAACAGCCACCTGTATGTACTTAGTTGAACTAGTTTTCACGCAAGAGCCCATAAAAAGTTAGCGGCCGACCGCAAAATAAGATAGTTGGTGAAAATGGCCAAGACGGAGATGTGTGCGCGGTGTAGACAGGCACGTCGATTATACTTCAGGCTAAGAGGTTTCAGGAACTGCCACCTGAATGTACTTAGTTGAACTAGTTTTCACGCAAGAGCCCATAAAAAGTTAGCGGCCGACCGCAAAATAAGATAGTTGGTGAAAATGGCCAAGACGGAGATGTGTGCGCGGTATAGGCATGCACGTCGATAATACTTCAGGCTAAGAGCTTTCAGGAACTGCCACATGTATGTACTTAATTGAACTAGTTTTCACGGTAGAGCCCATAAAAAGTTAGCGGCCGACCGCAAAATGAGAACATTGGCGAAATTGGCCAAGACGGAGATGTGTGCGCGTTATAAGCATGCACGTCGATTATACTTCAGGCTAAGAGCTTTCAGAAACTGCCTTCTGTATGTACTTAGTTGAACTAGTTTTCACGCAAGAGCCCATAAAATGTTAGCGGCCGACCGCAAAATAAGATAGTTGGTGAAAATGGCCAAGACGGAGATGTGGGCGCGGTATAGGCATGCACGTTGATTATACTTCAGGATAAGAGCTTTCAGGAACTGCCACCTGTATGCACTTAGTTGAACTAGTTTTCACACAAGAGCCCATAAAAAGTTAGCGGCCGACCGCAAAATAAGATAGTTGGCGAAACTGGCCAAGACGGAGATGTGTGCGCGGTGTAGACAGGCACGTCGATCATACTTCAGGCTAAGAGCTTTCAGGAACTGCCACCTGAATGTACTTATTTGAACTAGTTTTCACGCAAGAGCCCATAAAAATTTTGCGGCCGACCGCAAAATAAGATAGCTGGTGAAAATAGCCAAGACGGAGATGTGTGCGCGGTATAGGCATGCACGTCGATTAAACTTCAAGCTAAGAGCTTTCAGGAACTGCCACATGTATGTACTTAGTTGAACTAGTTTTCACGGTAGAGCCCATAAAAAGTTAGCGACCGACCGCAAAATGAGAACATTGGCAAAATTGGCCAAGACGGAGATGTGTGCGCGGTATAGGCATGCCCGTCGATTATATTTTAGGATAAGAGCTTTCAGGAACAGCAACCTGTATGTACTTAGTTGAACTAGTTTTCACGCAAGAGCCCATAAAAATTTTGCGGCCGACCGCAAAATAAGATAGTTGGTGAAAATAGCCAAGACGGAGATGTGTGCGCGGTATAGGCATGCACGTCGATTAAACTTCAGGCTAAGAGCTTTCAGGAACTGCCACATGTATGTACTTAGTTGACCTAGTTTTCACGGTAGAGCCCATAAAATGTTAGCGGCCGACCGCAAAATGAGATCATTGGCAAAATTGGTCAAGACGGAGATGTGTGCGCGGTATAGGCATGCACGTCGATTATACTTCAGGATAAGAGCTTTCAGGAACTGCCACATGTATGTACTTAGTTGACCTAGTTTTCACGGTAGAGCCCATAAAAAGTTAGCGGCCGACCGCAAAATGAGAACATTGGCAAAATTGGCCAAGACGGAGATGTGTGCGCGGTATAGGCATGCACGTCGATTATACTTCAGGCTAAGAGCTTTCAGGAACAGCAACCTGTATGTACTTAGTTGAACTAGTTTTCACGCAAGAGCCCATAAAAAGTTAGCGGCCGACCGCAAAATAAGATAGTTGGTGAAAATGGCCAAGACGGAGATGTGTGCGCGGTCTAGGCTTGCACGTCGATAATACTTCAGGCTAAGAACTCTCAGGAGCTTTCACCTGAAGGTACTTAGTTGAACTAGTTTTCACGCAAGAGCCCGTAAAACGTTAGCGGCCGACCGCAAAATAAGATATTTGGTGAAAATGGCCAAGACGGAGATGTGTGCGCGGTATAGGCATGCACGTCGATTAAACTTTAGGCTAAGAGCTTTCAGGAACTGCCACCTGAATGTACTTAGTTGAACTAGTTTTCACGCAAGAGCCCATAAAAAGTTAGCGGCCGACCGCAAAATAGGATAGTTGGTGAAAATGGCCAAGACGGAGATGTGTGCGCGGTGTAGACAGGCACGTCGATTATACTTCAGACTAAGAGCTTTCAGGAACTGCCACCTGAATGTACTTAGTTGAACTAGTTTTCACGCAAGAGCCCATAAAAAGTTAGCGGCGGACCGCAAAATAAGAGAGTTGGTGAAAATGGCGAAGACGGAGATGTGTGCGCGGTGTAGACAGGCACGTCGATTATACTTCAGGCTAAGAGCTTTCAGGAACTGCCACCTGAATGTACTTAGTTGAACTAGTTTTCACGCAAGAGCCCATAAAATGTTAGCGGCCGACCGCAAAATAAGATAGTTGGTGAAAATGGCCAAGACGGAGATGTGTGCGCGGTATAGACATGCACATCGATTAAACTTCAGGCTAAGAGCTTTCAGGAACTGCCACATGTATGTACTTAGTTGACCTAGTTTTCACGGTAGAGCCCATAAAATGTTAGCGGCCGACCGCAAAATGAGAACATTGGCAAAATTGGTCAAGACGGAGATGTGTGCGCGGTATAGGCATGCACGTCGATTATACTTCAGGATAAGAGCTTTCAGGAACTGCCACCTGTATGTACTTAGTTGAACTAGTTTTCACGGTAGAGCCCATAAAAAGTTAGCGGCCGACCGCAAAATAAGATAGTTGGTGAAAATGGCCAAGACGGAGATGTGTGCGCGGTGTAGACAGGCACGTCGATTATACTTCAGGATAAGAGCTTTCAGGAACAGCCACCTTTATGTACTTAGTTGAACTAGTTTTCACGCAAGAGCCCATAAAAAGTTAGCGGCCGACCGCAAAATAAGATAGTTGGTGAAAATGGCCAAGACGGAGATGTGTGCGCGGTATAGGCATACACGCCGATTATACTTCAGGCTAAGAGCTTTCAGGAACTGCCACATGTATGTACTTAGTTAACCTAGTTTTCACGGTAGAGCCCATAAAATGTTAGCGGCCGACCGCAAAATGAGAACATTGGCAAAATTGGTCAAGACGGAGATGTGTGCGCGGTATAGGCATGCACGTCGATTATACTTCAGGATAAGAGCTTTCAGGAACAGCCACCTGTATGTACTTAGTTGAACTAGTTTTCACGCAAGAGCCCATAAAAAGTTAGCGGCCGACCGCAAAATAAGATAGTTGGTGAAAATGGCCAAGACGGAGATGTGTGCGCGGTGTAGACAGGCACGTCGATTATACTTCAGGCTAAGAGGTTTCAGGAACTGCCACCTGAATGTACTTAGTTGAACTAGTTTTCACGCAAGAGCCCATAAAAAGTTAGCGGCCGACCGCAAAATAAGATAGTTGGTGAAAATGGCCAAGACGGAGATGTGTGCGCGGTATAGGCATGCACGTCGATAATACTTCAGGCTAAGAGCTTTCAGGAACTGCCACATGTATGTACTTAATTGAACTAGTTTTCACGGTAGAGCCCATAAAAAGTTAGCGGCCGACCGCAAAATGAGAACATTGGCGAAATTGGCCAAGACGGAGATGTGTGCGCGTTATAAGCATGCACGTCGATTATACTTCAGGCTAAGAGCTTTCAGAAACTGCCTTCTGTATGTACTTAGTTGAACTAGTTTTCACGCAAGAGCCCATAAAATGTTAGCGGCCGACCGCAAAATAAGATAGTTGGTGAAAATGGCCAAGACGGAGATGTGGGCGCGGTATAGGCATGCACGTTGATTATACTTCAGGATAAGAGCTTTCAGGAACTGCCACCTGTATGCACTTAGTTGAACTAGTTTTCACACAAGAGCCCATAAAAAGTTAGCGGCCGACCGCAAAATAAGATAGTTGGCGAAACTGGCCAAGACGGAGATGTGTGCGCGGTGTAGACAGGCACGTCGATCATACTTCAGGCTAAGAGCTTTCAGGAACTGCCACCTGAATGTACTTATTTGAACTAGTTTTCACGCAAGAGCCCATAAAAATTTTGCGGCCGACCGCAAAATAAGATAGCTGGTGAAAATAGCCAAGACGGAGATGTGTGCGCGGTATAGGCATGCACGTCGATTAAACTTCAAGCTAAGAGCTTTCAGGAACTGCCACATGTATGTACTTAGTTGAACTAGTTTTCACGGTAGAGCCCATAAAAAGTTAGCGGCCGACCGCAAAATAAGATAGTTGGTGAAAATGGCCAAGACGGAGATGTGTGCGCGGTGTAGACAGGCACGTCGATTATACTTCAGGATAAGAGCTTTCAGGAACAGCCACCTTTATGTACTTAGTTGAACTAGTTTTCACGCAAGAGCCCATAAAAAGTTAGCGGCCGACCGCAAAATAAGATAGTTGGTGAAAATGGCCAAGACGGAGATGTGTGCGCGGTATAGGCATACACGCCGATTATACTTCAGGCTAAGAGCTTTCAGGAACTGCCACATGTATGTACTTAGTTAACCTAGTTTTCACGGTAGAGCCCATAAAATGTTAGCGGCCGACCGCAAAATGAGAACATTGGCAAAATTGGTCAAGACGGAGATGTGTGCGCGGTATAGGCATGCACGTCGATTATACTTCAGGATAAGAGCTTTCAGGAACAGCCACCTGTATGTACTTAGTTGAACTAGTTTTCACGCAAGAGCCCATAAAAAGTTAGCGGCCGACCGCAAAATAAGATAGTTGGTGAAAATGGCCAAGACGGAGATGTGTGCGCGGTGTAGACAGGCACGTCGATTATACTTCAGGCTAAGAGGTTTCAGGAACTGCCACCTGAATGTACTTAGTTGAACTAGTTTTCACGCAAGAGCCCATAAAAAGTTAGCGGCCGACCGCAAAATAAGATAGTTGGTGAAAATGGCCAAGACGGAGATGTGTGCGCGGTATAGGCATGCACGTCGATAATACTTCAGGCTAAGAGCTTTCAGGAACTGCCACATGTATGTACTTAATTGAACTAGTTTTCACGGTAGAGCCCATAAAAAGTTAGCGGCCGACCGCAAAATGAGAACATTGGCGAAATTGGCCAAGACGGAGATGTGTGCGCGTTATAAGCATGCACGTCGATTATACTTCAGGCTAAGAGCTTTCAGAAACTGCCTTCTGTATGTACTTAGTTGAACTAGTTTTCACGCAAGAGCCCATAAAATGTTAGCGGCCGACCGCAAAATAAGATAGTTGGTGAAAATGGCCAAGACGGAGATGTGGGCGCGGTATAGGCATGCACGTTGATTATACTTCAGGATAAGAGCTTTCAGGAACTGCCACCTGTATGCACTTAGTTGAACTAGTTTTCACACAAGAGCCCATAAAAAGTTAGCGGCCGACCGCAAAATAAGATAGTTGGCGAAACTGGCCAAGACGGAGATGTGTGCGCGGTGTAGACAGGCACGTCGATCATACTTCAGGCTAAGAGCTTTCAGGAACTGCCACCTGAATGTACTTATTTGAACTAGTTTTCACGCAAGAGCCCATAAAAATTTTGCGGCCGACCGCAAAATAAGATAGCTGGTGAAAATAGCCAAGACGGAGATGTGTGCGCGGTATAGGCATGCACGTCGATTAAACTTCAAGCTAAGAGCTTTCAGGAACTGCCACATGTATGTACTTAGTTGAACTAGTTTTCACGGTAGAGCCCATAAAAAGTTAGCGACCGACCGCAAAATGAGAACATTGGCAAAATTGGCCAAGACGGAGATGTGTGCGCGGTATAGGCATGCCCGTCGATTATATTTTAGGATAAGAGCTTTCAGGAACAGCAACCTGTATGTACTTAGTTGAACTAGTTTTCACGCAAGAGCCCATAAAAATTTTGCGGCCGACCGCAAAATAAGATAGTTGGTGAAAATAGCCAAGACGGAGATGTGTGCGCGGTATAGGCATGCACGTCGATTAAACTTCAGGCTAAGAGCTTTCAGGAACTGCCACATGTATGTACTTAGTTGACCTAGTTTTCACGGTAGAGCCCATAAAATGTTAGCGGCCGACCGCAAAATGAGAACATTGGCAAAATTGGTCAAGACGGAGATGTGTGCGCGGTATAGGCATGCACGTCGATTATACTTCAGGATAAGAGCTTTCAGGAACTGCCACATGTATGTACTTAGTTGACCTAGTTTTCACGGTAGAGCCCATAAAAAGTTAGCGGCCGACCGCAAAATGAGAACATTGGCAAAATTGGCCAAGACGGAGATGTGTGCGCGGTATAGGCATGCACGTCGATTATACTTCAGGCTAAGAGCTTTCAGGAACAGCAACCTGTATGTACTTAGTTGAACTAGTTTTCACGCAAGAGCCCATAAAAAGTTAGCGGCCGACCGCAAAATAAGATAGTTGGTGAAAATGGCCAAGACGGAGATGTGTGCGCGGTCTAGGCTTGCACGTCGATAATACTTCAGGCTAAGAACTCTCAGGAACTTTCACCTGAAGGTACTTAGTTGAACTAGTTTTCACGCAAGAGCCCGTAAAACGTTAGCGGCCGACCGCAAAATAAGATATTTGGTGAAAATGGCCAAGACGGAGATGTGTGCGCGGTATAGGCATGCACGTCGATTAAACTTTAGGCTAAGAGCTTTCAGGAACTGCCACCTGTATGTACTTAGTTGAACTAGTTTTCACGGTAGAGCCCATAAAAAGTTAGCGGCCGACCGCAAAATAAGATAGTTGGTGAAAATGGCCAAGACGGAGATGTGTGCGCGGTATAGGCATGCACGTCGATTAAACTTCAGGCTAAAAGCTTTCAGGAACTACCACCTGAAGGTACTTAGTTGAAGTAGTTTTCACGCAAGAGCCCATATAAAGTTAGCGGCCGACCGCAAAATAAGATAGTTGGTGAAAATGGCCAAGACGGAGATGTGTGCGCGGTATAGGCATGCACGTCGATTAAACTTCAGGCTAAAAGCTTTCAGGAACTACCACCTGAAGGTACTTAGTTGAAGTAGTTTTCACGCAAGAGCCCATATAAAGTTAGCGGCCGACCGCAAAGTAAGAGAGTTGGTGAAAATGGCCAAGACCGAGATGTGTGCGCGGTATAGGCTTGCACGTCGATAATACTTCAGGCTAAGAGCTTTCAGGAACTACCACCTGAAGGTACTTAGTTGAACTAGTTTTCACGCAAGAGCCCATAAAAAGTTAGCGGCCGACCGCAAAATAAGATAGTTGGTTAAAATGGCCAAGACGTAGATGTGTGTGCGGTATAGGCATGCACGTCGATTAAACTTCAGGCTAAGAGCTTTCCCGAACTGCCACATGTATGTACTTAGTTGAACTAGTTTTCACGGTAGAGCCCATAAAAAGTAAGCGGCCGACCGCAAAATGAGAACATTGGCGAAATTGGCCATGACGGAGATGTGTGCGCGGTATATGGTTGCACGCCGATTATACTTCAGGCTAAGAGCTTTCAGGAACTGCCTTCTGTATGTACTTAGTTGAACTACTTAGTTTTCACGGTAGAGCCCATAAAAAGTTAGCGGCCGACCGCAAAATGAGAACATTGGCAAAATTGGCCAAGTCGGAGACATGTGCGCGATGTAGACAGACACTTCGATTATACTTCAGGCTAAGAGCTTTCAGAAACTGCCACCTGAATGTACTTAGTTGAACTAGTTTTCACGGTAGAGCCCAGAAAAGTTAGCGGCCGACCGCAAAAAAGAACATTGGCGAAATTGGCCAAGACGGAGACGTATGCGCGGTGTAGACAGGCACGTCGATTATACTTCAGGCTTTTTTAAGGCAATTTTAATCATATCAACACTCTGTCTTATATAACTTCACGTGTAACAATGCTTTTCTCTTAAACAATTATTAACAGTAGCTTTTTTTTTTCACAGATTAGCTTGTTACCCGTCGCTACTTGAGCCAATTTCACCTTTTTCGCAACCTAACAACGAAGTGTGCCAAAGCTGTGCGTAGTTGGGAGGTACAACATGGAAGAAAATTGAAGAAGGATATAAATAAAGGCATGCAGATGATTTAAAAGGCCTAAATTACTAAAAAAGGCGTTAACAATCACAGGACACACTGGTAATGCCAATGAGAAAGGTTAAGTTTACTGACTAAATTCATTCCAGGTTTTTTTATTTCATAACGCACAATTATTCTTTAGACGTCGTTTGCAAGTTTCGTTTACTTTCTTCCCTTTGTTTTATAGAGTATTTACAGTTTGAAAAGAAGGAACGAGAATCAGAAAAACATTCTCAAGCAATTATTTTTAAATGTTCGTGTCCCATGATTGCCAATTTCATGAAATATACTGAAAATGTTTCCCCAAAACTATGAATTGATTACAGGTTCTTAATTTTCTAACGCACAGTTTTACTTTAGATGTTCTTTTGTAAATAACGTTTACGATTTTCTCTGTGTTTTATTGAGTATTTACAGTTTGAAAAGAACTATTCTCAAGTAAGTATTTTTAAATTTTAATCAACCCTATGATTGACAATTTTACGAAATATGCTGAAACTTTTACCCAAAACAATAAATTGATTACAGGTTTTGTGATACGATTCATAAAGACAGAACGCAAAAATATGGTACGGATGACGACTCAAAGATGAAGATTAGAAGTTTGACACTGAATAAAAAAAGCTAAGTTCTATGAATAAGTATGATTTGTTTAAAACTTTTGAATTCATAACATTGTAATATAACATCTTTTCATTTTTATTTTAGCCACACGTAACCCTCCCTACGAGCAGCAGTCCAGTATAAACTAGCGCTCAGTGCGTAGCTTGATATCACCGGCTCAAATGAGCATCAAAAGACATGTGACAATCACAGAAAATTATGGTGAGATAGGGAGTGACTATGGGGAAGGCGGAGGTCACTGGGCGAACGCCCAATTCTTTGGTTGTCACTTGGCTTGAACGCTTATTAGGCTCTGATAAAGCTTTCTTATTGTGTGTAGCATTAATGAAAACATTCCATTGAAGATAACAAAAGGTCAGATCATATCAACACTCTGTCTTATATAACTTCACGTGTAACAATGCTTTTCTCTTAAACAATTATTAACAGTAGCTTTTTTTTTTTCACAGATTAGCTTGTTACCCGTCGCTACTTGAGCCAATTTCACCTTTTTCGCAACCTAACAACGAAGTGTGCCAAAGCTGTGCGTAGTTGGGAGGTACAACATGGAAGAAAATTGAAGAAGGATATAAATAAAGGCATGCAGATGATTTAAAAGGCCTAAACTACTAAAAAAGGCCTTGACAATCACAGGACACACTGGTAATGCCAATGAGAAAGGTTAAGTTTACTGACTAAATTCATTCCAGGTTTTTTTATTTCTTAACGCACAATTACTCTTTAGACGTCGTTTGTAAGTTCCATTTACTTTCTTCCCTTTGTTTTATAGAGTATTTAAGTACAGTTTGAAAAGAAGGAACGAGAATCAGAAAAACATTCTCAAGCAATTATTTTTAAATGTTCGTGTCCCATGATTGCCAATTTCATGAAATATACTGAATATTTTTCCCCAAAACTATGAATTGATTATAGGTTTTTAATTTTCTAACGCACAGTTATACTTTAGATGTTCTTTTGTAAGTAACGTTTACGATTTTCTCTGTTTTATTGAGTATTTACAGTTGGAAAAGAACTATTCTCAAGTAAGTACTTTTAAATTTTAATCAACCCTATGATTGACAATTTTACGAAATATACTGAAACTTTTACCCAAAACAATAAATTGATTACAGGTTTTGTGATTCGATTCATAAAGACAGAACGCAAAAATAAGGTACGGATGACGACTCAAAGATGAAGATTAGAAGTTTGACACTGAATAAAAAAAGCTAAGTTTTATGAATAAGTATGATTTGTTTCAAACTTTTGAGTTCATAACATTGTAATATAACATCTTTTCATTTTTATTTTAGCCACACGTAACCCTCCCTACGAGCAGCAGTCCAGTATAAACTAGCGCTCAGTGCGTAGCTTGATATCACCGGCTCAAATGAGCATCAAAAGACATGTGACAATCACAGAAAATTATGGTGAGACAGGGAGTGACTATGGGGAAGGCGGAGGTCACTGGGCGAACGCCCAATTCTTTGGTTGTCACTTGGCTTGAACACTTATTAGGCTCTGATAAAGCTTTCTTATCGTGTGTAGCATTAATGAAAACATTCCATTGAAGATAAAAAAAGGTCAGATCATATCAACACTCTGTCTTCTATAACTTCACATGTATTATTAACAGTAGCTTTTTTTTTCACAGATTAGCTTGTTACCCGTCGCTACTTGAGCCAATTTCACCTTTTTCGCAACCTAACAACGAAGTGTGCCAAAGCTGTGCGTAGTTGGGAGGTACAACATGGAAGAAAATTGAAGAAGGATATAAATAAAGGCATGCAGATCATTTAAAAGGCCTTAACTACTAAAAAAAGGCGTTGACAATCACAGGACACACTGATAATGACAGTAAGAAAGGTTAAGTTTACTGACTAAATTCATTCCAGGTTTTTTTTTATTTCTTAACGCACAGTCATACTTAAGATGTCATTTGTAAGTAACGTTTATGTTTTTCTCTGTGTTCTAATGAGTATTTACAGTTTGAAAACAACTATTCTCAAGTAAGAACTTTTAAATTTTAATCAACCCTATGATTGTCAATTTTACGAAATATACTGAAACTTTTACTCAAAACAATAAATTGATAACAGGTTTTGTGATACCTACGATTCATAAAAACAGAACGCAAACATATGGTACGGATGACGACTCAAAGATGAAGATTAGAAGTTTGACGCTGAATAAAAAAAGCTAAGTTCTATGAATAAGTACGATTTGTTTAAAACTTTTGAGTTCATAACGTTGTAATATAACTAATCTTTTCATTTTTATTTTAGCCACACGTAACCCTCCCTACGAGCAGCAGTCCAGTATAAACTAGCGCTCAGTGCGCCGGCAAATTAAAATCAAATGAGCATCAAAAGACATGTGACAATCACAGAAAATTATGGTGAGATAGGGAGTGACTATGGGGAAGGCGGAGGTCACTGGGCGAACGCCCAATTCTTTGGTTGTCACTTGGCTGGAACGCTTATTGTACTCTGTTAATTTTTTATTGTTGTTTGAAGCATTTATTAAAAAACATTCTATTGTAGTTAAGAAAAAGGTCCTGCCATAGAAACCCTCTGTTGTATATAACTTCACATTAACAATGTTTTTCTCTTAAACAATTATTGACAGCTTTTGTGTTCTTTGACTGACTTATTTGTTACACGTCGCCAAATGGGCGGATATCAGCCTTTTCGCAGCCCTACAAAAAGTATGACGAAACTAGAAACACTTAACTGCATGGAAGACGGTCTCTGGGCGAAGTGGGCGAACGTCCAATCCTTAAAATAGTATTTTAACTTAAGGTTTACAACGTGTTCTCTACTCTCTTTCTGTATATATGTACAGTGCCGGACTAAGCCAGCGCGAGGCCTGTAGCAGATTCTGCCAAGGGGCCCTTGGTTTGCTTTAGATTCTCAATTTTTTTTATTACGTTCAGACAGGCGTTGGAGCGAGGGGCCCCCAAATTCGCGGGGCCAGTAGCATTAGCTACTCTTGCTACGTGGCTAATCCGGCACTGTATTTATATTTAAAACCCTTAGCCTGAAGGGTAATCGACGTGCCTGTCTAACCCGCGCACACGTCTCCGACTTGGCCAATTTTGTAGGGATGCCCAATTTTTTGATTTGAATCGATCTTTTGGATCGCAATGGATCGTAATCCATTGAATCGATCTACGATCTGGATCGCATGGGTTTGAATCGATCTAGCAAAGATCGCATGAGTCGCATCGTAATCCAAACTTCCATTATTTCACAGTAATATTGTGAATCCGAAAAGTAGTTTGTCTATCCTTCCTTAACGTCGTATGTAACAGAGAGCCAGAATCATTTGTCATTTTTTTGTAGAGGGTTAGTTGAAGCCAATCTGGGGGCAGTCGAAGGATACAGTGGGTAGCATTATGATCAATTATTCGATAACCCTCCCTTCTGGCGGCAGTTGGGTAATTAATACAGTGGAATCATCGGGTTCGGGCTGGCAGTAGTTTGAAGTAAAAAAAATAGTAGGGTTAAGGAGGCAACAGTGACTCATGTGTTTTTCGAAAAGCTAAATTAAATATAAATCC
This sequence comes from Ditula angustiorana, assembly GCA_963691745.1. Taxonomy (NCBI): domain Eukaryota; kingdom Metazoa; phylum Arthropoda; class Insecta; order Lepidoptera; family Tortricidae; genus Ditula; species Ditula angustiorana. The sequence continues at coordinate 574,786 of OY829491.1, forward strand.
TTACTGGATTGATATGAAACTTATACATATTATTCATTAACTATTATAGTTTAACACTGCATCAACACAATTCCATAAAATAGGTTTAAAATAAAATAAATAATAGAAAACAAAAAAAAGATTTTTGAGCCACTGTGCACACCCAGGTGTCCACAGTGACCCAACCCTGGGGTCCACAGTGGCTCAAAAGGTACACAGTGACTCATCAAAAGGAGTAATAAAAATAGTCAAAATAATTCAAGTTTTATATATTAATTAAAGAAAACAACAAGTTATTCTAACAGTCTACAAACTCTTTGTCTTACAAACAATGCTAACAATGTGACTTTTCTTATTGAGTCACTGTGCACTACTACGCCATTTTGAAAACTTTATTTTGTAACAATAAAACTAAAATCCAATTCTCATAATAAAACTGTATGAATGAAGATTATACAATATTTATCAACCAGCAAATACAATAGTCATAACCAATTGCCATTATTTTACGTAAAAAAAACAGAGAAACTTACCTTAAAATCTAATTTCATCCAAGCGAAATTTGTTTTCTCTCTGTGACATAACACAACGACACTTCACCGGCCGGCCGACTAGTTCAAACACGTTTGGGGGTAACGTGCTATAGTGTGCAAAAGAGACAAACCTACTTTATGCTTTGTCTAACCTGGAAACATTAATGAGTCACTGTTGTCGACTGAGTCACTGTTACCTCCTTGACCCTACGTACAATTTCAGCTGTTGTTGTACTAGAAGTTTCTCCAGAATTACTTAAACTTTTATTTAAATAACTAATATCACTATGCGTCTCCCTGTGATGTCGTTTGAGATGGTTTGTCAAGTTGGTGGTATTTCCTTTTGTTTTAACCAAAAGTTGACATAATTTACATTTTCTACCCGTATCACTTTTAATAAAAAAGTTCCAAATATTAGGCGTTCCTGGAGGAGCCATTTTAAAAACACGTCACGCTCTCAGGACTATAATTAGTTATACTAGATCTAACTAAGGAACCGTCGGGCCATAAAATAAACGAAAAATGATCACCTACCTTCATATTTCTTATAGCCGCAAAGATTGTTTACATTAAAGTATACTATTTCGCTTCATGTAATAAGGAAATAGATCTCAATGTAGACTTTGGTCAAGAAATATTTATGTTTTGCATATCGTCTTACGAGATTTTAACAACAACAATCATTCCATTTTTTCATCGGATCTCTTAGACATGCGATTCGATTTTGTGGAGGATCGCATCGAAGTGAATTGATTCAAAAATATCAGATCGCAAAAGTTCGATCTTCCAAAAGATCGATTCAGATCGGGCATCCCTACAATTTTGCCAATTTTCTCATTTTGCGGTCGGCCGCTAACTTTCTATGGACTCTAGCGTGAAAACTAGTTCAACTAAGTACATAAAGAAGGCAGTTCCTGAAAGCTCTAAGCCTGAAGTATAATCGACGTGCATGCTTAAACCGCGCAAACATCTCCGTCCTGGCCATTTTCACCAATTATCTTATTTTGCGGTCGGCCGCTAACTTTTTATGGGCTCTTGCGTGAAAACTAGTTCAACTAAGTTCATTCAGGTGGCAGTTCCTGAATGCTCTTAGCCTGAAGTTTAATCGACGTGCATGCCTATACCGCGCACACATCTCCGTCTTGGCCATTTTCACCAACTATCTTATTTTGCGGTCGGCCGCTAACTTTTTATGGGCTCTTGCGTGAAAACTAGTTCAACTAAGTACATTCAGGTGGCAGTTCCTGAAAGTTCTTAGCCTGACGTATAATCGACGTGCCTGTCTACACCGCGCACACATCTCCGTCTTGGCCATTTTCACCAACTCTCTTATTTTGCGGTCCGCCGCTAACTTGTTATGGGCTCTTGCGTGAAAACTAGTTCAACTAAGTACATTCAGGTGGCAGTTCCTGAAAGCTCTTAGCCTGAAGTATAATCGACGTGCCTGTTTACACCGCGCACACATCTCCGTCTTGGCCATTTTCACCAACTATCTTATTTTGCGGTCGGCCGCTAACTTTTTATGGGCTCTTGCGTGAAAACTAGTTCAACTAAGTACATTCAGGTGGCAGTTCCTGAAAGCTCTTAGCCTAAAGTATAATCGACGTGCCTGTCTACACCGCGCACACATCTCCGACTTGGCCAATTTTGCCAATGTTCTCATTTTGCGGTCGGCCGCTAACTTTTTATGGGCTCTTACATGAAAACTAGTTCAACTAAGTACATACAGGTGGCTGTTCCTGAAAGCTCTTATCCTGAAGTATAATCGACGTGCATGCCTATACCGCGCACACATCTCCGTCTTGGCCAATTTTGCCAATGTTCTCATTTTGCGGTCGGCCGCTAAATTTTTATGGGCTCTTGCGTGAAAACTATTTCAACTAAGTAAATACAGAAGGCAGTTCCTGAAAGCTCTTAGCCTGAAGTATGATCGACGTGCCTGTCTACACCGCGCACACATCTCCGTCTTGGCCAGTTTCACCAACTATCTTATTTTGCGGTCGGCCGCTAACTTTTTATGGGCTCTTGTGTGAAAACTAGTTCAACTAAGTTCATTCAGGTGGCAGTTCCTGAAAGCTCTTAGCCTGACGTATAATCGACGTGCCTGTCTACACCGCGCACACATCTCCGTCTTGGCCATTTTCACCATCTCTCTTATTTTGCGGTCCGCCGCTAACTTTTTATGGGCTCTTGCGTGAAAACTAGTTCAACTAAGTACATTCAGGTGGCAGTTCCTGAAAGCTCTTAGCCTGAAGTATAATCGACGTGCCTGTTTACACCGCGCACACATCTCCGTCTTGGCCATTTTCACCAATTATCTTATTTTGCGGTCGGCCGCTAACTTTTTATGGGCTCTTGCGTGAAAACTAGTTCAACTAAGTACATTCAGGTGGCAGTTCCTGAAAGCTCTTAGCCTAAAGTATAATCGACGTGCCTGTCTACACCGCGCACACATCTCCGTCTTGGCCAATTTTGCCAATGTTCTCATTTTGCGGTCGGCCGCTAACTTTTTATGGGCTCTTACATGAAAACTAGTTCAACTAAGTACATACAGGTGGCTGTTCCTGAAAGCTCTTATCCTGAAGTATAATCGACGTGCATGCCTATACCGCGCACACATCTCCGTCTTGGCCAATTTTGCCAATGTTCTCATTTTGCGGTCGGCCGCTAAATTTTTATGGGCTCTTGCGTGAAAACTAGTTCAACTAAGTACATACAGGTGGCTGTTCCTGAAAGCTCTTATCCTGAAGTATAATCGACGTGCATGCCTATACCGCGCACACATCTCCGTCTTGGCCATTTTCACCAACTATCTTATTTTGCGATCGGACGCTAACTTTTTATGGGCTCTTGCGTGAAAACTAGTTCAACTAAGTACATTCAGGTGACAGTTCCTGAAAGCTCTTAGCCTGAAGTATGATCGACGTGCCTGTCTACACCGCGCACACATCTCCGTCTTGGCCAATTTTGCCAATGTTCTCATTTTGCGGTCGGCCGCTAACTTTTTATGGGCTCTTACATGAAAACTAGTTCAACTAAGTACATACAGGTGGCTGTTCCTGAAAGCTGTTATCCTGAAGTATAATCGACGTGCATGCCTATACCGCGCACACATCTCCGTCTTGGCCATTTTCACCAACTATCTTATTTTGCGGTCGGCCGCTAACTTTTTATGGGCTCTACCGTGAAAACTAGTTCAACTAAGTACATACAGGTGGCAGTTCCTGAAAGCTCTTAGCCTGAAGTATTATCGACGTGCATGCCTACACCGCGCACACATCTCTGTCTTGGTCATTTTCACCAACTACCTTATTTTGCGGTCGGCCGCTAACTTTTTATGGGCTCTACCGGGAAAACTAGTTCAACTAAGTACATACATGTGGCAGTTCCTGAAAGCTCTTAGCCTGAAGTATAATCGACGTGCATGCCTATACCGCGCACACATCTCCGTCTTGGTCATTTTCACCAACTATCTTATTTTGCGGTCGGCCGCTAACTTTTTATGGGCTCTTGCGTGAAAACTAGTTCAACTAAGTACATACATGTGGCAGTTCCTGAAAGCTCTTATCCTGAAGTATAATCGACGTGCATGCCTATACCGCGCACACATCTCCGTCATGGCCAATTTCGCCAATGTTCTCATTTTGCGGTCGGCCGCTAACTTTTTATGGGCTCTTGCGTGAAAACTAGTTCAACTAAGTACATACAGAAGGCAGTTCCTGAAAGCTCTTAGCCTGAAGTATAATCGACGTGCATGCTTATAACGCGCACACATCTCCGTCTTGGCCAATTTCGCCAAGGTTCTCATTTTGCGGTCGGCCGCTAACTTTTTATGGGCTCTACCGTGAAAACTAGTTCAACTAAGTACATACATGTGGCAGTTCCTGAAAGCTCTTAGCCTGAAGTATAATCGACGTGCATGCCTATACCGCGCACACATCTCCGTCTTGGTCATTTTCACCAACTATCTTATTTTGCGGTCGGCCGCTAACTTTTTATGGGCTCTTGCGTGAAAACTAGTTCAACTAAGTACATTCAGGTGGCAGTTCCTGAAAGCTCTTAGCCTGAAGTATAATCGACTTGCCTGTTTACACCGCGCACACATCTCCGTCTTGGCCATTTTCACCAACTATCTTATTTTGCGGTCGGCCGCTAACTTTTTATGGGCTCTTGCGTGAAAACTAGTTCAACTAAGTACATTCAGGTGGCAGTTCCTGAAAGCTCTTAGCCTGAAGTATAATCGACGTGCATGCCTATACCGCGCACACATCTCCGTCTTGGCCAATTTTGCCAATGTTCTCATTTTGCGGTCGGCCGCTAACTTTTTATGGGCTCTACCGTGAAAACTAGTTCAACTAAGTACATACAGGTGGCAGTTCCTGAAAGCTCTTAGCCTGAAGTATTATCGACGTGCATTCCTACACCGCGCACACATCTCTGTCTTGGCCATTTTCACCAACTACCTTATTTTGCGGTCGGCCGCTAACTTTTTATGGGCTCTACCGTGAAAACTAGTTCAACTAAGTACATACATGTGGCAGTTCCTGAAAGCTCTTATCCTGAAGTATAATCGACGTGCATGCCTATACCGCGCACTCATCTCCGTCATGGCCAATTTCGCCAATGTTCTCATTTTGCGGTCGGCCGCTAACTTTTTATGGGCTCTTGCGTGAAAACTAGTTCAACTAAGTACATACAGAAGGCAGTTCCTGAAAGCTCTTAGCCTGAAGTATAATCGACGTGCATGCTTATAACGCGCACACATCTCCGTCTTGGCCAATTTCGCCAATGTTCTCATTTTGCGGTCGGCCGCTAACTTTTTATGGGCTCTACCGTGAAAACTAGTTCAACTAAGTACATACATGTGGCAGTTCCTGAAAGCTCTTAGCCTGAAGTATAATCGGCGTGCATGCCTATACCGCGCACACATCTCCGTCTTGGTCATTTTCACCAACTATCTTATTTTGCGGTCGGCCGCTAACTTTTTATGGGCTCTTGCGTGAAAACTAGTTCAACTAAGTACATTCAGGTGGCAGTTCCTGAAAGCTCTTAGCCTGAAGTATAATCGACGTGCATGCCTATACCGCGCACACATCTCCGTCTTGGCCAATTTTGCCAATGTTCTCATTTTGCGGTCGGCCGCTAACTTTTTATGGGCTCTACCGTGAAAACTAGGTCAACTAAGTACATACATGTGGCAGTTCCTGAAAGCTCTTATCCTGAAGTATAATCGACGTGCATGCCTATACCGCGCACACATCTCCGTCTTGACCAATTTTGCCAATGTTCTCATTTTGCGGTCGGCCGCTAACTTTTTATGGGCTCTACCGTGAAAACTAGGTCAACTAAGTACATACATGTGGCAGTTCCTGAAAGCTCTTAGCCTGAAGTTTAATCGATGTGCATGTCTATACCGCGCACACATCTCCGTCTTCGCCATTTTCACCAACTCTCTTATTTTGCGGTCCGCCGCTAACGTTTTATGGGCTCTTGCGTGAAAACTAGTTCAACTAAGTACATTCAGGTGGCAGTTCCTGAAAGCTCTTAGTCTGAAGTATAATCGACGTGCCTGTCTACACCGCGCACACATCTCCGTCTTGGCCATTTTCACCAACTATCTTATTTTGCGGTCGGCCGCTAACTTTTTATGGGCTCTTGCGTGAAAACTAGTTCAACTAAGGACATTCAGGTGGCAGTTCCTGAAAGCTCTTAGCCTAAAGTATAATCGACGTGCCTGTCTACACCGCGCACACATCTCCGTCTTGGCCAATTTTGCCAATGTTCTCATTTTGCGGTCGGCCGCTAACTTTTTATGGGCTCTTACATGAAAACTAGTTCAACTAAGTACATACAGGTGGCTGTTCCTGAAAGCTGTTATCCTGAAGTATAATCGACGTGCATGCCTATACCGCGCACACATCTCCGTCTTGGCCATTTTCACCAACTATCTTATTTTGCGGTCGGCCGCTAACTTTTTATGGGCTCTACCGTGAAAACTAGTTCAACTAAGTACATACAGGTGGCAGTTCCTGAAAGCTCTTAGCCTGAAGTATGATCGACGTGCCTGTCTACACCGCGCACACATCTCCGTCTTGGCCAGTTTCACCAACTGTCTTATTTTGCGGTCGGCCGCTAACTTTTTATGGGCTCTACCGTGAAAACTAGTTCAACTAAGTACATACAGGTGGCAGTTCCTGAAAGCTCTTAGCCTGAAGTATGATCGACGTGCCTGTCTACACCGCGCACACATCTCCGTCTTGGCCATTTTCACCAACTATCTTATTTTGCGGTCGGCCGCTAACTTTTTATGGGCTCTTGCGTGAAAACTAGTTCAACTAAGTACATTCAGGTGGCAATTCCTGAAAGCTCTTAGCCTAAAGTATAATCGACGTGCCTGTCTACACCGCGCACACATCTCCGTCTTGGCCATTTTCACCAAATATCTTTTTTTGCGGTCGGCCGCTAACGTTTTACGGGCTCTTGCGTGAAAACTAGTTCAACTAAGTACCTTCAGGTGAAAGTTCCTGAGAGTTCTTAGCCTGAAGTATTATCGACGTGCAAGCCTAGACCGCGCACACATCTCCGTCTTGGCCATTTTCACCAACTATCTTATTTTGCGGTCGGCCGCTAACTTTTTATGGGCTCTTGCGTGAAAACTAGTTAAACTAAGTACATACAGGTTGCTGTTCCTGAAAGCTCTTATCCTAAAATATAATCGACGTGCATGCCTATACCGCGCACACATCTCCGTCTTGGCCAATTTTGCCAATGTTCTCATTTTGCGGTCGGTCGCTAACTTTTTATGGGCTCTACCGGGAAAACTAGTTCAACTAAGTACATACATGTGGCAGTTCCTGAAAGCTCTTAGCCTGAAGTTTAATCGACGTGCATGCCTATACCACGCACACATCTCCGTCTTGGCCATTTTCACCAACTATCTTATTTTGCGGTCGGCCGCTAACTTTTTATGGGCTCTTGCGTGAAAACTAGTTCAACTAAGTACATACAGGTGGCTGTTCCTGAAAGCTCTTATCCTTAAGTATAATCGACGTGCATGCCTATACCGCGCACACATCTCCGTCTTGGCCATTTTCACCAACTATCTTATTTTGCGGTCGGCCGCTAACTTTTTATGGGCTCTTGCGTGAAAACTAGTTCAACTAAGTACATACAGGTGGCTGTTCCTGAAAGCTCTTATCCTTAAGTATAATCGACGTGCATGCCTATACCGCGCACACATCTCCGTCTTGGCCATTTTCACCAACTATCTTATTTTGCGATCGGCCGCTAACTTTTTATGGGCTCTACCGTGAAAACTAGTTCAACTAAGTACATACATGTGGCAGTTCCTGAAAGCTCTTATCCTGAAGTATAATCGACGTGCATGCCTATACCGCGCACACATCTCCGTCATGGCCAATTTCGCCAATGTTCTCATTTTGCGGTCGGCCGCTAACTTTTTATGGGCTCTTGTGTGAAAACTAGTTCAACTAAGTACATACAGGTGGCAGTTCCTGAAAGCTCTTATCCTGAAGTATAATCGACGTGCATGCCTATACCGCGCACACATCTCCGTCTTGGCCAATTTTGCCAATGTTCTCATTTTGCGGTCGGTCGCTAACTTTTTATGGGCTCTACCGTGAAAACTAGTTCAACTAAGTACATACATGTGGCAGTTCCTGAAAGCTCTTAGCCTGAAGTTTAATCGACGTGCATGCCTATACCACGCACACATCTCCGTCTTGGCCATTTTCACCAACTATCTTTTTTTGCGGTCGGCCGCTAAATTTTTATGGGCTCTTGCGTGAAAACTAGTTCAACTAAGTACATTCAGGTGGCAGTTCCTGAAAGCTCTTAGCCTGAAGTATGATCGACGTGCCTGTCTACACCGCGCACACATCTCCGTCTTGGCCAGTTTCACCAACTATCTTATTTTGCGGTCGGCCGCTAACTTTTTATGGGCTCTTGTGTGAAAACTAGTTCAACTAAGTACATACAGATGGCAGTTCCTGAAAGCTCTTATCCTGAAGTATAATCGACGTGCATGCCTATACCGCGCACACATCTCCGTCTTGGCCATTTTCACCAACTATCTTATTTTGCGGTCGGCCGCTAACTTTTTATGGGCTCTTGCGTGAAAACTAGTTCAACTAAGTACATACAGGTGGCCGTTCCTGAAAGCTCTTATCCTTAAGTATAATCGACGTGCATGCCTATACCGCGCACACATCTCCGTCTTGGCCAGTTTCACCAACTATCTTATTTTGCGGTCGGCCGCTAACTTTTTATGGGCTCTTGTGTGAAAACTAGTTCAACTAAGTACATACAGATGGCAGTTCCTGAAAGCTCTTATCCTGAAGTATAATCGACGTGCATGCCTATACCGCGCACACATCTCCGTCTTGGTCATTTTCACCAACTATCTTATTTTGCGGTCGGCCGCTAACTTTTTATGGGCTCTTGCGTGAAAACTAGTTCAACTAAGTACATTCAGGTGGCAGTTCCTGAAAGCTCTTAGCCTGAAGTATAATCGACTTGCCTGTTTACACCGCGCACACATCTCCGTCTTGGCCATTTTCACCAACTATCTTATTTTGCGGTCGGCCGCTAACTTTTTATGGGCTCTTGCGTGAAAACTAGTTCAACTAAGTACATTCAGGTGGCAGTTCCTGAAAGCTCTTAGCCTGAAGTATAATCGACGTGCATGCCTATACCGCGCACACATCTCCGTCTTGGCCAATTTTGCCAATGTTCTCATTTTGCGGTCGGCCGCTAACTTTTTATGGGCTCTACCGTGAAAACTAGTTCAACTAAGTACATACAGGTGGCAGTTCCTGAAAGCTCTTAGCCTGAAGTATTATCGACGTGCATTCCTACACCGCGCACACATCTCTGTCTTGGCCATTTTCACCAACTACCTTATTTTGCGGTCGGCCGCTAACTTTTTATGGGCTCTACCGTGAAAACTAGTTCAACTAAGTACATACATGTGGCAGTTCCTGAAAGCTCTTATCCTGAAGTATAATCGACGTGCATGCCTATACCGCGCACTCATCTCCGTCATGGCCAATTTCGCCAATGTTCTCATTTTGCGGTCGGCCGCTAACTTTTTATGGGCTCTTGCGTGAAAACTAGTTCAACTAAGTACATACAGAAGGCAGTTCCTGAAAGCTCTTAGCCTGAAGTATAATCGACGTGCATGCTTATAACGCGCACACATCTCCGTCTTGGCCAATTTCGCCAATGTTCTCATTTTGCGGTCGGCCGCTAACTTTTTATGGGCTCTACCGTGAAAACTAGTTCAACTAAGTACATACATGTGGCAGTTCCTGAAAGCTCTTAGCCTGAAGTATAATCGGCGTGCATGCCTATACCGCGCACACATCTCCGTCTTGGTCATTTTCACCAACTATCTTATTTTGCGGTCGGCCGCTAACTTTTTATGGGCTCTTGCGTGAAAACTAGTTCAACTAAGTACATTCAGGTGGCAGTTCCTGAAAGCTCTTAGCCTGAAGTATAATCGACGTGCATGCCTATACCGCGCACACATCTCCGTCTTGGCCAATTTTGCCAATGTTCTCATTTTGCGGTCGGCCGCTAACTTTTTATGGGCTCTACCGTGAAAACTAGGTCAACTAAGTACATACATGTGGCAGTTCCTGAAAGCTCTTATCCTGAAGTATAATCGACGTGCATGCCTATACCGCGCACACATCTCCGTCTTGACCAATTTTGCCAATGTTCTCATTTTGCGGTCGGCCGCTAACTTTTTATGGGCTCTACCGTGAAAACTAGGTCAACTAAGTACATACATGTGGCAGTTCCTGAAAGCTCTTAGCCTGAAGTTTAATCGATGTGCATGTCTATACCGCGCACACATCTCCGTCTTCGCCATTTTCACCAACTCTCTTATTTTGCGGTCCGCCGCTAACGTTTTATGGGCTCTTGCGTGAAAACTAGTTCAACTAAGTACATTCAGGTGGCAGTTCCTGAAAGCTCTTAGTCTGAAGTATAATCGACGTGCCTGTCTACACCGCGCACACATCTCCGTCTTGGCCATTTTCACCAACTATCTTATTTTGCGGTCGGCCGCTAACTTTTTATGGGCTCTTGCGTGAAAACTAGTTCAACTAAGGACATTCAGGTGGCAGTTCCTGAAAGCTCTTAGCCTAAAGTATAATCGACGTGCCTGTCTACACCGCGCACACATCTCCGTCTTGGCCAATTTTGCCAATGTTCTCATTTTGCGGTCGGCCGCTAACTTTTTATGGGCTCTTACATGAAAACTAGTTCAACTAAGTACATACAGGTGGCTGTTCCTGAAAGCTGTTATCCTGAAGTATAATCGACGTGCATGCCTATACCGCGCACACATCTCCGTCTTGGCCATTTTCACCAACTATCTTATTTTGCGGTCGGCCGCTAACTTTTTATGGGCTCTACCGTGAAAACTAGTTCAACTAAGTACATACAGGTGGCAGTTCCTGAAAGCTCTTAGCCTGAAGTATGATCGACGTGCCTGTCTACACCGCGCACACATCTCCGTCTTGGCCAGTTTCACCAACTGTCTTATTTTGCGGTCGGCCGCTAACTTTTTATGGGCTCTACCGTGAAAACTAGTTCAACTAAGTACATACAGGTGGCAGTTCCTGAAAGCTCTTAGCCTGAAGTATGATCGACGTGCCTGTCTACACCGCGCACACATCTCCGTCTTGGCCATTTTCACCAACTATCTTATTTTGCGGTCGGCCGCTAACTTTTTATGGGCTCTTGCGTGAAAACTAGTTCAACTAAGTACATTCAGGTGGCAATTCCTGAAAGCTCTTAGCCTAAAGTATAATCGACGTGCCTGTCTACACCGCGCACACATCTCCGTCTTGGCCATTTTCACCAAATATCTTTTTTTGCGGTCGGCCGCTAACGTTTTACGGGCTCTTGCGTGAAAACTAGTTCAACTAAGTACCTTCAGGTGAAAGTTCCTGAGAGTTCTTAGCCTGAAGTATTATCGACGTGCAAGCCTAGACCGCGCACACATCTCCGTCTTGGCCATTTTCACCAACTATCTTTTTTTGCGGTCGGCCGCTAACTTTTTATGGGCTCTTGCGTGAAAACTAGTTCAACTAAGTACATACAGGTTGCTGTTCCTGAAAGCTCTTATCCTAAAATATAATCGACGTGCATGCCTATACCGCGCACACATCTCCGTCTTGGCCAATTTTGCCAATGTTCTCATTTTGCGGTCGGTCGCTAACTTTTTATGGGCTCTACCGGGAAAACTAGTTCAACTAAGTACATACATGTGGCAGTTCCTGAAAGCTCTTAGCCTGAAGTTTAATCGACGTGCATGCCTATACCACACACACATCTCCGTCTTGGCCATTTTCACCAACTATCTTATTTTGCGGTCGGCCGCTAACTTTTTATGGGCTCTTGCGTGAAAACTAGTTCAACTAAGTACATACAGGTGGCTGTTCCTGAAAGCTCTTATCCTTAAGTATAATCGACGTGCATGCCTATACCGCGCACACATCTCCGTCTTGGCCATTTTCACCAACTATCTTATTTTGCGGTCGGCCGCTAACTTTTTATGGGCTCTTGCGTGAAAACTAGTTCAACTAAGTACATACAGGTGGCTGTTCCTGAAAGCTCTTATCCTTAAGTATAATCGACGTGCATGCCTATACCGCGCACACATCTCCGTCTTGGCCATTTTCACCAACTATCTTATTTTGCGATCGGCCGCTAACTTTTTATGGGCTCTACCGTGAAAACTAGTTCAACTAAGTACATACATGTGGCAGTTCCTGAAAGCTCTTATCCTGAAGTATAATCGACGTGCATGCCTATACCGCGCACACATCTCCGTCATGGCCAATTTCGCCAATGTTCTCATTTTGCGGTCGGCCGCTAACTTTTTATGGGCTCTTGTGTGAAAACTAGTTCAACTAAGTACATACAGGTGGCAGTTCCTGAAAGCTCTTATCCTGAAGTATAATCGACGTGCATGCCTATACCGCGCACACATCTCCGTCTTGGCCAATTTTGCCAATGTTCTCATTTTGCGGTCGGTCGCTAACTTTTTATGGGCTCTACCGTGAAAACTAGTTCAACTAAGTACATACATGTGGCAGTTCCTGAAAGCTCTTAGCCTGAAGTTTAATCGACGTGCATGCCTATACCACGCACACATCTCCGTCTTGGCCATTTTCACCAACTATCTTTTTTTGCGGTCGGCCGCTAAATTTTTATGGGCTCTTGCGTGAAAACTAGTTCAACTAAGTACATTCAGGTGGCAGTTCCTGAAAGCTCTTAGCCTGAAGTATGATCGACGTGCCTGTCTACACCGCGCACACATCTCCGTCTTGGCCAGTTTCACCAACTATCTTATTTTGCGGTCGGCCGCTAACTTTTTATGGGCTCTTGTGTGAAAACTAGTTCAACTAAGTACATACAGATGGCAGTTCCTGAAAGCTCTTATCCTGAAGTATAATCGACGTGCATGCCTATACCGCGCACACATCTCCGTCTTGGCCATTTTCACCAACTATCTTATTTTGCGGTCGGCCGCTAACTTTTTATGGGCTCTTGCGTGAAAACTAGTTCAACTAAGTACATACAGGTGGCCGTTCCTGAAAGCTCTTATCCTTAAGTATAATCGACGTGCATGCCTATACCGCGCACACATCTCCGTCTTGGCCATTTTCACCAACTATCTTATTTTGCGATCGGCCGCTAACTTTTTATGGGCTCTTGCGTGAAAACTAGTTCAACTAAGGTCATTCAGGTGACAGTTCCTGAAAGCTCTTAGCCTGAAGTTTAATCGACGTGCATGCCTATACCACGCACACATCTCCGTCTTGGCCATTTTCACCAACTATCTTTTTTTGCGGTCGGCCGCTAACTTTTTATGGGCTCTTGCGTGAAAACTAGTTCAACTAAGTACATTCAGGTGGCAGTTCCTGAAAGCTCTTAGCCTGAAGTATAATCGACGTGCCTGTTTACACCGCGCACACATCTCCGTCTTGGCCATTTTCACCAACTATCTTATTTTGCGGTCGGCCGCTAACTTTTTATGGGCTCTTGCGTGAAAACTAGTTCAACTAAGTACATACAGGTGGCTGTTCCTGAAAGCTCTTATCCTTAAGTATAATCGACGTGCATGCCTATACCGCGCACACATCTCCGTCTTGGCCATTTTCACCAACTATCTTATTTTGCGGTCGGCCGCTAACTTTTTATGGGCTCTTGCGTGAAAACTAGTTCAACTAAGTACATACAGGTGGCTGTTCCTGAAAGCTCTTATCCTTAAGTATAATCGACGTGCATGCCTATACCGCGCACACATCTCCGTCTTGGCCATTTTCACCAACTATCTTATTTTGCGATCGGCCGCTAACTTTTTATGGGCTCTACCGTGAAAACTAGTTCAACTAAGTACATACATGTGGCAGTTCCTGAAAGCTCTTATCCTGAAGTATAATCGACGTGCATGCCTATACCGCGCACACATCTCCGTCATGGCCAATTTCGCCAATGTTCTCATTTTGCGGTCGGCCGCTAACTTTTTATGGGCTCTTGTGTGAAAACTAGTTCAACTAAGTACATACAGGTGGCAGTTCCTGAAAGCTCTTATCCTGAAGTATAATCGACGTGCATGCCTATACCGCGCACACATCTCCGTCTTGGCCAATTTTGCCAATGTTCTCATTTTGCGGTCGGTCGCTAACTTTTTATGGGCTCTACCGTGAAAACTAGTTCAACTAAGTACATACATGTGGCAGTTCCTGAAAGCTCTTAGCCTGAAGTTTAATCGACGTGCATGCCTATACCACGCACACATCTCCGTCTTGGCCATTTTCACCAACTATCTTTTTTTGCGGTCGGCCGCTAAATTTTTATGGGCTCTTGCGTGAAAACTAGTTCAACTAAGTACATTCAGGTGGCAGTTCCTGAAAGCTCTTAGCCTGAAGTATGATCGACGTGCCTGTCTACACCGCGCACACATCTCCGTCTTGGCCAGTTTCACCAACTATCTTATTTTGCGGTCGGCCGCTAACTTTTTATGGGCTCTTGTGTGAAAACTAGTTCAACTAAGTACATACAGATGGCAGTTCCTGAAAGCTCTTATCCTGAAGTATAATCGACGTGCATGCCTATACCGCGCACACATCTCCGTCTTGGCCATTTTCACCAACTATCTTATTTTGCGGTCGGCCGCTAACTTTTTATGGGCTCTTGCGTGAAAACTAGTTCAACTAAGTACATACAGGTGGCCGTTCCTGAAAGCTCTTATCCTTAAGTATAATCGACGTGCATGCCTATACCGCGCACACATCTCCGTCTTGGCCATTTTCACCAACTATCTTATTTTGCGGTCGGCCGCTAACTTTTTATGGGCTCTTGCGTGAAAACTAGTTCAACTAAGTACATACAGGTGGCTGTTCCTGAAAGCTCTTATCCTTAAGTATAATCGACGTGCATGCCTATACCGCGCACACATCTCCGTCTTGGCCATTTTCACCAACTATCTTATTTTGCGATCGGCCGCTAACTTTTTATGGGCTCTACCGTGAAAACTAGTTCAACTAAGTACATACATGTGGCAGTTCCTGAAAGCTCTTATCCTGAAGTATAATCGACGTGCATGCCTATACCGCGCACACATCTCCGTCATGGCCAATTTCGCCAATGTTCTCATTTTGCGGTCGGCCGCTAACTTTTTATGGGCTCTTGTGTGAAAACTAGTTCAACTAAGTACATACAGGTGGCAGTTCCTGAAAGCTCTTATCCTGAAGTATAATCGACGTGCATGCCTATACCGCGCACACATCTCCGTCTTGGCCAATTTTGCCAATGTTCTCATTTTGCGGTCGGTCGCTAACTTTTTATGGGCTCTACCGTGAAAACTAGTTCAACTAAGTACATACATGTGGCAGTTCCTGAAAGCTCTTAGCCTGAAGTTTAATCGACGTGCATGCCTATACCACGCACACATCTCCGTCTTGGCCATTTTCACCAACTATCTTTTTTTGCGGTCGGCCGCTAAATTTTTATGGGCTCTTGCGTGAAAACTAGTTCAACTAAGTACATTCAGGTGGCAGTTCCTGAAAGCTCTTAGCCTGAAGTATGATCGACGTGCCTGTCTACACCGCGCACACATCTCCGTCTTGGCCAGTTTCACCAACTATCTTATTTTGCGGTCGGCCGCTAACTTTTTATGGGCTCTTGTGTGAAAACTAGTTCAACTAAGTACATACAGATGGCAGTTCCTGAAAGCTCTTATCCTGAAGTATAATCGACGTGCATGCCTATACCGCGCACACATCTCCGTCTTGGCCATTTTCACCAACTATCTTATTTTGCGGTCGGCCGCTAACTTTTTATGGGCTCTTGCGTGAAAACTAGTTCAACTAAGTACATACAGGTGGCCGTTCCTGAAAGCTCTTATCCTTAAGTATAATCGACGTGCATGCCTATACCGCGCACACATCTCCGTCTTGGCCATTTTCACCAACTATCTTATTTTGCGATCGGCCGCTAACTTTTTATGGGCTCTTGCGTGAAAACTAGTTCAACTAAGGTCATTCAGGTGACAGTTCCTGAAAGCTCTTAGCCTGAAGTTTAATCGACGTGCATGCCTATACCACGCACACATCTCCGTCTTGGCCATTTTCACCAACTATCTTTTTTTGCGGTCGGCCGCTAACTTTTTATGGGCTCTTGCGTGAAAACTAGTTCAACTAAGTACATTCAGGTGGCAGTTCCTGAAAGCTCTTAGCCTGAAGTATAATCGACGTGCCTGTTTACACCGCGCACACATCTCCGTCTTGGCCATTTTCACCAACTATCTTATTTTGCGGTCGGCCGCTAACTTTTTATGGGCTCTTGCGTGAAAACTAGTTCAACTAAGTACATACAGAAGGCAGTTCCTGAAAGCTCTTAGCCTGAAGTATAATCGACGTGCCTGTCTACACCGCGCACACATCTCCGTCTTGGCCAATTTTGCCAATGTTCTCATTTTGCGGTCGGCCGCTACTTTTTATGGGCTCTTACATGAAAACTAGTTCAACTAAGTACATACAGGTGGCTGTTCCTGAAAGCTCTTATCCTGAAGTATAATCGACGTGCATGCCTATACCGCGCACACATCTCCGTCTTGGCCAATTTTGCCAATGTTCTCATTTTGCGATCGGCCGCTAACTTTTTATGGGCTCTTGCGTAAAAACTAGTTCAACTAAGTACATACAGAAGGCAGTTTCTGAAAGCTCTTAGCCTGAAGTATAATCGACGTGCATGCTTAAAACGCGCACACATCTCCGTCTTGGCCAATTTCGCCAATGTTTTCATTTTGCGGTCGGCCGCTAACTTTTTATGGGCTCTACCGTGAAAACTAGTTCAACTAAGTACATACATGTGGCAGTTCCTGAAAGCTCTTAGCCTGAAGTATTATCGACGTGCATGCCTACACCGCGCACACATCTCTGTCTTGGCCATTTTCACCAACTATCTTATTTTGCGGTCGGCCGCTAACTTTTTATGGGCTCTACCGTGAAAACTAGTTCAACTAAGTACATACATGTGGCAGTTCCTGAAAGCTCTTATCCTGAAGTATAATCGACGTGCATGCCTATACCGCGCACACATCTCCGTCATGGCCAATTTCGCCAATGTTCTCATTTTGCGGTCGGCCGCTAACTTTTTATGGGCTCTTGCGTGAAAACTAGTTCAACTAAGTACATACATGTGGCAGTTCCTGGAAGCCCTGGACCTCAGGTCTTACGTCTATTAACAAACGGACTGGGCACACGTCTCCAAGTGAGCGAATTTCAGGAATGTTTGCAATTTTAATTTGGCTACTAAGTTTCTGTTGTTCTTTCCGTAAAATACTGATAGCTTTTAATTAATATGGCAAGCTTTTTTAATGCTTTAATACTTGTATTAAGCTAAAACCCTTTAATTACACGTTTCTGGTTCTCAAAGGTTGAAGCAAAATGATGACTTCTTAATTTTGCCGGGTTATAGTCGGCCGCTAACTTTTGGCCGCTAACTTCACACCGGTGGCTCTCGCTATATACAGAAATGGTCCAAACTACCGATGTATTGAATACTCATAGCAAAGAAAATACCTGATTCATTAAACTAAGAAACTAGCGACAAAATGTTTAAAAGTAAATTAAAAAGCCTATTCATTGAAAAATGTTACTTTCAAGGTCCTACCACCCGCAGGTTACTACGCAGTAGACGATTCGACTTCTTGAATGATACGAAAGTACCGAAGCGAAGTGAAATTTACATTATTTTTCTTCCCTTAATTTTTACAACATAACTATGACAATGTGACGAAATGTTTAAAAGAAGTCATTGCGATATTTATTGAGAAAGGGGTTTTTTTTTGTGGCCTGAATGTCTCAAATCGTAGTTCTCGCGAGAGGTACGGACTACGATTTCTTAGCAAGTAAAATAAATAAATGCATCGTAAGGGTTATAATGAAGATCGAAGGGTCCATCGGTCCGTGCGACGCCTCCGGTCGGCAGTTCGAACCACCACCAAAAGTCATCTAGAACGGTGCACCCTTTGATCGTAATTTATTTTACTTTTAATAATAGGAATATGAGTATGATCTAAACGACTAGCCCGAGTGGTCGCCACACGATTAGTCACTCGGTTTGTTTGGCTTAGTGAGCAAAATAGAGAAAGACAGACCGACTGACGAGCGAGAAAATAGATACCCATGCTAGCCGTGATGACTGAAATTTAATAATGGAATTCAATAATGTAATTTAATAATGTAATTTAATAATGTAATGTAATAATGTAATTTAATAATAGTTGAATGATAAATTTATTTTAGTTAATTAATAATGAAAAAAAAAATTTGCATGCCGATGTTGTTGGCGAGATATGTAGGTCATATTTTATTTACATAACATCTGTTTTTATGTTACAATGTCTCTTGCAAATAAACTTTCTTTCTTTCTTTCTTTCTTTCTTTCTTTACAGTGGCCTATGAATCAAGTTGGTTGATTGTACCACTGCCTCAGTGGCCCTAACATGACCGGCCAAGTTTAGTTTCACTGAGTTTATTTCTATGTGCATCCCTATCTTATGAAGCTAGTTTGACAGAGAGTACTTGTCATACGTACAGTCAAGGAATTTAATTTCCAACCCACCTAAGGTTCAATAGCATATAGCAAACTATCACCATAAGAGATATAGAGCAAGACGTTAGTTTGACATATCGACCTTAATGCATTGCGAATGTCAGACGACATTTCAACGAAATGGGCAGGGAATTAAGTTCCTTGACTGTACCTGTTCCCCCATTGCCTTGTAAATTATAATTATTTGTATTACTATGAATTTTGTAATTAATTTTTGGTACTTTACATTAATTTGATTTGGTAACTGAAATGTTACTAACAATAGATGATACATAATTGAATGTAATTGGCTATACTAACGAACGTGGGTATTACTATTGTCTGAATACTGAAATTAATTGAACTATTAGTATTAATAGTACAGAATCCGGTAAGTAATTAATTTATAGATATACTTAGCAGCGTATAATTATAACAATTTACTTAAGCTTGCTACTTACGCGAACCTACTCCTTTGATTTCTGATAGTTTATTCATCATCATCATCATCATCATCATCATCATCTCAGCCACAAGAAGTCCACTGTTGAACATAGGCCTCCTCCATGGATTTCCAAAGTGGCCGGTTGGAAGCAGCATGCAACCAGCGCCTTCCTGCCACCTGTATGAGGTCATCGGACCATCTTGTGGCTGGTCGTCCTACGCTGCGCTTGTCAATACGCGGCCGCCATTCGAGAACTTTTCGACCCCATCGGCCATCAGTTCTCCGTGCTATGTGCCCTGCCCACTGCCACTATAGATAGTTTTTTAATTACTGGTAAAATATTTTTATTTATTTTTCTTTGTGTTGTCATTACAATTTTAATACTAATACAAGTTAAATATGAACTTAACCTAATATAAAATACAAAGACTTTATTATATGTACAAATATCTCCCAAGTCTGTCCCCTGCGGTAAAGCCCATAAGGCTGGCTGCATTTCCACGTTGGATCACAATGCCAATGCGTTGACCAAGAAATGCACCAGCCCTGTGGTCATGCATGAGAGATTTCAATTGATTTTGTTTTTATTTGACATTTAATTATATTTGATATGACGACCTGTATGGCACGGTGGCACATGGGTAGGTATGCTTACTGTGCTAGAGGTCCCGGGTTCAAATCCTGGTATGGGCAAATATTTGTGTGACGAATACGAATGTTTGTACCTGAGTCTTGGATGTTATTTGTATTGAAGTATGTATTTATCTATATAAGTATGTTCACACGTTGTCTAGTACCCATACTACAAGCTTTTTAGTTTGGGACTAGGTCAATTGGTGTAAGTTGTCCCAAGATATTTATTTATTTATTTGTCCAAAAATGTCTTGTGCGTCTGGGATCCAAGGCCACAACGTTTAAACTGCAAAAGCCGCAAATACGTAGTCTCCATTCAAATTATGACAGTTAAGTCTCAGTATTAGGTACTAGGTTTGTATTATTTTTGATTTGTTTATATATTGTTTCCACCAGAGCTGTGCTGACCGAGGCGAGATAAATGAAGCGATTCTTTTGGTTCTTACAAACACATCTCTCGCTACGCATCCTCTCACATCTCTGGTGGAAAAACAGCCTTATAGTTTGAAAAATATCGGCACTCTCTTGTTTCGTATGAAAGCTCCTAAAGTGCATAATAATATTACATTGTCAAATCTATGGAGAATAATAAAACAATTTAAACAAACAAGTCATAACAAAGGCACACTACAAATTACGGCTACAGGTTAAGGTATAGAGGGTGGAAAACATTATCGCCGTTTGTATGGGGAACACAAATCCTCTAAAGCCATCCTTTCGTCTGTCATGTTACACCCGTATAGACGCACCGCCCAAAGCATGTTCGTAGCTCAAATGTAAACGCTGAAAGAACCTCTACACAGTCCGACCCCAACATTCGTATATTTCGAACAACGATATTATAATACATGGATGTACAGTGTCATACTAAATAACAGCAAAAAAACGGCCCGACATAAGAATACAGGTTGAAGACAATGTTACAAATGCAAACTATTAGTTAATCATTTATAGTCATTGGATTTACAACTTTACGTCTAACTGCATAAAATAATAATTTATTAAGTTTCGTTGCAAATAGGATTTTTACAAAATAATAGTATTGACAGCAGCGCCGTCGGTCCGACAGACTGACAGCGCCAGCGATTGTCGATTTGTTGTACTTTTGTTCGACTTTTGATGCGGCCATAATTTAAACGCTGATTAGAAGTTCATTACTTATAGGTCAGTGATTTCGAAGTAAGTTTTTTTATGGCATAGTTATAAAAAAATACTTTCCTTATCGGATTTAACGAAAAGGTTCCTACCAATTCATATACCGAACAAAAAAGTTTCCACATCCGGTTTGCCCTCAAAACCACTTCTTATTCGATATCCGGTAACAATTTATGCCAATACTAAGTCACTGTAAGAAGAAAAGTGCTTACAAGCAGAGAAAGACCGCTTGAAATAATTCTTGTTAAAAGAACGCCAAGTCTCGGGGTTGTTTTAGTCAATAAAACAAATCTCACCATAACATGGCACCACGATCTCGACTCAAACTAAACTGGTTTTCATAATAAGTAAGTATTATAAGTACTTTAGAGTTTTGATAATTATCATGTCACGTTTGACGCTTTTATCTATAGCTAAACCGTTAAAAACATTTTGTTTGTATGTACTTGTATGCCCCTTAGTTTAATAATTTTATTCAAAATGTCAGTGAGAACCGTATCAAAATTTATTGCGTTGTTTAGGAGGAGTAAGCAGCTGAAGACGTGATGAGAATAGACGGGAACAAATAGGGACTTTGTTTTAAACTATCTGAAAAAATAAAGATTACTTATTAATTAAAAAGGTTTGACATTAACTTTGTTTATTGGCAAATAGAACAACAAGAGCATGTTAATCACATATCGGCAGCGGAATTCTCAAATGTCGTAAGGGACATTAAAGGACATGCCCCTTACGACATTTGAGATTTCCACTGTTCCACTGTCGATATTGAAAAGTGATTAACTCGCCCGTGGGAACCGAGGAAAAAGATAGTTAGGGGATTAACTCAATCATTAATTCGTAATGGCCCATTGCATAATGACAACAATTTATGCATAAATCATTAACGAGCAATCATTAGCCACATATTTAAGCAGTGCTTCGCTTTTTGATTTTCATTGTATCCACTGATTCGGAAGTGCAAGCACCACGATGAAGTCACTCTTCTCAACGAGCGAGGAGCATCTTGCGAAGCAGCTGATCGCAAGAAAGCCTTTGGATCGCTTGATGATAGCGTTTTCGCTGATCAGTCAAGAAGTGTTTTCTTCCTCTGACATACCAGTGAGGCTGCGGCCGCGACTAGTGCTCACGGTCCAGAGGCTCTTGAGGCGCATTGAATCGGAGCTCAACATTATGGATGACTGTAGAGCTGTGGAGCTCAATCATCCAGAATGTGAGCGGCAAGGTGTCGCCCTCGGAGAGCTGTGGATGCTTCCCGCTGAAGATGAGTGGCTGTGCCAGCACTGCCACAAGCCGCTGTACCATATCGTCAGTTTGAAGTGAATTAATTTTGATTTACTGTGCAATTTACTTGCTATGTAAATCGAAGTTTATTTGGCATCTAACCGGGGATATTTTAACAGTATTCGACTTGCAAAGGCCCTTTTCAGGGCCAACAACCAGTTCTGTTTCTACTTCGTCAATTTCTTTACAAATAATATTTGCAAGTAGGCCACCATAGGCTCTATAACCCTTTTTCAGGCAGAGGTGTTTTATCGGCCACATACATTCATTTTGAATTTAGACCGCAGTAACCCTACATTATGATATAAATTGGAATTCTTTGAAAACTCTTCTTTTCTTCAAATTCTTTGAAATTTGACTCGCTTATATTAAAATTATTGTCAAAAAAGAAACGAAACTCCATCTATTTTCATTATTTTTCTAACCTGTCTATATTAATGGGGCCTGAAAAAGGGTTAACATAAAATGCCGTAGACGTTTTAATAGTTTATAAAATATTCAAACCTCACCTTTATGTTTTTTGAACTTGCGTTACTTAGACAAACATTAAAAAGGTTCATCGGCTAGTTGAATTAAATAGCTGACATAAAATATGTGGCAGTGACTTGGCAGAGACACTACCGTGCACTCAAGTGAAAGGAGGCAAAGAATGTTTTATTAGAAAAACCAGGATAGCTTTCCAGCTTGGGCCGTTCCTGTCCACGGAACATATTTGCATTTAAAAGACTAGAAGAATAAAATGAAGTGCAGACTAAGGCCACGAATGAGAAAGTTAAGAGTTGAATGAATTGATTCAAATGATAACAACCCATTAGCTTGACGGCGCTCATTACAGGGTGGAATTCATAGAGAGGATTGGAACAAAATTAAAACAATTTGAAGTGAAACTTCGCCTCAATCAGGTAAGAAGCGTTGTGGACAGAGAACATAAAAAACATGGGAGACTTGCTTGGAACGAATTTTATGTCAATTATGCCGTTAATGCACCTAAATATACAAAAGAATCAAGTTTATGAATCACTTAAAATTTTGTGCATAAGGCTGTCTTTATTTGGCAAAAACATAACCCTTCCTTTAG
Source organism: Ditula angustiorana (assembly GCA_963691745.1). Taxonomy (NCBI): domain Eukaryota; kingdom Metazoa; phylum Arthropoda; class Insecta; order Lepidoptera; family Tortricidae; genus Ditula; species Ditula angustiorana. The sequence continues at coordinate 598,034 of OY829491.1, forward strand.
GCTTTGCCGTAGTCGGGTAAAAAGTAAGCGTCTCACTGTTTAATTGCAGTTTGTAACCCTTTTAAAAATCCCACACCATTCAAAATATATTTACTAGCTTTTGCCCGCGACTTCTTACGGGTTGAATTAAGAGGTGGGTTTCTATATTTATATTTCTTGTTAATAATAACTCGGCTTCAAAACGAGCACCAGATTTAAGATCACCAGCAATACAATTATGAAAACCACATCCAATGTAGTGCAGTTTTTGCGTGATGCGCGTAAAAACATACAGACAGAGAAGAATTATAATAAAAATAATTGTTTTGGCTTCTAGTGCTCTTACGAAAACCCGTTATATTATTTTTACTTAAATTATGCCTATATACAGACATTAGACGGTTACAATTTTATAATACATATGAGAATGCATAGATAGGGTGGCAAACTGGAAGTAAACAGCGAACCTAAAATTTCCCCATTTAATACAGCATTTTTTTAAATCCGCCTGAATTGAATTTTCTTCTTGACATTGATTGTAGGTAGAGGAAACTCCATGGTTTTTTGTTTAACGCCTTCACTGGGGTCAACGCATACGGGCATGTCGGTACTCTTTAGTACTCAGCTGCTATCACAATTTTTCAGCACCTATCTCGATTAGAAGATAAATCTCGGATGAACCGAAAAAGTCCTGAAGAAAATCAAATAAAATAAAGTCAAAAGTGAATTTGCTATTAACAGTTAAGATGGTTAGCGACAAAGATATTATTATATTCTCGTTTTACTGGGCTAGTTCGAAAGAGATGCAGATACCGAGTAATGAAGTTCTCGACAGCTAATAAACCATCAACCAAACGCCACGTATGAACTGATTTGGAAATCTCCTTTAATTTATTTCTTCTTTATGTTAAGTACTTACTACAGATATTATGTAAATTGCTATATGGGTTGTTCTACAAACGAAGGACGAAAATGAGTCTGAATCCGGCCCGACATTTTTTTTCCCATTCTGGTTGCAAAACATAGTCTATCATAAAGAATACAACACCTTTCAGCCTATGTTAAGTGGAACAGTCAAAATATTTCAAAATTTCAGATTTATGGCCATTTCAAGAAAATCAAGTAACAGGAAACTGAGAATATAACCAGAAAACTGAGGATTAAGTCGAAAATCAACAGAAATTAACGTTTATTTCTGAATATTTTTACAAATAAATAACAATTATTGCATTAAAGTCACTGGAGCCAGTTATTTCCTGTCGTATCTTCGCTATAGAGAATACCACAAATAACGCAATTATAGTCACTGGATTCGTGCTTATTTTTCTTTGTTATTTTTAATTTATTTTCTTTATCTCTATGTTTCTTTTGATTTCGGTTGTCTATTTTATTTTACCTCCTTTTTAACTTTTTTTTTATATTTTCTTTTTTTTGCACGTTAACAATATCTTAAAATTTTCTTTTTTGAGTTATAGCTTTCCTCTGACCTTTTATCTGTTGTAATTGTTCAGTAATTTGATGATTCTGGAGATTTCTCAATATCCTGGGTCTTAATTTGACAGGATCCTGAGACCAGGTTCCTGAGAATTTTTGAATTATATTTAAAAAAAATCATCGATTTATAACATTTAACCAAAGTTAAGCAGAACTAAGCCTTCGTGTAAGCAACTTACATATAAAAATGCTAAAATTACCATATTATTATGTTTATTTCGTAAGTAAATATCTTACCAGAATTCTGTGAACTTGACTGATTACGACGCGATTGCCTCCGTTAACTGTGCCGGGCCGGCTAAACAACACGCTAGGTGCAAAGAGATAGGTGGTATTCTTTGTCTTTTTCGTATGCACAACCAACTCATCCGAACGACAACGTCGCTCGGCCAATAGAATATTGAATATTCGCTTATTTTACATTGAACAGGATCCTGACATAAAACTGATGGGACAAATTCTAGAACAGGATTTTATAATATTTTTGGTGCAATAAAATAATAATATGTCTCCCAGGTAAGAAAAAAAAAAGTCCTTTTTTTATTCTTGTTTCATTTATGGCCTCAATGTCGTAGTAAATAAATCACAGTACACTTTCAATCCTATTTTGCTTGTGGGACACTCCAGGATCCTGAAAATTTTACGTTTTGAATTGAAATTTCGTCAAGAAAATAATTTTTAATCTCCATCATTTTTAGTGACCAGCTAGGCATAGGTATGTTGTACAGTATGTTATACAAATAAATTAGTTTGTATCAATTTTTTTTATGATATTTTAGCTGGGCCGCCGAAAATTCCTTAGTTTGTAGAACTACCCATATAATCTTATTTTGGAACGAAAAAAAAAGGATAAGCTGCTAAGTTTCTTGTGGCGCTTCTTCGCAGCAGAATGTAGCAATTTCCTATGCGCTTATAGACTCAGCCATGTAAAAAAAGCTTTTGTGGCCTACTTGTAATGTAACTTTCTTAATAATGAAATTGACGAAGTAGAAACAGAACTAATTGTTGGCCCTGAAAAGGGCCTTTGCAAGTTGAATACTGTTAAAATATCCCCGGTTATATACCAAATAAACTTCGATTTACATAGCAAATAAATTGCACAGTAAATCAAAATTAATTCACTTCAAACCGACGATATAATACAGTGGCTTGTGGCAGTGCTGGCACAGCCACTCTTCTTCAGCGGGAAGCATCCACAGCTCTCCGAGGGCGACACCTTGCCGCTCACATTCTGGATGATTGATCTCCACCGCTCTACAATCATCCATAATGTTGAGCTCGGATTCAATCCCCCTCAAGAGCCTTTGGACCGTCAGCACCAGTCGCGGCCGCAGCCTCACTGGTATGTCAGACGAAGAAAACACTTCTTGACTGATCAGGGAAAACGCTAGCATCAAGCGATCCAAAGGCTTTCTTGCGATCAGCTGCTTCGCAAGATGCTCCTCGCTCGTTGAGAAGAGTGACTTCATCGTGGTGCTTGCACTTTCGAATCCGTGGATACAATGAAAATCAAAAAGCGAAGCACTGCTTAAATATGTGGCTAATGATTGCGCTTAGTGCAATATTTAACGACTTGTTTTCATTTCTAAATGGGCGATAACGAGTGTCATTTAGACGGTCTCGTAACCTAACTTTAATTGCCACTTCCGCTTTCATGGCTCTCAAAGTTCTTCAGTTAAGCTTGGGGCCGCCGGTTACCACGGGCGGATTAATCACTTTCCAATACGTGATTGACGTGCTCGGGTTTTTCCATTCGCCATTAAGCAAGGCTATTGTCAAACCTGTTTAATGTTATATGGAATCTTTAACTCTGTACATAGTGACATAGTATAAAGCAAAGTCGCTATACGTTCCTGTCTGTCCTCATCGCATCTTCGGCCGCTTACTCCTTCTAAACCATGGAACAGTTTTTGATACGGTTTTCACTGTCATTTAGAGATTTCTTTGTGAAAGATTTTAATGTAGATACAAATTATCACATACTAATTGGGGCGTGTCGCTAGTACATACATAATACAAAATCGCCATCCATTCCTGTCCTCTTCGCATCTTCGGCCGCATTCCTATTTCTAAACCACAGCGCGGATTTTGATATGGTTTCGCTGAAATTTTGAAAAAATACAGGTTTTCGTAAACAATACATTCTAATTAAATTATCGTTAGTTATAACTACACTCGTGCGCAGTCGGAGTGGGTCATTAGTGAAGTATAAAGAATAATAAATCAATCCACTTTCGTTAATACTTAATCCTTATTATAACGAGAATTGCTCAACGCCAATTTGTAAATAGTTACTTTTAAGTAGTTGAATGTTTTGTTTTTAACTACGAGTAGGTAAGATAATTTATTTTCGCCGACACTTGGTTTCGTCCGGGTATGTTTGTATTTTTTTCTGTATTTCTTTTCCAAGAATTTTCCTGCCGTTTTTCCTGTTTGTATGCACTTTTCCTTTTATACTGACTTCAAATATTTATGTTTTACTTAATTATTTATTTCATTTTAGTTAATAGGGGCATCAACAGCATGACAGATCTTATCTAATTATAAACATAACAATGCAAAAAGCCAGTAACAGATGTCCACCAAAATACAACAATACATTATGACAATTTTAAATTGTATTATTATATTTAAATGACTATACCTGACAATGTACATCTTTTATACTTATTATAAACTGTTACCGAATAGGTACCGGATAAGAAACGGTTTTGAAGGTAAACCAAATGTGAAGACCTTTGTGTAAGGTTTACGAATTTGTACATTTTTTTTCGTTAAATGAAATGAAATATCTTTTATGATATGCCGTAAGTTCAAAAAATACTCACCTCAAGATATAGGTATATTTACAAGTATATTATTTTATATTGTCAGTGACCATTATCTTTTAATCAATCAATCTTGAAACAAGCTTTCAAAATCAATTCTCAAACTGCACCTGAAGTGGACGAAATGAACTGGATGGAGATGGAGATGAAGGAAAATGCATGCATAGGAAGAATGTCAGTATAATCATAAAATTCCTTACTCCTTACTAATATTAAAAATGCGAAAATAACTCTGTCTGTCGCGCTTTCACGCTAAAACTACTTAACCGATTTTAATGAAATTTGGTACACAGATAGTCTAGATCCTTAGAAAGGACAAAGGCTACTTTTTAATGCGAAAAAAGGGTTTTAAGGGGTTGCAAGGAGGGAGATTTAAAGTTGTATTTAAGTATCGTCATTTTTAGAGCAAGAAGCTTGAAACTTATTTTTTTGGCAGTCAATTCGATATAGATAAATATGACATTCAAAGTATGTAAAAGTTTTAACCTCAAGGGTGTAAAATAACAAACAATAGGGAATAGGAGATGAAAGTTTGTATCGAAATATATTAGGTTTATGTGAATGTTTTATAAGTTTGCGACAATAGATACAATATATTGGAGCTTTTCTGATGTAACATTTACGGAGTCATTACAAAATGTGGAACTGAAGTTAACGCGAATCAGAAACTTTCCAAGCACCGCGCCGTACACAACGACGCACTGCAAATATCTCATTAAAGGAATTAATGTACGTGTCTTGTTTGTAAAATAATTTGCCTAAATAATTAAAAATGCTACCCAAAGACACTTTACCACGGGGACAAAGTCGCGGGGAGAGCTATATTTACATAAACTTTACTCACAAGCTCTCGCAATCGTTTTCCTGACACAACTGACAATATTGAAACAAAAATGTACAAAAGAACCAAAATCAGTATAAAAAAGGACAAACAGCCAGGAGTTTGAAAGCTTTCTGTGCTATTTATTGCTATCTTATCTTAATCGATATTCTTTGTGTTTAGTACTTACTGTAGGCATTAATAACATTATGTATACAACTATGTAATTTTCTTTCGAGTAAAGAATAATAAGGTAGTGAGTTTCTAGAGGCGCTCTTTTTCAAGAAAATCTTCAATATTTCGAAGCGTTGGTAGAATCAGACATATGACCTACTTGCAATATATTTTTATTATTAGAATTTTTTTATTTGTAAAGGAATTGACGACGTAGAAACAGAACTAAATGTTGGCCCTGAAAAGGGCCTTTGCAAGTTGAAAACTGTTAAAATATCCCCGATTAGATGACAAATCAACTTCGATTTACATAGCAAATAAATTGCACAGTAAATCAAAATTAATTCACTTCAAACCGACGATATAATACAGTGGCTTGTGGCAGTGCTGGCACAGCCACTCTTCTTCAGCGGGAAGCATCCACAGCTCTCCGAGGGCGACACCTTGCCGCTCACATTCTGGATGATTGATCTCCACCGCTCTACAGTCATCCATAATGTTGAGCTCCGATTCAATGCGCCTCAAGAGCCTCTGGACCGTGAGCACTAGTCGCGGCCGCAGCCTCACTGGTATGTCAGAGGAAGAAAACACTTCTTGACTGATCAGCGAAAACGCTATCATCAAGCGATCCAAAGGCTTTCTTGCGATCAGCTGCTTCGCAAGATGCTCCTCGCTCGTTGAGAAGAGTGACTTCATCGTGGTGCTTGCACTTCCGAATCAGTGGATACAATGAAAATCAAAAAGCGAAGCACTGCTTAAATATGTGGCTAATGATTACGCTTAGTGCGATATTTAATGACTTGTTTTCATTTCTAAATGGGCGATAACGACTATGTCATTTAAACGGTCACCTAACCTAACTTTAATTGCCACTTCCAGGGACATCAAAAAACGTCCCACATCACTGCCAATGAGGGAAAATGACGGACAGGCTGTGTCATCATGGCCTGTCTTGCGGCAGAAGCGCGGGTCAAATACCCCGCCATGCTAGCATCAACGATGTCATCCGTAGGGCCCTTTTCAGCGTCCAAGTACCGGCCGTTCTAGAACCTAACGGCCTAGCTAGAGACGATGGCAAAAGGCCCGATGCTTTGAAATTGTTTCCTTGGAAGTTAGGTCGACCTTTGGTTTGGGACGCCACTTGTGTGGATACCCTGGCGCCGACCCATCTTCCAAGCACCAAAAATAGTGCTGGCTCTGCCGCAGCCTCTGCGGAAGACCACAAACGTCGCAAGTATCAAGTACCTTGGTGACAGCTATATATTTGAGACGTTTGGGGTCGAAACTCTGGGGCCCTGGGGGCCAAGTGCGCGCCGTTTATACAAAGACTTATCGGCGCGCCTTATACAGACCTCCCGTGACCAGAAGGCTGGGCAATACTTTGCCCAAAGAATCAGCATTGCCATCCAACGTAGCAATGCTGCCAGCCTTCTGGGCACCCTCCCTATTGGCGGAGATTTGGGACAATTTTTTTATCATTAAGTTTAGAATATGATTTTACTTTTATTCTCCTCTTTCTTGACTCTCGAAGTCATCACATTCTTCAGTTAAGCTTGGGGCCGCCGGTTACCACGGGCGGATTAATCACTTTCCAATACGTGATTGACGTGCTCGGGTTTTTCCATTCGCCATTAAGCAAGGCTATTGTCAAACCTGTTTAATGTTATATGGAATCTTTAACTCTGTACACAGTGACAGTATAAAACAAAGTCGCTATACGTTCCTGTCTGTCATCATCGCATCTTGGGCCGCGTACTCCTTCTAAACCATGGAACAGTTTTTGATGCGGTTTTCACTGTCATTTAGAGATTTCTTTGTGAAAGATTTTTATGTAGACACATTTATTACAACCTAATTGTGCCCGTGGCAAGACGGGGCGTGTCGCTAGTATTGTGTTAAGAAAAACTGTTGGTTGCTGTCTGTCCTGATTGCATCCCCGGCCACATTCTCTTTCTAAACCTGGCAACGGATTTTGATGCGGTTCCACTTTAATTTAATAGTATTTTATGCAACTGTTGCATAATGAGGGGTCTTAAAACACGAGTGTAGTTTTATGAAATGAGCGTCAGCGAGTTTCGTAATAGGATCACACGAGTGTTTTAAGACCTAATTATGTGCAGTTGCATACATTACTTTATCTACACACATATCGTAAGTACTTTATGATGGGTTCAGAAGTCTTAGGGCAATGACCTGCATTACTAATAGCTACTAGTGCTAGGTACCTATTAAATATCTATAGACTACACATTTAAATAATGTAATGAAAAATGAATTTGAACAAATATAGAAACAAATTAGAAAAATTCTCATAATAATATTGGTGCTTATAATGCTGGTCATTGCCTACGGTTTCTGAACGCATTATAGAGCATTTATGATATACATGTGTAGATAAAGAAAATAAAGAAGATTTTCGTTTAGAATATATCCCAATTAAATTTTCGTTAGTAATAATTCCGCTCGTGCGAAGCCTGATTGGGTCATTAGTGAAGTATAAAAAATAATACATAAATAAATCTACTATCGTTAATACTTAATCCCTATTAAGTATAACGAGAATTGCTCAACGCCCATTTATAAATGGTTACTTTTAATGTTTTGTCTTTAAAATTACGAGTAAAATAATTTGTTTGTTCTTGACAATTGGTTTTACCATGTTATGTTTGTATTTTTTTCTGTATTTCTTTCATTTTTAAAATGCCCTGAGGTCCTGAAGATGTTGGCAATTTTTCTTTTACATAATTGATGCGTAGCGGCTCTCCGAAGAAGCGGAGAGCTCTTTGATCCCCTGTGGCGTTGCCTCGTGGACTACCCTTTTATGCCTTTATTAAAAAGACTTATCTGTGTTAATTTTTTTATAATAGGTACTTATTTAAAAAAATACAAGATTATCTGGGGGTACGGAAGTGATGCCGCCAAGTCGAGCTAGCAACGTGGGCCCGGTCGTACCATTCTTTTCTCGAAGCAACTCGCGCTATTTTATATCTTCGTTGTCTGAAGTCTACAATTTCAGTCATCAAGAGTACTTACGATCGGGTTGCCTAGTGGTTAGTAGGCATTACTACGAAGCTAGAGATTTCAGTTTGAGTCCCGATCGAGGTAAACATTAACATTAATCATGCGTTGTGATTGTTATGTATATTTTTACTTCGAGTCTTGGATGTCGTATTGTATTTAAGTATGTATACCTATGTCTATACGTATAAAGTATGTAAATACCGCAATTTCCTTTATAAATTATTTACGCAAATAAAGATGTTTAATATTAATGCAGTTACTAAACATTTGTAGGTTACTAAATTATAAGCAATTTATTACAGAGTTGTTAAATAGATGCTTCTACGTCAATTAATTAACGGACTTGGCGCTATGTGATATCTCACAACTTTTTTTTTAACAGTAGAACAATTTCGAGACTTGGCTTATTATTCACATTGAACGTTTTTTAGGAGTGTCATAGTCCGCTAAGGAATAGGAGAGTACTGTAAATGATATTTAATACATAAATCACTAAGATAAAAACGGAACGATGTTATGAATTTTCATGACTGCACATAAATTTATGCCCATACTGTATTTCAAAATTGTTCTTATATTATTTTAATTTCTAGATATTTAGTACAGTCAGCTTATAAAAAATGTTTGTTACACTCCAGAAAAAAAAGACATAATAATTGATGTAGCCTTTTGTCGTCTATCTGTTTTCTCAACGCAACGCATCTTGCAATCTCCTTGGTGTTGCGGGTGTCTATAGGCGGTGATGATCACTTACCATCAGGTGACACTTGCTTCTTTGCCTTCCCATTTCATTAAAAATAAAGATTGAAGTTCTAATCCCATATCCCACTCGCTTATATTCCTTCCTATTTCATAAAAAAAAAGCTTGCAAATAGCATTTAGGCTACTATATTTCGTCGGGTCGTTCCTCTTCAAATAACGAAATAAAACAATTTAAACTGTTTAAATCATGTGTATTGTAACGAATGTCATTCCCGACGTTTCGAGCCCTTTACAGGTCTCGAATAACGGCGATATAAACCGTTTAAATTGTTTCATTTCAATGTCTACAAGTCGCGAAAACATAAGGAAATACGCAAATTCAAAGATATTTATTTGTCGAGCTTCTTTATCAATTTATAGTATTTATAGTTACAGTCTGGGCTAGCGTTATTAAAGACTTCTGGTAGAGTAGCTAAACGCTACGTAGAGCCATTACGGATTACAATTTTAATTAAAATTTATCTTTTATATTCTTATCTGTAAATGAAATTGGTACTTAACATTTGTCGCCGACTATATCGTACAATGGCGAGATGAAAAGCCTTAATATTCCAACTGTCAAGAGTCTAGTAAATCATTTCCCACACAGAAATAAGGCGTTCCAAAGGAGCCTGGAACGTGAAAGATTTCTCTTACATTTGTGAATTACTTTCTATTTAAAAATTCTATTCAAAGCACCAATGTTACACGAGAAAGAGTTTAGTTAATATATTCGAGACTTGATAATAACCAAATCCTTAAGAAGAGTGAGAACCCAGCGCTCTCCATACAAACGGCCATTACTGAATTTGAATTTGAAAATTTGAATTACGTTTTCCACCCTCTAAACCTTAACCTATAACCATGATTTTTTTGTATGTTGTCATTTTACTTTAGAACTAGGTTTGTATGTTTTGAGTTTTTTAATATTCTTAATAGTTTCAAAAATATTGACGCTCTTTTGTTCCGTATGAAATTAGTAAAATGTAAATATTGTCAAATCTATGAAGAATATTAAAAATATCAAAACATACAAACCTTGCTCTAGGGCATAATGACAACATACCAAAAAGTCATTGCCATAGGTTAAGGTTTAGAGGGTAGAAAATGTTATCGCCGTTTGTATTGGGGGGCGCTTTTTGTGGCTGGGTTCACACTCCTCTTAACATGTTTACAAAATATTATTATTATTTCATCATCCTCCTAGCGCTTTTACCCATTAATTTATTTATCTACACATATATCATAAATGCTCTATAATGCAAATTATATGAGTGAAAGTTACTTGAAATAAATGATTTAATAATAATAATGCGTTTAGAAACCGTAGGCAATGACCAGCATTATAACAACCAATATTATTATGATAATTTTTCTAATTTTGTTTCTATATTTGTTCAAATTCATTTTTTATTACATTATTTTAATGTGTACAGTCTATACATATTTAATAGGTACGTAGAACTAGTAGCTAGTAGCAAAGCAGGTCATTGCCCTATGGCTTCTGAACCCATCATAGAGTACTTATGATATGTGTGTAAATAAAGTAATGTATGCAACTGTACATAATTAGGTCTTAAAACACTCGTGTGATCCTATTATGAAACTCGCTGACGCTTGTTTCATAAAACCACACTCGTGTTTTAAGACCCTTCATCATGCAACAGTTGCATAAAATACTATTATTCGTATGCCTTGTTCTTATACATATAATGCATGTCTTATAATCGTTTTACCCATTTATTTTATATTATTTTATATCTTGGGACAATAAATACCAATACCTACTCTTGAACTATACAAAGCTTGTATAGTCGACCAAGTAATTTCTTGACCACTTTTGAACCTTTTCCCTTTGTAATATGGTCGAAAAGTGGTCAAGCAATTTCTTGCTCGACTATACTATGGGTACCTACTACGATGGTTAGAGTTAACTTCTTTATTACTTTGGAAGCAAAGACAGCGGCTTTTGCGGCGCGAATTTACAAAAAAAAATTCTATGCAATTTAGAAGTTAACGCTAACGCATTCCAGAAGTTTTTTTGACATAAAACTGTAACTAAGGGCTCAGTGTAATGGTCAGTTACGTTTGTTGCTGTTGGTACTCGCAAAGTTTTTTACAAAACATCCCCTAAACTTGGATAGTCGATCAAAGTTAGTAAACTTTCGATCACCGGCTGGCGACCGTCGTCATTGTCACCTGTGGCCAGTAGCGTGCTTTAATTTTATTCTAATTTATACCCGACTGCGCGATGCAAAGGAGGGTAATGTGTGGTATTTATAGTAATTATATAATTCCTTTGTGAATAAACTCGTCTTCAATATAAAGTTCAGCGTGCAATCTCCAGACAGTTAAACTTCTAGGGCAAATGTCATAGTTTTTTTTAAAATGTGTTGAACTAAAGGTAGTCAGTATTTACACCATTCCAGCTTTCAGAAAATGTTTTTTTTTTTTATAATTAAATGAGGCAACCAAAAAATCTGATATTATTTGGGGTTACTAAGGAAGCTTATTGCTTTGTAATGAAAAAATATCCAAGCACTTTGCTGGAGTTCATCTATAGCCAGTTGGTAGGTGCTTTTCTTAGAATGAAGAAAATTACGAGGATTAAAATATACTTTAAATTAATTCAAACAGTTGTGTTATTTTAATGCTTTCAGAGAAATGTTATTGTAATGTAATTGACTATCTGAATAGTCTTAATGTATGCTAATGATTATTGTTTATTTTTATTGAAATTAATTTCCTCTAATGACATCTATTATTAGGTATTAATATTACTATTCTAGATGGTCTTTATGTAATTGAATTCATTTAATTAAGTGTTATTATTTGAATAAGTTGTAGTAATGACATGAAAGTATCATTATAGGATTAAGATTGGCTTGTTTTTAATGAGTTAAGCTAATAGTTCGTACGCCAATAATAATGGCACATTATGGTCGCTCTAACACAATATTGTATCCCTAATATTTTATACCTGTGATGACGAAATAAATCAAGAAACAATGAAAATATTTATTCAGCTCATATTTAGAACACAAAAGTAGTATGCCAGGACCGGAGCAAATGGCATTCTGTGATCTCTGCCTACCCCAAAGGGAAGCAGGCGTGAGCTTATAAAAATTGCATTGTCGACGCTGAATGGGACCCTACTCAGCAAATGAAACTTAAAGCAGCTGATTTTCAATGGTACCCATTTTGATCATTTTAAAACTGAAACAAAATAAATATTTTATATTCTGAGGAAAAACACAAATAAGGGTAGACATATTATATTTGTCTATAGAAACTGTACACCACTGCGGTCAAAGCGCCAAAAAGCCAAAGGGCCAAAAGGCCAAACAGTCAACCGGCCAAATGGCTCGTCAGCTTCCCTGTTCCATAAAATTTAATAACACACTCAAGGACACAAGGCACTTTTCCAAAAACTGACCGCTATTCTGTTATTCTCTAACCGTTACAACGTCGGACTCGACGTCGAGGCATCGCGCTGTCTCGCTCACTCGGGCTGGCGCTAGAGCAGGACAGGATGCTGCGTCAGCATCGAGCTCGTCGCCGTTGCGCTTACAGAGTCATTCTCCTGGTGATTACCTTTATTTCTTGGCGACTTTTCTGGCATTTCCTCCAGTTCAAGTGCGGGAATTTAAGAGTATAATTTAAGGAGAAGGGAAGTAAGTGAAAGGTGACCATGCCAAGTGCACGTAGGTATTAACGCAAGTCATTCACAAGATTTATAAGGGGCCCCCGAGATGCCGATTTTTTTAGGAAATCAAATGAAATGAAATTTTTATTTGCTAAGTATGGGGTGGTATGGGTTACAATAGATCTAGTAACAATACAAGTACAAAGTTTTAGCGGGTGGTAGGACCTTGTTCAAGGCCCGTCCGGATCGCTACCACCGTCTTGTGCGCTAATCCCGCCGCAAGCAGCAGTGCTTGCACTGTTGTGTTCCGGCGTGGAGAGCAAGACAGCCGGTGTAATTACTGGCACAAGAGGTATTCCATATTAGCCCTCTGGGTTGGCAACGCATCTGCAATCTTCTTGGTGTTGCAGGTGTCTATAGGCGGTGGTGGTCACTTACCATCAGGTGACCCACTTGCTTGTTTGCCTTCCTATTTCATAAAAAAAAAAAAAGTACAATACAATAGCCAACAAAAAAACAATATTGAACAAGTATAGACAATAGGTATAGGTTTTTGTGATGCAATATCTCTATCTTAAATTGTTACTCGTTACTAATAAAGCATTTGTTACTAACGCATATGGAGAATATCCGAATTAAATTACTTATAGACGTATAGACACTCTGGCCCCGTCTCACCTCCATGGAACGTCGGTTAAAGCAGGCGCAGCAGCAGAAGCGGCCGAAAAGCTCAAAAGCAACAAATATAGGGGTCTCGACTCCGAATATAACTTTATTCCATTCGGAGTCGAGACCCTTGGTCTGTGGGGTCCTAGCGCATTAGGCCTCTTCAAAGAGATCTCGAAGAGGCTGGTCGACGTCACAGGTGACCGAAGAGCTGGCAGCTACCTCGCACAACGTATAAGCTTAACCATACAGAGAGGTAATGCTGCAGGTATCTTCGGTACCATGCCACGGGGGCCTTCTTTTTTTGATATATTTTAGTTATAATTTTAGTATTAAGGTTTAGTTTTTTTGTAGTTTGATTGTTTTATTATATTTATATTGTGGTTGTGAATTACTTATTGTTATTATTATTACGTCCTGATTGTATCCGTGCGAAGCCAGAGCGGATCGCTAGTTCCCCTATAAATATAACTACTTGTATTTACTTAAACATCGTAAGTATTAGATAATAAGTAATTCGTAATGCACAAAGAGGTTCACAAATAAACAAATGTAGACTCAGACAGATGAAAGGGGTTCTCTAGATTAAAAAGCTTACTTGGGTTAGCTTAGCCACGTATCGCTTTATTTAATTTACTTAGAAGAACTGACATGCGGTTCTGTACGGTTTACCATATCAAAAGCAAAAGAATCTGGACAACTCTTTTTAGGTATTTAAAATTTACGCCTCATAAAGTACAGTCAACCTCCTCAACACGGGTTATCTGTTTACGTAACTCAGTGCGTCTCGTTCTGTGTAGTCCAGTGAGAGAGAGAAAGATACTGAGTTCCGTAGCTAGTTAACCCGTGCAGAAAAGGTTCGTTGCTTTGACCCAGTGAGGCGTTTTAATCCTTTCCACTCGATAGACTTTATCTGCCTTATCTAGACCGCGTTATCATAATACAATCTTGCTAATTTTGGTTTCTTCAGAGAACACTCTGAGACGAATTATTTTAAATCTTTAACGACCTGATAACCTTGTCACAGAATAAATAATAGTACTAACGTACAGAAACTTCTCTTTTACGACCGCGATTAAACGAATTCAAAATTTATTTACACTCTCAAAAAGTTCGTATTACTTCATACATCATGCGCCAGGCGGCGCGAGTCAAAAGGAACGCGCCGCCCGCGCCCGCATTCCACCCGCTCCTCCCGGCGACACGTTAGGGTTGCACTGCTACACTGACACAGCGGGGGCGAGCGAGCGAGCACGCGGCAAGCCGACAGTCTTCTGCGATTTGCCTATGCCATAGGCAAGGCGATGGAGCGTACATACCTACAGTGCGGAGTGGAACCCCACTGACCTTGTGTTTAGTAACCTTGACTATGAAGCTAAAAGTTGAGTTCGATTCCCACACGCAAATGTCTGTATCGTGAATTTGTTCTATTTGTATTTGTTCTATTTGAGTATGTATCAATTTATATGCAAGTTTATGCGTTGTCTAGACAACAAATAAACTTGCAAAATAAAAAAAAGCGAAGCTTGTGCTTTGCGTAATAGTATCCAAAGCACAAGCTATTTGTATGTATTTGTGTAAATTCTTAATTGCACAAAAGAAAATAAATGACAAGAAGAAATACAGTGATGTAAAAAGGCGAACTTATCCCTTTGCTATTTTAGGGCTAGGTCAATTGGTGTTAATTGTTGCAAGATATTTAATGCCGCATGAATGACAACAACCGATTCAGAGGAATATCCAAGGCATGAGAAGGCCTGGTAGAAGAAGACAAGACAAACACTCCTTATTGAAAACCGCAAGGAAAACACTCTACGGAAAATTCACTTCTCTCCCAAAATCTTTGGCTAAAGAACTTGAGAACATGGTTCAGCAGGATCACCAGAGGATTGTTCCAATTCAAGCGGCGGCCTCTGAAGTAGGGATTGCTATGATGAGTACTGACCAGTGGCCTTAACATGACTGGCCAAGGTTAGTTTATCTCTATCTTCGTCCTTTTCTTATGACACTAGTTAGACGGAGACGCAGGGAGGGGTTAAACTAAACCTGGGCTGTCATGTTAGGGCCGCTGAGGGAGACGACACGTGAAGAAGAAGAAGTAGAATGACAACAGATGGGAAAAGTAGGTCGTTTGGAGATCCAATTTAAGTAGGCAACCAGGGGTGCAATTTTTTAATCTCACCAGGTGACTAGGGCTCACCAAAATGGCCGAATTTCTATGAAAAACGGCTATTTTGGTGAGCTTTAGTTACCCGGTGAGATTCAAATGCAATTTTTGAATCTCACCAGGTGACTAAAGCTCACCAAAATGGCCGCATTTCTATGAAAAACGGCCATTTTGGCGAGCTTTAGTCGCTCGGTGAGATTCAAAAAGCGCACTCCTACAACCACAATACTAAACTAATGAAAAAATATTTACTAAAAAATGCTACTATTCGATAATTGAATACCTAGATGATAAATTGTAATTTATTAAAATATATAAAAGGTTATATATATCATTATAACTGTTACCTTCTTTTCGGTATTTTAAAAGTAAAATGGTAACCCTAGAATTTAGTAATAGTTTGTGCAATTTAGAAATGTATAAATATTATTATTATAGTCATGTGCAATAATTAAGTAATAAGTTGCCCTCGCGTCAAAAGTTGCTGTGCCCGACAGGGTCCACGATGAACACATAGCTTAAGACAACATCTGTAACATACATTGTGGAAAATCAATTAAGTATTGAGTATTGAGCAACCAATGAGGTCGACTGACGACATAGTGTAGATCGCAGTAAGGAAATAAATGCAGAAGAATTAATCGAAGAAGATTGCGTGCTTTAGGTACAGAAGCCTACAATTAGCAAGGGATGGCATGGGGCTAAAGAAGAAGAACAAGATTTGCATTTATTTACCTTTTCCTTTAATCAACGCAGATGAAGTTTTTTTCTATCCATTTGATTGTAGTCTACGCCATCTAATTAAGCTGTACTGAGTGCGGGGGGAGGGGCGGACTGAAAACCAGCGCTGCGCAGGTACAGTCAAGGAATTAAATTTCCAACCCACCTAAGGTTCAATAGCATATAGCAAACTGTGACCATAAGAGCTATAGAGCAAGACGTTAGTTTGACATATCGACCTTAGTGCATTGCGAATGTCAGACGGCATTTCAACGAAATGGGAAGGGAATTAAGTTCCTTGACTGTACGAGCGTGTGTTTGCACTCGTAGTAAATGCTGAGTACGCTCCTTTTGTCACACGGAGTTTTTCTTCTTACTTTTTTTTGTCCTGCCCTACCCTAATTAGTGGTAATGTGGCGAAACTGGCAAACGCAACGCAGGGAATGCTGAGGTTGCAGGTTCTAGTCCTGCCATTACCCAAATTTTTCTTTGTGTTGTCATTATTTAGCATTTAAAATCAACTTACTTTTTTTGTTAACTGTATTTTACATTTTGATATTCTTCCGAGTAACGAAGCGATTGTGACGCCGGCGTCGCTCAGGGAGATCATTAGGTCACTAGGTTCGAGTCCCGTCAAAGCGGAATCCCTAACTTACCGAATGCCTTCGAGAGTTTTTGTCCCTGGATCACAATCGGAAACCTGAGGCGTTACTAGGACGTCTCATCGGAAACTCGCTGTGTTATGTTCGACTTTGTTGGAAGTGGATTGCGATGTATTGTTATTATTTTATTATTATTTCTAGGTAACAGTCCCAGTCTTTGACAGTGACTCAATAATTGACGAGAATATACAGAAAAATACGAGTAAAAACAAAAGAGAGAATTCTGTCAATTAATGGTGAATAGAATGTCCTACGCCAGTGTTTCTTAACTTGTGGTCCGCGGACCCCTGGGGATCCGCGAGCATATGTGTGGGGGTCCGCAGTTTTATCTATGGACCATTTAACAATCATAAATAAATGCCACCAAAAGTCTTGTAGTCGCTACGCACGCATATTTTTTTGTAATTTGTAGTACTAAAATAAACGGTCAGAAAATTATTGCTGCTTTTTTTTAGGGGGTCCATAAAATTGTGCTTGATTTCCTAAGGGGTCCGTGGACAAAAAAGGTTAAGAAACGCTGTCCTACGCGATTCAAGTGTGTGTGTGTGTATAAGTGAAAGCACGAGAGTTAAGTCGATTGATTACGCACACAATTACACATTGCGTTACAAAACCTTTTTTTTTCAATATCTGCTTTCTATTGCCAAGTTTTGTTCGTCAAATCCGCATCGCAAGTGCACTGTACAGTAATAATAATATTACGAGGTAGCTAAAACGTAAACTTATAAAAACATGTTGAAACGTGTTTTTTGTTTCTTCTTTTTGAAAGCCAGCTGGTTAAATACCAGCGGGCCAATTCTGGCGTCAGATGAAGTCACACTCGATATAATGCCAAAAAGAGCTGTCAGATCCCTTTAAAATCTATCATTTTTTGACACATGTCGAATGCGAGAAGAATCTCGACGAGTGCCAGAATTGGGGTCCAGATTTAATTTAAAAAATACAAAAAATAAAATTTGGTTTTTAAGCATTTTCGATGGCTAATCGAGATCCCGTGGTACCCCAGCCTGAAGAGACGACTAATAACACTTCTGCCATCAACTGGGGGGTGTGAAAAATCTCTGCCCCATTTATCATTCTAATTGCGCGTCGTATTTTATCCGCGCACAATGACGCCTGACTTTTGTATGAATTTATCTAACCGATGAAAAATACCTGTGATGCTTTTTACCCAACTGCGCAACGCAAAGGAGGGTAATGTGTTTATCACCCTATGTATGTTTGTTCCTTTGTGGCGATCTAGAAACCAAACGAGTAGGCCGATTTTGATGATTCTTACGTCAATCGATTTGCCTTAATCTTGCGAATGTCACTAAAGACATGACAATAATCAATTGTTAGGATGATTTCAGCCGATCTATATTTTTAATGGGTCCCGACTGTTAAAGTTCATGAAACTATTGCAAAGGTGAAGTTTCACTTTTTTTTTCAGTTTTATTTAACTGATAATTTACCTCGACGTTTCGGCCATGTTTCAATGGCCGTGGTCACGAGAAGACTTGTCGTGTTAAAGACCTGGACCCCTATTCTGGGTTCATGCGAGATTCATCTCGCACGAGAATAATTGTCAAATCCCAGGGAAATCTGTCATTTTTGACGTATGTGGCATGCGAGATAGCGTCTCGCATGACCCGAGAATTGGGGTTCTGTCAGCGTTATAAATTCGTGTAAAAATCGCGAATGTTTAAAACAACTTATTCAAAAAGTACTAAATAATGTCTACTATTTGGAGTTAGGGATCACCAATGTAAGTCTGGATCATCTCCAGACAAATCTTGCATTAAAATTAATATAATACACAAGCCATCAAAAACAAAACTTGTAAAAAAAAACCAAGTCTCACAACTAAGTTCTCCACCGTAAAAAGTTGTGAGATCCATGTTATACCAAGTCGGTTGGCTTATTCACTCCCTAATTAAGGGACCTTCTGTGTTAAGTTATTACGTAATTAGCTAATCTAACAACATCTTGTACTGACCACATTAATATTAAAAATCTTTTATGTTTAAATAAAATAGATTGACTTGGCCATCGCATGAAAACACAATGTAACTCACAAGCAATTCATGTTATAGTAAATAAGATTGTTTAGATTGTTTTTGTTACATTAACTATAATATTGTATCAGGGGGAGATGTAAATATTTGTACCGTCAAAATATATTACTAGATTGAACGTAAATAAAAACTGTTTAAAGAGCTACAGTACGCACAATACACCTCATAATGAAACGACGTAAAAACGTATAAAATAACGTTTCTCGTGACATTTCGGCTCCTTTATCTCTAATGGAGCGCATTGTCGCTGAGATTGGCCCTAACAAGGCCTAAGAAGACAAGCCTGTGCAAATCAGACATGCTTCTGATATTTTACAAGCCCATTGTGTTTTAAGTAGTACTATCAACGTCAAAGTAACAATATTTTTGCACAGATTAGGCTTACAGGAAACACTAATGAACGATAGAAAAAATGTCAGATCCCTTTGAAACAATTTTTATTTTTACCTTAAATCGAATGCGAGATGAATGTCGATGAACGTGTTAATTGAAGGTTCAGGTCTGAGCACATGAAACACCATTATTATCCTATATTTTTTACCAAAAATTCGTAGTTCTACGTCACATAAGATACTCTATCTCATACGTAAAATAGTAAAAAATGCACTATTCAGCGACAAAAGAAATTGTATTTTTTCCCTCAAATTTACTGCCAAAATCCAGAGGAATGAAATGGAGGCATGTCAAGATAACAGAAGGATAATAATAGTTAAAGAATAAATTGATGTATTGAAATATTACAATTTAAACGGACAAGCTTTCGTGGTGCAGATTAACGCAGTACATACTTCGACATGTGCCGAGTGTGGGTTAGCCGAGGCGCACGGCACGTTGGTGCATTTAAATGGTTTAAGGCCACCGCTAAGTCGCGCGGGCGCACGGAGCGGGCGCATGCCCATAGAATAATAGTATGAGTACGTCCGCTAACTTGCGCGGGTGCGTGCGGGCACAAACTATTTGTTCGATAGGCGTGCACCCGCTCAGTGCACCCGCGCGACGTAGCGGACGTTCTTATATGTACAGCAAATAATCGAATTCCCGATAAACATTTAGTTGTTTTATTTCAATGTCTACAAGACGCGAACACTTAAGCAATTATTATTAAATTGCTTACTCATGAAGTAATGACACTGTTGGTGGCTGGTTGAGCAGGCCTGTCTCTTTAGGCAATTCGCGAGGTAACATTTCATTCACGCGTATTCCATTTTGTCATTACCAAACTCAAGCACAGTTGTGTTTTTTACTCGACGGCGTAATTAAAAGAGGATAATGTTTACTTATGCATTTAAGAAGACTGTGTAAAAGACTAGCTTCTGCCCGCGGCTTCGCCCGCGTGTCCTACGGAAAACAAAAAACTTTAGGTGCTCTCACTCCCTCTCATATTTTCAGCGCCCGTTTACTCCTTTCCAATCTAAAAATTCCGAATACCCTAAATCAAACAAACATTTTGAAGTTCCTATTTTTGAATAAACCGATACCTCCATACAAAGTTTCACCCCCGTTTCCCCTAAAATTCGATAGTCGTTAAACCCTGAAACACATAATTATTTATTTATGATAAGTCTCTAAAACTAAAAATTTCCAGTTCCTATTAAAAACCCGATACCTCCATACAAACTTTTACTCCCCGTTTCCCCCCTACAAATTTGAAAATCCAAAAACCCTGTGACACGTCATTATTTATTTATGATAAGTAGCTGTATTTCAAAATTACAAGCTCTTATAAAAAAAAACAATACGTTCTTACAAACTTTCACCCCCGCTTCTCCCCTTTTAAATGTAAAAATGCAAAATTCAAAATTCAAAATTCAAAATTTAAAATTCATTTCAGCTTTTCAGCTTTCTTGATTCAATAGTTTCGGTTGGACGATGATCGCAGATCAGTCAGGACATGTTTGCGCATGGCAGACAGACAGACGGATAGACGGATGGCAATAGAGGCTTAGTAAGAACACGTTACCACGTACGTTATTTTTACTTCAATACAAAAAAATTGTGAACGAACAACTCAAATACAAAATTACATCCCCTTTTTACCCCCTTAAGGGTTGTAATTGTAATATCGTAGAATATCGTGTTTAAAAAAAATCAATACGTCCTTATAAACTTTCACCCCCGCTTCTCCCCCTTTAAATATAAAAATGCAAAAATCCTGAAATACGTTATAATACCTACAATCTATTTACGATCAGTACCTAGTTCTAATTAATTTTTTTATGTCTATTATAACTGCAATCAACAAAGACTTTTATACAAAGTTCAACCCCCATCCCCCGTTGTCCCCCTGAAGGTAAGAAATACCAAAAATGGTTTCTTAGCGGATGCCGACGTTATAAAATAAACCTATATTCCAAATTTCAGCTTTCTTGATTCAATAGTTTCGGTTGGACGATGATCTCAAATCAGTCACGACATGTTTGCGCGTGGCAGACGAGACAGACGGATAGACGGGTGGCAATAGAGGCTTAGTAATAACACGTTACCAAGTACGTTATTTTTACTTCAATACAAAAAATTGTGAACGAACAACTCAAATTCAAAATTTCATGTCCCTTTTCACCCTCTTAAGGGTTGTAATTCCAATAACACCCGATATACACGTTGCGTTATGAGCCTAAATAATAAATGTAGTAATTTTTCTGTGAAAATGAAGGCATTTCCATACACAACTTTATCCCCCTTTTCACCCCTTCAGGGGTGGAATTATCAAAAACACTGAGACCCGTATAAATTTTTTTTTACGTTAGCCTAACAACAAAATTTCAAGGTCCTAACTTCAAAACTGACGGACTTTCATACAAATTTTAATCCTCTAATTTAACCCCTTAGGGTTGGAATTTTCAAAAATCCTTTCTTAGTGGATGCCTACACTATATAAGGTATCTATGTACAAAATTTCAAGTCTCTGGGTCCAGCGGTTTGGGCTGCGCGCTGATATATCAGTCAGTCAGTCAGTCAGGACTTTGAATTTTATATATATAGAAGATATAAAAAGCGATCTCCATAGGTTTTGCGGGTGGTAGGACCTTGTGCAAGGTCCGTCCGGATCGCTACCATCAACTTGCTCGCTAATCCTGCCGCTAAGCAGCAGTGCTTGCACTGTTGTGTTCCGGCGTGGAGAGCAAGACAGCCGGTGTAATTACTCGCACAAGAGGTATTCCATCTTAGCCCACTGGGTTGGCAACGCATCTGCAATCTCTTTGATGTTGCGGGTGTCTATAGGCGGTGGTGATCACTTACCATAAGGTGACCCACTTGCTTGTTTTCCTTCCTAATAACTTTTAAAATAAATCTCGAGGAACTGAACTAGTTCGGTTTCCCTTTTTTCAGTGTATTAATTATAGAATTTAATTAAACTTTAAATTTTACTTTAATAGAAATGAAACATTCTGTTTGAAACCGTTGATCCGTTTTTCTATTGAAACATAAGCTATTATCACAAACGCTAAAGTTACAATATTCGTGTCTGTTGATAAAGTGATTTATCAATTTTGATATTCGTTTTCAACTCCTAGTTAGTTGAATTTCCTAGAACTTTTAATTGTTCTAGTTCTATACAACTGCGATGTAGACTTCTATGAATAGTTGAAACTTTTTCTCATATGAAACGTCGCTACCAAACAGTTTTACAATGGCTTTTCAAATATAACAATTCGAAAGGTGTAATACATGGATGTACAGTGTCATCTATATCTATACATATATACCAGTTGAGTTGTATCTCATACGACAAAACGTGTAGATAGGCAATCTACCTATCTACACGACAGACACAATTATGTTTATCAGACAATCTGCCAAACACTACTAACGGCACGCTCTGTTAATGTGCCCTTCCGCCACAAAATTGATACAAAATTGAAATCTATTGTTAAGAAGACATTAATTTCTCGGGCTAATAAAATCAATGACTATATCTTAGACAGGGATGTTTGGAGATGATTCCGACTTGTATTGGCGATCCCTGGCTCCAAATATTGTACAGTGTACACCTACTGTGTTAAATTGTTAAACTTTTTAAATATTTAAGACATAATATTGTAATTTAAATTTATTAAAAAAATTACACCTCGTTAAGTTTCTTGCCGGTATTTTCTCTTCAGAGGGTTATCGGAACCGATGGTAAACTTTCTGACATTCTCAAGTGGTCATATCGGTTACTCAGTTTAGTCGCTGAGGGCACGAACGAACATAATAGAAACACATACACACGTTCTCTGCGAAAATCATAAACCTTTTTTGCTTCGCCGTAATTGGGTGAAAAGATATCGTATCAGCGAACGGGTCCTTGCAGTAAGTCTATGATTAATGACTGTCTTTTTCTGGCCACCTAGACGCTAAACGGATAATGTTAATGTGTCAGTCAATGAGTTATGTCTTTGTGAAAGTGGTTGAGACAAGCAAAAACCAGTATGGCGGATGCTAGTAAACGCAGTTCATCCAAATTTTTTTTTACGAAATAGGAAGGCAAACAAGCAAGTGGGTCATCTGATGGTAAGTGTACACCGCCGCCTATAGACACCAGCAACATCGAAGAGATTGCACATGCGTTGTCAACCTAGAGGGCTAAGATGGAATACCTCTTGTGCCATTAATTTCACCGACTGTCATGCTCTCCACGCCGGAACACAACAGTGCAAGTACTGCAACTTAGCGGCAGGATTAACGAGCGAGATGGTGGTAGCTATCTGGATGGACCTTGCACAAGGTCCTATCACCCGCAATCCAGTTCAACTAGGAAATGATTTTTTGTCACAAATAATAAAATTCTTTGTCTTATTTTCCATCATCAGATGGCCAACATCTACTGTTGGATGTAAGCGCAGAATATACAAATACTAGCGACCCGCCCTGGCTCCACACGGGTACAAGCGGTCTAAAATGCACATTAAAACCTTCCCTTTAAAAATCCCTAAACGACAGTGAAAAACGCATCAAAATCCATTTGGTGGTTTTGCAGTAGAAGGCGGCCGGCGATACACTATAAAAGTTTTCGGACAGACATGAAAAATAGTGACTTTATCTTCGACAGGTGGACCCGGAGAACCACCGAATGGAAAAGCCCACTGGGAAAGAGAAACAGAGGTAAACCGCTAGAGAGATTGCAAGATGAGATAACGAAAATAGCAGGAAAAACATGGATAAAGAAAATTTAAAATGCTAAATAATGAATGACAACACAAATAAAAATTAGGGTAATGGCAGGGTTCGAACCTGCAACATCAGCATTCCGTGCCTTGCGTATTCCAGTTTCCACCAATGCATTAACCCTGCCATTACCCTAATTTTTCTTTGTATTGTCATTCATTATATAGCATTTTAAATTTAATTTGAATGTAAAAAAAAATACGAAAAGAAAAACCGAAAAAATTTAAAAATAAATAATTTCGATTACAATAATGGATAAAGAAAGCTAAAAACCGAGCTGTTGTAAATTACTGGAGGAGGCCTTTACCCGTCGAGGGGTCCTAAATTAATAAGATATTTGTAAAAGTATACTTTATGATTAATTAGGAATATTAAAGGCTTTTTTATTATTTATTTTATTTATTATATTCGGCTGCTTACTCCTTCTAAACCACGCCACGGGTTTCTAATAAGGAACAAAATATATCTACGTAAGTAAATTTGCTTGCGTGACTAGAGTCAGTGTTAAAGCGTTACCCAGAACTAATATGCAATATCTATAGCAAAGGTTCGTAACTTGAGGAAAAACCATATCTCCTGAAGGGTAACGGTATGGACCTCCGCCGACCTCCACAAACTAACACCTGTGAATAGTTTATTTCTTAAAATAAGATGAACAAAATACTCACGGGACTCGGCAAATCGATCCATCAAGTCAATCTTTTGGATCTGTGGAGACCCAAGAGATTGATTTGATTGGTTGATTTGCCAAGTCACGTGACTTATTCTGTTTACCTTATTATAAGTACCTAAAGAAATAAACTATAACGCAACGTGAGTAAAGGACACGCACACTACTGCGTGTCATGAGTTTCGTTAGAATTTTAATTTTTTTGTTTTGATTTATATGGCAATTTGCGTGTAATACAATGATATTATAATGATATTATGACAGTAGAATAACGGCCCGACATGAGATTACAGGTTGACGCCAATGTCACCAATGCAAATTATTAGTATTTACACTCGTAGTCATTGAATTTTCAATTTTACGTCTAACTGCGTAAAATAAACAACAAACTGGAACAAATTACCTTGCTACTCCGCGAAACCAGTGCCGGGCTCGTGCAAAATAGCTGCGTCTTGCGTTTGCGTAAAATAATAATTTATTGCATTTGATTTGTTGCAAATAGGTTTTTTTAGAAAATAATAGTATTGACAGCAGCGCCGTCGGTCCGACAGACTGAAAGCGCGAGCGATTGTCGATTTATTGTACTTTTTGTTTGACATTTGAGGCCATTTTTTAAACGCTGATTAGAAGTCCATTATTTATAGGTCAGTGGTGCAATAGTTCACTCAACTGTCATTGCTTTAGCAATATCTATAGTTATGCTTTTGACATATTTTTTGACACGAAGTTTTTCATTTTGATCTGTACCAACTAATACATGTAATGTAGTGTTTACTAACAATTAATCTACACTAATACAATAAAGAGGTACATATTGTTTGTTTGTACGTAGGGGTAATCTCTGGAACTACTAAACCGTTATCAAAAAAAAATCACAGATAGAAAGCTATCCTTGACGGATATAGGCTACTAATTCTATACGAACAAAGTCGCGGGCGTCCGCTAGTCGTTTATATGTACTAAGATTATATTATTAAACAATTCGATTTAATCACACTAATTAACAATCCATATTTTATTTTTAAAAAACACATTAAATTAAATTACAAACAATAAAACTTAAAAACTAACATTAAATAATAAACATAGGTATATTTAGACAGTACAATAACACAAACAGAATTAAAACTATTGCTAACACTAACTTAACCTAAAAAAAAACCCCACTCCGCATCGCACCTGGCTCAAACGCGCCCATCACGCTTGCCGCGTTGCCCCGCTGTATAGCCAGCGAGATTTGCTGAACCAGGTACGATTTGATTTGAATTTAATTCGATCTGAGTTCAAGAACTGATAAAGAATGATGGAACACCCACGCGAACCGCACCGTGGGAGAGAAACTAAATTACTTTGAAAACAGAAATAGACTAGAAGTAATAAACTTAGCAAGGTGGTCCAAAAATAACTTAATCAGGCAAAAGAGGTATTCCATCTCAGCCCTCTGGGTTGGCAACGCATCTGTAATCACTTTGGTGTTGCGGGTGTCTATGGGCGGTGGTGATCACTTTACCATCAGGTGAACCACTTGCTCGTTGGCCTTCCTATGTTCTATAAAAAAAAATATCTTTGTGGAAACCAAGAAAACTGTGAACCTAACACTAATCTATACGACACGCCACTTATGTGTTTTATAGGTTTACTAGCTTTTGCCCGCGACTTCGTCCGCGTAGACTTGTTTAATTGAATGAAGCAAACGTGCATCCAACATGCAATCTGCAATATTTCCTCACTTGACGCTATCCCGTGGGAACTATGCATTTTTACGGGATAAAAAGTATCCTATGTGTTAATCCAGGTTATAAATTATATGTGTGCCATATTTCATCCAAATCCATTTAGTTGTTTTAGCGTGATTGGGTAACAAACATCCAAACATACAAACTTTCACATTTATAATATTAGTAGGATTGAGTAAATATTGAATTAAATTGAATCACTTGCGAGTTTTAAGTAATCATTTTCATTCAGAAATTAAATCAAACTTATAGTGTCATTGCATGTAGGTTCCGCGATGGAGTGAGTGCCTCGATCACGGTGGCCCGGTGAGGCGGCCTGGGCCTAATTTCATAAATGCGACAGGCGACAGGTGACAGTGACAATTTGCTGTACATTACTGTGTCGACAATTAACGCTACATACTTACAGATTTAACATCATACTGGGCAAGCAATGTACCTATACCGAATCGTCACTGTCACCTGTCGCGTTTATGAAAATGGGTCTTGGGGTGCAATTTTTGAATCTCACCAGCTGACTAAAGCTCACCAAAATGGCCGGATTTCTATGAAAAACGGCCATTTTGGCGAGCTTTAGTCAGCTGGTGAGATTTAAAAATCACACTCCTGTTCTTTGAAAGCTGTATCAGCGTCGGTGGTTCGGAGCCCTAACTCCATACTATGGCTTTACTCGTTAGTTATAATAATTTACTAGCTAGCACTAACTAATACCACAAACAGTCCGACTAGGCAGGTCCAACACTGAGAAAGAGGTCAATCGTCGAATCCAACTCGGCTGGGTAGCGTTCGGGAAACTGCGAAATGTCTTCTTGTCCAAAATACCTCAGTGTCTGAAATCGAGTGTGTATGATCAATGTGTGTTACCAGTGATGACTTATGGCACTGAAACGTGGCCGCTTACTATGGGCCTTATAAGAAAGCTCAAAGACACGCAACGAGCTATGGAGAGGGCTATGCTTGGAGTTTCTCTGCGTGATCGAATCAGGAATGAGGAGATCCGCAGACGAACGAAAGTAACCGACGTAGCCCAGCGGATTAGCAAGTTTAAGTGGCAGTAAGCAGGGCACATAGCACAGAGAACTGATGGCCGATGGGGTCGAAAAGTTCTCGAATGGCGGCCGCGTATTGGAAAGCGCAGTGTAGGACGACCAGCCACAAGATGGTCAGATGACCTCATACAGGCAGGGAGGCGCTGGTTGCATGCCGCTTCCAACCGGTCACTTTGGAAATCCATGGAGGAGGCCTATGTTCAGCAGTGGACTTCTTGTGGCTGAGATGATGATGATGATGACTAACTAATACTTATTTGTCTTCACTGCACATAACACACACATAACACGCCGTACCTCGCTACGCAACTCAGTGCGTCTCACTCCTACTAGACTAGTTAGAACGAGAGTCACTGAGTTACGTATCGAGTTTTAGCGTGTTAAGAGGATTCGTGCTGGTACACCGTTCCTGGTTGCAAGGGAACGTTCAAGTATTACGTAACGCAAATTTTGACACCCCCCCCCTGCCCCCCCTCCCCCCCTTGTAACGCACCGTAACGTTTTTCTGTACCCCCTCCCCCTCTCTAAGCGTTACGTAACACTAAATGACAAAAAAAACATTAATGACAAAAACAACATTAAACGTACGTCGTTTAATGTCGTTTAATGATGCAATCTAGGGATTCCCCGTGAAATATAAACGAAAAGGTTTGCCAACTTGAGAGAACAAATTTAAAAAATTACGACCAGGGTCCCTATTCTGGGTGCATGCGAGATTCATCTCGCACGAGAATAACTGTCAAACCCCAAGGAAATCTGTCATTTTTGACGTATGTGGCATGCGAGATAGCGTCTCGCATGACCCGAGAATTGGGGTCCAGACTAATACAATCGAGGGATTCCCCGTAACGTTAATGAAAAGGGTTGCCAGTTTGGGAGTTTTAATTCCCTAATTTTTTAGAAACAATGTTACGTAACGTGTTGTAAGAAAGACCCCCTCCTGCCCCTGTAACGCATCGTAACGTTTTATGAGACCCCCCCCCCCAAATTGCGTTACGTAATACTTGAACGCTCCCCAATACGGATAGGCCGGCTCGACCGGGGTAGGATCACACTCTCACAGAATATACCGCAGTACCTTATACTACTTCGTTTCATACGACGAGTGGGTGATCCGGTGTCCCACGGATCGAGGACCTATAGGGCGGTAACGGATCAGCGATTATCTAGCAGTCGCTGGTTTCCTAGCTGTGATTAGTTTTCATCAGATGACCCGGATGGTTTTTTGCCTCCTTTATTTATGTTTTTTTATAGACACAAGAGCATTTTTCTTTAGGTATTTTCGATGCGAGCGTGTTTAGGAGTAATAGAATTATCGACGCGCTCGCGGCGCCGTTTTGGAATTTTATGTTCCACTGACGTCACGAGGGAAAGAACAACGGAGAAGACTATGCTATTAAGGTAACGTTCTCTATCATTGACAGTGAGCCAAACATTGGCGACAAGATTCGGAACCATACTAGTGGAAAAGAGAGACAATGATGTCAACTATTGGTAAAAACAATTCTCTACGCGTTTTATGCCCTGATACAGGTTACCTTATATCCTTTATTTACGCTTTCGCATAATAGTTTATCTATGTATATAGTTTTCCCTACACAAAATATTGGATTTCAAAAATCGAGAGTCTACGCTTAGCGTAGGGTTCCTATCCTACACTACTACCACTAGTACAACCGATAATCAATTTTCTTTAGCTTTCCCACCTTTTTAATACGTAGCAGCATGCAAGAGCGGACCCAGTCTTCGAGTCAGGGAGTGGTTATATGCATAGTTGAGGTCCAGTCAGGACAGTCTCATCGATGGAGTAAAAAAATATCTTTTGTCTACGTAAACTCAGCCCAGAGGGGGTCATGACCCCCCCCCCCCGCCCCTGTATCCGCCCTTGGCAGCATAACACCTCCTTTCTCTTCCATTCTCCGTGGTCTCGAGACGCCATGCAATACACAGAGACAGCCGCATTTCATGCTGTATTGTGTACTTCTGGCGTGCCATCGCGAGTAGACATCTTAACTATATTAAGGCCCCTATACCCGTGATATCGCATCTACCATCCGTGTTTGAAGGCCTAAAATTCAGGAGTGAATATATCGGCCAAGTGCGAGTCGACTTCACACGAAGGGTGCCGTATATATACCGAAAAGAACCATTTATTTTTGGCTGCATAGGCCCTTAAAAACTAACATACATATTTATAAAACAAAACATTAAAATTAGCACGTTACTTCGGCGACGTGTGACTTAGTTTCGGGGTGTCCAGCAACCGTCCGCGAAAACAACGGAAAGCGACTCCCTTCGGCCAGAATTCCTGCTTCATGAAGGTCGACAGATGATCGGTCGGCACACGCACCACAAACAAATATGGCCCGAGAATTGAGGTCACTTTGCTTACCAATTGCTTGGCCACTTTTCGATCGTATTATAAAGGAATAAGATTCAAAAGGGGTAAAGCAATTTCTTGGCCAACTATACCTAGTTGTTGTTGGATGTTGTTGAACACGAGGCATGGTAGAACTTTCGTTTTCATGAAACTCTGTTCTGAATCAACTTTTCAAATTCGAGGCAAGGTGAAATCGTATAGGAAAAATCATAGCAGACTCAAAGCAAGTACTTACTTTGATTCAAAAGAGCTGAACACACACACACTTTATTTCTAAAAGCTATTTTAGGGTGGTAGTTATAGGTCGTACTAAAGTTCTAGTCTGGTACTTGAGTTTGGTCTATTAATATCACCTAAGTGATTGAAAATTTTATTATGTGTAAAGCTTTGTTTTCTGCTGTTATATTACAATGTAGTCAATTAACTTAATTTAAGCTTTATAAATTATTTCGTGTTCATCAACCTGAGATTCCACACATAGACTCGTTGTTTAACAATCTTCAAACTTTAGTTTCCCAGTTTAAATAAACAAAACCGTCTTTAAACTTAAGAGTTGCGGCAACTTACCGTTTTATAACTCAAGTTTCAACTTTTTTAATTTAGCAGTTTTACATAAATAGCAGTAGGTACCTACTCAACTTCTTACTCACAAAATTGCCAGGTTTTTGTTATTTCTGTAACTTCCGGGATAATTTCAGCTTATACGAATGTGAGTGAAATAAAAAAACTTCTTTTTTAAGAAATAGGAAGGAAAACAAGCAAGTGGGTCACCTGATGGTAAGTGATCACCACTGCCTATAGACACCCGCGACACCAAAGAGATTGCAGATGCGTTGCTAATCCCGAGAGCTAAGATGGAATTTCTTTTGTGCCAGTGATTACACCGGCTGTTTTGCTCTCCACGCCGGAACACACAGTGCAAGCAGTGCTGCTTAGCGGTAGGATTAGCGAGCAAGATGGTGGTAGCTATCCCGACGGGCCTAGCACAAGGATTGTGAATAATTAATAGGTTCAGACGTTTTTTGCGGAGGTCCATATCAACAAACTGGGACAAATTAAAGGTAACGCAGCGAAAGTTGAAGACGATCTAGGATCGCTTTCTTTGAATGTTAAACACTTATTATTTTAATTATGTGGTTTATTGTTTTATATGGGTACAGTGGAGAGTGGGTTTTTACATTAAATTAGTGAATTACAAGACCCGTACGAAAGCGAGGAGGGTTGCTAGTTGACTATAGTTTAGCTCGTGCGAAGTTGCTAACTGACAGACTTAATTGGCAACAACTAACTAGTGTATTTCATTACTAGCTTGGCAAAACGCTGAAAGTTGAACATTTAGTTGCGAGAGGTTGCTTTACAAGAGCTGCGACTAAATTTGTATAAATTTGGTAACAAGTAACAATCTTTCATTAATTTTACAGTGCCGCTTTCTTCGCGATGTTTTCCTTCATCGTAAGACTTACGAGGAGTGTGAACCCAGCCCTAAAAAGCACTCCCCATACAAACGGCGATAACATTTATCACCCTCTAAACCTTAACCCATGGCAATGATTTTTTGATGTGATGTCATTATGCGTTAGAACTAGGTTTGTATGTTTTGATTTTTTTAATATTCTTCATAGATTTGTCAATATTTGCATTTTAAGAGTTTCATACAAAACAAAAAAGCGTCAATATTTTTGTAACTATTATGAATATTTAAAAAATCCAAACATACACTCTTAGTTCTAGAGCATAATAACAACATACAAAAAAATCATGGCTGTAGATTAAGGATTAGAGGGTGGAAAACCTTATCGCCGTTTGTATGGAGAACGCTGGGTTCACACTCTTCTTAAGAGCGCTGGATACAATGGTAGTGTACACAACTTAGAAAACTCATTGGTACATGGCGACCGCTGGGTATAGAACTCGGTACCTCCAGATCACTAGTCCGCCCAAAGTCACTAGGCTGCCAAGCAGTGTTGTAGCTTGCCCTGGAGGGGCCTTGTATCAAAATTTGTCGGGGGCCCTTCTAGCCGATGGCGGCGCAGCCTAAATGGAGTGTAATGATTTTATGGTTCTACAAATCGAAACCCCTGTAACTCGGGGGTCCCGTTAATACGGCGTTAGCTACGCCCCTGCTAACAACGCTCTTTTTTTTATAAAATTAATTTATATTAAATATAAGTACTTCTAATGAGCTATTTAGCTAATGCCAACTTATATTTTTTTAAAGTAGAGCAGCAAAGCGACTCTCTGGTACAGTCAAAGAGATTCTTCTTAATCTGAACGACGGCCCCGTGGCATGTACATTGTACAGTCAGCGTCAAATATACCAGAGCGGGCAAGGTGTCAAAAATATCTGAACTCGACTCTATTGTCAAATACGCTCGGGCGTGTTCAGATATTTTTGACCACATTGCCCGCTCTGCTATATTTGACGCTGACTGTACAACAATGCTCAACTACAATCAACGGACACAATAATATAATACTCCAACTATCAAGCCATTTTTTACTGTCAATGCTAGTATTTTTAGATATAATACAAAAAAATCTGACACTGTTACAAGAAAATCATTCGGGTTATTAAATAAGCCATTAGCTTCGTATCCCTTCTAACGCGACAGAAAAACTTTTCACTTTCAAAAATAATACTTAATATAAAAAAATCATAGACGTGGGTGTTAAATTTTCAGGGTAGTTTGATGCTCTGCCATTAAAAGGTAACAAACAAACACATTTACTTACTTCGTTTTTTTAACGACGAGTACAATAAAAGTCCAAATTGCGATCGTAAAAAATGTTGAAAAATATTTGTCTAATCATACTTATTTCTGGAAAATGTTATTTATTACTTTTAAAATTAAGGTATTTTTTCCGAGGCTTTTACAGTTCTAGAATGAAAACGACAATGGAAAAGGGGACCCATTCGAAATTCATAATAAACGTCTGTCCTAACAAATAGTTTGTCATAATCATCATTTCTTCTAAACGTTTTTTTGTAGATAAAGTATTTTTTTTTTATGAAATAGGAAGGCAAACAAGCAAGTGGGTTACCTGATGGTAAGTGTACACCACCGCCTATAGACACCCGCAACATTGAAGATATTGCAGATGCGTTGCCAACCCAGAGGGCTAAGATGGAATACCTCTTGTGCCAGTAATTACACTGGCTGTCTTGTTCTCCACGCCGGAACAGAACAGTGCAAGCACTGCTTAGCGGCAGGATTAGCGAGTAAGATGGTGGCAGCGATCCGGACGGACCTTGCACAAGGTCCTACCACCCGCTATATTTGCAGGATTTTTCAAAAAATTATCGTATAGACCCAATTAGGTTTTAACTAATGGGTAAAAAAAAAGTTTCTTGAATGGGAACTATATCTTATTTTTAACTTTATTTTTAAATTGTTTGTTGCAATAGCAATTCATTCGAAATATTCATACTGTAAGGTTACAGTACAAAAGATACAGCGAAAAAAATACACATTCCTGTATGCCACCCCCTTTAATTTTTATTTAATTTTTAAAACATCCAAGCGTATACTATTTATGGTTCAAAAGATACCCTATGACAGATGGACGGACGGACAGCCGGAGGCTTAGTAATTTGTAGAAGTAGAGGCGGTTCAGTTGGCACTCTTTGGATACCGAACTGTAACAACGTAAGCAATTGTGATATTATGCATGAATTCGTAATATAAACGAATGCAATAAAGGTATGGAATATTATCACTTATTGCAAAATTTTCCCAAGAAAGGTACGCATTATGAATTGAATTGTTATACCGATAGCGAACGCCATAAATTCTCGGTCCGCGGGCCTCTGGGCTCCGATTACGATACTGTGAATTATGACTTCGTAGGCGCAAATTATCAAATTACCTACCCCTTTCAAGTATTAGTGGTTGCCGCAGTCAGCGCGAGTGTCTTACAGTTCCCGGCAAACAACTTGAGCATTGACCTTGACTGGGCCGTAGCCGTTTCTAACACAAATGTGTACGCGCAAACATACACCCTCCACTCGATTTTCGCTCAAGTTGTTTGCCTGCAACTATACGTCGCGACGTCTCCATAAATAATTTCCGGGGTTTCTTTCAAGTTATTTTCCTTCTTAATTTGTATACACATAGATACATACACGTCATAGACATGCGGGTGGTAAGACCGTAGGACCTTGTGCAAGGTCTGTCCGGATCGCTACCATCATCTTGCCCGCTAATCCTGCCGCTAAGCAACAGTGCTTGCACTGTTGTGTTCCGGCGTGGAGAGCAAAACAGCCGGTGAAATTACTGGCACAAGAGGTATTCCATGCATCTTTGATTGTACAAGAATCCCTCAGCAAGTCAATGAGTGTCCGCCCCGTGGGGTTCCAATATGTATTCACTCTGAGAGAGAGAAGACTAACGAACCTATCCAATTGGACATTAGGGTCACATTTGATATGTCCGTAAGGCTACACCTCGTCTCGAGGGGAATATCGTTATATTCTTTATCTACACACATATCATAATTTCTCAATAACGCGTTCAAAAACCATAGAAAATGACCAGCATTATTACAACCAATGTTATTATAAGAATTTTCTTGTCTGTGGTAGTAGGTAAATCTGTTCTTTATTGGGTAGTATCTCTTAGTAGTCCGTGTTTATTGGTGATTACATTACCGATATCTCGTGACGTTATGAATTTAAATTTGGAACAGCTGTCAAAATTCAAGTTGGTCTCTATTCTAGTATCCACAGATATTAAAACAGTTATCGATACGAAACGTCAATTCAGTATGATTTTTTAATTTAAACGCACGACATTTGATCTCGAGTGACATGACAATAGGAACTTCATTCTTTTGTCTATGATTTAAAAAAAACGTTCGTCTTGACGGATAGATCGAATTGCCGCCATACTTGTTTGTTGGTTTTTTGCTGTTACGGTTTTTTGCAGTTATGATATGTGTGTAGATAAAGAGTAATGTATGCAACTGTATATAATTAGGCCTTAAAACACTCGTGTGATCCTATTATGAAACTCGCTGACGCTCGTTTCATAAAACCACACTCGTGTTTTAAGGCCTCTCATTATATAGCAGTTGCATAAAATACTATTATCTTTACATAGGATATAAAAAAGTTGCTATCCGTTCCTGCCTGCCCTTATACCTACGGGCGCTTACTAATTTTAAGTCACGCAATTGGTTTTGATACGGTTTTCACTAGGATTTGGAGATTTTTTACGATTTTTTTTTATCTACTATTCAAATTAAGTCTTTGTTAGTGAATTCCACTGTGTGAAGCCGGGGTGGGTCATTAGTAAAGTGACAAATTAATTTTACACTTTTTAATGAACTAGTTTAAATATTTAATAATGTTTTGGATTTTCTCTTTCACACTTGTTTTTGGACTGCCATATCTACTCCTTTTCCAGTCAAAGTCTGTAACAGGACATATAAGATATTTAAAAGAAACGTCTACAAACAAATAGGAAATGTTCACGAAAGTAAAGCTATTCAATGATTACGTACCGCCACCCCAAACATCGCTATAGCTACCATCTCCACCAATGCCTCCACGATTGCCACCGATATGGCTGCCTCTACCGTGACCACCACTGTCTCTGTCACGTCCGTCACTGCTCTTTACATTACCACCGGGACTTCCTTTTCCTATCCATTTCTTAAGAACATGGACTATAAAGTTTTCTCCATAGTCTTCGGGAGCACCAGTAATACTGCTGAGCTTACTGAAGCCACCGTTCTCACCAAAATCAGGGGCACTTAGGCCAACTCCGTCCCAATCGGGTCTATTTGGGCCACCTGGGCCAACTCCACCCCGACTAGGCCTAGCTGTGGCTACTGGGCTTACTTCATCTCGACCGGGCCAACTGGGCCCACCTGGATAAATAATACCCCAACCGGACCCATCTGGGACATCAGAACCAACTCCATAGTCGCCTGGATCTTTAACATAATCATCATCGTCTTCACCATGTCCGCTACCACCTTCGACATTAATACCGTAACTACCTTTACCTTTCCATTTTTGAAAGACATGATCTTTAGAGTGGTCTTCGAAGACCAAGTTAGGATAATCAGGCGCGCCTGGGGCATCACGGGCACCGACAAACCTGCTGAAGCTTTCATTGTCACCAAAATCAGGACCATCTCCGCCAGCGCCGTTCCTACCATCGCCGTTACGCCCATCTGGGGCGTCTGGGCCAAACCCATACCAACCAGGCTTTTCTAGTGTACCTGGGCCATCTCCACCCAATTCTTGCTTATCTGGGGCATTGGGAATACCGTATCTGACGTTTTTGTTACGTTTGCCATGCCATTTTTTCGAGACGTAATCCAAAAAGTCCTGGTCATAATACCAGCTAGGGCGACCAGGAATAACAACGCCGCTATTCGAATCAGGAACCCTTGGGGCAACTCTGCCCCGGCCGGAATTGTCAGGAGTCCCGCATCTGCCGCTTCTGCAATAAAAATCCACTTTTATACTTTTATTAAGAAAGTAGCTTCCAATCCAATGCATGCCTTTGAAGAAAGCTTTTAGGCTTTTACACAAGACCAATGGTGGGTAATGCCACCACATATTCCGCTTGGCACTACTTACAATGGAGGCGATTATAATATAAACAGCATTTATTTTGTACGAACATTTGCACGCGGCTTGGCTCGCATGATATGGATTTCTATGCCTTTTTACAGGTAAAAAGTATCTTGTATTTTAGTAAAGGATATGATTGTCTATCTGTCTGCCAAATTTAATACATCTCGCCGTTAATTCGTGACTGAGAAACAAATATCCGAACATAAAAACAATTAATTTCCAATTTACGTATAATAATGGTTACGATACCGGATTAGTAGGTTTATCTGTCCTTTGAAATAAAATAATTGAAAAGGTTTACATCGCGTGTATTGTTATGAACTTATTTTCCGACGTTTCGAGGCCTTTTCAGGTTTCATGTTCATGTTGTCATTGTTTTGTTTCAATGTCTATAAGTTGCAAAAACATAAGGAATTAATATCCGTCATTTCAGTCATTTGCTACCTACACTATTGCATAAAATCTATAGTAATTATTTGGTACTTCAAAATAATTTAAAATGGATAATACAAAATAAATGCTGTTTTAATTTCCCTGTATTGATAAATTCTATGAATTTTATACACATAAAGTGTAATAAATCTGTATTCAGGAGACTTTCATGAAATTGACTCAAAAAGCTTCAGATTGCATTAAACAAAAGCACCAAACAAACACTTAAATTACTTTTTGATTGTAGACAACTATAGATAAATTTTTAAGAAATAAACACTTTCTGTTTATTTATTCAAACTAAATTGCACAAAATAACAAATGTACAAAAGGTGCGCTTCATACTTTAAACTCTTCAAAGCATTCTCTGCCAGCCAGCCCACTTTTGATCATAATCAGAGAAATTTGTATATTTTTATAAAATCGAAAACAAGCACGTTTTTGAGAAACATACTGCTATTTAACATGTATGTAACATGTATTTAGGTCAAGTGTGTTCCCGCTTTAAACGTGAGCACGTGTCATCTTATCATTTTTATTGCCACTTGTCTACTTGACAGGGCGACAATATCAAACTGACAAGTGCCACCCAGCGTTGAAACATGCGAGGTACGAGTATCAAAGCTACTCCGTACAGTCACCTACAGAATAATCGTCAATCTTAATCAGTAACTAAAAACTTAACAGCAGTAACTAAGAACTTAACAGCAGTAACTAAGAACTGAACAGCAGTAACTAAGAACTGAACAGCAGTAACTAGGAACTTAACAGCAGTAACTAAGAACTTAACAGCAGTAACTAGGAACTTAACAGCAGTAACTAAGAACTTAACAGCAGTAACTAAGAACTTAACAGCAGTAACTAGGAACTTAACAGCAGTCACTAAGAACTTAACAGCAGTAACTAAGAACTTAACAGCTGTAACTAAGAACTGAACAGCAGTAACTAAGAACTTAACAGCAGTAACTAAGAACTTAACAGCAGTAACTAAGAACTGAACAGCAGTAATTAAGAACTTAACAGCAGTAACTAAGAACTTAACAGCAGTAACTAAGAACTGAACAGCAGTAACTAAGAACTGAACAGCAGTAACTAGGAACTTAACAGCAGTAACTAAGAACTTAACAGCAGTAACTAGGAACTTAACAGCAGTAACTAAGAACTTAACAGCAGTAACTAAGAACTTAACAGCAGTAACTAGGAACTTAACAGCAGTCACTAAGAACTTAACAGCAGTAACTAAGAACTTAACAGCTGTAACTAAGAACTGAACAGCAGTAACTAAGAACTTAACAGCAGTAACTAAGAACTTAACAGCAGTAACTAGGAACTTAACAGCAGTCACTAAGAACTTAACAGCAGTAACTAAGAACTTAACAGCTGTAACTAAGAACTGAACAGCAGTAACTAAGAACTTAACAGCAGTAACTAAGAACTTAACAGCAGTAACTAAAAACTTAACAGCAGTAAGTAAGAACTTAACAGCAGTAACTAAGAACTTAACAGCAGTAACTAAGAACTGAACAGCAGTAACTAAGAACTGAACAGCAGTAACTCGGAACTTAACAGCAGTAACTAAGAACTTAACAGCAGTAACTAGGAACTTAACAGCAGTAACTAAGAACTTAACAGCAGTAACTAAGAACTTAACAGCAGTAACTAGGAACTTAACAGCAGTCACTAAGAATTAACAGCAGTAACTAAGAACTTGACAGCTGTAACTAAGAACTGAACAGCAGTAACTAAGAACTTAACAGCAGTAACTAAGAACTTAACAGCAGTAACTAAGAACTGAACAGCAGTAATTAAGAACTTAACAGCAGTAACTAAGAACTTAACAGCAGTAACTAAGAACTGAACAGCAGTAATTAAGAACTTAACAGCAGTAACTAAGAACTTAACAGCAGTAACTAAGAACTGAACAGCAGTAATTAAGAACTGAACAGCAGTAACTAAGAACTTAACAGCAGTAACTAAGAACTGAACAGCAGTAATTAAGAACTTAACAGCAGTAACTAAGAAAAAAAAGCTGGCAACACTGCCAAGCTCAAACGTCAAAAACGACACTGCTGTTATAAATATTAAAAATAAATATAATTCAAGTGTTTAAAGTAATATAATCAACAAAAAATCATTCTTAACAAACAAGAACATGTTCGAGTAAAGTAGTTTATGTTGTAATTAACGTTAAAGTGTTAAATTCCAAGTATACTCGCCAGCCCAGCGGCGTCCAACGGACAGCAAGTTCAAATCTACGTCTAAAAAAGGGAAGTATTGTCTTCGCAAATCATAAATAAATCAAAATAGGACACCTAAAAACGCATTAAATAAGCATTGTGTAACAAACAGTCTATAGTTATTGAACAAAGGCTAGAATCTTACATTTATAACCTCATGCATAAATGTCATTGAACCGGTCAGCTGTTTACACAGGGCGTTTCTGTTCATAATACCTTCTTGCTACTCTTTACTAGCAGCTTGGACGCCTAAATACTGTTGTCTGTACCTATCTTGCCTTTCTCACGACTTTTTCTTGTTTTCCTAATAACAATACGACTTCACTGCTTTCTATGCTTGGTGTATAGTTGCGTTGCGGTTAGTTTCAGGTGCTGTGGAGTGACTGTGTGTCTCCTGAGTTCAAAATGTCTAGCTCAGTGATGACCCGCAAGGCCACGGCACGTGAACTTGATTTCAAACTGAACGCAGCCCTTAAAGAGCTCAAGCAATCTAAAGCTACGTGTGAACAGCTACTGCGGGAACGTGATGAGAGCGAAGAGGAGGTCAATAAAATAGTAGCAAAAAACACGAAACTTAAATACGAACTGGCGGACTTGGATGTGATGTACACGGACGTAGCAGAACAGCGCGACCAACTGCTGATCTCTGTTAGCAAATTCCAGCAATGCTTTGACGTTCATGAGCGGGCTCTGCAACGGGTCGACGACCTCGAGTACGAGCTCGCCGACTCCCACAAATTAGTTCGTCAGCTACGGGAGCAGATTGAACGTCAGGAAGCCGATAACACCCAGCGGCTTTATGAAGAGTTAATGCCATCGCCTAACGCCTGTACACCACGTCTTAGCAAACGTTCGCTGTCTCCGGTTGTTATTGATCTTACTAGGGAGTCATACTTTGAGTGTAAACAAGTTCATTTTAAAAGCCATAACAAACTAAAAAAATATCTTAAGTTAAATAGATTTATAAGAAGATCAAAAAGACTGTACAAACAACATCTTAATGTTCACAAAACTAAAATGTTACATAAAAGTCGTCTCAATATTTTAAATAAATTAAAAGCAAGTAATTTAAAATTAAAACACAGTAGGTGTAGTTACGTCACGGACACTTGCGAGCTGAGGGCGGAAATTAATAGGCTTGAATGTTCCTTAAGGGACTTAAGTAACAAATACTTAACATCTCAGAAGCAAATCAGTGAACACATCCTGGCGGCGGACGAATTGTTGGATCTATGTCAACAGAATGAGCAGCGCATCGAGTTATTACTCGCGACGCCAACTGCGTGCGACTGTGATTGTGGACTCCAGCAGACTGAGCCACCGCCAGAGAGTTTGCTCGGTCGGCCTGAGGCCCCCAGCGCCAAGTCTCCCCGTGACGGAACTCTAGAGGATAAAATCTTCTGCAAAAATGTAAATAGAACCCTAGTGTTTTCTGATAGGATAGGAAAAGGCTTTGGCAAAATATTATATAATAAGGTACCAAACAGCTGTGTCATAAATCATTGTATGCCGAACGCCTCTTTTAAACAAATAATTGAAACAATTATGCATTCCCAGGTGACCAAACAATCAACAATTGTGTTAATGTTAGGTGACGGGGCTACCATTCGATATTCAGATATCAAAACTGGGTTCGACTCCCTACTAAAACGGTACAAAAAACATTATTATAGGTGCGTTTCCCTACTCAGCTTCTCAATCTCAATGTAATAAATCCTTATATCGTTTAAACAAATTATTGTTTAAGTTGACGAACCGTCATAGTGACGTTTTATTTTTTGACACTAATAATCTTATTAGTGAGTATCAATTTACTTCTGACAAGCTTGCTAAATCCTTAGCATGTTTTATTAATTCCGTATTCAGAAATCATCCTCCTCCCCCCTCCCCTGTTAGGACGACATCTCCGACCGAGGACTTGTCTTTAAACTACCTACTACGACAATAGAGAAGCTAAGTAGTTTAACATTACTTCATCAAAATATAAATCGCTTTTCTGGCAAAATATTAGATTTAGAATTATTGTCTGAAACTATGGATCTAGATATTATCTGCTTAACAGAAACGTGGCTAAAACAAGATATGATGAAATTTAATGTTAATAATTATGTAGTGGCCAGCGCGTTCTGCAGGGAGTCCGCGGCAGGAGGCGGCTGTATTATCTTGTTTAAAGATCATTTAAAGTTCAGAGCGCGAAAAGATCTGTCTGGCCTCTCTGTGGAACGTGTGTGTGAGATCGCTTGTGCAGAGACGGATCAGTACTTAATATTGTGCATCTATAGACCACCAACTTCAAATCTTCCCATATTTGTTAATGCTATGGAAGATGTTCTAAGGAAATCTGTAAATGGTAATAAAAAAGTGGTAGTCTGCGGAGACTTTAATATAGATATTTTGTCACAATCAGTTGAAAGAGATCAGTTTGTGTCTCTTTTAAAGTCATTTAATTTAGATTGCTCTTTTAACGAACCAACCAGAGTCACACCCACTTCGGCCACATGCATAGATAACATTTGTTTAAATTGTAGATATTTAGAGAAAGCTATTATAAGCGGAGTTCGCTCGGACCATAAAGCGCAATTAGTGAAGCTGCCTCGGGCCAAGGGCAGTACAGATCGAATCATAGAAGTTAGGCCGTTAGATAAACATAGACTTGATCGTCTCAAAACCAACATCGCGCAAAAAATTACCAATCTAGAAGTAATCTCAAACGATCCCAATAAACATTTCAAAATACTCCTAAATACCGTGTGTAAAGAATTCGATAAAACCTGTGCTAAAAAACGTATTAAAGTAGGAAGTAAATTAACATTTAATGAATGGGCTACAACTGGAATAAGAAAGAGTAGGAACGTCTTATATGAGCTGTATGATAGAAAATCCTGTACTACTGACGAACGCTTCCACCAATACGTTAGGGATTATTCAAAATTATTTAAAATCGTATGTAATAAAGCAAAAGCAGCACACGTAAATAATAAAATAAAATTATCAAATGATAAAGTTAAAACAGTTTGGAAAATAATAAATACCGAAACAGGCCGACGAAAAAACACAGACTCATCTATTTCACTAAAAATAAATAATACTATAATAACGGACGCCGTTAAAGTAGCTGACGAATTTAATACACACTTCTCAGAAATTCCCGCCAAAACGACAAAGTGTCTCGCGTCCTCTTCAAAATTCGCTGAAGCCCTATTAGAACAAAATGTTAGTATCCAAAACATTAGTCAATTCAAATTTACAAAAGTCTCTCCTTTCGATATTCTTAAATCCTTTAAATCATTAAAAATAAAAAAGACGGAAGACTTGTGGGGCGTATCAGTCAAGGTTTTACATGCCATCTTGGACGTCATTGCGCCAACTCTGGCTACCATTTTTAATAACTGTATAGACGTAGGCGTATTCCCCAATCTAATGAAATGTAGTAAAGTAGTTCCTATCTTTAAATCAGGTAATAAGGATAATCCTTCTGATTATCGCCCAGTGTCCATTCTACCAGCGTTTAGCAAAATATTCGAAAAAATAATGCTAACGCAAATGATTTCTCATTTCAATACAAATAAAATCTTACATTCGCAGCAATTTGGATTCACTAAGGGTAGATCTACTACAGATGCAGGTCACAGTTTGATTAAATTTATTTTGCAAGCTTGGGAAGAGTCGCATGACGCCATAGGTGTCTTTTGCGACCTTTCCAAAGCATTTGATTGTGTAGACCATGACACCTTAATTTGTAAATTAAATTTCTATGGCATTCGTGGCATCTCTTTAGATCTACTCAAGTCTTACCTAGTGCAGAGAAATCAGAAGGTAGCGATAAATGGAGCAATATCATCGGGATCTATGGTCGAGATGGGAGTGCCTCAAGGATCAATTCTTGCTCCATTCCTGTACCTTGTTTATGTAAATGACCTTACATATATGGTGAGCCGAAGATCAGGCATCGTCATGTTTGCTGACGACACTTCTTTACTCTTCAAGGTTAATAGGAAAGATACTGAATTCATTGAACCCAACGACACCCTGTCCAAGGTATCTGAATGGTTTGCTGCCAACAACTTGGTATTAAATCCTAATAAAACTAAATGTATTAAATTTTCATTGTTAAATTCAACTAATATAGTTTCAGTCTCAAATATCAAATTAGATGGTCAAACGATTGAATTCATAAAATCAACTGTGTTTTTAGGAATAACACTCGATTCTAAACTGCAGTGGGGTTCCCACGTCACAGCGATAGCAAGTAGGTTGAGTTCAGCTGCTTTTGCAGTAAGAAAAATTCGGCAGCTAACCAATGTAGCGACGGCACGGTTGGTCTATTTTGCCTATTTTAATAGCATTATTTCGTACGGCCTTATTTTATGGGGATCTGCTGCAGATATTGAGTCAGTTTTCATTTTGCAAAAAA
Organism: Ditula angustiorana; assembly: GCA_963691745.1. Classification (NCBI taxonomy): domain Eukaryota; kingdom Metazoa; phylum Arthropoda; class Insecta; order Lepidoptera; family Tortricidae; genus Ditula; species Ditula angustiorana. The sequence continues at coordinate 641,664 of OY829491.1, forward strand.
GGGCAGTTAGAGCAATTTATAATATGGATACTCGTGAGTCATTAAGGGAATTTTTCAAGGAAATAGACATCTTAACCCTACCGTCGCTATATATTTTTGAAATAATCATGTACGTTAGGAAAAATATATGCAATTTCCCTACCAACGTCGATAAGCCAAAGGCTACTAGAAACACAGGAAAGCTTAAAGTTCCAACTTACAGACTGGCTAAAACCAATAAGTCGTTCATGGGAAATTGTGTAAGATTTTACAACAAAATTCCAAAAAACATAACTGAACTAAATGATACAAAATTTAAATCTATTGTCAAGAAGACATTAATTTCTCGGGCGTATTATAAAATCAATGACTATATCTTGGACAAGGATGTTTGGAAATGATCCCGATCTGTATTGGCGATCCCTGGCCCCAAAGATTGTACACCTGCTGTGTTAAATTGTTAAATTGTAAAAATTTTGAATATTTGAGATGTAAAATAACATTGTAATTTTGATTTATTTAAAAAAATTACACCTCGTTGAGTTTCTTGCCGGTATCTTCTCATCAGAGGTTTTTCCGAACCGGTGGTAAATTTTTTGACATTCATAAGTGCTACCTGTAAGCCTAATCTGAATAAAATATTTTGACTTTGACTTTGACTTTGACTAAGAACTTAACAGCAGTAACTAAGAACTGAACAGCAGTAATTAAGAACTTAACAGCAGTAACTAAGAACTTAACAGCAGTAACTAAGAACTGAACAGCAGTAATTAAGAACTTAACAGCAGTAACTAAGAACTTAACAGCAGTAACTAAGAACTTAACAGCAGTAACTAAGAACTTAACAGCAGTAACTAAGAACTTAACAGCAGTAACTAAGAACTTAACAGCAGTAACTAAGAACTTAACAGCAGTAACTAAGAACTTAACAGCAGTAATTAAGAACATAACAGCAGTAACTAAGAACTTAACAGCAGTAACTAAGAACTTAACAGCAGTAATTAAGAACTTAACAGCAGTAATTAAGAACTTAACAGCAGTAACTAAGAACTTAACAGCAGTAACTAAGAACTTAACAGCAGTAACTAAAACTTAACAGCAGTAACTAAGAACTTAACAGCAGTAACTAAGGGCTTAACTACCGTAACAAAAAACTTAACTACAGTGACTAACCAATTAATTGCCGGGCATTTTTGACGGCCGGATAGCCTAGTGGTTAGTGACCCTGACCATGAAGCTTGAGGAACCGGGTTCGATTCCCGGGAGGGGCAAATGTTTGTATGATGAATAAGAATGTTTGTGCCCGAGTCGTGGATGTTATATGTATTTAAGTATATATTTATCTATATAAGTATGTATATCCATTGTCTAGTACCCATAACACAAGCAGCTTTAGTTGCTTACTTTGGGACTAAGTCAATTGGTGTTAATTGTCACAAGATATTTATTTATTTAAATTACAGTGACTAAAAACTTCATAACAGGAACTTAGATCTTAAGTACAGTAACTAAGATCTTAACTACAGTGACTAAGAACTTAACCGTGACTGATTATAGTTGCAATAATTAAGAAGAAAAATATTTTCGTCGTATATAAGGTATGTGCTTTACCGTTTTATAGAGTGTGCGCATCGTTTCCCATGACACTGAAAAAAAAAAGTTTTTGACAATCTTATAATCTGTCACTTTCACTTGTTAGTTGCAGGTGGTATGACTTTGTGCAAGGTCTGTCTGGATCGCTACCACAATCTTACTCGCTAATCCAACCGCCAAGCAGTAGTGCTTGCACTTTAGTATTCCGCCGCCGAAATTACTGGCACAATAGGTATTCCATCTTAGCCTTCCGGGTTAACATCGCATCTCTCCAATCTCCTTGGTGTTACAGGTGTATAGACACCAACCCCCCCGCCTATAGAGGCGGAGTTGATCTCTTATCATCAGCAGATAAATTTAGTACAAACTATATTTAATAGGAAGCATTCTACTACATTTCGACTAGGAGCATAATTAATGGGGAAAACACTAGTTGGGGCATTTTGTACATACATCGACAACACAGGGCGGACTAAAATCTTGTCTGCTACATGCTGCTATCTGAAATAAAAAATAATTAATTTTATAATTGTTTTCGGTGGTAACGCAAATACAAATTATTTATTAAAATAATTCTGGTCATATTATGTACTAGTCTAGTACGAGTATGTACAGTCGAAGTAACTACTAACCTAATTATTCGACATATTACTATTGAGCATGAGCGCTTACTGCTAGAGTAAGGGTTACTATAGATTTGAGCTTTCACTAGTAATCAGCATTCAAACAAAGCTGCAAAGTTCAAATATAAATAGGAAAAATTAGCGCTGGTTTAAAAAGCGGATTCTCGACGTTCTGTTCAAGTGTGTCAGCACCACAACAATGCTTAGTGCAAGTTTACCTTTACTCGCCTTCCGTTCCTGTCTGTGCTAAATTCTAATGGTGTATGTTCGGCCACTTTCTCCTCCTTAACCATGTAACAGATTTTGATATAGTTTTCACTGTCATTTACAGGAAATTTAAGAAAGGTTTTCATGTACAGTCAAAGAATTTAATTCCCTACCCTAGGTCGATATGTTAAACCAACGCCTTGTTCTAGTTACCTCGTATGGTGACAGTTTGCTATACGATATTGAACCTTAGGTGGGTTGGAAATTAAATTACTTGACTGTACATTAAGTTTACTCGTGCAAAGCCTCGGCGGGTCACTAGTAATTCATAAATAAGTTATCTTTTAGTTTACAGAGTCCCTTTTTGGTAATGTAATAGGATAAATACTTAAAAACCATTTATAAACGGAACTAATACACTATAACACAGCTTTCCGTCCACAGGTATCCTGGGACTAACCGCGGGCCCCACACGGAACCCGTCACTTCAGAAAAGGTTAGAAGTTTCAATTGAGTACATGTTAAATATAACCCTTAGTCCACAAGTAACAATGTTCAAATTAGATTTCCATTGAAATGTATATTAGGACCTTGTAATAGTAATGCAGTGAAATTAGAGTTTTATCTCTCTGATATGGGTGTTTGCCGGTTGACATGCGGAGAGTTGTTACAAACAACTGTTGTTGTTTAGTGCTTTAATGTTTCTGACGAGAAACGGATATGTTGAAATAAACGGATTCCCACGTATTTAAAGTCGAATTATTGCCTAACACGCTACGGATCTGACTAGCGTAAGTTTTTATTACAATTAAAATTTTAAACGCGCTAGCGTTAACGTCAAGTACCTACTAACCTCGCGTAACCGCTACAAGATGTTCCTATTGTAATTGAAATATCTGTTATAACATAAAACTAACTGTAAGGGTGCGTTTGCACTGACGCGGAGCTGGAAAGAGTAGAGAGAAGCGGACCGTGTATTGACTAATTACAGTGCTCAAAATCTAGATCAGTAGAAATTACGAGCAATGTGATTGGCCAATTTACGGTCCTCTCCTCTCCACTCCACTCAGCTCCGTGTCAGTGGAATTACATCCTAAGGAAAATTCATAAAAAGTTAACATTTTATTTAATCTAACAAATGTTTTGTCCCTTTCATTTGAGGGTAAACGTCACAATGACAGATAAAGACATAAAACTTGTTAACTAACAAACGGTTACGAAGCATTTATGAATAAGGGGGTTAGTCCGTGGTCCTTACACATGACACAGTAGATTATTATACATATACTGTGCTAATGAGTTCTATAAATCGTGGCCATGTATGGCGGTTGTGAGATGCATTTATTTTAATCTGTCTGAATCTCGTGGTAGTTTTCTATTATTGTCTTCCTTCACCAAAATCAAAACGTGTAATCAAATTCACGACCGGATAGCCTAAATGTGATCAAACGTTTCACTCGAGTGAATGTTCACTTGAGTGAATAATGCTAGTGCCAATATTCAACGTCGTTTGATACGGTTCATTATAGAGTTCATTCCGCACTCTTGTTTCATACATTTCAAGTGAAAAGTACAGATTAAAGGCAGGAGTGAAAAAAATTTGCTTCAACTTTGTATTTGGTTTTTTTTGTTACTTAGCATTTAAACAACGCCACATTCAAAGACAATGAAATAAACTCCCGATGTAATATGTCCCAAAAAAACTACCAAAAGTTTAATGTTGAAAAAAGCCAAATCAGGTAGAACATAATTAATAATATCTAGATGTAGTCATAATTAAATAGAAGTTTTAAATCATAGCTACAGGAATGGAAAACAGTTCTTCTATTATTTGAAATGAAATATTACGGTCCTTAATTACTATTTTATCCAACACGGCAAGTTTTTGTAATCGTTTTTTTTAATTTTCGATTTTTTTTTGTATTTGAACGAAACACATTGAAAAATTCGCAGGGTATGATAGTCGGTAATGTGGTTAAACTGGCACACGCAAGGCACGGAATGCTGATGTTGCAGGTTCGAGTCCCGCCATTACCCTAATTTTTCTTTGTGTTGTCATTCATTATAAATTTAATTTGAGGGCAAGTTTTCATAAACAAGTTAATTGTTAAAGGCAATTTTTGAATAGATTAAGTGAGAGCGTTGAAGAGAGTTCAAAACTATTTACTTAGATTTAAATGGTTCGTGTAACAAATGACGGGTAAATCGCCTTTTTCGTAAAAACTTGGGTAACTAAGCATCTTTATTGAAACTTATAAGAATTGAGTGACTTAGGCAAATGATTTACCTTAAAACATGGAAGAGTAATAATTATTAACAAGAAACCGGCGCTGGCGCACGAGGCCATGATGAATAATGAATCAGCGTTTGATTCGAAAAGCAATTTTACGCAAAAATCAATTTCGAATTATTACCTAAATAACTTCATGATCTTTCACAAATCAGGATTAAGTATTGAGTTGTTTTACGAATAACCGTTTATGTATATCCGTTGTATAGCCTCGTAAGGCCCCAAGTCCTAAATATAGGACAAATGTCAAACTGACTGTCTCAAACGATATGGTTCAAAATTCATAGAATGAAATTTGATGTGGGCCTTACGAGGATAGTACCCATAGGCCATATAATGAAGGATGGACAAGCAACCATAGTTGAGTAATTTGGGATGAGGTCAATTGGTAACATGCATGGATTTTGATTATTCTAAAAATCAGAAGAACTAGAAAAAGAAAAAAATTTGGTCGTTTTTTTTCTAATGTACTTTGAAATATTAGCAACGGAAAACTAACACAGAGTTTATACTTACAAAAACGTTAAATACAAAAAAATCCTAAATCAATTCTTTAGGAGTGCTTAATGTAATTTTTAATTTTATAAGCATTTAATGTCGTAATTTAAATAGAAAATAATTTAGTTTAAGCCCAGAATAAGGAACAAAATTGTTTGCTCAGAACAGGCAACTGTTGATACTTTTGTTATTTGCCATCCTTCATAAATACTTACTTACTTACTTACAAACAGGGCACGTACTTGTGCTTTGACGTCATAGCCTTTGTTGTCACTAGTAAAATTAAATGGGTCTTTTATTTTAAAAGTCTTACTATTATTATTACTCCCGTACAAAATTTTTCTACATTTTTAAATCAGGATTCGAATGTGCATATTTTGAAGCAAACAAATAACTTTTTTCTTCCTTATTTTTGTAACTTTGTATCACTATAACTTCTAAAATATCGTGCCCTTTGTCTACATCTTTGGACATAAATATATTTGTAATTGTGATGATCTACAACAATTTGACAGGCTTATCCTACTTGCTTCGTGATGCATATTCCCTATTGGGCGGATGACAGTTTAAAAAAAAATTATGCCGCATTCCTTCATTCAAGCAAAGAGTCCTTTACTTACCAACAACTAGATTTTGATAAATTTTCTTTGGGAAATCTGTCAAAATGTAATGGCTGACAGGTAAACGATTCTTTTCTTGAATATAGGAAAGCCACAATAATCGTATTTCGGATACTAAATAAAATTCGGATAAAACTAACAAAAAAATGCGATAAAAGTAACAGATTTTGCGGGTGGTTGGACCTTGGGCAAGGTCCGTCCGGATCGCTACCAATATCTTGTGCGCTAATCAGCTGCTAAGCAGTAGTGCTTGCACTGTTGTGTTCCGGCATGGAGGGCAAGATAGCTATTGAAATTACTGGCACAACAGGTATTCCATCTTAACCCTCTGGATTGGCAACGCATCTGCAATCTCTTTAGTGTTGCGGATGTCTACGGGCGGCGGAGTTAACTTATAATCAGGTGACCCACTTGTTTGTTTGCATTCCTATTTTATATATAAAAAAGATAATCGTCGAGATCGTTTTAAATTAGCTAATCTCTAGGTCATCTGCCCCTGTCAGCTTCTTAGTTATCTTTCTTAGGCTCATCTCAGTTAAACGCTTCTTCAGTTATTTTAGATTGCATCTTGCGATCCATGTGTCCACAAAAACCAACAGTAAAAGCAATTTATTGAATTGGTGTACTGACTGCGGCTTGAGAGAGGTTTAACAACCCTTCTCAATGTGGTAGCCTTTTGAATTCAGTAGAAAAACTCAGGCATTCAACTAGCCTTCAGATTATGCAGTTATTTTTTTATTTACCTATTGGGTGTTTATGTTTTGTAACTATGATGTTGTACGGGAGAGTTAGCTATAGCTTGTTCTTAGGTGAATTTAATAAACAAGTTAACAAACGTTTTAAGTTTTAATTCAATTAACTTTTTCGACAATGTCAAAAGAGTGACGGCTTGGAGGCCTGTTTTGATTTCGTCGAGTGTTCAGCTGCCTACTTCTGTAGAGCTAGCATGACACTGTGACTCACTTTGTTACTCAGTATGTCTCTTTCTAACTAGCCTAGTACGAGGGAGACGCACTGAGCGACAAGCAAGAAAAGTTATGCTGCTGTTGCCTGCATTTCATATTCCAATGAGCCATAAGTGACTTATTGAAACCCTGTAAACAACAACACTTAAAGTTAAGAACCGTACGTCATTATTCCCAAAACCGTATTTGAAAGAGTACCCTGAATTGGTTTTGAATGTCCTGTTAATCTTATTTCATTAAACCCTTTTATTTTGGACCCTTATTCAAATACCTGATCCCACTACCCTTTAAGGAGGGATTACCGATATTAGAAATACCAAACTAAACAGCCAAGGAGAACTTTTCTTTGTGTCCTACAAAGTACTAATGATGAAAATTAGCAAGTTGAAACAAACCTTGCTACTCCGCGAAACCAGTTCAATGTACGCACGTCAAAACAGCTGCGTCCGTTTGGCATATTGCATAAATGTTGCACGTGAACGGCACTAGTTTTAATTGGTTCCAATTTGATGATTTGAACCTCCGCTAAGTAACGCCTGCTCTATTATTTACACGACTCTGCTCTTAAGAGAATACAGTTTAAGTTTAGTTGCTTCCACTGCTGACGGTACATGAGTTTCAAAATGACAGTGGATTTTACTATCTACTATAGGTAAAGCAATAGCACACGCACCTATACAGAGTCACACAAAATAAAGCGATAATTTTGAAATTGGAACGAAGCTTTCCTGTACGCACATGACACGTAGCAGTGTGAGTGGCGTCAACTCGGATGTCCATGCCTATAACGACCAAGTTTCAAAGTATCCAAAACAGTCGAAAGTTACACGTCCCTTAATGTCTACAGTCATTATGTTAATATTGTTTTATTCTAATCGCTTTCAGCGACAAGGGCCTGAATCTGATTCTTTTGTCTTCAAATCTGACGCCAGAAGCAAAGAAACAATTTGTTTCATACGGCAAGTAATTAGAATTAGAAATCTAATGAGATTTTAAATGAGACAAGTTTAAATACCTCGACGCTACACGGTTTATTAAACTACTAGCTGACCCGACTGACGTTGCTTTGAGCCCTTAGTGTAAGTTTTCTTTCACAGCCAACGTCTCGAACGCGTTAGCGTTAACGTCCAAATTGCTATGGAAACAATTCGTTGCAAATACGCGCTGCAAGAGACGCTACCTTTATTACCATAGTAATTGAGTTAGCGCTAGTAATCAAGTTAACGCTAACGCGTTGAAACGTTTGTTGTGACAAAAACTTACGCTAGAGCTAGACTAGCTAAAGTAGAGATGAAGTCGCATTCGACATATGTTTAAAAGAGCTGTCAGATCTTTTCGAAATCTGTCATTTTATGCCATATCTGGAATTTAAAATGAATCTCGTTGAATGCCAAATATGGGAGCCTGTAGGAGACAGACGCACCGAGTTTCGTAGCAAGTTAACGTGTGTTGAAAAGTTTCGCGCTAGGTGCTTTGTCCAAATTTCAATTACTAAAGTGGCAATAATTAAATATGCACTTATGTAATTTAAGAGTACTGGCGGATGAAAATGATCCGTGGCCAATTATTTAAAAAACATTTCACAGAGTGAAATGAAATGAGCAAAATGCTTTGTATTTCCGAAACTGTAAACTATTCAGGATTTACTTCAAGGCCATCGTGTAGAACCCTATAGGTTAGGTTATGTTTAATAAAAATTCTAAAATATTATCAGTCAAATGGTTTAATGCTTTTTTTATGAAATAGGAAAGCAAACAAGCAAGTGAGTCACCCGATGGTAAGTGATTACCTCCACCTATAAACCCCCGCAACACCAAAGAGATTGCAGATGCGTTGCCAACCCAGAGGGCTAAATGGAATACCTCTTGTGCCAGTAATTTCACCGGCTGTATTGCTCTCCACGCCGGAACACAACAGTGCGAGCACTGCTGGTTAGCGGCTGGATTAGCGAGCAAGATGGGTGAAGCGATCCGGACGGACCTTGCACAAGGTCCTGCCATCCGCAAAATTATGCCACTGTTATACATGAAAAGACTAGGATTACGAACAAACTGCCAAAATTAATGTTTATAATCATAAATGCCCGTGCTCGCATTATTAGGCAAGTAAATAAAAACAATTTGAAGCTTTGTGAAACATAATTAAGTAATTAATGGAGCTTAAACATTTTTCAGACGGCTTTCCCTATTGAATCGAAGCCAGTAACCGAACCCAGTAAGCTCGCCGAAACTTGTGTTACTTTGCAAACATTGTTACATTTTTGTAATTAACAAATGGCATGCCGTGTTAAAATGAAACTAGATTTACCCGATGTTATATTTTTATTGGGGATTTTGGTTTATTGAAACTTGAGAGTTTTTATATTGATTTCTAAGAGGAAACACAAGGGCTGTTTTTCCATAGAAACGTCGTCCCCTGTTTCCTCTCTGGATAATGCCAGTAGAGCAATTTTTTTTTCTAAAAAATCGATGGCCACTGTTATGCCTTTCCCTATGTTTTCCTTTTTTCACTGCCAAAGCCTTTCTTTAATTTTTAATGAAAAAAGTAGTTAAATCGGTTAAGTTTTGGAGAAGGAATCAGGGGTCTACGAATCGTTGATTTTGTGTACTTTAAATAGGTATTTTCAGTCCAAGCTGCGGCTGTTTCTATTGCGCTCTGCTTGAGGCTTGAGATTGCGCGACGGCAATAGATTTTACAAATACCTATTTTTCAATTCTCTAGGCCTTGGTGTTTCGTCTTAAGATAGAAATAAAAAAGAAAGGCCTATATCACACTTATATTGTAAAGCTTAGAGTAGATGGGCCCTTTTCAATTCTGTTCAACGTAATGTTTTGTTTTTGTACTCTGCCCGTGTTGTGTATATTTCTATGTTTTATGTTGAACAGTTTGAATAAATGTTTTTCTTTCTTTCTTTCTTTCTATGTGTGACACAGTATTTTGTTACGTGATGACGCTAAAACAGCTGGATGGATTTGGTGGAAATTTGGAATTGAGATGGCTTATACTCTGGCTTAATACATTGGCTATCTTTTATCCTGAATAAAAGTCACGCAGGCAAAGCCGTGGCTAAAAGCTAGTAGAGTAACTTTTTGGCCACATTTTCTTTTGAAGCCCATGAAAATACATGATGAAAGCAAGTTAGGGCCTTCTCAAAGTCAACGACATCGGACGAAGTCTACTTTCGCGCCATGTGTTCAGTGTTAGCTGACTACGATAGAATCCTAAAGTGCCTTTGTGTGCTGACTGTACATATGCACTAGTTATGCAATTAGCTGTGATGAACAAACCAACGAATAACTTTGTGTTGAATGGCGCAGTAGATAATAAAGCAGCAGTAGCCCCAGAAGTTGCAAAAAATAGTAAATTATAAAATGAATATGCATTAAAAAGTAAATATGATCATTAATTCAACGAAAAATCTCAATTAGCATTAACAAACTTAACAGTGTGTCTAGCATGACTGACCCACGTTTAGTTTGTGCTTGTCTCCGTCTTTGTCACACTAGTGTCATTAGAAAGAGATAATGCAAACGCACATAGAGATAAACTCAGATAAACTAACCTTCAATGGTCATGTTAAAGTCACTAGAAGAAGCAATTCCCATAAAAAGTATGTACAGTCAAGGAATTTAATTCCCTACCCATTTCGTTGAAATGTCGTCTTACATTCGCAATGCATTAAGGTCGATATGTCAAACTAACGTCTTGCTCTATAGCTCTTATGGTGACAGTTTGCTATATGCTATTGAACCTTAGGTGGGTTGGAAATTTAATTCCTTGACTGTACAACTAAAATAATAATTAAAAGAAAACATACGACTAAAGGTTTTGTATTTTTTTACTGTGCAAACTATCCAGACACAATCTGTACAATACAACCTTGATGTTAGGAACAAAGTTACCGTTAGTTTTGAGCTTTAGTTTTGCGATTTACCTACTTTCAAAATTAATTTGAGCTCAGTTCAATTTAAATAAATAAATTTTTTGAGATAATTAACACCAATTGTCCTAATCCCAAAAGTAGCCAAATCTGCTCGTGTTCTGGGTACTTGACAACGGATATACATACTTATATAAATGAACATAGGTATACCTAATATACATCTACATATTCACCAAAGAGGTAAACTTTGTTTGTTTGTATGTAGGGGGATAATCTCTGGAACTACTGAACCAATTCCTAAATTTCTTTCACTAATAGAAAGCTACACTATCCCTGACGGACATAGGCTACTAATTCCACGCGAGCGAAATCGCGGGCGTCCGCTAGTTACATATAATATCCAAGACTCGGGCACAAACATTCGATTAGTTTAGTATAGTTTATTTATTCATCATCATCATCATCATCATCTGCAGCCGTGATAAGTCCAGTATTGGACATAGGCCTCTCTTAATGCTCACCATCTTGTTCTGCTGTTAGTCTCTCGACACCACTGTTTGCCAGCGACTTTCTGGACATCGTCAGACCAGCGCGCTCTAGGTCTGCCGGGCTTTCTGCATCCACTGCGGGGCCGCCACTCTGTAATGATGTTTATTCAGTCAATATAATTACATTATAAATTGCATAAAATGTCAAATTAGGTACAAGTTTTTATATTGAGATCGTCAAATTTCATAGAAAGCATTAATCAATAAAACTAAAACAAAATTAATACTGGAATGTCAGCATAATTAAAAAAAAAAACTAATAAATACTAATCAAAATTAATATTGGTATGTCAACATAATAAAAAATAATAAGCATTATACACTAAAACTAAGTCTAAATTAAAATTCAATTTGTGTCGTATAATCTGTGTGCTGTGTGACGCTCCGAGGTTTTTAGGTGTTAAGAAGTTGTGCACAGTTCTGGTTTGAATTAATTATTGAAATACGGAACTCGTTGCTGACTGGGACGACATTTCTAAAACTAGGACAATGCGGTACTAATGAATGGACCACGGCATTTAAATGAAGATGCGTACAGCTAACAAAACTGAATGCAATATAGAAACTTATAAAGTTATCACAACAAATTTCAAAAATGTCTTCTCTTATTATATATTAATAAAACGGATCATCATCATCATCATCGCGTCGTCGTCGCGCCACCGCCGCGGGGGCTCATAATTAAGGACCACGGACTGGTCCGAAACATGTCGGGCATTTCTCGACGTAAAAATACGTGAGTGATCCGTTTTATTAATATATCCGAGTCTCACGGTAGTTTTATGTTAAAAATGCCTTAACTTAATATTCAGCTTTCGATTTTGAGGATGAACGGTACAGAAAGTCAAACGAACAAGTGGGTCACCCGATGGTAAGTATTCACCATCGCCCGTTTAGCACGCAAGTAGACACCCGCGGCACCAAGGAAATTTCAGATGCCAACCCACAAGGCTAAAATAGAACACACCTTTTGTCAATATATAATTTCACCAGTTGCCTTGCACTCCATGTCGAAAGACAACAGTGCAAGCAAGGCCTTTTTTTATGAAACAGGAAGGCAAACAAGCAAGTGGGTAACCTGATGGTGAGTGATCACCACCGCCTATACACACCCGCAACATCAGCACAGCATCTGCAATCTTCTTGGTGTTGCGGGTGTCTATAGGCAGTGGTGATCACTTACCATCAGGTGACCCACTTGCTTGTTTGCCTTCCTATTTCATAAAAAAAATCCTTATCTCAGCCGTACATACTCGTAACGCTCCTAAAAACCAACATCACAATTGTTTCTTGTACAGTCAAGGAATTTAATTCCCTACCCATTTCGTTGAAATGTCGTCTGACATTCGCAATGCATTAAGGTCGATATGTCAAACTAACGTCTTGCTCTATAGCTCTTATGGTGACAGTTTGCTATATGCTATTGAACCTTAGGCGGGTTGGAAATTTAATTCCTTGACTGTACCGGCATTGGTATATTTGTAATTCTAGTTGCTTTTATAGTATGTAGTTTGTGATACAGTCAGCCTCGGAAGTGTCATATTCGACCAACTGTCATTTCAAGTGTCAAAAGTCATTATGACGTCCATTGTGAAAAGGTTCTACAGTGGCCTATAAATCGAATTGGTTGACTGTACCTACTGCACTTTATTTTCAGTTTATGGCACGCACAAATATTTAGTTCTGAAGTAAATTACTTTGGAGATTAGTTGCCATTTTCTTTCAGTTTAGTAAATTAATGGCTAGCTAATGGCTTGAAAATAAAATACAATTTCCATTAATTACTAATCGACTAGGGGTCGACTGAGAGGTCAATGAACTGCGAATCTAGTGCGACCGCCAAAGTTTTAGCTATCGCTCAGTGTATCCCTTTCTAATGAGACTTCTTTGATAGCTGCCGCTAAGCAGCAGTGCTTGCACTGTTGTATTCCGGCGTGGAGAGCAAGACAGACGGTGTAATTACTGGCATAAGAGGTATTCCATCTTAGCCCTCTGAGCTGGCCACGCATCTGCAATCTCCTTGGTGTCTATGGGTGGTGGTGATCACTTACCATCAGATGACCCACTTGCTCGTTTTCCTTCCCATACGTTGTTTTTTTTAATATATAATACAAATGAATGCTGAAGTTTATCAGCATACTTGGGCATCCGGCAGGACTCACACCTGCAACCGGAATGTCAAGATTTTAGGCTTTCCTTTGTTTTGTTATTGCATAAAATTCGAGCACTGTCGTTAAACACCCCGCCCAAAATATTCGTTAAGAGGAGTGTGAACCCAGCGCTCCCCATACAAACGGCCCATAACGTTTTCCACCCTCTAAACGTTAACCTACAGCCATATTTTTTTTGTAGTTTTTCATTATGCCCTAGAACTAGGTTTGTATGTTTTGATTTTTTAAATATGTATTCTTAATAGTTTCAAAAATATTGACGATTTTGTGTTTTGTATGAAACTCCTAAAATGCAAATATTGAGAAATCTAAGAAGAATATGAAAAAAAAACAAAACATACAAACCTAGTTCTAAGGCATAATGACAACATACCAAAAAATCATTGCCATAGGTTAAGGTTTAAAGGGTGGAAAACGTTATCGCTGTTTGTATGGGGAGCGCTTTTTGGGGCTAGGTTCACACTCCTCTTAAATTGACCTCGTTACGGTATTAACTTTGGCGTTTATCTAATACTTTGGCTGGGGAGCTGAAACAGGTGTAAAAGTTTCTTATCTATCCGTGAGTCCCCTATCCATAAAGTAGAGCATGAGCCAAGTTGTGAAACCCAGTGGATGACAGTCAAACTTAAGGCTATTGTGTACAGCCAAGGTCTAAAATATCTGCACAGCCAAATTGAACAAAAAACTGCGCAAAACAAAATGGGGCCCATACTTTGCTTTTCTCAGAAAATAAGTATGAAAATAAGTATGTATGAACGCACATACGCCGTTCTTATTGAGAGCGATTTTGAGATACGGTACAATCAAGGAAGTTAATTCCCTACCCATTTCGTTGAAATGTCGTCTGACATTCGCAATGCATTAAGGTCGATATGTCAAACTAACGTCTTGCTCTATAGCTCTTATGGTGACAGTTTGCTATATGCTATTGGACCTTAGGTGGGTTGGAAATTTAATTCCTTGACTGTACACAATTCTCTTAATGGTTTTCAACAAAAAATTTTACACTTGTATGCTAATTAGTTTATGAGTGGAAAGCCGTATTATCCTGTTACTTTACGGGACGCAAAATGTACAGTTACACGCGAAACACAACCCTACGACCTTCCAGGTATCCCTCGCATTGTTTGCATTGTTAGTCCTCATTAGCAGATTGCTATTATTACATTACATGATAATGCCACGTTACGTTACGTGCACAATGTACTATTGTTCAAGGTTCACTCGTTATGCAAGCTTCGTCCGTATCTCTACCACTATCTTGCTCTTTAATCCAGCCGCTAACCAGCAGTATTGCGTGCGGTAGGACCTTGTGCAAGGTCCGTCCGGATTGCTACCACCATCTTGCTCGCTAATCCAGCCGCTAAGCCGCAGTGCTTGCACTGTTGTGTTCCGGCGTGGAGAGCAAGACAGCCGGTGTAATTACTGGCACAAGAGGTATTCCATCTTAGCCCTCTGGGTTGGCAACGCATCTGCACTCTCTTTGTTGTTGCAGGTGTCTATAGGCGGTGGTGATCACTTACCATCAGGTGACCCACTAGCTTGTTTGCCTTCCTATGTTGTATAACCTCTAGCGTATTTACTGCTTAAGGAGGAAGATGATGAGGACATTTTATTTATGATATCAAGGAAGCAAAAGAAAAAGAAGAACAATATATTTAAAGCTAGACAAACGGAGGGTGCCTACAATATTTTGGTGACTAGGCATTTAATTGATAATGAACTAAAATTTGTGGAATATTTTCGACTATCACGGGCGGAGTTTTCGACAGTACTAAGATTGATTGAACAAAGTTTGACGAATACACCAACTAACTTCTTTTTGAAGTTTTTATCACGGGTATCGTACAAAATACTATTCGACTTTACTAACTCAATCAATAACTCGTCTTTTTCTTTCGTAAATTTCTCCATTTCGAGCTAGCGTCCAGCCGCAGCAATGCTCCAAAATGACTAAAGACGCAACGGCCAGCGGGCGGCTGCAGCGGGCGGCGTGGTGGGGACGCCGCACGCAGCGAGCGAAAACGACCACTCCCGAGCATTCTCGAACACACCATTCAGACGCTGCGTGCGACGTGACGTTGTCGGCTGCGTGCGGCGTGTGCAGTACGACCGTAGCCTAATGGTAGAAACTAACTACAGCCAGTTGCAGTTATAATCTCTCTATACCTAATTAAAATTAAAAATTAAAATAAATTTTACTGGCACAAACATAGTAATAGTTCAAGCATTAACAAGTTGAATTAAACTAATTATACATTTTTACTGTTACTATTCGTTTGACAATAGGTACCAATCTCAGCATAATGCTACGTCACAATGACCAGCGCTGATTTTCAGATTGGTACTATCTAATACCTATTTGTACGGGCAATTGTACAGCGCCTCTAGCGCTCACTTAGACAACTAAAGATCGCTAGTATGAGTCCAACGGTAAATTACCTATCGAAATCTAAGCGCTAGTGACTAACGTTTTGTAGCTTTTGCCGCAGAACATCGGTACCATGGGTCACAAATTTGACACATGTCATCGAAAAATACCGTTAACCCTTTCATTGACAGATTGGGGCGTATTTAACCGCTATCGACTGTAGTAACGTAATATAATTATTCGATAGAAACTCATGGTAGTGGTACTGAATGCTAAAGATCCCGACATGGCAGATCGGTTTATTCATTATTCATTTTCTTTCGAACCCAACGGAACACGAGGAAGGGTGTTATAAGTTTGAAGCTCCTATCTGTCTGTAGCCTTACAGACGCTGCGGCCCTAACATGACAGCCCAGGTTTAGTTTAACCCCTCCCTGTGTCTCTGTCTAACTAGTGTCATAAGAAAGGGAAGCAGATAGAGATTAACTAAACTTGGCCAGTCATGTTAGGGCCACTGTATTCATGTTTGTGTTAATTAAGACTGATAACGGTATTGATTCGATAACTAGCGATTTGTGCGTGAAATAGTCTTTCAAATTGAATCAGGCGTCGCATCATGCAAAGAAAAGTTATCAATTTGTTTTTGATTGCTATAGCATTGCTGAGGGTAAATTAAATAATATTTTTTTTTATCTTTACATATATAAATACATAAAATCACGCCTGTTTCCCGGAGGGGTAGGCAGAGACCACGGATTTTCATTTGCTACAATCCTGACATACAACTTTTGCTTCACTTACTCTCAGGTTGAAGGCACTCCTGACCTGGCTTTTCTCTAGAATGTCTCCCATTTGGTCGGAGTACGTTCGCTGAGGTGTTAACATACTTACATACATACTTCTGCGATGGTAGGACCTTGTGCAAGGTCCGCCCGGATCGCTACCACCATCTTGCTGAATCCTGCCGCTAAGCAGCAGTGCTCGCACTGTTTCGTTCCGGCGTGGAGAGCAAGACAGCCGGTGTAATTACTGGCACAAGAGGTATTCCATCTTAGCCCTCTGGGTTGGCAACGCATCTGCACTCTCTTTGTTGTTGCAGGTGTCTATAGGCGGTGGTGATCACTTACCATCAGGTGACCCACTAGCTTGTTTGCCTTCCTATGTTGTACAAAAAAAAACTTATATAGTATAAAGTCGCTATCCGTTCCTGTCGGCCCTAAATTCTTATTGTGTATGTTCGACCACCTTCTCCTTCTAAACTACTGAACTGATTTTGATACGGTTTTCAATGTCATTTAGTTTTTTTTTTACTGAAGCTTTTTATAGAATAGAATAGAATAGAAAGCTTTATTCCACATAATAGTATACATACACAAAAAGAAAGGACTTAAAGTACATTACATCCTAATCGTACATACCTAATTTATAGGACCTAAAAACCAGTAACGAACCAGTGACCCTCTTGGGTTTTGTGGTTCTTGTAAGCGGCGTTAATGACTCACTCATCTGGGCCCAATTTCATAAACGCGACAGGTGACATGTGACAGTGACAATTCGCCGTACATTACTCTGTCGTCAAGTGACGCTACAGACTTTCAGACTTAACATCATAGTTGGCAAGCAATGTATACCGAATTGTTACACTCACCTGTCGCGTTTATGAAATTGGGCCCAGATGAGTGACTCATTAACGCCGCTTACAAGAACCACAAAACCCAAGAGGGTCACTGGTTCGTTACTGGTTTTTAGGTCCTATAAATTAGGTATTTACGATTAGGATGTAATGTACACCCGCATGCTCGTTTTTTTCCTCTTTTTATAGGTATTCTTAACATAATCAAATTATTTTATTTTTTATTTTATTCTTCGAAATAACTACCTTACAAAATTCTGTTGAAACATTAGTAACCCTACGCTTTATTTTATTTTCACAGACAATAACAGGCGAATGCGATGTCAGAGTAAGTTATACAGTCAGTGTGGTTATATACCTACTGGATTTAATCTGATTGAAGGCTGACTTAGGTTGCATTTCCACCAGAGATGTGCGAGCATGCGTAGCGAGGGATCTGTTTGTAAAGAACCAATGAACCGTTTCCACCAGAGCTGTGCTGACCGAGGCGAGGTAAATGAAGCGATTCTATTGGTTCTTACAAACACATCCCTCGCTACGCATCCTCGCACATCTCTGGTGGAAAAGCAGTCTTAGAGCGTCCGCTACGTATTGCGGGTGCACGGAGCGGGTGCACGCCTATCCAACAAATAGTATGAGCCCGTTCTCGCACCCGCGCGAGTTAGCGGACGCTCTCATACTATTTTTCTATGGGCGTGCACCCGCTCCGTGCGCCCGCGCGACTTGGTGGAGGCCCTTACATTGATCTAGTAGCTGTATCCAGCGTCACTGGATTCCAGCGATTGATAGACACTGGACTAAGACATCGTTTACACGCTCATTCTGTCGTCAGTTCAGTCCATCATTCTGGTCAGAATGACGAGAGAATTATCGTGTAACCTGTCTCGTGTCGTGTCAGTCTGAACTGATCGTAACCGTGTCTATTTGTCATCATTCTGGCATCTGTCAAAACTATACCGGAATGATGGACTGAATTGAATTAGCGTGTAACCAACGTCTATTGTAAACACGGTACAATCCCGTTTCGCGTCTGGACGCTGGTACTGGTGATGGCTAGATAACCAGTATCTAGCCATCACCAGTCATCACCAGAAACCAATCCAGCGCTGGATCAGAATGCATCAGCCTTTAGATGTATCCAGTTGCTGCCGCCAGTCTCGTTGGCATGCCAACGCTGGCAGGGTACTGGCACAATGAACATTCCCGCCAGCGCTGGACTGGAACAGGGCCGGTGCTATTTTTCGTGCCAGTGGCGCGTGGCATTTTAATAAATTCGTCTTTACTTACCTAATATACATAAAAACCTTTCAAAAAATGACTAAATGGCTAATGTATAAATAACTGAAAGCCGTATCGAAATCAGTTGCGGGGTTTATGAGGAACCGGTCGAAGATGTGAGGTCTGACAGGCGGTTAGAGATTTTGTTTTATACTATGTATTTTATATTATGTCTTAGTGCGCAGGCTCAAAATGTGAATCTGGGGTAAGTATACTTCATCTTCATCGAAAATCCTTTTGTTATAATAACAAATTGGCATAACAACTAAAAAGTTTAACGCAGAGTTTTTAATTATTTAACATTGTTTTAGATCAACGACAAAAATATCTGTGTCTCAACAGTAAGTACGTTTAATAGAAAATTTAAATTTCCATTTCATTTAACAACCTAACAGTTTCTTTATGAGAAAGGGAGAAACTGATTTTGGGACTACGTTGGCGACTATTTCTGCAAGTGTTTCGTACATTTTAACGACTTCTTATGACCACTGCTTCATACATCTAGTGACATTTGGACCCAATTTGACATGAACTCGCGACTTTTTGCAACATTTTTAGCGATTTCTACAAAACTAAGTTGGCAACACTGGTTGCCGGCTAATGTTAAAACGCCCATAGAGCTGTATGTACATTTTTTGACCTCTTCCATTTCGTACAAAAATCTGCTGCTGACGCACAGTCAACCAATTTGATTTCTATGCCACTGTAGAACGTTTTCACAATAAATATCAAAGTGGTTTCTTAACAATTGTCATAGTAACTCAACGATTACACATTGTGACAATGTTCTACGATGGCCTATGTATGAAATTAGTTGACTGAACATGTTTTTTTTTCAGTGTCGTGAAAGTGAATGCAATACTGCTGTAAGTAACAATAATAGATGCTCGAGTAGGCAGACATAGGTTATGAAACCAATGGCACCGGTGACTAAGTTCTAACTTCTAGGCAATGTAAAGTTTAATTTGTGTCGCCGATGCGTTATGAGCAGATGATCAAATGT
Organism: Ditula angustiorana; assembly: GCA_963691745.1. NCBI lineage: Eukaryota > Metazoa > Arthropoda > Insecta > Lepidoptera > Tortricidae > Ditula > Ditula angustiorana. The sequence goes on from OY829491.1 coordinate 661,326, forward strand.
TTATTTAGTCTGACTGTGCCGTCAAACCAAAGACTAATATCTTTATTCCGTGTAAACTTGCAGTAAGCACTTATCAGAAAAGATACTGTGTTAACCAGATACTCAACGCAGTTTAAAAAACAAAATTAGAATTTAAATGAGAAATATGTCGTACTCCTTCTTATTTAATTTTAACGACAAAAACCATCTAGTACTTTGTTAAAGTCAAAGACAAAATATCTTTGTTCAGATCAGACTTAAAGGAAGCACCTATGAAATGTCATAAAATTTACCACCGGTTCTGAAAAAAAAGTTTGTATGTATGTATGTATGTATAAATGACAAAAAGAGATAAAGTGATGTACAAAGGCGAACTCATCCCTTTAAGGGATCTCTTCCAGTTAACCTTTGAGTGGATGAAAGGAGTATCATAGCAGGGACCGACAAAGACCAAGAGTTTATCAAAAACAGTGGAGAACAGTGACGTGAACAGTGGAGTGGTGTTTGTGTTTAGCTACAATATAATATTATTATAATATAATTTGTGGTTTAGCTCATACCAGACCGTCCTGGTATAATTCATCCTTCACTGCATCCAAGGGTGGATCCAGGAGGGGGGGTCATGGGAGCCCCCCGTGGACTGGGTCAGGGCCCAATTCCATATACGCGACAGGCGACAAGTGACAGTGACAATTCGTTATACATTGCTTGTCCACTATGATGTTAAGTCTGTAAGTCTGTAGCGTTACCTGTCGACACAGTAATGTATGGCGAATTGTCACTGTCACCTGTCGCCTGTCGTGTTTATGAAATTAGGCCCAGGTCGATCAATGATAATTTTGCTACTACATTAATGAGTCCTGACTGGACCTAGATTGTGTGACACCCCCTTGACTCAAAGGCTAGATCCACCCTTGCCTGCATCGTTTAAAAATAAACCGTTCAAAAACAAAATCCTCCTTTTTTACACGAGTACTCGAAGTTACAGTTGTACAGTCAAGGAATTTAATTTCCAACCCGCCTAAGGTTCAATATCGTATAGCAAACTGTCACCATAAGAGCTAACTATAGAGCAAGTCGTTAGTTTGACATATCGACTTTAATGCGTTGCGAATGTCTGACGACATATCAACGAAATGGGTAGGGAATTAAATTCTTTGACTGTACCGATGTAGAGAGGATAATCTTTTCTTTTTTCAGTGCTTCGGAGCCAATTGTCTAGCGGAGGTGAAATTTATTAATTAGTTTCGTTCTGACTAGGAATTTTATTTCAACTTGAACTGGTGCTTGCCTAAAAATAGCAAGAAAGCAAAAACTGAACGAGGAATTCAGTAGATCAAAATATTTCTTCGTTTACCATCTTTAGTTATTGGGAACCCGTAATTGTAACAAAAAATCCGTTTCGCAGAATGCAATTTTCTGATAAACCGTGAATATTTTGCGACATTTTAGATACCTACCGAGTATAATAAGGTTAAGTTAGGTTTACTTCATAAACATTCCAAAAGAGTAATGGTTTATAAGAAGATATTTTTCTGAGAAACGAGTGATCTGCGAATCGATACATTCTGCGAATAGTTTGTCGGTAAAATGTGAGGTACCCTTACTAATTATTGTTCTTCCTAGCAGAACCTTTCGTTTGCCAAAGCTCTGGTAGACCTCCTGGAATTTTTATTTTATTTTAATTTTCATATACCTACTAAGTAACGCGAAGGTTCGTAGAGGCGTCTCTAGCCTATGCAGCGCCTGTGTGCAAACATTACCCCTTTTTTTGTCGTGGTGGGAAAGCTTTATGACTTCCCCCTGCCTGGAGTGGCTCGGGGTATATGTGGAACGCTGGGCAGGGAGAAGTCGCCCCTTATCGTACCAGAGTGCGACGCTGAGAATCCCAAGCGCTGCACATCTCGATTTGCAAACATTACCCTAGCGCTCCCTAGACTAAGGGGCCCTATAGGGTAATGCCGAGTGGGCGCCGAGTGGGCCTCCGTAGCGAGCCGCGCTCGGCGCCCCCTAGGTCCGCTGCGCCCGTATACCCTGCACCAATGGTAAAGACGTCTCTGAAGGTTAGTCTGTCTATTTGCTTATTTGGCTCCCTGTTTTTTTATTTAGCTGAACTAGGGTAACAGTTCCTACTATTGTCAACAATCTTCCAATGACGGGCAGTTTCAATTTTATTTCAAGGTAATACTGATGAGATTCCGGCAACATTAATTGACAATGTCTGATACCTTGGGTGCCAATAGAAGGGTGTTTTACCCTATTGAAAAGTTATTAATAAAATTTAATAAGCGAAATGATATGCGGAATTTTTGAATCTAGACTAAGTCCAATATTTATGTTAATCTAGAAAATATTGATTCTCCTACTTACCCTTAATATTTACCCATAATATTTAGTAGACATTAGCTAAATATGATAAAAGAATCCACCAGGGATATAAATATTTCACGATTTATTCTTTTACATAAAAAAAACGCTCATAAAAATTAAAGATGAAAATTATTAAGGAACGAAAATTTAAGAATTTCATTAACCTCTTCAGTGCGATGGACTGTATTGTAAAGCTGGCGTAAGTTTATGTTTTTAGCTCAATAAGCCTTTTTACGTTAAATGTTTTGGCATAATTTATCATTCTAAAAAGTTGCATCGCTACCACCATCTTACTCGCTAATCCTGCCGCTAAGCAGCATGCACTGTTGTGTTCCAGCGTGGAGAGCAAGACAGCCGTTGAAATTACTGGCACAAGAGATATTCCATCTTAGCCCTCTGGGGTAGCAATGCATCTGCAATCTCTGGTGATGTGAGTGTTTATGGGTGGTGGTGGGCACTTGCCATCAGTTGACCGACTTGCTCGTTTGCCTTTCTATTTTATAAAAAAACTAGGTTTTGCCCGCGACTTCGTCCGCGTAGACTTGTTTAAATGAATCAAGCAAACGTGCACCCAACATGCAATCTGCAACCTCTTGGACAAATTAATGAGAATTAGTTGCTTTGCTGCTCATGACGTCACGGCGGCGTATCGCTTATCGCTATCCCGTGGGAACTATGCATTTTTACGGGGTGAAAAATATCCTATGTGTTAATCCAGGTTATAAATATGTGTGCCAAATTTCATTCAAATCCATTCAGTTGTTTTTGCGTGATTGAGTAACAAACATCCAAACATCCAAACATCCAAACATTCAAACATACAAACTTTCACATTTATAATATTGGTAGGATGGCAGTCCAGCAGTGGCGTAGCATGGGGGGGCGGAGGGTGCGGTCCGCACCGGGCGGCACTTTGCCGGGGGCGGCGCTGCGGAAGTGACAGTTAGAAAAAAAAAATTAAAAAAAAAGTTAATTTCTTTCAGTGTTTTTTTCGTCATTTTTTTATGTTACCAAATACCCAGGTATTTACCCAGGTATTACCCAAATTTATTATAATGGATTACAAAAATAAGAGGGCGGCAAATTTGGGATCCGCACCGGGTGCTAGTGACCTATGCTACGCCACTGCAGTCCAGTTAATGTTTTCGCAAATAAGCACTTTGGAGATTGCTGTGTAGTGTGCACCCAGCGTTCTCCATACAACGGCGATACAGATTCTCACCCTTTAGAGCTTATTCTATAGGTATGATTTTTTTACGCTGTTCTTATGCCATACTATGTATGTATGTTTTTAATTTTTAAATATTCCTTCTAGTTTTGAAAATATTGTAAATTTTTGATTTGTATGAAACTCCTAAAATGCAAATATTGGCAAATCTATCCAAAGGTTGTTCGTACTTTTTAACCGACGAAAAAGAGGAGGTTCTCACTTTAACCTGTATGTGTTTTTATTCAGTGTGAAGGCGACGGTTGCTGGGCTAAGGTAAGAACATCGTTTTCATATCCCACTGGCCCTGACATGGCCGTCCCAAGTTTAACTTATTCCCTGCGTCTCTGTCAAACTAGTGTCATAAGAAAGGGACGAAACATAAAGATAAACTCAGATAAACTAAACTTGGCCGGGCATGTTAGGGTTTTTACTTGCAAAAATAACGTGTCTTATTTCTTAGGGTTCAGTATCACAAAAGGAACATAGAATAGCTTCGTTGTCCATCTGTTTGTTTGCCTGCAAAGTGCAAATAAATGAAACCTATAGGCAGGGGGTTCCACTCCGCACTGTAGGTACGCTCGATCGCCTTGCCTATGGCATAGGCAAATCGCTTTAGGCTGTCGGCTTGCCGCGCGCTCGCTCGCCCCCGTCGTGTCAGAGTAATTAATTAATTAATTTTGAACATTTTAATCACAGATAAATGAAATTAATTCCGCATTACAAATATTTTACTTTGGACTACTTATACTGTTACTAATTATAAAATTTCAGTGTCATGGAATACAGTGCGAGGCGTGGGTGAGTAACTATAGTATTCTAACCATAATCAAAGCCGGGTTGAAGTCACACACATAAAGTCATCATCGCTTCCAATGGAAACCAGCAGCTTTAAGAGGAGTGTGAACCCAGCCCGGAAAAGCGCTCCCCATACAAACGGCGATAACGTTTTCCACCCTCTAAACCTTAACCTATGGCAATGATTTTTTGGTATGTTGTCGTTATGTCTAGGAACTAGGTTTGTATGTTTTGATTTTTTTAATATTCTTCATAGATTTGACAATATTTGCATTGTAGGTGTTTCATACAAAACAAAAAAACGTCAATATCTTTGAAACTATTAAGAATATTTAAAAAATCGAAACATACAAACCTAGTTCTAGAACATAATTACAACATACCGAAAAATCATGGCAATAGGTTAAGGTTTAGGGGGTGGAAAACGTTATCGCCGTTTGTATGGAGAGCGCTGGATTCACACTCCTCTTAAGCATCGCTGATCCATTGCCATCCTTTACCTGTGGGCCTCCTTTAATTACTACTTCCAAAATTCCTCCACCAAAAGTGTTATACTAACCCGGTCGAGCCGCCGTATTCCCACTCAAAGGTTAACTGGAAGATATCCCTTAAAGAGATACGTTCGCCTTTGTACATCACTGTATTCCTTTTTGTCATTATTGTATTTTTGTACAATAAAGAATTTACACACATGCACATTCGTACAGCCATCAAGAGGCTCTGACCTGCATTGCAGATCCGGGGGGTCATCCCCTCTCCCCCCTGGGCTTGGTCTCGATCGACCAATTATACTTTTTTTTGTCCATTGATGAGCCTGTCTCGTCAGGACCGCAGTTATCGGTTCATGCGAGATGCATCACGCACGAAAACAACTGTTAAATCCCTTGAAAATCTGTCATTTTTTGAACTATCTCGCACGTAAGATGTATCTCGCATGTCCCGAGAATTGGAGTCCTGGACCTCGACTATGTAACCCCCCCCCCCCCCTCTCACTCGAAGGCTGGATCCACCCCTGCTAACATGACCGCCCCAGGTTTAATTTATCCCTACCTGCGTCTCTGTCTAACTAGTGTCATAAGAAAGGGACGCAGATAGAGATAAACCGATGGCCTGTCATGGTTACGGCCACAGCAACAATTTATCACTTTTGTTACAGTGTAAAGGAGTGAATTGCGTTCAGGAGACAACGCTGTTTTCGAAACTTTGATATATTTAAAAATCTTGAATAAATCATAAGTAATGATACTTAATCATTATTTCTTCATCACTTCAATCATCATTTATTTATATTAATCTGTTTTTTTGTAATCGAAATTTACTTTCGATTTTTTTTAAACATTCATAAATGACCAAGTTGAATGAGATACTTGATTTTCTCATAGATGACACCGCGGATAGTTATACCCTAAAAAAATCATTAATGTAATGACTGTAAAAACGAAACACATTGAAAAATTCGCATGGTATTGTTGTTGTAATGTGGCGAAACTAGCAACGCAAGGCACGGAATGCTGACGTTGCAGGTTTGAGTCCAGTCATTACCATATTTTCTCTTTGTGTTGCCATTATATAGCTTTAAACTAATCAGTCTATTGATCTTGGCGGTATGTACTTGTTGGTAGCAGTCCGCCCTTCAGAAAGGTTGGTAACCCTGCCCTAGGTTAGTACGTATTTGCCGTATACTCACGTTTTATACGAAATTCTGTTTGAACTTAACCTACACAAAGTCAATGTAACGCATTTTCATCAAACGCTATATTACCAAATTGAAAAGCTCTGGGTGCTCACTTCAGAGGCTGACACGCGTGCTCCAATAAGGATTAGTGAGATCGCTACAGTGGATTAAAGGAGTTCATCTAAATAATACCTCGACAGCCGATACCAAACCAGGTGGGTTCCACTCCGCACTGTAGGTTGTAACATACCGGACTACTTCGGTGAGCAACGAGAGGGTGTGGGTTGGATGCGACGGCCCAGAGTGCACGAACAATCGAATTTAAATTAGTGGACGCCAGAATGTCCGTGACACAAAACTGTGATGTGGTCTAAGTAAAAAGGCAGTAGGTACAGTTTTAACACTTTATTTCATAAGCAGCATAATAACTACTTACAATTAATCATTACACTGATCAATATCCTTGATGGATGCACGTTAACTTATGGTAACCGGTGAATAACCCGGATGTCCAAATGGACACGCGACTTACAAAGTAACTTAAAATTACCCTGTATTACCCGTTACTTGAAAGTAAATACAAGAGGGCATACTACCAGCTTTAACAGTCAATAAAACGTTCTATAAAACGATATCAGTCCCCTTGGGGTACATTAAATTACACAGCGTCCCTTCTTAGGTATGGAACGTGGAAAGTTAATAAATAGTATGACTAACGGTAAGTAACCGTGTACGATATTAAGATTGCCTTCACGGTCAATCCTACTTCCGTCCGTAAAGAAAAACCTGACACATCCTGCGAAGTGTGCAGTCCGCTCACGCTAAGCTAAGCTCCACTCTCAGCAAATCATCATCGTCATCAAAAGAAGAACAGTCGGGAATCAGCTCGAACTAGACGTCCGATCCTGACCTCCAAAGTTGTACCAGATCTTGACACATACACCGTGCCCCGATCCCGACATCCGAAGTTGTACCCGATCCTGACATCCGAAGTTGTACCAGATCCTGACATCCGAAGTTGTACCAGATCCTGACACCCTGTGAACAATAGATATTCACAGTATCAGTAAAAGATACTACATTATAACAGAGCGCTCCTACCACGCGTCTTGACTGAGGTTAAGAAAATAATCATTACTTACCACATTAAGTGGGTAATATCAGTGGTACACACGCCTACGAATCTCCTCGCCGCATCCTCGCGCACCGGAGAGTACACGGAATGGACGGAAATGAACAGAAAACTGTAACAAAAGTAATAACAGAAATAAGAAAGAGTTACAACATAAGCAGTTTTTATCACCGGCCTTTACAACCAATATAAAATTCACTTACCGCGTTAAACGCGAAGAAAAGAAACTAAGACACACTCCCAATCATCCTCTTTTAAGGATTAAAATACAGGCAGCGCCATCACGCCATCAGCTCAGGTTTTTTGTCCCGAGAGAAAGTAAAAATAATCGGACAGTCCAGTCGGTGTCCGGGAAAGAAAGAAGCTTCTCGATTGTAAAAAAAAAAAAACTATCGAAACTGCACATCATGTACGTTCCAACGCCTGCTTCACCCTAGGAACATTTTATAACTCGAGAAGATGAGAGTTGAAGAAATATTTTTATTTCTTCTTAACAAAGAAAGCAGAACAAAAGTTACATGTCGTTTGCTGAAAATACGCTGAATCACTCCCTAATAATATCTGTTTTTAAAGAAAACAACTAAATTACAACAACAATCCGTCAGAATTTGTAAAACTTCCAGAACGGCTCGCGACGTTTCGTTTCTGCAGTAAGCAATCACGGTGCATCACGAAATTATGAATGTTGATATTAAAACTTTTTAAGAAACGTAGTGACAAACAGTCCATTAGGTAGAATAGAACCTGAAACCATATTTGTTACCCCTCGAGAAGACTGAAACAAGTAAAAATGGAAGAGAACTCGTTCGACAAACGGAGTGACGTTTGGGATTATCATCGAGAGTGAAACAAAACGCAACAACTGTCAAGCGCTTGCGCTTTGACCAAAACAAAGTAATTGCAGATGTGTTTTTATTGTTAATAAGTAAGTTTTTAAAGATGAAATGGCAAGGTAAATGGTGTAAACGAAAGTGGAAATTATGTATGAACCGCTGAGTATGTGATGTGCGGATGGAAACTGTTAAAATGTAAGTAATGTAACCCTAAAGTGTTACAGTATCGCCTCAGTTGGGAAAATAATTTTATTTTAGAATCTTAAATTCTAAAATAAAATTATTGTTAATTGTGAAGTATAATAGTCAAGGGAAAGCTTCGTCTTCGCCCGCAGGGGAAGACGCTGAAATCATAAATCAAGAATTAAGACCCTAGCAAACGCGTACGGACTTAATCCTCAAAATACTACAACTTAGCAACTACACGGCCACTGTCAAAAACAAATGATGCCAGACGGTTTTCCCGTACATCTATTTAAGAATGACGGAAGAAATATGAATATATCGATACCTCCTACGTATACTGATACAAGTGACAATTTTGAGATTTTCGTTTTTTTGCAGATTTGAGACTAAAATACTTACATTTAACTGCCACATAAATTTCGTACGAATATTCTCATTAGTTTCGGAAATAAAGTGACGTATATGAAAGCATCTTACACCTTTTTGACAATCGGTACGATGTATACTGAGCCAAGTCGCTTGTACCCCTATACGCGGCGCAGATATTGTGGAGGAGCGGTTCGAGTGTGGTGTAACTGGCAGTTGCCTCAGTATGCACGCTCGCCATTGATGCGTACGGGGAGTTGTCTCAGTATGCTCATACGACAGTTGACGACGCATTATGTCTAACGTGCACAATTCAGTTTATTTATATTTCTTACGTTCTGTAACTTTACGTTTCTTATTGTATTTGATAACTAAATGATTTTAAAGTAAGTAAAATCATTGCAAAATGAAGCAGACGAGAGGGAGAACTGACCTATTAACCTACTATTATAACCATATTAAAATAAATAATAAGAAATAAATAAATAAATATCTTGGGACTTGGAAATTTCTTATTTACATCTGGTTTCAAACTTTTTGTCAGTTGGAATACGGGTTTAAAGAAAGAAAAAAACTAAATTAAAAAATACTTCTAGTGTCGCCGCTACCGCCAGAAGCCGAATCTTTACTTTCTTTGAGTTTTTGGAAAAATAAAAATTAGATTCTATGGTATCAGAAGAATTTTCAGAAACAGTATCACTTCACAGCAGCAAAGCTGTGCTTCATCTAATTCTGCGGAGTATCAATAAATTTCTGTCATCGTAGATGTGAACCAAAATCAAGCAAGCCAAGCACAAGACCGGTTTCAGAGTCCTCGCGTAAAAAGATTTGCAAAAAGAAAAGTCTCCAGAATTAGAAAATCTTGATCCGGTGCTGTCACCTACAATAGAATTTTCTCAAGTACATGCCGATAATTCATTCGAGCTTTGTACGCACCATTACCTATTGATAAGCAAAAAAGTAAAGATCTTAATTATCTTTGTCAGACTGGTACAATTCCTGCTCAACACCATGACTTCTACAACAAATTAGTCTCATAACATGATAAGCTAAGGAAAATGTGCTAATTTTGCATATATTATGTAAGATGTTCTAATGTCTTTGAAATGGGTGTTCATTAAAATTAAAAAACAACTGATTATATAAGACTGATATTTTAAGAAAATTAGAAAAATGTAGGATATTTACGAAACAGAACTTTATTTTTCATAGCATTACTTGTGTTTACTTTATGGGATGATAAATCCTCCTGTTAAAGTTTATTTTAATTTATAAATAAGGGACAGTTTTAAATGTAAGCTATTATCGTGTTAAAGTTTAATTTCTGTTAAAAATTAGGTCAAAATTTTCTCAGTTTTGTTTTCTGTATCAATAATGTAGACTGATTGAAGTAAATTAAGAGCCAATGTTAAAATAGTACATTTCGATACTAGTGCGGAAGGTATGTCATTACTTTACGAGTTCCGAGATATCTTGCCACGAGCCGCAGGCAAGTGGCAAGACTCGGGACGAGTGAAGAATGACATTTCTGCGCGTGTATCGAACGACGTTTTTCAATACAGTTGCGAAAAAAATACAATAAATTTGCGACTTTTACTAAAGCTCTTAATTAAAGTAAAGTAAGTACAAACTTTAGCAGTGAACATTTTTGACAAATTAAACGCGTTTTTGTTAGCTGTCGTATGTCATAAGGCAATGGCTTTTGCTATTCAGCCAAATCAATGAAAGATTTTTTTTCAAATAGACATTAATATGAGCGTTAGGACAATTATTAAAGGATAACGAAATATTCTTGCCGGGAACATTAATATTTTCACTCTCCCGCCTATTTTTACTTTTTTTTTAACGATTCCGTTCTTAGTGGCCAGTCATTCAAAGGCGTTTTATTTTTTAATTTCGAAGTGCTTAAAAACACCCAGAATCGCATATTGTTTGAATATCTTTGCCATTTATTTCTGAAGAAGTGGAACTAAAAAGAACCTTATTTTTTTAACGTAAATAAATATGGGGTACCAGAAAAGACCCAGTGTTCTGATTGGTCGATTTTATGTCGTATGCAGCACAAGTCGTGTTCTGATTGGCCGAATCAGTGATCAGCGTGCTGATGTGATTGGTCGATTTGCTCTTTAAACAGGCCAACAATGTTTTTGTCTCAGAGAATTCCGTTCCATTCAGCCACCTTAATAAGAACTGTTTTTAGGACTGTTATTATTTATAAAATCATATTTTTTTGATGAACAGGCTAGTAATAAAATATAAAATCTCAATATTTTGATATTCTTACATTAATAATAGGTTTTTAGTTTTATTACGTCTTGGTACAAACTAAAACTATAAAAACTCTTTGGTAAGTAGTTTTGAATTGGAACAAGTACAAATTAAAAAAAAAACTGGAAAAGTAAATCGCACTAGTTCGCAAAAACGAACTTTGCGCACGCAAAACAGCCAAAAAAAGTGCACTTTTTGAGCAACTGTATTGAAAAATAAACTTTTGTGATCAAAGATGGAGTCTTTATAGATAACGCGGTGGCGACACATTCCTAGATTTTTTATTAGTTGGTAGATATCAAAATTATGTAGGTAATCAATAAGATTGTTTTATCACGGATTTGTTGATATTTAATAACATTTCGCTTTTTATGTAACAAACTTGTTTTGAAATGCCATGGTTCAATATTTTTTGACTTTAATACTTAAGCAAATCAAAGTCTGTGATTATTATAAAATTGAGTAAAATGTTCTCGCCTAATAAAAGCAATGCATAAAACATTCAAATTTATTTTATTCCGTTTTTAGCGTTTTTTCTCAGCGAACTTAAAACATAATCAAGTGTATACTGGTGATATCAATTCAAGCGTATACTGGTACAAGTGAAAAATACGTTGATAAAGTAATGATGAAGGGCAAAACAGTACGTGCTTTCTTTTTCTTTTCAATTCGTATGACCAGGTCACGTAATTATCTATATACAAAACAGCAATATATTCAAATTCAGTACTTAATTAGTTACGCCGTATACTAGAGCAAGTGGTAGTTAGCTTAGTATACCACACAGTTACAACATGTCACAAACGAGTAAACAAGTGTATCTGCCATTTTCTCAGAAACTACAATTTATTTCAAAATTCCATTAATGTAGATTAAAGTAAAGTATTTATCTTACTACAAATCCAAAATTTTGTAAAATTATCTTTACAGACAATAAAGTTATGGGTTACGGAACCTTTGCACAGCTCTCCTGTAAAATCACAATTTTGCACTTATACCAGTATACGTAGGAGGTATCGATATGGAAAGGCCTCCTTTGCCCGTAGGGAAGGAGTATGAAATCATTAGTCTGGGATTCAGTTGATAGACGATCCGTACCAACTCAATACCACACCAACTACAACAACTTATATAAGGGAAGACCAAGTCTAATTAAACTACCTACTAAATAGGAAGGCAACGGAGCACGTGGATCACCTGGTAGAAAATGAACACACCCGCTCAACGACATCGACAAAACCAAGAGGATGCAGATGCGTCACCAAACCTTGAGGATTAGGATGGAATACCTCTGGTGCCAGTAATCACCCCGGCTGTCTTGCTCTCCCTACCGGAAAACAGCATTGCGTTGCGAGCTACTGCTTGACGGCTGGATTAACGAACAAGATGGTGGTAGCTATCCGGACGGACCACGCACCTGGCCCTACCACCGGCGTTAAAACTACCGTAGTAACATAAACCTACAATCTTGCTACTTCCTAACTTACGCTAAATGCATCGAGACTAGGTACTCGACTGATACCTAGGATTACTTAATCCTCCTACTCCTATTTTATTCTAGGTTTAACTTATCGATTGGATACTACTACTCCTATCTTACTTTAGGTTTACCTTATTGATCGGCCGATCGGTTATAATGCTAAGGAGAGAAAAAAAAACTACACGAAAATTTGAAAACAATCTAGTGAATCCTAGAAATGGAATTATCTAACTATGGTCTATTTAAACTAATGGTGAAGGGAACTCTATAATGGATGCCTTAGAAATGGAATCCACTACAGCGAACTACACCGGTTCTTAAAGTAAACGGAACGTCTTCCTTACTACAAACTATTACTGTACAGAGCTAACGTTAAAGATTGGAGCTAAACCCAGTTTGTTTATTTCCAACTTTACGTAGCAAGAAATGAAAATGTAACGTAAGTTCCTATATCCGCGAATAAGGCAACTAACTGATCCGGGGAAAAACCAACACGGCAGCTAGAAACTAATGCAGAATGTTGAGCTCAGTTTATTAGCAGGAACAAGTAGAATGACCATAGGAACCTAACGAACCTAGGTCCTAATCAGTCGATGTGAGTCAGTCACAAACCGATAAGCTAGCAAGGACACGCTAGAGAATGAAGTTAAGCGAATATCAGCCTAACAAGGAAAGAGTAATCACACTGTAAGTGGAACATCCAACATCAAGCACAGTGTGAATAATAAATGAAAGTAGAAAAAGCATGTTACTATAAACAATGAGCATGTCATTATACAGGACATGTACTCTTAGAGCAACACAGAAAAAGTAACTCGTGGTTCACACGAGAAAATTCAGATAAGTAACCTTTAAGCCGGCGGTCCAGTTTCGCCAGGGCGAACCAAATCCTTTATATGGAAATCACCTAAATGCTTCCCATTCATGGATTTAAGAGTATAGACTAAAGGTCCTAGTTTTTTGTGAATTACACATTTTTCATATCTAGGTGAGAGTTTGGCAGAGAAGTATTTAGAAGCTTTAGAAAGGGGAAAGCACTTCTTATACACTATCTGTCCTTCGACGAACTGTACAGGGCGTTTCCTCAAGTTATAATATTTAGCGTTGCGTGCATGAGACGCACGTAACGTGTGACGTACTTTGTGAAATATAGACTCCAGCTCTTTAAGGTTGTTAGAAAAAGTAACTTCGTCGTCTACTGAAATGAGATTTTGATCTAAAGGGAAATCAGAGTTATAAAAAGTACCATCAATGATCATATTACGACCATGAGTTAGAAAATATGGTGTAAATTTAGTACCTTCGTGCACAACAGTATTCAGGGCACATTGTATCTCTGACAAATGCCTGTCCCAGTTACGATGATCTGTACGCACGTACGAAGCAATAGTGCGCACCAGTTCTCTGTTAACTCTTTCCGTCTGATTCGTTTGGGGATGATATCTAGGGTTATAGAACACATGTGGCACGTTAAATTTAGTCATCAACTCTCGAAATTCTTTGGAAATGAATTGAGGGCCGTTATCTACATAAACGAACTTGGGAACACCGTGGACAAGAAATATCCCTTTCTCCAAACATTTAGCAATAGCTTTAGTAGTTACGTTCCGAAGTGGAAAGAGTGTAACGTATTTACTGAAGTAATCAGAACAGACGAATAAGTATTGGTTACGACTATAAGACGGTGGAAACGGCCCCAAAATATCACAGGAAACCGCTTCACCAGGCCTAGTGATACGACGGGGATTACCCATCATACCAGCAGGAGCTAGATTTACAGGTTTATAAGTTTTACAAATTTCGCAAGAGTCTACATAAGTTTTTACGTCTTGAAAGAGAGTAGGCCAAAAATAAAGATTGGCAACCCTAAGGTGAGTCTTAGCTACGCCAAAGTGGCCTGCCGTAGGATCATCATGACATTTCTGTAAAATAGAATGTCTATCTTCATAAGGAATTACCAACTTCCAGTCAAATTGAGCTGTTAGGCGATATTTATTCTTGGAGAGACGATACAAACGGTTGTTTTCAATCTTGAAGTTAGGATAAAGCGTAGGGTTATCAGAAACATTTTTAAAGAGTTCTAAATACCAAGGGTCCTGCGTAGATAACACGTCCACAATAGAATCTATTTTTATATGAGATAAGGCATCAGGAATTACATGTTCTTTACCTTTACGGTGTATGATTTCAAAGTCAAATTGGCTTAAACGGCAAGCCCATCTGTTTAAACGTCCAGTTGGATTCTTTAGACTTGAAAACCATTTAAGAGAAGCGTGATCAGTGACGATATAACACCTTCTGCCTTCCACATAAGCTCGATATTGTTCTAATGCGTATATTACCGCAAGTAATTCCCTCTCGGTAGCAGAGTAGTTAGATTCCGGAGAGTTAAGAGTACGGCTACAGTAAGCTATAGGGTGGTCGCAGTCGTCAATCTTTTGAACCAGTACCGCACCGACAGCAAAAGAAGAAGCGTCAGTGTGGATATAAAAAGGTTCTTTAAAGTTAGGGCACTTTAAGATAGGTGCCGATACCAAAGCAGTTTTAAGCAAGTTAAAAGATTCATTAGCTTCGTTAGACCACATAAAATCTACTTTTTTGCTAGTCAAACGCGTCAAAGGACGAGCAATTTGAGAAAAGTTTCTAATGAAGCGACGGTACCATCCCGCCATACCAAGGAAACGTTTAATGCTTTTAACATCATGAGGAACAGGAAAGTTAAGAATAACATCTACTTTAGAAGGATCGGTACGTAAACCATAACGATCTACCACGTAGCCTAAATATTTAAGTTCGTTCCTACAAAATAACGATTTCTTCATATTTATAGTAAGATTGGCAGCCTTTAGTTTTTCTAGAACGGCTTTTAATAAACGGACATGTTCATCAAAATCAGAAGTGCAAATTATAATGTCATCGATATAACAGAAAACTTTATTGTCGAATTCGGCGGTAAATAAACGATCCATCAGACGTTGCATAGTAGCAGAGGCTCCAACTAAACCGAAACACATGCGGTTGTAGTGGTACAAACCCCGTCCGGGTACGGTAAATGCAGTTTTTTCCTTAGAAGTAGCGCTTAGAGGAATTTGATGATAGGCCGCACTCAAATCAAGGGACGTCAGAAATTTGGCATCTCGCAAGTTATCTAGAATATAGTTCACATACGGTAAAGGATAAGCATCAGATTTAGAAACAGAATTAACCTTCCTACTATCTAAACAGAGTCTAAGATCGCCGTTAGCTTTTTCCACCATAACCACTGGAGAATTCCACGGAGAGTGAGAAGGTTCTACAATTCCAATCTCCAACATGCGGTCAACTTCCTTTTCTAAAGCGGCTTGTTTATCGGGGCTTAACCGATAATACTTTTGTTTTATAGGAGGACAATTACCAGTATTTATTTCATGTTCGAGTAAGTGTGTTTTACCAAGACCAACCTTGTCGGTATTTACCTGGTCGAAAAGAAGTTTAATAGCGTCAATTTCAGATTTCTGACGAGAAGTTAAAGAGTCAAAGTCGTGCAAGCCTGAATCGGCTGTCACATCAGTCATACCAGCAATATTCATTTGAGTCGTTAAACTAGAAATGATTTCGGGGACGAGTTTAAAAGCTCTCCAAAAGTTAAGGCCGAAAATCATAGAAGTGTTAATGTCAGGTTGAATGTTGAAATCTATCACTTGAACGTCATCTCTAAAATTAATAGGTAGTGACATGTATTCAGTACAAATAAGTTCTTGGCCATTGGCAACGTAAAGTCTCAAAGGTGAAGTGTGCTTATAAGTAGGTATGCCGATTTCCGCAAACAACTTGTGGCTATCGTTACCAAGAATTGAGCAAGAAGCTCCACAATCCAGTAGACCTTTAACTGTTAAACCAAAAACATCGACAGCCATGTATAAACGAGTATCCCTCTTAGAAGGTTCAAAGTAAATTGTCTTTTCTCCAAGTGAGGGAGAAGTCATCTCATTTGCAAAGGAAGCATTAGAAAAGACAAAGTTATCTAGTTTTTTGAAAGCGTAATATTATTATTGCATTTATTGCAATCCGGAGTACGTATACCTTTCTCCCCACATCTGAAACAAACAATGTCCCTAGAGGTTGGACAAGTTCTAGTTAAGTGTGTGCGTAGACCGCAACGAAAGCACGCCCGTGCAAATGAAGGTTGATTCACCGCAGCCACGTGAGACTGGGACGGCTTATAGATGCGTCGAGTATTGTCGACGTGCTGTTTCTCCACGACGGTAGCACGACGAGTGAAAGAAGAAGTAGACGGTTCGCGGAATTGATCCGCTTTCACCTTAGCTAGTTCGATACGCTTACAGTAAGACTTAAGCTGTTTAATGGAGATTATGTCATAAAGAGCCAATTCCCTACTATATTCTGGTCGTATATTACGTATTAAAATATCCAACTTTTCGTCTTCAGGAACAGCTTTACTAAGGTGTTGAAACATTCCTAGAACACTAGCAACAAAGCAAACAATAGTTTCGTTCTTCGCCTGAGTCCTAGTACGTATCTCATTCATAAGTTTGTGGTCAAGGTCAGGTATGTCAAAGTCATCCCGAAGAGCCTTCACCACCTCAGCATAAGAAGTCAATTCAGAGCGATTGGAGCGGAACCAAGACAGTGCCGGTCCATCGAAGATTTCAGGGAAGCCTCCGTAAACGACCTCTTCCGGAATTTTCCGCGCTACACGGAGTTCCTCAAGACGAGTAAGAAAAGTACGAGCACAGGAATCTCCCCTGTACTTCAAGTTAAGAGAATTAATGTTGAACATTTTTTCAGTCTTATAAATGATCGTTTTGGAAACCAATGGAGGGACAGCCTCAGATTGGTTGTCGCTACTAGCAGAAAGAGAGTCAGAGTCAGAGTCAGCAAGTGCTACAGGCTGCAAACGATCCTTCATTTCAGTTACCACTGCCTTCAGTAGTTGAACTTCAGCAGTATCTCCAGTCAACCTAGATAAACGGCATAGCAAATATCTGCAACGAGAAGCCAGACGATCAACCGCTGCTTCAGAAAGGTTCTCACCAACCTCCTTCTCAATATCTTCAGCCTTCCGCTGACACAAAGCAAGTTCCGTGGCAGAGTCACAAGTTTCTAAAGTTTCGAACTTCAGACTACCTCTACGAGCTAAGTCCGCAGTCTGCTTAAGAACCCTACTCAAACTATGTCGCCTAGACGCCGGATTAACGGTTAGTCTACGAATGGTAAGTTCATGCGTAATTTCATCTTTATGCAAGTGGCAGATCTTGCATCCCGCCTTTAGAAAGTCCATGGTATAAATTAACCTTGGTTTATACAAACACACCTAGATATATGTAAGTAAAATACAGTTAAAATACAGTCAGTGTATTTTGTAGTGAATGCTAGTTAGGCATTCAGTAGAGCTATAGCGTGAGCGTATAAAGTTTTGAATTAAAAAAAAAATTAAATGCTAATTTACTATTCAGTACAGCATTAACCTAAGCGTAAAACGTCATTAGAGTAAAAGGAAGTTCAATGCTAAATTACCACTCAGCAGAGCAATAGCATGCGCGAAAAAAAATATTAAAATTCAAAGTTAAGAGCTAATTTACCACTCAGTTGAGCAGCAGGAAAAGCGTAAAAAAGTATCAGTTTAAAGTTTAAAGCTAGTTACTACTCAGTAGTGCAGTAGCATGAACGAATAAAGTTTAAAATTCAAAGGTAATTTACCACTCAGTGGAGCAGTAACATAAAAAGTCAAAAGTTTAAAGTAATACTTAGAACACATCACTTTCTGAGCCCCACGTTGGGCGCCACTGTAACATACCGGACTACTTCGGTGAGCAACTAAATTACAACAACAATCCGTCAGAATTTGTAAAACTTCCAGAACGGCTCGCGACGTTTCGTTTCTGCAGTAAGCAATCACGGTGCATCACGAAATTATGAATGTTGATATTAAAACTTTTTAAGAAACGTAGTGACAAACAGTCCATTAGGTAGAATAGAACCTGAAACCATATTTGTTACCCCTCGAGAAGACTGAAACAAGTAAAAATGGAAGAGAACTCGTTCGACAAACGGAGTGACGTTTGGGATTATCATCGAGAGTGAAACAAAACGCAACAACTGTCAAGCGCTTGCGCTTTGACCAAAACAAAGTAATTGCAGATGTGTTTTTATTGTTAATAAGTAAGTTTTTAAAGATGAAATGGCAAGGTAAATGGTGTAAACGAAAGTGGAAATTATGTATGAACCGCTGAGTATGTGATGTGCGGATGGAAACTGTTAAAATGTAAGTAATGTAACCCTAAAGTGTTACAAGGTGCGCACGCCGCATTACCTATGGCATAGGTTAATCGCAGTAGGTTGCCGGCTTGCCGCGCGCGCGCCCGCTCACTGTATCGCGCGTTGTGATAGTATTATAGTAAGCAGCCCAACCCTAGCGGTGCGCCAGGGCATTGCGGGTGGAAGGCGGGCGCGGGCGGCGCCTTTCTTTTGACGCATGCCGCCTGGCGAATGTTTATGAAGTAATACGAACTTTTTGTGCCTGATCATAAAGTTGGAATTCGTTTAATGGTGGTCGAAAAAGAGAAGTTTCTGTACGTTAGTGCAATTATTATTATTCTGTGACCACACCTTCTCTATTAAAGGCTGCAGATCAACCAATTACAAAGTATCAAGATATTACAGTTATTTTGCGGGTGGTATGATCTTGTGCAAGGCTCATCCGGATTGCTAATCCTACCGCTAAGCAGCAGTGTTTGCACTGTTGTGTTCCGGCGTGGTAAGCAAGACAGCCGGTGTAATTACTGGCACTAGAGGTATTCCATCTTAGCCCTCTGTGTTGACAACGCATCTGCAATCTCCTTGGTGTTGCAGGTGTTTATAGGCAGTGGTGATCATTACTACCAGGTGACCAACTTGCTCGTTTGCCTTCTATGTTGTATTAACCCTTCCTTTTGGCTTTGCCGTAGTCGGGTAAAAAAGGCAATAAATGAATATTAAATTCGTGTTACTTTTTATTTTCTCTGAAATGAGGGTTTGTCAGTCAGTTACCTGGGACATTATTTTTGGTTTAATGGCGGAGATAGGCGGTGTAAGTTCGTGTACTTATGGTACCTTTATCGCCCAAAATTACGCGTTGTTTGCGTACTTAGGGTGACACACGGACGTCCGTCTGTCACCCCATTTAATGGTGTTTAAGGGTAAGAAGCAACAGTTAAAGCAATCTAAACGGCAATGGGGCAATTCAGATCTATAACCAGGGGGTTCCACTCCAGTCGCCTTGCCCATAGCGTAGGCAAATCGCAGTAGGTTGTCGGCTCGCCGTGCGCCCGCTCGCTGGCCCCCTCTGTGTCAATGTAATTGAAAAAGAATGCCGCGCAACTCTATAGTTAGCAACAAAACTAATAGAATAGAAGAGAAAAAATCCAGACAAGCTCTTACGCTCTTGAAAATAGAGTCGTCTTTCGATCCTTGTAACCTCTTCGACTGTGAAAAAATATCTTCAACTGACTGTGCAAACACCATAAACGCTGATCACGTGCGTCGTTGCTCATTCGATGGCAAATTTATGGCCCAGCGTTGTCTAACTGGTTAAAATAAGGCCTGAAGAAAAACGGTGCAATCGTGGGCTCAATTTCAATTTAAAGACCAAATTGCGTGGCGCGAGGTTTGGTATGCGAGTTGCATTACATTGTGGATTTCGATCAATCGATCGATCATGTCATTAAAAATAAATATACGTACATGTGTTATCTACTAGAGTTTCGAAAAATGAAAGTTCTTGCTGAGAAGAAGTGGTGCAAATGAAAACCAATTATGTCCAAGTCTTATATGCCTTAAATTTAGCTTAAGTTTGATTTCACCCACATAGTCTGACAGAGACGCAGGGGCAGTGACTCTAACATGACTGGCCAAGGATAGTTTATCTCTATCTGCGTGTCTTTCTTATGACACTAGTTAGACAGAGACACAGGGAGGAGTTAAACTAAACCTGGGCTGTCATGTTGGGCCCGCAGGGAGAAATAAATTAAACCTGGGCCGATCATGTAAGGTATGGCAACCCGTAAGGAACACAGGTCCTGAATTTTAAGTCTCAGAGACTTAGTTATTTACTTAATAGGAAAGTTAGTAACCTAAGTGTACTATACTATAGGTAGGTACAGTCAGCGTCAAGTACACCAGAGTGGGCAAGATGGTCCAAAATATCTGAACACGCCCGAGCGTATTTGACAATAGAGTCGAGTTCAGATATTTTTGACACCTTGCCCGCTCTGGTACATTTGACGCTGACTGTACTCCTATACCTATAGTGCAATAGTACCTATTACGATCTTATTTTACTACCGTTTCTCTCAAACGAGTGTGACTTCTTTGCAAATGTCATAGGCGATACCTGTCTCATTTCCTCACAGTTATTCCTGTACGAATGGAAGGTAAATAAAATATTTAAAACATGAATGGAAGTAGAAAACCAATAAAGGGACCTGGAAACCTAATTTGAGCCCTGTTTATTTTGGTGCTGGGATCAGAACCGCCATTTTGTTAAAGCCTTATTTTATACGGCACTACCCTACTTTAGCCAGAGACAAACCTGAGTGGCTTTAAAGGCAATTTTTTTTGAGAAACAGTTAACTTAATTCAAGACTCCTTTTCTGCGAGCTTTTTAAGCTACTTCTGTAGCCGACTGTACCTAACTGCTATTCGACATAATTATTAACATTTTTTAAATAAAACTAGCTGACCCGGCGAACTTTGTTCCGCCTTAGACGCCATAAATGAGCAGATTTTTGTTTTTTTCTTTCATAAGAACCTTCTCCTGATAATAACGAACAGAACAAAAAAAGAATTACCGAAATCGGTCCAGCCGTTCAGGCGTGATGTCGTGACCAAGGGAAATAGGGATTCATTTTTATATATATAGATGTAAAGGCAAAAGCTAAGTGGGTCATCTGGTGGTAAGTGACTTCCGCCCATAGACACCCGCTACATTAATATCACAATGACTGCAGATGAGTTGCCAACCCAAAGGGCTAAGATGGAATACTTCTTACGCCAGTAATGTCACCGGCTATATTGCTCTCCACGCCGGAACACAACAGTGCAAGCACTGCGCCGGAATTCCGGAATTGGTCATACTAAAAATATCGGAATTGCCCTCTGCGTTGGCAACGCATCTGTAATCTCTTTGGTGATGCGGGTGTCTAAGGGTGGTGGTGATCAATTACCATCAGGTAACCTAAGTACTTGCTCGTTTGTGTTCCTCTGTTGTATTTTAAAAAAATGCACATGTCCTACCCACCCGCATAAAATTCATTGAACGTTGCCAACCTTTTTTAGATAGCAAAAACAAACTCACAAAGACAGGTAAACACGACACATATATCTGAGCATTTATAAACAAAATCTCTTTAAACTTTTACTAAACGGGGACCAAAAATTAAAAAACACTTCTTTAAAAACTTCACACAATATTATTTCTAACTTCAAACTTTTAAAATGTTCGTAAACATTCGCCAAACAACACAGTACAAAGCCTTCTGATTAGCATAATAAGATAATATATTACTGAGCAGCGAAGTGGATGGAGTGATACACAGACTGACAACTTGACAGACGCCTGTCACCAGCCTCGTTGCAATTCTTTTGTGTAAAAGTCCGGGGAAAAAGCGCTAAGTATAAATGAGATATTTAAGCCGTGCAGCTTTTGTGTCGAAGGTACTTCTCAAATTCGGCACTTAATATTAAAACTTAATTAAACTTAATTTGATTTTATGTAGGTTAAATTTAATTTTTATTCAAATTAAAGGGATAAGTTTGCCTTTAAATAGCTTTTGAAACTTTCTTGTAAATTATTATTATTCATGTAAATTTATTCAAAATCTTAAACTAGGTTTTATAATATTTTTAAACAAAGTAATAAAACAATATCAATACGAAATATAGAAACATTATAAAAACCTAACCTAAAGTGCCGCCGGCAGCGGGGCAGAGCTCAAGTTACCGGTGGTAAGGGCCGCATAGTGAGGAATCTCCTGACTAGACGTGTCCAGGAGTACCGCCTTCTGAATCTGACCCTTGATCCAACCTTCTAGCGAGAGTCTCTTGAGGTGTTGGTCGAGACTCTTCGCTATAAGAACGTTATTAGTTCAGGGTTCCTTTTGACCATGATTGGTATCATTGGGATTTGGTCACCTAGGTCAGGACATTGGTGCGACTGCCATCTGACCCCCGTAACCCCTGTTACAGGGAAATGACAGACCGACAGGATCATGGTTACACATTCATAAATACCAGGTTAAGGGTTATACGAAACAAGTTATTCTTTGTATTGTTTATTGCTACCGCGATCAAATCCTGCTCACGATATCCTTAATGCTTTTAATGAACACAGTTGCGTTGCGCCCCAAGTCCAGCAACTCTTCGACTGCCTTATGCCGTTCTTCACGCAGCTTCTCTTCTTCCCTGCTGTCAAGTTTCTCACTTCCTGAAACAAATTCATAAGATACTATTACCATCTACTCGTATCGTATTCAAGTTCAATACAATCAAAAAACGTGGCAGCAAAAATATGTTAATTTCGCTGGAATCGGGACCAAACTATTAGATTGAGCTTCATAACCCCAAAATCCTCTCTACAGAAAAAGCGCAGAAGTTTTAACCGGGAAGACGGATCTATCTTCATCATGGTATCCAATAATCAGTAAATGTAAGCGTCGAGACAGATCATGGAGAAATCGTCAGGTATTTCGGTGCAGTGATATGCCGGGTGGAAATAAGCAAGACAGCTAAACAGCAGTAATGCCTCCCACATCAGTCTTCTCGTAACACGGACGTTGCAACACGAAACGAAACGTCGAGGTAAATTGATAATGATTTTATCGCGTTAAAGTCTCGTTGGCGTAATAAACCAAAGTCACAGAGGCTCTACGAATTGCAAACTTAGATTGCAAACCTTAAGTGGCTGTAGGCGTGGCACATTGTTCGTAAAACCGATGGACGTTGGGGCGGAAAGGCTCTCAAGTAGAGACCACGTACCGGAAGACGAAGTGTTGGTAGGCCTCCCGCAAGGCGGACCGATTATCTAGTGAGGATCGCTGGAAATCGGTGATACGAGCAGCACAAGACCGACTTGGGGAAGACATGGGGAAGGCCTATGCCCAGCAGTGGGCGTCTTCCGGCTGATATGATGATGGCGTTATTATAATAATATAAGTGTGAAAATCGCGAAATTTTAAAACAAATTCGTACACAATCCTTGTTCGCGACGTAAATAAATTTATGAATGGAAGTGTAAGAGGCGAGAGAGGTGCGGGGTAGGCGTGCAGTCATATTGCATTACCGAAAAAGCCCGAACAGTGCCGATCTAAGCTCTAGCGACCGCCGCACGTCTCTTGCTCTCAGATTTTGCTTGTGTACCGCTCTATTTCAATAAAATAATTTTTTAGTGCAAATTTGGACTATTTACTAGTTTTGACCATCTAAAACCGCTACAAAAGTTGGTCTTCGAACCAGATCGTCGATGTTTCATACGCCAAAGATGGTTAAAACACGCAGCACTACTAAAAAGGAACAAGAAATGGAAGCTACCGCACAGTTGAAACCGCTACCGTTAGCCGATGAAACTCAAGAAGTGCAATCAGGACCTTCAAAGGGCGATAAGACGATAGTGATAGCGAGATCAGTAAAGTCTGAACCTCCAAAAATTGGACGCCCAGGTAGTACTACGTCTAGGAAAAAAAGCAGCACTTCATCTTCTATTGAGGCACGAAAAAAGAAGCTTGAGCTAGAAGCAGCGGAAGCCAAGGCGCGCATAAGGATGGAACTGATAGATAAGCGATTAGAAACACAGTTAGCTGAATTAAACGAGGAAAACAGTCCACAGTCGGAGTTTGATGAGGTTTCTAATCATAGTGATGTTGAGAGGTGGGTAGAACGTAGCCAGCTAGAGTTGGAACTACAGCCAGCCGCCACACGGAACCAGGTTCCAGGAGAACCAGGCTCGCTGTGCCCGCCAGCGCCACAGACGGACGCCGGCACCGACGGTCCAATTCAGCAGCTCGCTAACGTACTAAAAGATCTGCTCACCACAACTGCAACTGAAAAGCAAAATACCAACCTACTAAGTCGTATAAGCACGCCTAAAGAGCTACCAATATTCACTGGAGACCCTATGGAGTGGCTTCAATTTAAAACGGCATATGAAGAATCCACCCGCGTATGTCAATTTAGCAACACAGAGAATTTATGGCGTTTAAGAAAATGTCTCCGTGGTCCTGCCAAAGATGCCGTTAATGCTTTACTAATAAGTGCCACTTCTCCAGATATCGTATTGTCTACCTTAGAATTACAATTCGGTAACTCTGACGTCATTCTATCCCGTATTATTTACGAGATCAAAAGGTTAAATACGATGTCTCCGGACTATCATAAAGAAATAATCGTATTTTCAAACAAAATTAAAAATTATGTTGCCGCTGTACGTGCCCTGAAACGTGAAGAATACCTACAAGGAATGAGTATAGTCACTATTGTGCTGTCGAAGCTCCCTACTATATTGCTATCAAAATGGGCCGACTATAGTTATCCACGCATCGCTCAAGAAACGACATCTAGATTGGAATTATTGGCTAACTTTCTTCACGAAGAGGCGATTAAAATATCTACCTGCAGTGCTACATTATTATATGTGCGCCCGGACAATTTTAAACGTAAATATCACGATAAAAATGACTCTAATGTGCAGTCTGTGTTGGTACACAGTGGACCAAGTGAACTTAAGTGCCGGTACTGTAAAACTGCTAAACACGACTTAACCGAGTGTAAAAGATTTAAAAAAGCGTTACGAAAGGATCGCTGGAGTTACGTAAAACGGTTCGGTCTATGCTATAAGTGCCTATTATCCCAACACGATAGGCAAAGCTGTCCCGCCGCCGTATGTGATATAAACAACTGCGGGCAAGCGCATCACCGTTTATTACACTTCGTACCTAACAATCAAACTTCACAGAACATTACCCCTGTGGTAGAAGAGCCACCAGAGACTTATAGTGAATCGGACGCTAAACCGGAAGTCGTAACGCATATTAACTCAAATACCGCGAGTGTAGTGTTATTAAAAATCGTGCCAATAAACATTCACGGTCCCACGGGCATAATTAACACCACTGCGCTGCTCGACGACGGCTCGACTGTGTCACTGATAAGCGCAGCGCTGGCCGCCCGGGTAGGGGCGCGCGGGCGCAGCGAGTGCATGCGTGTGCGCGGAGCATGGAACAGTACTGAGTTAGTGTGCGACACGCAAGTTATTGATGTTACTTTATCGAACAGGGATGGAACGTTGTTTACTTTGACCGCGCGTAGTGTGAAAGAACTTGATTTGCCTAAACAACACACGAACTTAGTTAACTGCGATAACTTTACGCACTTACAAGGACTTAAAAGTGATTTATGTTACGGACAATTTAAACCGGAAATACTGATAGGACAAGATAATTACCATTTGATCTTACCGTTGGAAGTCGTAGTTGGGGGTCCTCATGAGCCCTGTGCGAGTCGTTCGGTGCTGGGTTGGTCCGTCCATGGTAGGGTGCCAGCCAGCGTGACGTCACCGACGAGCTCGCAGCATAACACTCTGTTTATTGGAAAATATGAGGAAGACACTGACGTCATCGAGAATAAACAACTGCTAAATAACTTACACGAGGAAGTACGTCGCAACTTTGCCGTGGACTCCATGGGAATTTCTACAAAACCACGGTTGAACTCCGATGACGAACGCGCTCGTGAACTGCTGGAGCAGACATCTACTCTCGTTGATGGAAAGTGGTACGTCGGCTTACCCTGGAAAAACAACGACTGTGTAATGCCCGACTCATTTCCTCACGCGATGTCACGTCTGAAAAACGTCGAACGAAAAATGGAAAAAGACGACGGGTATAAACAAAGATATTCGGAACGGGTACAGCATTTATTTGAAAATGATTATGCTCAAGAATTAGTTGACCCGCAAGTTCCACCCAGAACTTGGTACCTACCGCATTTCGGCGTAGATAACCCAAATAAAACAAAACTTCGCCTCGTATTTGATGCTGCGGCTAGAACGAATGGGCTAGCTTTAAATGATTATTTACTGAAGGGGCCTGATCTACTCATGTCACTCTTTGGCATAATGTTACGGTTCCGTGAGAATAGAATAGCCGTGACGGGCGATATCAAAGACATGTTCTTAAGGGTCAAGATTAGAGCCGCAGATCAAAATGCGCTACGATTTTTGTACAGAAGCGAACCAAATGGACCTGTGAAAACCTTTGCCATGACTTCATTGATTTTTGGCGCCAATTGTTCACCGTTTATTGCGCAATTTGTGAAAAACAAAAATGCGCAGCGCTTCGAATCATCGTTTCCATCTGCCACGCAAGCCATATACCACCAACATTACATGGACGACTGGATCGACAGCCTGCCAGATGAAGACACCGCTATCAAGTTAATCCACGAAGTAAAAATGATTCACCAGCGAGGAAACTTCGAAATACGAAATTTCACAAGTAATAGTAAAATTGTGCTCGACACTCTTCCAAAAGAAACTCTCGGCGCAACGGCTATAAGGTTTAAAATCGGTGAGCAATATGACGGCGAGCGAACTCTCGGCCTTATATGGCGTCCCGAGGAGGATACGTTAAGCTATGACGTCTCGTTCAAGAAAATACCTACAAACATTATTAATGGTCAACAAAGGCCTACAAAGCGAGATATGCTACGAGTTGTAATGTCTATTTTTGATGTTTATGGGTTTTTATCGCCATTTATTATAATTGGAAAAATAATAATACAAGACACCTGGCGATTAAACCTCACCTGGGATGAACCTATACCTGACGACATATACGGCGAGTGGTGTAATTGGACGGGTCTACTGAAAACCTTACATAACGTGAGACTGCCCAGATTTTACAACGACGCTGCCGCAATGAGCCGTACTAGCGCGACGCACACGAGACCGGCTCCCAGTCAACTATTGCAGCGAGATGCGCCCGCGCTGTTACTTACGCCCGCCTCGCCGAACGTAAACATATGTTATACGAACCTACAGCTACACATACTGTGTGATTCGTCATTAAAGGCTATGTGCGCGGTAGCTTATTGGCGTTGGGAGTGCAACGGGCTTATTAACGTTGCATTTATAGCGAGTAAATGTCGTGTTACGCCTAATAAAAATATATCGATACCCAGATTGGAATTACAAGCTGCGGTTTTAGCGGCGCGGCTTGGTGACTCGATTATTAAAGCGCATAAGATAAAAGCCGAGCGAAGAATATTTTGGAGTGATTCTAGTACTACATTACACTGGATAAGGAACGAGGCACGTACTTACAAGCCGTACGTCGCGCATCGCTTGAGTGAAATCGATGAGATGACACTTATAAAAGAATGGAGATACGTACCGACGAAACTTAACGTTGCCGACATGGGTACCCGGAAAAGTTATGATTGTAGTTTCCTGGAAAATGAATGGCTTAAGGGCCCTGTTTTCTTACACCGTGACGAAAGCGACTGGCCAGCTGACATCCTTGGACCTGAAACAGAAGAAAGTAAATTAGAATGCATTTCGGTGATACAAAATGTGAAAAATAACT
The DNA here is from genome assembly GCA_963691745.1 of Ditula angustiorana. Lineage (NCBI taxonomy): Eukaryota > Metazoa > Arthropoda > Insecta > Lepidoptera > Tortricidae > Ditula > Ditula angustiorana. The sequence continues at coordinate 689,234 of OY829491.1, forward strand.
TACCTGTGCCGGAACCGACTCGATTTTCGTCCTGGTTGCGCCTGCTTAGAGCAACTCAAGCTGTTTTTAGGTTCATTAATAAATGTAGAAAACTTAACGTAGATGCTAAAGACGTCATGGAAAAGGCTGAGCACTTGTTGTTAAAATATTCACAAGCTCAGACCTTTCAAGATGAGATAAATACCCTGAAAAATGGAAAATACCTACCTAGGAGCAGTAGACTACTTACCTTATCACCATATCTCGATCAGCATGGAGTTCTACGCGCTCAGGGTCGAATCGATGAGGCCGCTGATATTTCATCTGAAACCAAACGACCTGCGATCCTGGATGGACGAGATTATATCACCAGGTTAATTGTGAAGTCTTATCATCTCAACGCTGCTCACGAGAACCAAGAAACCGTGGTCAATATTATTAGACAAAAATATTGGATCATTAAATTGAGACCTACGGTTAAGAGTGTTGTGTCGAAATGTATGACATGTAAACTAAGGAAATGTAAACCAGAAATACCCAGAATGGGCAACTTACCTAAAGCCAGGATGGCCCATCACCAACGTCCATTCACCTTCTGTGGTATCGACTTATTTGGCCCGTTCGATATCACGATAGGAAGAAGAAGAGAAAAAAGATACGGAGTTTTGTTTACCTGCCTAACCGTAAGAGCAATCCATCTAGATACTGTTGCAACCCTCACGTCAGATTCATTAATCATGGCTCTTCGTCGTATGGCTGCGAGGCGAGGCTGGCCTCAACATATTTATTCTGATAATGGTACAAATCTAAGGGGGTCCGATACAGAACTCCGAAGGTCAGTTCAGGAACTTGACGAAGATTTATTGAAAAATGAAGGGTTAAATCACGGGACCAGTTGGACCTTCATCCCTGCTGCTAGTCCGCATTGGGGTGGGGCCTGGGAACGGCTCATCCGGAGCGTCAAAAGCTCTCTGAAAATTGTACTGAAAGAAAGAGCGCCCAAAGAAGAGACGTTCAACACTCTGCTGGCCGAAGTAGAAAATATTATCAACAGTCGTCCTCTAACTCATGTCTCCGTTGACCCCGAAAGTCAGGAAACGTTGACACCTAACCATTTTCTTCTGGGCTCGTCGTCTAATCTACCTCACATCGGTATCTTTGATGACTCTGAATTTTACCTCAAGAAGCAATGGCGGATCGCCCAACGACTTGCCGATTTATATTGGAAAAGATGGGTAAAAGAGGTACTGCCAGATCTTATACCGCGTAAGAAGTGGCATGAGGAGCAAAAACCCTTGCAAGTGGGTGACTTGGTTCTAGTGGTCGATCCTAACGGTCCAAGAAATATATGGCCACGAGGAGTAATAGAACACGTTCTCCCTGGAAAAGACGGTCGGATCCGAATGGTCCAGATAAGGACTAAAAGTGGTTTGCTCACTCGGTCTGCCGCACGCGTCGCTCGCTTATCAGTAGAGAATGAGTGCTGCTAGAGCAGCACTGGGGTGGGGCATGTTCGCGACGTAAATAAATTTATGAATGGAAGTGTAAGAGGCGAGAGAGGTGCGGGGTAGGCGTGCAGTCATATTGCATTACCGAAAAAGCCCGAACAGTGCCGATCTAAGCTCTAGCGACCGCCGCACGTCTCTTGCTCTCAGATTTTGCTTGTGTACCGCTCTATTTCAATAAAATAATTTTTTAGTGCAAATTTGGACTATTTACTAGTTTTGACCATCTAAAACCGCTACAATCCTTTTAAGTGTCGAGCGGGCGCCGCTGGTATCGGATCGCTTGTGTAGAAGACGGATCTCCTTCTATAGCTACTCCATCGAGTGGCAGAGCCGGCATACTATTAATATATGTACTACGTGGATACTACTACACTTTTACTATACTTATATCGTACTTTAGTAGTATGAAGTATCCACTACCTGAGTCATCAGCCCGCATCTTATGCCCGCTATTAGCGTAGCTCTCACTGAAGCTGTTCTTCGCCCGTCTCCAGATGCTCTTCATCTGGTCAACCACCGGAGACTTGGCGACTTGCTGCGCAATGGCGTGCACGTCCTCCACGTTGGCTGTAAGCAGCACATAGCAGTTGGCGTGGAAGATGCAGCACAGCGCCACTGAAACCATGTAACAGTCTCGAATGCGTTTCGAAAGAAATTGCCAATGTTGTAAACAAACCAATTTATCATAATTATCACTCCGTTATCAAGTATTTTTGAACAACGAGTATTTTTTTATACATAGAAGGCAAAGGAGCAAGTGGGTCACCTGATGATAAGTGATCACCACAGCTCATATACACCTGCAACACCAAGGATATTGCAGATGCCAACCCAGGGGCTCTTGTGCGAATAATTACACCAGCTGTCTTGCTCTCTACACCGGAACACAACAGCGCAAGCACTGCTGTTTAGCGGCAGGATTAGTGAGCAAGATGGTGGTAGCGATCCGGACGAACCTTGCACAAGATCCTAACGCCCGCAATGAGTATGGTCCCAGTTGGTCCTGTGGTTGAAGAGGAGGTTTAATAGTATTTTATGCAACTGCTATATAATGAGAGGCCTTAAAACACGAGTGTGGTTTTATGAAACGAGCGTCAGCGAGTTTCATAATAGGATCACACGAGTGTTTTAAGGCCTAATTATATACAGGTGCATACATTACTTTATCTACACACATATCATAACTGCAAAAAACCGTAACAGCAAAAAACCAACAAACGAGTCGCAACAAGTATGGCGGCAATTCGATCTATCCGTGAAGACGAACGTTTTTTTTTTAAATCATAGACTAACGAATGAAGTCCCTATCGTCATGTCACTCGAGATCAAATGTCGTGCGTTTAAATTAAAAAATCATACTGAGTTTACGTTTTGTATCGATAACTGTTTTAATATCTATGGATACTAGAATAGAGACCAACTTGAATTTGACAGCTGTTCCAAATTTAAATTCATAACGTCAGAGATATCGGTAATGTGATCACCAATAAACACAGACTACTAAGAGATAAAGAACAGATTTACCTACTACGACAGACAAGAAAATTCTTATAATAACATTGGTTGTAATAATGCTGGTCATTTTCTATGGTTTGTGAACGCGTTATTGAGCATTTATGATATGTGTGTAGATAAAGTAAGTATGTAGTAGTCTCTCTTTGGCACATTGTTTGCAATTTACAGTACAGAAATTAGTATCACTTTCAATTTAATTTCTCTTTCTATACTATACTACTAGCAGGGGGGTTCCAATCCGCACTGTAGGTACGCTCGACCGCCTTGCCTATGGCATAGGCAGTACGCTGTCGGATTGCCGCGCGCTCGCTCGCTCACCCCCGCCGTGTCAGTGTAATTGAAAACGTATGCCGCGCAACCCTAGCGTGTCGCCGGAAGTAGCGGGGGGAAGGCGGGCGCGGGCGGCGCGTTCCTTTTGACTCGCGCCGCCTGGCGCATGGTGTATAAAGTAACACGAACTTTTGAAGAGTGTGTATAAAGTTGGAATTCGTTTAATCGCGGTCGTAAAAAAAAATCTGTACGTTAGTACTATTATTTATTCTGTGCTATTAGGTTCGGCCGGTTCTGTTCAACCCTTATTACTCCCATCAATCTGATGTGTTGAATTCCATTAGCTCGAAGGCCTTTCAGTCATGCTAATAAAAGCTTTAAAAAAGCTTTTAGACTGACCACAGGCTTTAGAGGAATGTTACATTGATTTAAAAAAACGGCTAAGTGCGAGCGGGACTCTCGTACTTGGGTATCATCTAACAAACTGGAACTCATCTCGCTACACCGCGAAACCAGTGCCGTGCAAGACAGCTGCGTCTGTGCGATATATATTGTTTTCATGCAAAAACCCATCTTCCTCCGCTTACACACGAGGGGAAAAAAACATGCATATCACACAGACTCAACTATTAAGCACCACCACTAAACACAAACAACACGATCTACGCGCGTTTCACTTCTCTACGAGGCATCATCTGGATAAAATAGTACGACTGTTCGTTACTTGAACTTATCCTCCTCCTGTAGAGGTGAAACGCGGCACTGGTTCCGCGGAGTAGCAAGGTGAGTTGTTCCAGTTTGTTAATATGAACCTCCGCAAAGTGACGCCTGAATCTATTAATTATTTTAGGTTCATATATTCGTTCGGACTTCGGATATCGTCGGAGATGGTCGTAGGTATACTCGTCGTCAAGATTTTCATGCCTGGTTGTTATTTACGGTACACACAGTGTGTTCCCATAAACCATAAAATTTTAAAATAGTGATGTGCCAACTCGTAAAAACATAACTCGATTTAACCCGAGTTCAATTTTACTTAACTCGAGTTGAACTCGAGTTACGTAACTCGGGATAACCGGAGGGAAAAAGTGAATTATTTTTAAAAAATTTACCTCTTTTATCCCTCAGCTTTGCATTAATAGTTAAAAAAATTGCAACACAAATTATATTTATATCTGTTTCAATTCTTTCATTTTTTATATTATTTATTTATAATAAGTATGTAGGGAGAGTACTCTCAAATGATCGGGAACCTTCGCCTAACTTCGGTTTTATTCGGTTTTCGAACTCGAGTCGGAGAGTATTCAACTCGAGTTGATTCGAGTTAAGCCCAACTCGAGTTAACTCGAGTTACTTACTTGAGTTGACCATCACTATTTGAAAAGAATGGTGATGCGAAATTTGACTTTCGAGCGTTCGACACTCTTTAGCCGCGGACCAATCAGCGCCGGCTAAAATTAACGGTCGCGTATCTGATTGGCCGCTGGCGAATTTCGAGCGCTTGAAACTCGAAAATCGACCCTCTGATAACCGTAAGAGCTACTAGATTAGGTAATTTTGAGGTAGGATGGCCAACTGTCCTGTTTTTTTTCAGAACGTCCCGTTTCAGCTATAATTTTTGCCGTGTCCCGTATTTTAATAACACAACTACAGGACCATATCATACAGTAAACGCGTATGTATTTTTTCCATGAATCTGTAAAATGAGTTCACAGAGTTGGTCACACTATTTTGAGGTTAGCAGAAACATTATAGTTTTCGAGATTATTACACTTTTTTTATAAGCGCTGTGAGCAAACTGCGGCGAAGTCAAAAATTATAGTTTTTGTTTTATCTTGTACGTAACAAGGTAACAAGACAAGACAACTATTCTTTACTGAAAACCACAAGAAAAATAGTTAACTATTTACTTACTGCAAATGAAAATAAGCCGCAACATCTTGCGTGTTGGACGTTACTGTACAGTAAGAAAGATTTAAACACGTACTTAGTTGTAATTTAATTACAATACTTAATAAGATTGATAACTAACCAACCAGTAAAACTTAATAAGTGTGAAATGAGAATATTAATGCATACATGACCATTTTAATCACTAATAAATTTGGCTCTTATTTAATTAATTATTACTATAAAGATAGTATTAATGAACTACTTTCGTGATCTTTAATTACCTACAGGTACAATTATTTTAAAGACTAACATTTGCAGTAAAAAAACCGGTTATGTGCGAGCTGGACTCTCACACGAATTGCTATGTACCACCGTACAATGTATACTAAAATATGACCGAGAAAGATCTATTACATAAATTAAAATCATATATAGGTTTAAAAAAAGTTGATACAAGTTCAGTAGCTCAACCAGTCCTATGGTGCTAACATGACTGGCCAAGTTTAGTTTATCTCTATCTGCGTCCCTTTCTTATGACACTAGTTAGACAGAGACACAGGGAGAGGTTTAACTAAACCTGGGCTGTCATGTTAGGGCCGCAGCGTCTGTAAGGCTACAGACAGATAGGAGCTTCAAACTTATAACACCCTTCCTCGTGTTCCGTTGGGTTCGAAAGAAAATGAATAATGAATAAACCGATCTGCCATGTCAGGATCTTCAGCAATCAGTACCACTACCATGGGTTTCTATCGAAAAATTATATTACGTTACTACAGTCGATAGCGGTTAAATACGCCCCAATCTATCAATGAAAGGGTTAACCATAGTCGATGCGGTATTTTTCCAAGACATGTGTCAAATTTGTGACCCATGGTACCGATGTTCTGCGGCAAAAGCTAGGAAACGTTAGTCACTAGCGCTTAGATTTCGATAGGAAATTTACCGTTGGACTCATACTAGCGATCTTTAGTTCTCTAAGTGAGCGCTAGAGGCGCCGTACAATTCCCCGTACAAATCGGTGACGCCGTCGTTAGCGAGGACGGTTACGGCACAGAATAAATAATTAGTACTAACGTACAGAAACTTCTCTTTTTCGACCACCATTAAACGAATTCCAACTTTATGATCAGGTACAAAAAGTTCGTATTACTTCATAAACATTCGCCAGGCGGCATGCGTCAAAAGGAAGGCGCCGCCCGCGCCCGCCTTCCACCCGCAATGCCCTGGCGCACCGCTAGGGTTGAGCTGCTTACTATTATACTATCTCATGCGACACAGAGTGAGCGGGCGGGCACGCGGCGGTCCGGCAACCTACTGCGGTTAACCTATGCCATGGGTGGTGCGGCGAGCGCACCTACAGTGCGGAGTGGAACCCCCCTGGTTACGTCCAGGTGGACTGTACTCATGGTAAGGGTACAGCTTGGCATCCGATATAACGGAAACTGGCTCCAGAGGCTGCGAATACTCAATTAACGAACGTTACAGATTTAACTTTTAACGAAGGGTCAAAGTTTTGAGAGATTTCATAATTTAGGTAATTAAATGGAATGGGAGGATATTTTAATGCTTATCCCTACTCATCGGCATCCATCTAGCACTTTTTCCCGTTTATCCATTTGGACACATTCGGGATAAGTCCAGTCAGCGTATAGTACGTAGCCGTCAGATCATCAATTAGTTGGAAATATAATGCTCATTAATTGACATCGACGCAGCAGTTCAGGAGTGCGATTTTTGAATCTCACCGGGTGACTTAAGTTCACCAAAATTACCGTTTCGTAGAGATTCGGCCATTTTGGTGAGCGTTAGTCACCTGAGGTGCAATTTTGGAATCTCACCAGTGGCCCGTTTCACGAAGCTACAAGTTACAATTTTACAAGTCTAAACCGGCAATAATCCTAGGCATTTTTAACCAATGTTGCCGGTTAAGACTTGTAAAATTGTAACTTGTAGCTTCGTGAAACGGGCCACAGGTGACTATAGCTCACCAAAACGGCCGAATCTCTATGAAAATCGGCCTTTTTGGTCTGCTTTAGTCACCCAGTGAAATTCAAAATTTGCACTCCAGGTCATCCACAGTGCTCAAATATACCGGAGCACACACAATGCTAAATACTAATACCAAAGTATTTTCTCGTTATGTGTGCTTGGTACCTAATAAAAAACTGTTTCTTGCGCGATTGTGTGATTTTGGAAGTTGTGTTGATCAAATACACGCAGAAGAGAAACAACTTGAATAGAATAGAATATAATAAGTTTATTTCAGGCTGCATAGGACCATAGATAAACCTTAGAGACTAACATTAAAACTCACTGTACCTCTTCACCATTCTGGTTTCATGTCCAATTCTTTCGCCCCTCAGGCAATACGTCTCTGGAACGCGCTCCCTCTCAATATAAGACAAGCTCCAAGCAAGTTTGCTTTCAAGCAAATGCTTCGTAAGCACCTGCTGAACCAAGACTCTGAATAGGCTGGTAATTCCACTCGTCGCATATATATGTATGTAGGGTGTATGTATGTATATAACTATGTAAGTATGTATTTGTTTGTATTCGTATATACAATTATATGCATAATTATATTATACTCTGTGTGTAAGTAACCGACATAGCCCAGCGGATTAGCAAGTTGAAGTGGCAGTGGGCAGGGCACATAGCACGGAGAACTGATGGCCGATGGGGTCGGAAAGTTCTCGAATGGCGGCCGCGTATTGGCAAGCGCAGCGTAGGACGACCAGCCACAAGATGGTCCGATGACCTCGTACAGGTGGCAGGAAGGCGCTGGTTGCATTCTGCTTCCAACCGGCCACTTTGGAAATCCATGGAGGAGGCCTATGTCCAACAGTGGACTTCTTGTGGCTGAGATGATGATGATGATGATGTGTATTATATTGTGTTGCACTACCTACAACGATTTCTGTTTTGCCTAAAGGTTGACTGGTAGAGAATGCCTTAAGGCATTAAGTCCGCCTATTGTACATTTAAATGTATTTTTTTTTTGTGCAATAAGATTAAATAAATAAATAAATAACATACATAATTATTATACATAATAACTTAAATACTAGTACGTGAAGTCTTGAAGCACTTGAGTCTCCTCCGTTTTTTTCATTGGTTAAAAAGTATATTCATAAACGTGTTAAATATCTCATAAATATGTAATCAGCAAAGATGCTGATCCTGTACATCGTCACCTCACACACAACTCACAAAAGTCAATTTAACTTTTTCCATTTTTGCCTACGCCATGAAACTCAACCAATCCCTTAGAGAATATATTATATCTGTAACACAATACCATAAATGGAATGTGTTTGAACCTAAAACAGATAACAAGGCTTTTCATTGACATTGACGACTTCAGTCCAATCTCAGTTGGAAGTTGGTCTCGGTTTGGAATCCCGATAGGGGTAAATATTTCTATGATGTATTTGAAATTTGAATGTTTTTACCTGCTGAGCTGAGTCATGGATGTTATAAATGTATTTAAGTAGGTATGTACGTTTAATAGATTCAGGCGTTACTTTGCGGAGGTCCATTTCAACAAACTGGAACAAATTACCTTGCTACTCCGCCAAACCAGTGCCGTGTTTGTGCAAGTTACCTGCGTCTGTGCGACATATATATGACGCATATGTGTTTTGTATGAACATAATTATTTATGTCGCTCAGAGACGCAGCTAACTTGCACGAGCAAGGCACGGGTTTCGCAGAGTAGCAAGGTAATTTGTTCCAGTTTGTATGTATGTTTATCTATAAAATTAGGTAATATAAAATAAATAATAAAGTTACTTTATCTTGTTAATCGCACAGAAAAACATTCGGAATTTAAAAGATACAACCTAAACTGCAGTATCTTTCATACTGCTTAGTTAGTTTTACTCATTAAAATGGGAATTAAGCAGATGACTTCCCATTTTATCCTCCATAAACAGTTACTTTTACCACCCTCCAACCTTTAACTCTTGAAACGGTAACCTAGTAACGCCATCTGTACAATTATTTTTATAACGTAATGTGACTCATAAAAGATAATAAATGGAGAGATACGCGTTACGTTAAGTAATTAAAATATACACTTTATTAGCTGTTCTACCTAACACTTTTTTTAATATTCAAAGTATTGTATTGATAAACACAAATACTTTAGTGTGCTTAAGTTTATAGCAATGCATCGGACGGTACACAACGCCATCTCTTAACACCATAACAAAGTAATTTAGATTACAAACTGTTGCAACAACATTCGTGTTATTTTGTTAAAATTAGTGTCATACGGAAAAAGCACATATTCTAAAATATTAAACTATAAAAAGTATTAACCCCCGTCCTGGCTCCTGCCTAGAGACATTTTGGACAAAAATAAGGATAAACATTAAAACACAAAAAATAACACTTGGAAGAGCGCAGCGGCGCCACTGTCTATGTAAATGATGTGGTAAAAGCTCAGCCCAGCAGTCTATGGACTAGTTACACCCAAAAAGCCTACAATGCCCTGCGTATATTGTACAATAACCTGTTCCGGGCAATGGTGGGGCTTCCTCGACATTGCAGTGCCTCTGGCATGTTCGCCGACGCACATATTGACGACTTTTTTGCACTTATGCGCAAAAAAGTCGTTTCGCTAATACGCCGAGTGAGGGGAAGCCCCAACAGCCTACTGCAGGTCGTGGCGGGTCGGCAAGACAGCGCTGTGCTCGGCAGGTTCAACGGGCTGCATGCCCCGAGTGCGCGTGCAGCTCGGTGAGCCAGCTGGCAGTATCATTTGAATAAGTTATATACATACATACTAACATAGATTTTTTAAGTTTATATTTTGTTTTGTTTTCTTTACTAACATAATATGGACCACAAAGTTGTCTGAAAATAAACATATTTTATTTTATTTATTTATTTATTTATCAGAACAAGGACGGTAAAAGACGTGTAAAAGAGTAAAGTAATTATTATGCTTATAAGCAAATACAAATTACTTAGGCATGTTGTTATTCTTGTGTTATGAATCTTCTCAAGTAGTGTTTGTACTACAGAACTATTCTTTTTATTTTAGACAGGCTGAAATCTAAATACATAATCTAACTCGTATCTAACTATTATTGCTGAGATGGTACAAACGATATTTGCCACTTGTCTATTGACGTTTGTAGTGACGAGGTTAAGGCGTGTTGATTTACGTATCTACCGATTATCGACTAAGGGTGGCAGGTTATTGCAATCGATTATAGTGACGATTTTCAAAAATATTTTTATCTGAGTTACGACGATGAACCTCGTGCAGGTTCCGCCCGGATTGGTACCATAATCTGATATTGTTTCAGTCAGAAATATATGCTTTGAAAATTCAAAATTCGCTTTTTAGTGAGTCTGGTTGTTTATCTAAGTTACACGCCTAATGTCAATTGCTCACAACCCTTAACAAAATATTGCTTTTCCCAAGGGACGTTAATTCTTGAGGAGTTCTCCTGGAGTGCGATTTTTGAATCTCACCGGGTGACTAAAGCTCACCAAACTGGCCGTTTTCCATAGAGATTCGGTCATTTTTGTGAGCTTTAGTCACCTGGTAAGATTCAAAAATTGAACCTCTTCACCATCAGCCTCATTTAACCAAATGCATTGCAATGAGCATAAATTGCCTTAGCAACTAGGTATATTTAAATAACCGCGCGTATCGCCACCCGTGAAATACTTATTATTGAGTGGTTCCGGAGGATGTCTGTATTCACCATCAGTTCCAGTTTTCCGATAGCAAAAGTACAAGTTACTATAAAAAATTACCAAATCGCTACAGATGTGCATATATTTTTTTAATATTTCCCTCGATTTCTCCGGGATCCCACCATCAGATGGTGACCTGATGACAATGGAACTAGGGAATGCAATAACCGGATGAATTTGATTACCGGTAAATTACCGACCTATGGAGGTCGTAACCGGTTAACCGGTATTTTTACCGGTAATTATTATTTTTACATTTTTCAAGAGACAAACGTTAATTTGTTGTTTTCTTATTCACTTTTACCAACAATGACTCAGAATGATAATCGCCATTAGTTATATCTCAGATCACCATGCGACGTGCGCGTTGATGGCGTTGAAGAACGTAGATCCGTGTCTATAAGATAGTCATAACATCTAATATTAATGTATGGATGCAAAGCGTGGAGAGGAAGGAAGACTTTGAAGGAAGAGAACAAACTTTTAGCTGTCGAGAGGAAAATCTTCCGTGAAATTTTGGGACCGACGCAGAGGGCATATGGTAATTTGAGACTCCGGCAGAACCGAGAGCAGAAGTATCTAATGTCTGAGCTAGTGATTAAAGAGACACAGCCTTTTAAGTACTTTTAAGTACTTTTAAGACTTGACTCATTTTTAACGCCTCACGACTAGACTAGTCTTTCAACCCTCAAGTTTTGAGCCATAAAACTAAAACTGAAGACTAATTTGAGTCGCAGTCTTTTAAACTTAGGCCTTAAAAACTGAATTATTCCTTAAAAGACTTAAAGGACTAAAAGAACTCAGGCATGTCGCCTCGGGAGTCGTGAGGGGTGTGTGTAAAGTTACATACTGATATTATTTTTGTATGAAAATATATGCCGCACAGACGCAGTTATCTTGCACGAGCACGGCACTGGTTTCGCGGAGTAGCAAGGTAATTTGTTCCAGTTAGTTAGTTGTACATAGCGATATTGCCACAAAGTAAATAATAACATGATTATAATTATACCGTATTATTTTATTTTCAATCTGCGGGGTTTAACAGACACAAAAGATTTGTGTGTATAAAGCCTGATCATGATTGAATATCATGTACGACTCAGACGCAAGTCTTTTTAAAACCGTTTAATGACTAAGTCTTTATTAAGAAAAAGTCAAACCGCCACTCTTCATTTTTAGAGTCCAGTCCTTTAAAATGGAGTCAATTATTTGTAATAATAGGCCTTAAAGATTGAGAATCTTTCGTCACTAGTCTGAGCCCAATATTATTAGAAAAGTCATGTCTGCAAGACGATGGACATCTACAGAGGGTGTAAGATGATAAAACAGTAAAAAGGGCTTACTTATGGCGGCCGGTCGGTCAACCCAAGTACCGCTGGAAAGATGAAATAGACGAAGGCCTACACGCCCGCAGACAGAAAACAGACAGAAGATCGTACATCCGATCGTTTCTCCAATATGATACGATACGACTCGATGACTACTTTATCGGTCACAGAATCCCACGTTGAAAACGACAACGTTGGCTAATTCAACGTCCCTATTAAAGTTTATTATTTTTGTTTTGAATGTTTAACAAATTCAAAGATTTGACAGTTCGGTAAAAAACCGGTAACAGCTACAAATTACCGGTAATTTACCGACTCAAAATATGGCCGGTTAACCGGTTAACCGGTTTACCGGTTAACCGGATTGCATTCCCTAAATGGAACCAACTTAAAAGTATACCCTTTCCAACAAAACAAGAATTTTTCAAATCGGTCCAGCCGTCTTCGAGTAATCCCGGAACATACTCCTCCTTTTTTAGAAGTCGGTTAAAAAGGGCGCGTTCTTAGTCATGGGGATTTTTTTGGTTCATTTTAATGTTTGACTTAATGTTTTGATATCTTATTGATTTTGTAATAAATTAATCGATTTCAACAAATTTACGAAAATGTTATCTGAATCGAAACGAAGAACTTGGTCACTACACTAAGTTTAAGAAAAAAAATACTTAATATGTAACTGTTTACGTGTTGAGTTGTTAGTATGAAATAGTTTATTATTACGATAGAAATAAATGTAATAACCACTTAGTTGCACCTCAAAAGAGCATATACATAGCTTTTAGGTATCTGTGAAGCTCAAAAGTTGTTGAATATTTTATTTATAATTTCAATGGATAATGCACATTTACGTTATATGGGTGTTGTCATGTGTCAAATGATGGGTCTTACATATATACTTCTGTAAACAAAACAGTACTTATTAAAAAAAAACTATTTGACAGCTGTCAAGCTTGAGCCGTTTTTTGGTGTAACTAAAACTTCTGATTTTTTTTTAAATTTAATCAAGAATGAAATAAATAAGCAATACAGCCAGCTGCACAATCTAAAATATAAAAACTTGTAAAATTTTCAAGGAACAAAGAAAAGAAAAGCAAATTGTTTTACTCTGAGGAAAGTGACCATTACAACCGTAAACGAAATATTATCATCTCTTTTGCAATTATTTTCTTCCATTGAGTCAGTTTTAGTGTCAGAACACTCATACTTTTGAATACACATTTAGAATGTATGAAATGAAGCATAGATAAATCGTGATGACTAATAGGCTAGTTCACTCTATCAATAATAAAATATGAATTTATGTCGAAACGGTAGCTTATGCAATCTGGAATAGAAGTACGTGGATTTTATTTTACCAAAGTATAAAATAATTTTTAATTTTAATTTTGAAAATCACCATTTCTTGGCTGAATGAAGCACTGCTTGAAACATGTCCCGCCATGTTGTGACGTCACTCGCGTGGAACCAATCATCGCACAGAACTCCGTTCGCCATGCTTTCATGTCAAATAATGTCAAAGTCATGTCAACCCGGTCAACCGTTCATACGCTACCAACGCTATCTTACTTTCGCGGTTAGTTGTTTTATCGATTTTCTTACAGACTTATTAAGTTGATCTGAACAACTTTGACCTATTTTTGTGTTCAACTGAACTATGGACGTCGGATTCGTGAAAGGGGATTCAACAAATCTTCCGAAAATCGACGCTTTGATGGTTGCAAATTTCTTTGCATCGAATCCTGATTTCTGTTCTGCTGAATTCAGGAACATCAAAACAACAGCGTAAGTAGCTGTTATATTTAACTAGTGACACGTCCCGGTTTTGCACTGGTAGAATTTGGATGTAATTTGTATAAATAGAAACCTTCCCTAAAAAAGTCTCTAAATGACTGAAAAATCGTATCAAAATTTGTTGCGTGGTATAGAAAGAGTAAGTGGCCGAAGATACGATGAGGACAAACAGGAACGATAGTGATTTTGTTTTATACTACGCAAAGATAAAGGTTATTTGCAATAAAAGGGCTTAGTAGCGACTAATGGACTTTATCAATGCCCTTAAAAATGGTAAGTTAGTTGTTGCTAAGGCCTGTTATTGACCATAATCGTGTGTTCAAATACGAAAATTTTGAGTGTTATTACTTATTAGTAGCTCTTATATTTATGTTTTACAAATTAAACTAATCAAATATTGTATTTACAGATCGGCAAGAGAATCCTATGGGGACGATGCTGTGGGTTATGTCCAGCTGAAGAGAGGGCAAGGGCTATGCACAGTGAAGTGTAAAGTATGTCCTGAACACAAAATGCGCATCAAACCGTACTCGGCTACTGTAGTGGTAGATGAAAATAAGGAATTAGTAACCAGTGCTCAGTGCCATGACTGCGCTGCTTCAGAGTGTGGATGTAAGCATGCAGTGGCTTTCCTGATGTGGCTGCATCGCCGCAGTGAGGAACCTTCTTGTACCTCACTTGAGTGTTACTGGAAGAAATCTAGTTTGGCCAAAGTTGTTTGTCAATAAAAATTCCCACAACACGAGATTTAGGAAAACTAGATGACAGTGCTTTACAGCCCAATACCAGTATCTACAAGGACTTTATAAATGAATGTAAATGTAAAAGAAGAAAAATTGATTCAGTTCAATATTTGCAACTCGAACCGGACTATGAATCTGTCCTGAAATTATAAATATCTCGGGACAATTAATTGGAACGAAGTATCCATTTTATGTCAAATAAAATAGACATTGAACTTCTAGATTTAGTTAAGTACAGTTGTTGTACATCACAACGGCATCCTGCATGCTGCATGCAAGTGTGCAAAGTAAGGTAAATTTAAACATACTCGTCATTGCGAAAAGGTTCTACATTAAGATGACTATTTTATCAAGGTTTTACCTTTGTAATGTAATTTTTTTTAAATAAAAACACATTAAGTAATTATATGTTTGTTTTATTTTATAAGGGAATCCTGCAAATTAATAAGTGCACAGGCTGTCAGTATACACTGGTCAAGAACTTTAATCAAATTATTATTGATAACAGAATGAGGCTTCAGCATTCCAAATTCACGAATTCTACGTATTACCCTTTCTACATGGATTCTCAGACTAGCAATTTGTTTTGTCTGTCTCGCTTCAGCTTTGGATAGTTTAGTACCAGTAGCAACACTTGGAGGTTTTAGCAAACTAAAGCCATTTTGTGATAAATATTGTTCTAGGTGTTTAAACCCTCTGTCTGCTAAAATACAAGCACCTGGTTCCAGAGAATCCAAAAATTTGCTGTTTTACACCAACTGGACATCAGTTACCCTGCCTCCATATCCACCTGATATAAAACTTACTAGTCCATCTGGAGTGCATGCTACTAAATACTTCATAGTATTGGCCTTTTTATATTCTGACCAGGTCAGTGCTTGATGTAAGGCCTTAGTGGGTTTCTGCTTGGTTTAGAGGTAACTCTATGGTATTTATACCTAAAGGCAATAGGCAAGTTTCTTATTATTGTTGTACGGCTAAAACTTTTAATAAATGGTACTAATACATTGACAATAATAGGCATCTTTTTTGCAAAAATGTAACTTGCCTGTGTAAGGCACACCCCAAAATCATCAGCCAACTGAGAAAAAGTTCTTTTTAGGCGGATCTTTGTTAAACATAATAAAATACGTTTTTCTATATAGTCTATTATAAAATAAATTTGTTTTGGAACTCCAATATACAAGCGAGGCTTCTTCTTAAATTTTTTTATTGTATTTTGCAGGTTTAAAGACAGTTGGTCAGGATCACTACTGTCTGATGTTGTCCTACATTCGGTTTCGGAAAGGGTAAAATCTTGGCTTGATGATTCTGGGGTTATGGTTGGCTCTCTGGAAAACTCTTCTAGAACATGCAATAACTTAGGTCTCTTGCTATTGCAAGCAGCAGATAAGTGTGACAAGTTCTTATAATGGGGGGATGTGGCAGTAGATGTAGTAGCTATCTTGATTGGTGATGATATTGTATTTTGGAACTTTGGGTTTCGACATTGAGTGGCTTTAGACCTATGCGGCACATTAGTTTGAACAGCTTTGTAGTCTATACTTGGCTGTACTTGAACTATTTTATTCATCTTATCTTGGTTAGCTTCAAAACTTATTTGTTTATGTAAACCTGAAATAGAAATATAAATTAAGAATAAAGCACATTTATTAATAACTAGACTGTTTTAGAGACTTTATACATCATACATAACATATTTACCAAACAAAAAAAGATGACTAAATTACAACAAAAAATATTCTTTATTATGCACTACATAAAAAATACAAAAATAACTGGCCAAGTGCAAGTAAGACTCACGCATTGAGGGTTCCATACAAACTTAATAAGCACTAAACATTGTTATAACAAAATGATGAACTTAATGGACAGACAAACTTAACTTTGCCATTGGAAAGTTGACTATATGTGTTTTGAGAAAAAGGGTCTTGACAGACAGACAACAAACTGATGTTATAAGAGTTCCTTTTTCCTTTTGTGGTATGTAACTCAAAAAAGCCAATGCAGTATAAATTTGTACTTAATAGTATTAATTATTACCTTGGTTACTTGGCGAATGGGTAGCATTGACCTTATCTGCAAAAGTGGTTTCAACTTCTTGGATATTTATTCATTCAAACCTCGTTGGTATACAATTTGGCTTCATTCAGATTCTTTTAACAGACCCCATTAATTTATATCTCGTGTAGTTTTCCATATCCCCTTCCAACTAAAAATAAAACATGAGTATAATAATGAAATAAGTGTAACCAGCGTGCTACAAATAGGTATAATATATACGTGATGACACTGATATATAAACTCATACTTACATTAAAGTGGTCCTCACACAAATATACCTTGGTTTTTGTTGAAAACGACAGTGGATCTCTCCTTGCGAAGTTTAACCAAATGTTTTTAAGTTTAACATCATCTGGCACTTTTATAAATAACTTTTCTGGTGTTTTTATTGACGAACTTTTGCAGTTGGTAACTACACAGTTATACTGATGAAGTATGCTCATTGCTCAGTTAACTTTTCATCGCTTACACTTAAAATTATTGACATTATTTAGAAACGTTTCTAGCTCCCGCCAAAAATAAGTTTGACAGACGAGACGTCGTTTTTCTTCATAGATGTATTTTCGTCTTACTAATTTAATAGATTGAATCTGCGCTTAAATAATGCCACTGTATTTTTTCGGAAAAATACACCTATCACGATGGTGACGTCATTGAACTGAATGGAAGCTTTTTGAGACATGTCGGATAATTCAAAATTTCAAAAATTATTTTAAAATATTTAGAGATCGTATAAAAATAAAATAAAAATTCCAGTGAGTCTTGACTGCTTCCTAAGCATTATGTGATACTCCACCAAACAGAGTGAAATAGCCTATTGTACACAAAGCACTTATGTTTTTAATACATAGACAATGTTTTGTTTTTTGTAGAGTTGCGCCAGACTGCAGAATTTGCTCTAGTAACAGTTTATAATATAAAAACGCCTTATAAATGTCAATACATTTGTATTGTTTTCCTCGTCGAACTTTTTCCAAGAAAGATTTTGGGGAAATATATCAACACAGCATCAAATTTTGCACTATCACGCACAAATATTAATTCATTTCGCTTCCAGAGTCGACGAAATGGAGACGAATCTACAGCACGAAGACCTGTTAATACGATTACGCGCAAAACTGAACGAAGAAAGAATAAAATTATGGGAATCTCCGTTTATTCTGCCCGACAATTCTATCTCGGAGAGTTTAAAGGTCAGTGCTTTGTTTACACAACTGGTTTAATGGTCAGGTTTAAATTTAGGGTTTCATAAACTGCTATTACTTAATTTTTGGTTAAAATAGTCGTCGATTAGTAAGACTTTATATTAGTTTTATTGTACAAACTTATGCGACTTAAAGTAAAGATTCAAGATAATTTAAAATAGCTTAGTAAAATAATATTATTTTTACAAATAATTTTCATTTGTAATTCCTATTAGAACCAAATATTCTTTCTAGTATAAAAACATTGTGCAATAATAGGAACTTTAATAGTCTGCTTCAAAACCATTAGTATAGGTACTTATTTAATTTTGTTTGTAATAAAACGAATTCGGTTTTAATGCTTATACTAGTTATGTTTAAGATAGTGAGTGTTTTGTTATTTACAAACTACTCAAAACGTAAAAGAGCCCATTTGGCTGTTCTTTGTAAATGAAAATATTATTTTACTAAGCTATTTCCAGTTATCTTGAATCAGTACTTTATGTTGCATAACTTTATGTAAATAAGCATGTGTTTCTAAGAATGCACGTTTTGAAAGTAGGTTTTCGTTTATTCATTTGATGTACAAACAATTAATGAAAACCTACTTTTTAAATATGCTTTGCCATATTTTTATTTTTAGATTTTTGTTTTACGGAGAAAATTCGAGTGGGCTCTATTTTATTTTGAGTAGTATACACACAATTAATAGATTCAGGAGTTACTTTGCGGAGGTCCATTTCAACAAACTAGAACAACTTCCCTTGCTACTTGGTTTCGCGGAGTAGCAAGGTAATTTATCCCAGTTTTTTTTTTTTTTATTTATTAAGGCTCACAAAACAAGTTACAGTCAATTCCTTGGCATAATAAAGAGGTACAAATTTAAAGCTGGACTATAACTCTAAACTATGTGAGCACAGTTTGTAGTATACACACAGGTACAGTCAGTGTCAAATATACCAGAGCGGGCAAGGTGTCAAAAATATCTGAACTCGACTCTATTGAGAAATACGCTCGGGCGCGTTCAGATATTTTTGACCACCTTGCCCGCTCTGGTATATTTGACGCTGACTGTACAAGCGCAGGTGTGTGTGTGTTGTAGTAGTATTTATGAATGATTTCCTATCTAGGAATATGGCCATTATCAAGCCCTCAGCATGACATAATCATCAGTGCGGTGTCAATTTTAATTTGTAAAAAACTTAAATTCCAGGAGCTTTCAAAAAAATTTGCCACTGAAATGTCCCTTCCTGACACCATGGTCCTTGCTGTTCTCCATGAACTCCAACTCCACTCCATTGACCGGTCAAAAGCCAACTCGGAGTTCAAGGAGACAGGGCTGGCTACCTTCAGGGTAAAAGCAACGGTTTCTGGGGAAAAGCCGAAAATGCTAAAAGTGCAGAATACGCTGGAAGCTGTCGGCGGAGAGCTAATAACATCTGTTGCTAATGAGCTGGGAGTGAATGGGTCAAGGTGAGACTGGTTGTGTTTAAATTATGGATGAGATGATAAAATAGTCTATTTTTTTTACAACATAGGAAGACAAACAACACCAAGGAGATTGTAACGGACAGCAAGACCCAAGCCGACTGACTTAGGGATAACATTGATTGTACTTAGATTAAGTTGAAAATTAATAAATAAATCCTTAAATCCTAATTATATGAGGCCAATGAGGGCCATATACGAAGGAGGACCGCGGGACGATCCGAACCTTGTAAATTATTACCCGCGGTCCTCGGAAAACAGATCGCAGAGGCGATTTAGATGTAAAAAATTAGATTCTTATTGGAAAATGTACATAAAAATTAGCATAATCACGTTTTAGGAATAAGAATGAATGTAAAGAGGCGCAGCTTAAACAGCCAGAACGAATAGCGTGGCTATTCCACTAAGAATGAACCCGGCTCGCCCTCTAGATCTTGCTAAATAAAGCAAAATATGCGAAAATAATAAAGAAAAGATCCAACAATTTAGTCGGAAACCCACCCCGAACCGACCAATGGGAGCGGCTACATTTTTTGGATTTTAGGCCAATCAGAGGCCCCGACGGATCACACTTGACCGAAAACCGAACGAAAAAGTCGGCCTCTGATTGGCCGGGACGCTCGATCCGCGGCGCTACACCCGCTAGGCCAGCCCAGTAAAATGGGAATATAAACGGGCCAGGCCAGCAATCGAGGTCAGCGGTGTCAGAGCAGCGGATCCAGCGAACCAGCCTAGAACAAGAACCAGGAAAAGGAGTCAATAAAAGAAGAACACCAAATACAGTCCATTGTTTTAATTCGAACGAGCCGAGCCGTCGAAGTCGACCTCCCTGTCCGACGCCCGTCCCGGACAGAGTCTTGGTCCTTCGAGCCGGATCATCCGGACGCCGCTGATCCGGATCAAGTGGACTACGTCATCATGGTCATCACACGTTCCCACGGCGACCGGGAGGAGGAGCAACGGCCTGCGAACCCGAACCAGCAAGTCACCGCCGCCGACCGAGCCGCCGCCGCCGAACGGACCGCGAACATAGCGCGCCCGAGCGCTGCCGAACCGAACCCCGCCCGGGTAACCCATGCCGGCATGGACCCAGAGGAGCGGGCTGACGATCAGTGGCAGAGGCAACTCGACCGTATCGTCAATCGCGATCTCGTCTCACCCGCAATCGCGCCGACGCGGGCGGTGACTAGAGCCGCGCCCCGCGAGATCGACCGCGGCACCGGCGCGCCGCGTCGCGACGTGTACTTCCCGCCGATTATGCGGGCAGACGGAGTGCCCCCCCCGCCCTTTGGGCACGGCCTCGGCGAACCTACGGAGCACATCGACGCGATCACGCAGGAGGAACCGGCAACCGAGCGCTCTGATTGGGCCGCGCTTATGGAACAGGAGCGGCCAGTAAGAGCGTCCGTGGCCTTTGAAGTCGACGTGCGCACCATTCAGCCTGCAGTGTATGCTGACCAGAGAAGATCACCGGCCCTATCGAGGTGTTCGAACAACACCATCTCTAGGATCCGTCTCGCGGAACGAGAGGCGGAGGAGGAGCTGCTGAAAATCCAGAAACAAGAATTGGAGCTTTCAAAGGCGCTGGTGAAGAACAAGCTGGCCAGGCAGATTGAAACAATTGAAGCAGAAGGCTCTCAGGCTGGGAGCATTATTGCACCGCATCACAAGCTAGAGCAAGACAGACGCATCAGCGATTGGTTCCAGAAGTGCCCTGACGACGCCGCCGAGAACACACGTCGCGGCGCTCAAGACAAACCGGAACCTCAAGCCGACGCGAAGCGGAAGGATGAACTCCCGCAAACTGAACGCAAGGGCAGGGCCCGTTCGCCGACGACGCCCACCCGCGACCGCAGCGCAACCGGATACCGCGGGATTGAAAAATTAGCGGAAACATTGGAACGAATGACGCGACTGCGGCCGCCGCCGAGGCAGGTGTACGAGCTACCAACGTTCAGCGGAGCTGCGGGTGAATGGCTACCGTTCCAGGCGGCTTACAAGGACTCTACGAAGGCCTACAACTTCTCACCTACGGAGAACGTAGCACGTCTACGAACTTGTCTACGAGGCGTCGCCCGAGAATCCGTCGCGGCCCTGTTGCACACTGCTGCGGATCCGGACCAGATTATGCGGACGCTGCGTCAGTGCTACGGACGACCTGAGGTCATCGTGGACAAGGCGCTGGATGATCTCAAGAAGCTGCCGCGCCTGGGAACATCGGCTGCTGAATTGAACGCGTTCGCAGTCAAGCTACAGAACATAGTCTGCGTGCTTTCTACGGTGGATCATCGGGGATATCTGTACAACCCGTTGCTGGCCCGAGAAGCACTGGACAAGATGAGCCCGCATCTACGCTCTCGTTTCTGCGACTACGCATCGGAACAAACCGCCGCTGTCGAACCAGAGATCTGCGTGCTCTCGAAATTCATGATGCGCGAGGCGGATCGAGCCCTGCGCTACACTTTCGCTTCAGGCGGAGCGGCGATGACGTCATTGGGAACCCCGTCGCCGGTCAAGAGGGAAAGCCTGAAGCCCCGAGCCCCCACGAAATGGGGAACGCCGCGGCCTGTCTACGCCGCCGCTACGAACGCCGAACACAAAGGACAATGCCTATGCTGCGGGGGCGACCATGACGTCCCTAAGTGTGGGAGAATGCGCCAAATGAACGTGGACCGACGCTGGGAGTGGGCCAAACAGAACAGGGTCTGCTTCAAGTGCATGAACAAGCAGCACCGGCGCGAGAACTGCCGCGCCCGACTGTGCGGGATCGACGATTGCCGCCACCCGCATCACCCGCTGCTGCACGCGAACCGTGCGGCTACAACGCTGCAGTCCCACCCGGGGCGGGAACCGCCTCAAGGGACGGCGCCGATCCAAGCGCCGCGCCCAGCTACGCCGCCCTCACCTGAACCCGCGCCAGCCGCGGAAAAGGAGTACGTCACTACTGCTCGAACCAGCAAGACCAGTGACCGAGTATGGCTGAAGATGTGCCCAATAAGGGTGAAGGGACCGAACGGTCACGTGGATACCTACGCGTTACTGGACGATGGATCTACGGTGACGATGATCGACGAGGACCTCGCCCGGACGATTGGAGCCGTGGGCCCCAACGCGCCTATGCAAGTCCGCGGAATCAGCGCCGTCAAGGAGCAACCGAACAGTCGGCGCGTGAACATAGTCGTCCAAGGACAAGGCGGAGCCCATACAATCGCCGCTCGAACAGTCGAGGATCTCCGGCTGCACACTCAACAGCTGGGGCAAAGCGTTACGAAGTATAAGCACCTGCGCGACCTGAAGGAGGCGTGCTACGACGCTGCTACGCCGCGACTGCTGATCGGGACGGACAACTGGCCACTTATGCTCGCCCAGGAAGCGAAAACGGGCAAGCGGTCAGAACCGGCGGCAGTCAAAACCGAACTAGGCTGGGTGATCTTCGGGACAGTACCCAGAGCCTTGACACGGAACGATCAAGACGAGGTCACGCATTATGCATACAACGTGCGTGACGACGACATCGAGAAGCTGGTGAAACGACACTTCGAGATCGACGCGCTGGGGGTATCGCTGGCTACGAAGCAACGGCCGGCGGACGAACGAGCCCAGCAGATCTTCAACGACACCGTCGAGTTCCGCGGAGACCACTACGAGGTGGGGCTGCCGTGGAGGAGCGACGCCGCCGTAGTACCTGCGAGCTACGCGACGGCGCTACAACGCCTACGAGGCGTAGAACGAAAAATGAAGGATGCCGTCTACGCCCGCGAGTATGGGGCGCAGGTAGAAAACCTGATTGATAAGGGTTACGCTGAACCGATCCAGGGCGAAGAAGTATCGAACCCGCGAGCCTGGGTCTTGCCGCATTTTGCTGTGAGGAACATCAATAAGCCGGGCAAGATTCGGCTTGTGTTTGACGCCGCCAGCAAGAGCCAGGGAAAATGCCTGAACGATTTTCTCTTGGAGGGCCCGGACTTACTTCAGTCGCTTCCGGGCATCCTCTACCGCTTCCGGGAGGGCCAGTATGCAGTGACGGCGGATATCCAGGAGATGTTCCTGAGAATCAGAATACGGCCCGCCGATCGACCCTCACAAATGTTCCTGTGGAGGAAGCCGGAGGAGGCGGGGCCACCGAGACTCTACAAAATGAACTCGATGATCTTCGGAGCGTCAAGTTCGCCTTTCCTGGCCCACAGCGTGCGGAACCACAACGCGCACCGCAATGCGAACGAGTATCCGGAGGCGCTTGATCCCATCACGAAGAACCACTACATGGACGATTACGTGGACAGCTACGCGACCGAAGAGGAGACCGTTCGAGTAGCTACGGCGGTAGCGACAGTGCACCGAAGAGCTGGCTTCCATCTACGAAGCTGGGCAACCAACAGCGAGCGCCTCAAGGAACGTATTGAGCCGGCGCTACGCGTGGACGGATCCGCGCCGCTGGGCCCAGACGACGGACCGAAGATACTGGGCTTGATGTGGAGCCCAGAGATGGACGCACTCGGCTTCAACACAGCCATGAACCGGGTGCCGCGAGAAGTACGCGAGAGACTGCGCGCACCAACGAAAAGGGAGGCACTCAGCGCCGTGATGTCCATATACGACCCGCTAGGATTGCTATCACCATACACGATCACAGCGAAGATAATCCTACAGAATACGTGGCGAAAACAAGTACGCTGGGATGCACCGCTAGACGAAGAGGACGGCGTGGAATTCGAGAAATGGACACAGGGTCTACGCGCCGTAGCGGCTCTACGCCTGCCCCGGAGCTACGATACGGGGGGAGCGGCTCGCAGTCTACACATATTCGTAGACGGCAGCTCCAGCGCATACGCCGTAGCAGCCTACCTACGCTCTACGCACTCGGACGGAGCGGTGTCCACAGCGCTCGTGGCCGGGAAGGCAAGGGTTGCACCTCTCAAGACGCAGAGCATTCCGCGACTGGAGTTACAAGCTGCCGTCATCGGAGCCCGGATGGCGGACAGCATCAAGAAGGAACACAGAATAAACATCGGGGAAACCGTGTTTTGGACCGACGCCAGGACCGTCCTCCACTGGATAAGGAACGATGCGAGACGATACACGCCTTTCGTAGCGCATAGGCTGGGCGAAATCAGCGAACTGACGGAACCGCACCAGTGGAGATGGGTGCCGACGAAAGAGAATCCCGCCGACGACGCTACGCGCGCCGACGGAGCCAGGAGAGTGAACGAGGCAGACAGATGGTTCACCGGGCCGGCCTTCCTACAATTAGGCGAGGAGCAGTGGCCGCAGGAGCCGCCCGGTGAAGAACCGGAGGAGATGGAAACGTGCGGGCATGTGAAGAGTGCTGAAGAGAGGGATGGCTTCGCGCACCTTCCAAAGATGGAGCGATTTTCCAGTTACGAACGGCTCATCCGGACGACCGCACGGGTGCTACAATTCATCAACAAATGTCGAAAGATCCCGACGGAACTTACATTGGAACTTATACGGCGGGCGGAACATCTATGGCAAGTTAAGTGTCAGGCTGATGACTTTGCCGAAGAGCTAAAGTTACTCCGGAACGGGGGGAGGCTGACGAAAAAGAGCAGCCTTTTCAGCCTGGACCCGGAGATCGAGGACGGACTCCTGAAAATGCGGGGACGCATCAGTGCCGCACCCGTGCGCGGGTTGATAAAAAAACCGGCGATTTTGAACGGGAGGCATCCATTTGTGCGCTTGATCATCGCGAAGGCGCACCATGACGCCGCCCACGCATCAAATGAACGCGTGGTGAACGATCTACGACAACGATTTTGGATATTGCATCTACGACCGACGGTGCGTGCGGTGGCGCGCGCCTGCCCGACGTGTATCCTGCGACGTGCGAGCCCGCGACCGCCGGCCATGGGCGACCTCCCGCTGGCCCGCATCGAACCCCACTGCAGAGCATTCACTAATTGCGGCGTGGATTACTTCGGGCCGCTAACGGTGACCATCGGGCGGCGGCACGAGAAGCGCTGGGTCGCGCTTTTCACGTGCCTGACGACACGCGCCGTCCATCTGGAGCTGGCTGCCAGTCTGACGACGGACTCTGCCATAATGGCCCTACGTCGGATGGCAGCACGCCGCGGTTGGCCGCGGCTGATATATAGCGATAACGGAACAAACTTCCGTGGAGCCGACGCCGAGCTACGAGCCGCCTACGCGGAGTGGCTACCCGCGCTACGCGACTACGCGCTGCAACACCGCACGGAGTGGCGGTTCATTCCGCCCGGAGCGCCGAACCAAGGAGGCGACCTACCCGGGACCGGATGGCGGCGTGCGGAGCGCAGATGTCAGAACGAAAGGAGGAGTTTTCCGGCGCCCGACGACCAGGCTTGCTGTCCTACGAGGCAAGGAAGAGGCCTCCCCTGCGGATGTCGGCCGGGGGGAGAGTGTAACGGACAGCAAGACCCAAGCCGACTGACTTAGGGATAACATTGATTGTACTTAGATTAAGTTGAAAATTAATAAATAAATCCTTAAATCCTAATTATATGAGGCCAATGAGGGCCATATACGAAGGAGGACCGCGGGACGATCCGAACCTTGTAAATTATTACCCGCGGTCCTCGGAAAACAGATCGCAGAGGCGATTTAGATGTAAAAAATTAGATTCTTATTGGAAAATGTACATAAAAATTAGCATAATCACGTTTTAGGAATAAGAATGAATGTAAAGAGGCGCAGCTTAAACAGCCAGAACGAATAGCGTGGCTATTCCACTAAGAATGAACCCGGCTCGCCCTCTAGATCTTGCTAAATAAAGCAAAATATGCGAAAATAATAAAGAAAAGATCCAACAATTTAGTCGGAAACCCACCCCGAACCGACCAATGGGAGCGGCTACATTTTTTGGATTTTAGGCCAATCAGAGGCCCCGACGGATCACACTTGACCGAAAACCGAACGAAAAAGTCGGCCTCTGATTGGCCGGGACGCTCGATCCGCGGCGCTACACCCGCTAGGCCAGCCCAGTAAAATGGGAATATAAACGGGCCAGGCCAGCAATCGAGGTCAGCGGTGTCAGAGCAGCGGATCCAGCGAACCAGCCTAGAACAAGAACCAGGAAAAGGAGTCAATAAAAGAAGAACACCAAATACAGTCCATTGTTTTAATTCGAACGAGCCGAGCCGTCGAAGTCGACCTCCCTGTCCGACGCCCGTCCCGGACAGAGATAGTTGATTTATTTAAAGATATTTTAGTTTTCTTGTAAATAGCAATGATAATCAGAAGTGATAATCCTTTCAATTTAGGAGGCTCTCAGGACTAGCCCTTTCTTGCCAGACAGCAATGAGCTCTAAAATCCTAAAACTATCTTTGCTACAGCTGTACAAGAATATATGTTTACTAAGTGTGGCATGATGCCCGAAAAATGTAGACGAAAGATTCCATTTTGAGTGGACTGTATTTACGAGGGTTGATTTCTCACGTAGGTTTTCAGGTTTAGCGATTTATAAAATAACCGAAGAATGACAAGTTAGGATTGCGGTCGTGCTTACCTGGTCAGTTGAAGTGGCGGCGCTCCGAGCAGCTCCTCAGGGTGGATTCCAGAGCTGGGCCCAGGGTAGATTCCTCCCTTAACGGCTTAACTTTACAGGCACACTTCTTTCACAGCCCGAGCGCAATCTTGGGGTTAAATTTAACTTAACTAGTTTATGAAGGTCCAGGCTTTACGTGGTGACAGATTCGATTGTGCTACTACACAGACTGCTCTCGACGGCGGTTCGAAACGGAGTTTTTTTAACTGCCAAGACTACGCAAAAATGTCTTATTTGACAGTTTAATTGTTGCCAGATGAAATTAAAACTGACGACACGATTGAACACTAAGCTTTTGTTTTCAGGATTAAACTGATATTCAATGGCAAAGTCATACAGCCTGCCATGAGTTTGGCAGAGCAGGGCGTTAAAAACGGATCGCAAATCATGGCTTTAGTGATGGCTTGTAAGTATCATGCGAATTCTGCGCGTCAATCGTGTAGTTTTAGTGTTTAGTGGTGGTGGTGTGTAGTTGAGTCTGTGTGATATATGTTGTTTCGTGTGGAAGCGGAGGAGGGTGGATTTTTGCATGAACATATATGTGTCGCACAGACGCAGCTATTTTGCACGAGCCCGGCACTGGTTTCGCGGAGTAGCAAGGTAATTTGTTCCAGTTTGTTGATATGGACCTCCGCAAAGTAACGCCTGAATCTATTAATTATGCGGATTCTGGTTTGATGTATCAGGCCCCTCAGGCTGTCAGACCCCTCAGGGCGTCAGACCTCTTCCATTGGCCACCGTGAACTTGTGTTGAGGGTCCCACTATCTATGGAGCGCCCTAGCTTTTTTTTTGCTGAAATATTAAACTTCAAGAAGGCTACAGAACTAACCGTAAAAATCTTTAGTAACTTTGTGGTTTCAGTCAAAAATCAATTTTGTCAGCTGAAATGTTTGTTAGACAATCTTATATAATTTTGAACCTTATGATATTAAAGTAAAGCTTATTATTATTACTGTAGCATGAATAAGAATTAAAGCTTAATATTGTACACTTTTTAGAAGCAGTAGTACTAATTTAATTATATAATAATATTGTTAATGCATAACATCTGTATTATCTCATAACCGTGCAATAAATATGCTCAATATTTGATATTTGTGCACTTTAACTTTGCCGTCAGATTAAGTGATACTTTATGTTTCTCAGTAAACCCAGAGGAAGCGAAGAAGCAAGACCTGATGTATCTCGAGATGAAGTCCACTCGGGATGATGCTATGCTGCTCTCCGAGTTCGCGGACGACTTTGAAGATGATTATATCAAGGTAATTCATTTCATACAGGACAGCAGGCTCCCTCCAGTCGCGCGACGGGAATAGTAGATTGTTAATGTTAACCAAGGGAAGAAAGTGATCATTGTACACAAGATAGTACGAGGGTGCAACTATCACATTAAATCCTTGGTTAAATAATTGAATGAATGTCTTGGGACAATTAACAACAACTGACTTTACCCTTTGAACGCTTTCATATTTGAATGAGGTTATCACTCACACGCCAAGCACTGTTAATTGATGTAACGTTTTAACCAATAAAAACAATTCATAATAGATTTTATTCATTATCAAAGTACACCTTCACTCCGACCTTTTTAGTGGTTGTTGGCGTGGTGGGCACGACGACACACGACCACTTTATAGGTTCTTGGCGTTCAAAGGGTTAATACTAAACTACTTAACTATGTTATACTATTAAAACTAGACAACCAATAAACATATATTTACGACTAAGGTATTAACATTCACATTTATCTTACAAACATTGCCTGGTGGGAACCAAACCCTCAACCTATAGCTTCATAGCTATTCGGTCATTAACAAGCTACTATTAAAGTTTTTGAATGTGACTTGTGTACAGTTGGAAGACCAGTCGGGCAAGGCTGTCGAGCTGCCGGCGGCCGAGCGGCGCGCGCTGATGGTCGGGCTGGCGCTGCACGAGCGCGGCCGCGCCGCCGCCCGGGACAAGGACTACCCGCTGGCGCTGGTGCTGCTGTTAGAAGCCGACCGCCAGCTGAGGTACCTCCCAGCACCACTACCATGAGTTGTTTTTTATGATTCTGCTCCCACAGAATTCCGGCGTGAACTACTATCGTTAAATTGTATAGAATTGTATTTGACGAATTATAGCAAGCGGTCGAGGCGCCGCCGCAAGCGAAACGCGCCCCTTTTGCGGTCGCAACGCTTGTGAACAATCTTCTCTTTTTTTCTTTGTTTTTGTCGTTTCCTCCATAATAATATAATCAGAATTGCGATTACTCCAGGTAGCACGTTGACGGCTCCAAAGTCGGCCAAAAAGTGGCGTCATCCTAGCCTCCCGGGCGCGCGCTCGATGCGCGTCACGCGCTGCGTATCCGTGCTATGTTTCGTGCCCTAGTGTATACCATGTTCTGAGGAATAAATAATTTCTATTTTTATTTCTAAAGCGCTATTGTCTCGCAGCGAGTGCAGCTCGTCGATCCTGTCGTCGGTGGACAACGTGGCCGTGCTGCAGCTGGACATCGCGTGGTGCTACCTGCGCCTGCAGAGCCTGGCGGCCGCGCCCGACGCGGCGGCGCGCCTGGCGCGGGCCGAGCGCGCGCTCGCCGCCAGCTACGGCGAGGACCGCACGCGCGTGCGCGCGCTCAAGGGCACGGACGGTGAGCGCCACTACCCTGACGGTCCCAGGGACGGGAAATCGTTTATAGTGCACTAGGCACGGACGGTGAGCGCTACTACCCTGACGGTCCCAGGGACGGGAAATCGTTTATAGTACACTATGCACGGACGGTGAGCGCCACTACCCTGACGGTCCCAGGGACGGGAAATCGTTTATAGTGCACTAGGCACGGACGGCGAGCGCTACTACCGCAGTGCATAAATATAGCAGTACCGAAACTGGGCCTTTTTCTTGAGATAGATACCTACGCTCCGGAGCGTTAGGGTTGTCCTCTTAATTTTTTGTAAAATTGATAAGTTACATTATTATTATTTACTAGCGGACGCGCGCGACTTCGTTCACGTAAAATTAGTAGCCTATGTCCGTCAGGAATAGTGTAGCTTTCTATCTGTGAAAGAATTTTTTAAAGCGTTTCAGTAGTTCCACAGATTACCTTCTACATACAAACGAACAAAGTTTACCTCTTTATTGTATTGGTGTAGAGTAGAAAAACCTTCTGGAATAAAATTACCTTAAATTATTGTAATCGAAATTATTTATTTTTAAATTTTTCCATTTTTATTTTTTTATTTTTTTTTACATTCAAATTAATTTTAAAATGCTATATAATGAATGACAACACAAAGAAAAATTAGGGTAATGGCAGGATTCGAACCTGCAACATCAGCATTCCGTGCCTTGCGTATTCCAGTTTCCGCCACATTACCGCTGCCATACCCTGCGAATTTTTCAATGTGTTTCGTCTAAAAAAACAAAAAATACAAAAAGAAAAATCGAAAAAATTTAAAAAGAAATAATTTCGATTACAATAATTTAATAACAAATGGCGTCATCTCTCGTCAGCTAACGGGCATTCATAAATGACCAAGTTGAATGAGATAACTTGATTAAGTTTTTCATAGATGACACCGAGGGTAGTTTTCCCAAAGAAAAAATATCAATAATGTAATGACCGTAAAGACGAAACACATTGAAAAATTCGCAGGGTATGGCAGCGGTAATGTGGCAGAAACTGGAATACGCAAGGCACGGAATGCTGATGTTGCAGGTTCGAATCCTGCCATTACCCTAATTTTTCTTTGTGTTGTCATTCATTATATAGCATTTTAAAAATAAAATTACCTTAATGACAGAGAAAAACGTGCCAAAATCCGGTACGTGGTTTCGAAGGAGTAAACAACCAGCGGTAAGGGGAGGGACAAGAACGGATAGCTACTTTGTTTTATTGTATTATTAGCGACATGACAGTGCAAACCGTATCAAAATCCGTTGCATAGTTTAGAAGGAGAAGGCGGCCGAAGATACACTATGAAAATATCGAACAGACAGGAAAAATAGACTATGTAAAGATCTGATACGAGTGTGCTACGTTAGTTATTATACTTGAGTCGGTATTATTCGCGGGAGCGGTACGCGAGCGCGATAAAGGAGCCGAGTGTATTATGATCAATTTTATACGCTGATTTTTAAAACGTTTGGAAATTATCACAAAAGAATACCATTATTGTGTCCTTTTTGCAACACTCGTAATGAAACTCTTTTTTTTATAAGTAACCTTCTTAAAATATAAAATGTAACTGACACCACACTTTCCGTTCGGTCTTCAAATGCGTCAGCACAGCTTTAGGAGGTCGTTTTGCCGAAGGGTCCAACTAAAGGGACTGTGATGTAACAGGGAATTAGCAGAAGAGACCTTTTGAGAAAAGGGACCTCTTCCAAAAAGGACCTTGTGAAAGGTACATTTGCAGAAGGGAACTTTTGAGGAAAGGGACCTTTCACAGAAAGGACGTTATGTGAAAGATACATTTGATGAAGGGAACTTTGACGGAAAGGTCAGCTTAAGGCCCTTTTGGGAAAGGGACGCAGGGACATTTAGCCGACGGGTCCCTGCGCGAGCTGACCTCGGGCGGTTGGTTGCAGCCAACGAGCGCGCGCTGCTGATGCGGCTGCATCTGCTGCAAGGCATCGTGAGCTTCCACCAGAACAGGCGCGGAGACGCGCGCCGCCTGCTCGACCTGGCCGAGACCGAGCTCAACGCGCTGCGGGTGAGTAGCCGCCAGCTTCTTTAGACTATTTTGCACCCAGCGCGCTTAAACAAAAGGAAGGCAAACGAGCAAGTGGGACACCTAATGGTAAGTGATCACCACCGCCTATAGACACCCGCAACACCAAAGAGATTGCAGATGCAATGCCAACTCAAAGGACTAAGATGAACTACCTCTTGTGTGTGCCAGTAATTTCACCGGCTATGTTGCTCTCCACGCCGGAACACTACAGTGCACACACTGCTGCTTAGCGGTTGGATTAGCGAGCAAGATGGCGGTAGCGATCCGGCGAATTGCACGAGAGCTAAATATCGCAAAACGTCGATGAAGCTTGCCACCTTCTAAACCAGTAGTTCCCAAACTTATTTTTCTCGTGGACCACTTTCCAAATTTTACTGGTTTCGGTGGACCCCCTGCTGCTACATTTATACCCCCAGCAAGTCTCCCGTGGACCCCTAGGGGTCCACCTGGACCACTTTGGGAATCACTGTTCTAAACCTTAACCTATGCCTTAGAACTTGGTTTGCATGTTTTGATTTTTTTTAATATTCATTATAGTTTTACAAATATTGACCCATTTTTGGTTGGAGTTGGAATAAAACTCCTAATTTGCAAATATCCATAAACCTTAGTTTAGAGAGTGAAAACGTTATCGCCGTTTATATGGAGAGCGCGTTTTCAGGCTGGGTTCACAGTCCTCATAAGAGACATGTTTTTTTATGACAATGCCATCTGTTGCAGAGTAGTTTAATGCCGGCGTAGGTATTTGGGGGTCCATTAATCACATGCTGATATTTCACACAACCCCCCCCCTCCTGCCCTCTGTGATATTTGCCGAGCCCCCCTCCCCCTTTCGAGTCTCACGTAATTAATGGACGATCCCTTGCTAGGGGTATATTATGCGGTGACCCGGAACCCTTCTTGCCGTAGTCCGACTCGCACTTGCTCGGTTTTACTAAATTTTTTTCTCTTTCGTCATTAAACATTTTATATGAAAATAAATGCACCGTGACAGTTAACAGAAAACTTTTATTCGTTTTGCTTTAATTACCATTGCCTTATAAAATAACTTACTTAATCCTAAACTTTATGTTTACGTCACGACAGCAAAGCCGCAGGAAAAACTAGTATTGATTGATGATCAGGACTTCATCAGTTGTTCTCACATAGCTCAGACTTTTGAGCTAATTTATCTTGATCGCGGAAGTGCTTTGAGCAGATGACAACCGGCTTTGTGGGTAACCAGTCCGCCTCCTTCCTTAGTAACCGGATGATCTTCACCCATTTCTCGCGGTGAGCAGCATCTTTGGGGATCCTATAAAACAAACATGATTTTTATAGTAACACTAACTTTTGTCCGCGATTTCGTGTGCGTGGAACTTGGGAGAAAGTATCTATCGAGGGGTAGGGTCGGCAACGCTCGCGTGGTTCCCTTGGAGTTGCAAGCGTCTATAGGCAGCGGTGATTGCTTGACATCAGGCGAGCTGCGTGCTTGTTTGCTACGCTCTTTGTAGCGTATCAAGATGAAACATGCACTTAGTTAGAAGTTAGACGTCTAGACTGGACTATACAGCTGTGAAAACCGTATCCAAATAAAATGAAGATGAAAAATCACGTCTCTGATTAAAAATTAAATGTAAAAACAAAAATCAACGTTAAGCAAAAATTTGAAACAAAACTGATATGGTAAAATTAAAATATTGAAATTAAATAATCAAAACAAACGCAAAATTAAAATTGCATACTAAATTAGAATAAAAATGAAAGCATGTTTAAATGGATGACCACATAAATATTAGAAGAAAAAAAAATTAGGTCCCTAAAGTTTGCAATCCCAATAGTACCTATTGGTTAATTTTGATAGCGTAACCCGGAACAAAATTTAACAATCCAAAAGGTGAAAGAAAAATTATATGAACCAGAAAAACTGAAAAGCTCTAAGCCAGGGATAACCAAATAGCGGATCGCGGTCCGTTTCCGGACCGCCTAGCAATTTCGTACGGTCCTTACCAGAACAAGGTCTTTTACCAACCGACGGATCGACAGTCTTTAGTATTTAAAATGCTATATAATGAATGACAACACAAAGAAAAATTAGGGTAATGTCAGGGTTCGAACCTGCAACATCAGCTCCGTGCCTTGCACTGAAACTGGAATACGCAAGGCACGGAGCTGATGTTGCGGGTTCGAAACCTGACATTACCCTAATTTTTCTTTGTGTTGTCATTCACTATATAGCATTTTAAATTTAATTTGAATGTAAAAAAATACAAAAAGAAAAATCGAAAAAAAATTAAAAATAAATAATTTCGATTACAATAGTCTTTAGTATCTTTATAACGGATCTTCAGTGGCCCTTACATGACAACCCAGGTTTAGTTTACCCTCCCTGTGTCTCTGTCTAACTAGTGTCATAAGAAAGGGACGCAGATAGAGATAAACTAAACTTGGCCAGTCATGTTAGGGCCACTGTAAACTAATTGTCGAATACTGTTCTAAACCTTAAGTGTTTTTTTATGACATAGGAAGGCAAACAAGCAAGTGGGTCACCTGATGGTAAGTGATCACCATCGCCTATAGACCCGCAATACCAAGGGGATTGCAGATGCGTCGCCAACCCAGAGGACAAGACAAGACAAGACAAATACTCTTTATTGAAAACCACACAGAAAATAGTTAACAAACATTACTTAAAAAACAGTTTTTTTTTATATATTTATTTATTTATTTAGAGGACTAAGATGGAATACCACTTGTACCAGTAATTACACCGGCTGTCTTGCTCTCCACGTCGGAACAGAACAGTGCAAGCACTGCTGCTTAGTGGCAGGATTAGCTAGCAAGATGGTGGTAGCGATCGGGACGGACCTTAAGGTCCTACTACCCGCAAATTTTAAAAAAGGTCACCTTCTAATCAACGGAAGACCGAAAGGTTTATTAAAATACCTTAGGCTTTAAACTTTTAAAACGGTGCTCGTATACAATATAGTACAATACAATAACTCACCACAAAACAACATGAACAGTTACAATTAAGAGAAAATACACAAGGCACACAATAGGCGGTCTTATCGCTTTAAACGATAACTTCCGTCTGGAAGTGATCTGTTCTGTTCTCCATCTCTTCTTTCTAAGGGTTGTCTAACCCTTAGAATGAAGAGATGGAGAACAGAACAGATAAGAGCAGGTGTTGCAATAACATGACAACAAAGCGACCTCGAAAAACAGATAAATATACAACAAACTGGAACAAATTACCTTGCTACTCCGCGAAACCAGTGCCGGGCTCGTGCAAAATAGCTGCGTCTGTGCGACACACGAAACATGTTGTTTCGTGTGGAAGCGGAGGAGGGTGGGTTTTTGCATGAACATATATGTGTCGCACAGACGCAGCTATTTTGCACGAGCCCGGCACTGGTTTCGCGAAGTAGCAAGGTAATTTGTTCCAGTTTGTTGATATGGACCTCCGCAAAGTAACGCCTGAATCTATTAATTAGATAAATATACTGTCAATAGCTTTCACAGATAAATGAAAAACACAATAATATTATTGTAAATACAAAAATAAACTTACGTGTGAAACGTTATCCCGCTGTTCTTATCATGTTTCTCAGACCTGGAGTCGCACTCTTTTACTACGCATTTGCCCATTGTTCGTTCCGCAAACGGCGGCCGATGTCACGTTGGCAACTACTGGATCACGTTTGCGGGCGAACGCCCGATAGCTAGTGTTGTAAGAGACTTGAGTCCTGAGTCCTACGATGTTAAGACTTAAGCTCGTAAGGCCCGCGTCAAATTCGTTCTCTGAATTTTGTTCCTTATCGTTTGAGACAGTGAGTTCAACGTCCCTTTGACATTTCTGCTATATTTAGGACTTGGGGCCTTACGAGGTTAATACTCAAGTCTTACAACATTTTGGAGCTCAATTCATTTTGAGTTTCGAGTCTTTTTATATGGTACTCAAGACTGAGTCCCTAGCTGGAGTTTTGAGTTAATTCAGTAGAAAATAAAAAGTAGCGGAAGTAGATATGCAGTCAATCAAAT
Source organism: Ditula angustiorana (assembly GCA_963691745.1). NCBI lineage: Eukaryota > Metazoa > Arthropoda > Insecta > Lepidoptera > Tortricidae > Ditula > Ditula angustiorana. Next base: position 724,995 of record OY829491.1, read on the forward strand.
CAATTTATTTATTTGCTAATAACATGTTGAGATCATAAAGTAATAATTGCGACTAGCCATATTAACTAAAAACACAACTCTGCCTTTTGGCGGCAGTCGGATATAAAGACTGCGTGATGAGTCTTTTTGATTGGACCAGTCCAATCTCCTAATTTACAGTTATTGATTTAATTTGACTCAAAAAACTCGGAAAACTCATGAGCTCTTTGAGTCCTGAATTCTGACTGAATTAGTCCAATGCAAGACTCGTAAGGCTAATTCGTTTAAGCTTTGAAAATCGAATGGAGTATCGAAATTAAGGCTCAAAGACTCGAGTCTTTGACAACACTACCGATACTACCTATCGGAGTTATTTATTGTTTTCCTCATACAATGCCAGCAATATTATACCCAATGTGGTTAATTAAACAGGTCCCCGTCTTCCTCTTCATGATTCCGACAAATTTCATTTGAAATTTAAACCTTAGTACTTAGCGTACATGATTGAATGTTTATGCTTTAAATGAGGGGAGTAAGGGTTAAGTTGGTACAATAAATAGTTTGCTAATTTATTCATTATAGTACAGTTGGCTTTTATGTTTTAAAAGTATATCGTTATCACCTATGTTTACTATTGATTTTAATAATCTATACATGCACTATAATAATATAATTTTATATTGTCTAAATAAATAAACTAAACTATGCAATTGTAACTGACCGATGTCTGCACATGAAAGATATTTAAGAAAAAAATTAATTTAAGGAGTCTTTATAAAACCAATAAAAGCCAAAACAATTATCTTCGGAATTTTTGCTGTCTGTCTGTATGTTTGTAAGTGTATCACGCAAAAACTTCTACACAGAATTGGGTACGGTTTTCACAGTTGTATTTCCGGAGTTCTAACTTAAAGTCTGGACCCCAATTCTCAGTTCATGCGAGATGCATGTCACGTGCGAGATACGACAAAATCTGACAGATTTCCAAGGGTTTTGACAGATGTTTTCGTGCGAGATGAATCTCGCATAAACCGAGAATTTTATTTTGATACGCCGCCTAGAAGCAGAGTTATTTTACCAAGAAATATTTTAGTTAGTATTTATTAGCATTTTAATGATCATTAAACCTTATTCAGCCTTAGGTACCTGTCTAGAGTAGTAAACAACATTATATATTAAAATTTCCGTTTTTGATATCATAATATTGTTTATTATTTAAATAACTAACTTTAAACCGACACATTATAAATCGCCTCTTTATTGTTGTCTCGATAAACGATGTTTAGCTTGTACCTGTGTTAAAAAAATTAAACGTATTTCATCCCACTAAATACGACCAGATAGATAGCCTAGTGGTTAGTGACCCTGACTACAAAGCTTGAGGTTCCGGGTTCGATTCCCGGAAGGGGCAAATGTTTGTATGATGAATACGAATGTTTGAACCTGAGTCTTGGATGTTATGTGTATTTGAGTATATATTTATCTATATAAGTATGTATATCCGTTATCTAGTACCCATAACAAAAGCAGCTTTAATTGCTTACTTTGGGACTAGGTCAATCGGTGTTAAATGTCCCAAAAAATATTTATTTATTAAATTTTTATTTTCATTTCATTGACGATAAATGGAATTCCAGGTTAGAATTTTGTTTACAGACTTTACTCCCACATTCCACGAAAACTAAGACAAAAAGGGAAAAATCTACCACTTTTCTGAAATAGTTGCTGGTGTGGCTACAGTCAGTATTAGAAGTAGCTTAGCACTCGAAATAGTGAAAAGCACAGGCGGTGATCATTTCCCATCACGTGACCCGCTTGCTAGTTTTCCTTCCTTTTAGGTATTTTTTTTATATATATGACTAGCGACCCGCCCCGGCTTCGCACGGGTACAATCAATTAGTAATCTACCTACATAGAAACCTTCCGCAGAAAAACTCTAAAAACAGTAACAACCGCATTCAAATCCGTTGCATGGCTTAGAGGGAGAAGGCGGCCGAACATTATACTATAATGATTTAGGAAAGACAGGAACGGATAGCGACTTTATTTAAAATAGCTGTTGCCCCGCGACTTTGTCCGCGTAGCATTCCTTTATCGCGAAGTGTTCCGTTGATGGTAATAAATACGCTCGAGTATCTTGCGACCTCGGAGAGCGAGGGACGTTAGCAAGCAACCGCACTACCTCCGCCCTCCTTCCAGCGAGCCCGAAGGGCGAGCTCCGTCTTGGCGCGTGCAACGAAGCGCCGCGTTAATGAAAATACTCTTGAGTGACTTGCAAGCCCGGAAGGCGAGCGGCGGTGTGACGTTAGCAAACAACCTCCCCCTACTTCCGTCCCCACTCCAGTAAGCATGAAGGGCGAGCTCCATGAAGGCGCGTGTGACGTTTAGGATCGTGCGACGAAGCGTCCCGTAAATGGAAATACTCTTGAAAAACTTGCGAACCCGGAGGGCGAGCACGGGTATGACGTTAGCAAGCATCGCTGCATCTTTCCCTCTCCTCCGCCCCTTTCCAGCGAGCCCGAAGGGCGAGCACCGTGTCAGCGTGTGTGACGAAGTGAAAATACTTTAAAGTGACTTGCGAGCCCGAAGGGCGAGCGGCTGTGTGACGTTAGTAAGCATCTCTATATCTTTGCCCTAGCCTCCCTCCCAGCGATCCCAGAGGGCGAGCTCCATGTACGCACGTGTCCAAATGTACCAGAGAGTGAGAACGCTTACTAACATTACACCACCGTTCGCCTTCCGAGCTCGCATCCCCATATCTTTGCCACTGCTCCGCCCCACCCCCGCGAGCCCGAATGGCGAGCTCCATATAGGCGTGTGTGACGAAGTGTCTCGTTGTTGGAAATATTTTTGAGTGACTTGCGAGCCCGGAGGGCGAGCAGCGGTGTGACGTTAGCAATTAGCCTCCGCTGTAACGTTAATAGAAATATTATTGAGTAACTTGCGAGCCCGGAGGGCGAGCTGCAGAATGACGTTAGCAAGCAACCTTACATCGTTGCCCCTGCTCCCCCCAGCGAGCCCAAAGGGCGAGCTCCGTGTAGGCGCGTACGACGAAATGTACCAGACAGGGAGGACGCTTACTAACATCACACCGCTCTTCGCCTTTCAAGTTCGCATCTTCATATTTTTACCCTTGCTGCTTGTGCAGGCGCGTGCCACAAAATGTCTCGTTGATACTTTTGAGTGATTTGCGAGCCCGGAGGGCGAGCGGCGGTGTGGCGTTGGAAAACAACCCCCACTATCTACATCCCCACTCTAGCGAGCCCGAAGGGCGCGCTCTATTAAGGCGCGTATGATCTCCACGTCTATGATCATGCTCCCTCTCCCCTCAGCGAGCCCGAAGGGCAAGCTTCGTGTAGGCGCGTGCGACGAATTGTCCCAGACGGAGAGGACGCTTAACATCACACCGTCGCTTGCCTTCCGAGCTCGCAAGCTACTCATTGATATTTCCATCAAAGGGACGCTTCGTTGCATGCGCCTACACAGAGCTCGCACTTCAGGCTCGCGGAAAGGGGGAGATAGGAGGGGTGCTTGCTAACGGCACACCGCCGCTCGCCCTCCGGGCTCGCACTCAATTGTTTTTTCAACAAAGGTACACTTTGGCGCACGTTTCCAGACGGAGCTCGCCATTCGGGCTCGCTTTAGCGGACGTTATCAGTGCAAATGCTTGCTAATGTCACACCAACGCTCGCTTTTCAGGATCTCAAGGTATTCATTGGTGTTGGCATTAAAAGGAAACGGTCCCACGTGGCTACACGAAGCTCGCCCTTCGGGCTCGCTGGGTAGTGGGGGAGCCAAGGATAGGGAATGTCAACGTCATACCGTTGCTCGACCTCCGGGCTCGCAAGTTACTTAAGAGTATTTCCATCAATGGAATGCTTCGCGCACGCGCCTACGCGGAGCTCGCCCTTCAGGTTCGCTGCAAGGGGGAGATAAGACGGTTGCTTGCTGACGTCACACCGCCGCTCGCCCTCCGGGCTCGCAAGACACTCCATGGTTTTTTTTTAAAAGGCGCACTTTGTCGCACGTTCCTTGGTGGAGCTCGCCCTTCGGGCTCGCTATAGGGGGGCATAAACAGTGCAAATGTTTGCTAATGTCACACCAACGCCCGCTTTTCAGGCTGTCAAGATACTCATTAGTGTATCCACTAAAAGTAAACGATCCCACGTGGCTACACAGAGCTCGCCCTTCGGGCTCGCTGGGTAGTGAGGGAGGGGGGTTGCAAGGACAGGGGATTGCTTGCTAATGTCATATCGCTGCTCGCCCTCCTTACTCAAGAGTATTTTCATCAACGGACGCTTCATCGCACGCCCCTACATGGAGTTCGCCTTTGTTCGCGGAGATAATAGGTTTGCTTGATTTTGCCACACCGCCGCTCGCCCTCCGGGCTTGCAAGTTACTCAAGAGTTTTTTCATCAACGAGACGCTTTGTCACACGCGCCTACATGGAGCTCGCCCTTGCTCATGGAGATAGGAGGTTTGCTTGCTAGCGTCAAACCGCAAGTTACTCTAGAGTATTCTCTTTATAAGAAAGCTTCGGTGCGCCCGCTTACACGGAGCTCGCCCTTCGGGCTTGCTTGAAAGGCAAAAGTAAGTGCGTAGGCAGAGCAGATGTTTGCTAATATCACAGCGCCGCTCGCCTTCTGGGTTCGCAAGATACTCATTAGTGTTTCCAAAGAACACTGACGCTCGTGTCTACACGGAGCTCGCTCTTCGGGCTCGCAATATCTATAAGTGTGCTAAAATTTAACTTTTTATTGACTGACTGACAGACAGACAAACGAACTGACATACTGATAGACTGACTGACAGACTGATTGACAGGCTGACTGACAGTCTGATAGACAGACTGACAAACTTTTAGACTGGCTGACAGAATGACAGATCTGATGAACAAACATGACAGATGGGCAAAATAACCGACTGACGGACTAATTGACAGGGTGATAGAATGACTGGCAGACTGATCTATAGACTGACTGGCAGACTGACAGACTGACTGGCAGACTGACTGGCAGACTGACAGACAGACTGACAGACAAACTGACAAACAAACTGACAGACAAACTGCCAGACAAACTGACTGACTTACTGACAGGTTAGCTGACTCATAAACTAACAGACTGAAAGAATTACTGACTAACTGACACACTGACAGACTAACACCTGACAGACTGACACACTAACGGACTAACTGACAGCCTGACAGAGTGACAGACTAACAGGCGAACAAACTGACTGACAGACAGACAGACAGACAGACAGACAGACAGACAGACAGACAGAAGGACGGACGGACGGACGGGCGGGCGGACAAACAGACGGGCGGACGGGCGGACTGACAGACAGACGGACAATCTGACAGACAAACTGACTGACAGAGAATCTAACAGACTGACTGACTGATTATTGACTGACTTTTTAATGATTAAAAATTATTTTAGTATGAGCCATCCATTAATTTGCTCAGCGCAGGCCGGTAAAGCGGCCATTTTGCGTATGTAACTTACTGACTTGATTTGCAAATATTAAAATTTAAAGCTAAAAACATTTTTTAATCAAAATAAAATAAGCCTATGTCCGTCAGGGATAGTGTAGCTTTCGATCTGTGAAAGAATTTTTGAAATCGGTTCAGTAATTCCAGAGATTACCCCCTACATACAAACAAACTAACAAACTAACAAAATTACAAACAAAGTTTACCTCTTTATTATATTAGTGTAGATTACTAGGAATTATCATCAAAGGTTAACGTGGCTCCCACCGCTAGGTATTTCCAATTAAGAACTAATTCAGGACATTAAATACAGGAAAACATTTTCCTCTGATATCCCTAATAGGAACTTCGTAAATTTGAATGTTTTTTATCCTGTAATAAGTATTGTATTTTAATATATTATTTTATTAGGGTATTATTATTTGACCCCATTGATGTTAATTGTCCCAAAATATTTGTTTATGTATTTAGAGTGCATATATTCCCACTGTTTCCATTGCTCTCTTACTAATATTATAAATGTTGAAAAAATACAATTTAAGAGAAGAGTGAACCCAGCGCACTCCATACAAACAGCGATAACGTTTTCCACCCCCTAAACCTTAACCTATTGCCATGATTTTTGGATATGTTGTCATTATGCACTAGAACTAGGTTTGTATGTTTTGATTTTTTAAATATTCTGAATAGTTTCAAAAATATTGACGTTTTTTGTTTTGTATGAAACTCCTAAAATGCAAATATTGTCAAATCTATGAAGAATATAAAAAAAATCAAAACAGACAAACCTAGTTCCTAGACATAACGACAACATACCAAAAAAATCATTGCCATAGGTTAAGGTTTAGAGGGTGGAAAACGTTATCGCCGTTTGTATGGGAAGCGCTTTTTCGGGCTGGGTTCATACTCCTCTTAAACGGTTTATATCGCGTGTATTGTAACGAATCTAATTCCCGACGTTTCGAAGCCCTTTATAGGTCTCAAGCTCACAGGCAAACTGACAAAAAACTTAGAATACGAACTACCTAATTTTGAAAAATAATTGAAACAAATTAAAAAAACTAGATATGAATTCCAATTAACATCATATTTAATAATCGTAATCATAGTGCAAGCACTGCTGCTTAGCGACAGGATTAGCGAGGAAGACGGTGGAAGCGATCCGGACGGATCTTGCACAAGGTCCTATTACCCGCAAAACCTAGCTAGTCCCAGTTACGCGTATGATTATCTAGTTCTGATGGCAGGTGGACGAGTCCGCGGTGACGTCACTGGTGGAGCTGGGCTGGTCGGCTGCGCAGGCGCGGCGCGGGCTGCGGGCCGCCGGCGGAGACGTGACGCGCGCGCACCACTACCTCGCAGACACCAGCGCCGCGCGCGCCAACGCGCGCCGCCACAACAGCAGCGCCAGGTCAGTACTGGGAGGTCGCATGAGGTGTCCAATCTCAGAACGTTCGAGTCGCAAGTAGGTGCGACTGCGGACGAATCAGGAGTATGTTACTTACCTTGGTAAGTAGTCGAGCGCGAAGATAAGTGAGCTAAGTAAACGTGCCGCGGCAGCGGCCGGCGAGCGCCGTGTAAATGCCATGTTTCCCTTTATACTACTACCAACTAATCACCGCCAATAAATAATGCGGAGAATAGTGAAATATACATGTATAAACGATGTTGGGTAAGTAAATAAAAATAAAAAAGCTGCATTTTGAACTCTAGTCGCTGTTCGTTCCTATCTGTCCTCATCGTATTTTCGGTCACTTACTCCTTCCAAACCGCGCACTGGATTTCGATACGGTTTTCTTGTCATTTAGAATTTAATAACGGAATGTTTTTATTAATAATTAAAATAAATAAATAAATAGGTAAAAAATTATGTGGCTGAAAAGACAGACTTGTTCTCATGCTCTATGTGTGAATTCACTAAAGTGACATTTTATGTTATTTTTATGGATAGACAGTCACTAAATTATTGTTAGTTTTTAAGTAAACTAATTCTGACACGATTAAGTTGGTACACTATCACAATGGGTAATGACGGTGTAATATATTCATAAATAAATAAAATAAAAACATTCCTAGTGATGGCGGCCGCGTATTGGCAAGCGCAGCGTAGGACGACCAGCCACAAGATAGGTTTAGGTTTAAAGATCATTTATTCCCATTAAGAATTTACATTCACTTACATGAGAACTTAATACTAAAATATATACAATTACATGCAATGAGCGCAATAACGAAACAAAAACAGACACATGCATGACGCTCGTTCATTCTACAACATTCTGCAAGATGGTCCGATGACCTCATACAGGTGGCAGGAAGGCGCCGGTCGCACGCCGCTTCCAACCGGTCACTTTGGAAATCCACGGAGGAGGCCTATGTTCAACAGTGGACTTCTTGTGGCTGAGATGATGATGACTCCTGGTGAAATCGATCACTGTATGAAACAAGCTAACCCGGTCCTCCCCCCAGGGAGCGGCGCGCGCTCGGCACGTGCGCGGACGGCGCGCCGGTGAGCACGCGGCTGGTGGACGCGCTGGTCGGCATGGGCTACTCGCGGCGGCTGGCCACGCTGGCGCTGCGCAGCTCCAACAACCACGTGGCCGAGGGCGTGCGGCTCATACAGGAGCAGCCCGAACTGGTAACCGGGGTGTACGATTCCGGTATTTTTAGTATTAGCAGGGGTCCAGACTCCGCAATGTAGGTGCGCTCGCCGCATGACCTACGGCATAGGTTATTCGCAGTGGGTTGCCGGCTTGCCGCGCGCGCGCCCGCTCGCTCTGTGTCGCGCGTTGATAGTATTACAGTGAGCAGCCCAACCCTAGCGGTGCGCCAGGGCATTGCGGGTGGAAGGCGGGCGCGGGCGGCGCCTTCCTTTTGACGCATGCCGCCTGGCGAATGTTTTAGAAGTAATGCGAACTTTTTGTCCTTGATTATAAAGTTGGAATTCGGTTAATAGTGGTCGTAAAAGAGAAGTTTCTGTACGTTAGTGCTATTATTTATTCTGTGGTATTGGCTTATAGTGGAATTCCGGAATTAGTCATACTAAAAATACCCGAATTGCAAACCCTACTGGCAATCCACCAATATCCAATCCACCAACTCATATCTTTCAAAGCAGAGGCCTCCAAACTTTATGCTATCGTAGACCCTTTTAACTTTTTTAATATTTTTTATGGACAAATGCAAATGAATAATTATTTTATCTTCATTCAAAAATGGACCAGCTCTTCTGCGGTAATCATATATTTTTCATACGAATATTGCTCTTTAGAAAACCTTGACACTCCCCACTTTTGAATAAATAAAAAAATACAAAGTTAAAATTTATATTTTTAAAAGTGCTTACAAAAAGTTAAATACGAAGGGTATCACGAATCATTGACTTAGGTATGTTTCATCGGAAAAAAGTGTATAGATCTCATGATCTTATTGTTAGAACCAATAAGAGATCGAGTCCTGAGTCCTACATTGTTAAGACTTGAGCTCTTTTCTTATACTCGAGTCTTATAAAAATATCTCAGACGAGTCGTTCTGAGTTTGTTTTAAGATGTACTAAGAAAGAATTTTTGGAAACTCCACCATTAGGGGGGTTTAAAGGGGGATGGATGAATGTATCCGGAACGGATGGATGATGATATATGTAATCCGAAATCTAACTAGAGGTGAAAAGTAGAGTGTTTAATGCCGTGGACGTAGCATTTAAGAGAAAAATCCTGTTTCAGTTACACGACAGCGATTTGTCGGAGGAGGAAACCGAGTCGCCAAGCTCAGAAGATTCGCTCGTCGAGCCGGACAACAAACTGGTTGCTGAGGTAACTCGCTAATATTAAGGGGCATAATTATAGACCAAACTCAAGTTCCGCTTTGATTATAATCTAGTATGAAACTGGAGCTTGAGTGCGATCTATAACTACCACCCTTAACACCATAACTGCCACGGAATGCTACGTGCTACGCTTGTATCTCGTAGCCAGGGTTTCCCGGTGTGTAGCGACAATCCTCTACGAATAGACAACTCACCTAGCGAGTTTGTGGCACTGAATTTAAAAGATATATTTTTTTAATATATGCATGACCTCTTTTTTGAGTTTCTTGCCGGTTTCTTTTCATCAGAGGTTTTTCTGAGTCAATAGTAAATTTTTTAACAAACTGGAACAAATTACCTTGCTACTCCGCGAAACCTAGCAAGTAATTTGTTCCAATAGCAAGTAGCAAGATAATTTGTTACAGTTTGTTGATATGGACCTCCGCAAAGTAACGCCTGAATCTATTAATTGGTAATTTTTTTGAATTTTATGAGTTCTTGTTAATCTAATTTGTATAAACAAGGAAGCAGGAAGAGAAAGACCTCGGCGAACCTAGTTCGATCAAATCGGAGACATTCTAGAGTAAGGTCAGGTCAGGAGCACCCTGAACCGAAAGGTATGTATGCGTGAAGAATGTTGTGAGAGTAAGTGAACGTTGTATGTCAGGATCGTAGCAAGTGCCGGTGGTAGGACCTTGTGAAAGGTCCGCCCGGAGCGCTACCACCATCTTGCTCGCTAATCCTGCCGCTAAGCAGCAGTGCTTGCACTGTTGTGTTCCGGCATGGAGAGCAAGTCAGCCGGTGTAAATTACTGGCACAAGAGGTATTCTATCTCAGTCCTCTGAGATGGCAACGCATCTGCAATCTCTGGTGTTGCGGGTGTCTATAGGCGGTGGTGATCACTTACCATCAGGTGACCCACTTGCTTGTTTGCCTTCTTATTTCATTAAAAAAAAAACAAATAGTGGAAATCCGTGGTCTCTGCCTACCCCGCCGGGAAACAGGCGTAATTGGTATGTACGTGTTTTATACTTTAGCTGGAAGCGATGGGGTATGCGGCCGAAGAAGCAAAGACAGCTCTGCGGCGCGCACACAACCACATCAGCGGCGCCGTCGATGTCCTCGTCGCTGGCGCCAGCCGCGTTGACAGCGGTAAGTTAGAGCGGCAGGTGTCGCGTTATTATACGGTATTCCACTCAAACAGAACAACATAAATGTGTTAAATTGTTGTTGTTGAATGGTTGCTACTACCTATCTATTATTGAAAATTTTGCTCAGTCAACCGTCAACCATCCGAATACATTATTCCTTGAAACCACTACGACTCTGATTTATTCCATCAGCTCATGGCCCAGGGGTGCAACTTTTGAATATCAACAGGTGACTAAAGCTCACCAAAATAGCCGTTTTTCATAGAACGTCATTTTGGTGAGGTTTAGTCACCTGGTGAGATTCAAAAATTGCACCCCAGAACGCAAATTTTCTGTTGCCAAATTGACGGGACTTGAAGATTACTCGTCATGGAAGTTCGCAATAAAAATGTTACGTCTTCGAGAAAAAATTTTCAAATTTACGTCAAAAATAAAAAGGTCGCAACCATTCAACAGTTCGCACGCTTAGTATTAAAGTGACCCATTTCTGAATAATACACGTCCCAAAATATCACCTGAATTAAAAGACATAGGGTTTAATTTTGGGAAATATCAAATTCAGAATTGAGTCACTTTAATACTAAGCGTGCGAGTTGTAAAAAACCATCTTCATCTTTACATAGTATATAGAAATGTCGCTATCTGTTCCTGCCTGTCCTAAATCCTTAAAGTGTATGTGCGATCGCATTCTTCTAAACCACGCAACTATTTTGCGGGTGGTAGGACCTTGTGCAAGGTCCGTCCGGATCGCTACCACCATCTTGCTCGCTAATCCTGCCGCTAAGCAGCAGTGCTTGCACTGTTGTTCCGGTGTGGAGAGCAAGACAGCCGGTGTAATTACTAGCACAAGAGGTATTTCATCTTAGCCCTCTGGGTTGGCAACGCATCTGCACTCTCTTTGTTGTTGCAGGTGTCTATAGGCGGTGGTGATCACTTACCATCAGGTGACCCACTTGCTTGTTTTCCTTCCTATGTTGTTTAAAAAAAAAAGTAAAGTCGCTATCTGTTCCTGTCTGTCCTAAATCCTTAAAGTGTTTGTGCGATCGTTTTCTTCTAAACCACGCAACGAGGTTTGATACGGTTTTCACTGTCATTTTGAGATATTTTTACAAAAGCGACTTAACTTTATAGAATGTATAGATAAAGAAGATGTAAAAACTCTTCCTAAAATCATGCTTTTAATCTGATTACCCGGTGTCAATGTCAGTCAGCCATATTTGTTTACAAGATTGTCAAATTCTATTGCAAGGGACTGTAGACCCCTTTGTCGTTTCCAGATAAAAAAAATTGATCAATAATAGAATATTATGGTACCCTGTAAAAATATCTATTACATTTCAGCCGTGGACGCAGCCAACCCTTCCACGAGCGCAGACTCGTCAAAAAAGAAGGAGAAGAAGGAAAAGAAGCGACTGAAGGAGAAAAAGTGAGTAATTACAAAAATGAAAATGAAAAATGATTCATTTTCATTGGGTAACCGTATATAACAATATTAGTGGCTGGAACCTCCTTTTAAGCTTGAAAAAGCCTGTGTCAGAAGGCATCGCTCCTCCATTATATGAAAACATCTTACGTGAACTAAGTATAGTCGACCAAGAAATTGCTTGACCACTTTTCGACCGTATTACAAAAGTGTAAGTTTCAAAAATGGTCAAGCAATTTCTTGGTCGACTATACATATTGAAAATTAACTGTAAACGTGGAAATTCAACCCCGACATTAAAAAAAAAACTGAAGCGCGGCTACTTTTTCCTGCCAAATACTCAACGTGTCAAAATTTTTATTACCATAGGTTAATTATTATTATTATGTATATTTATTTATAATCTTAGGTTGGGTTTTTACAATATTTCTATAAAAAGTAATAAAACAATATCAATACAAAATATACAAACATTATAAAAACCTAACCTAGAGTGCCGCCGGCAGCGGGGCAGGGCTCAAGCTACCGGTGGTTAGGGCCGCAGAGTGAGGAATCTCCTGATAATTATTATTATTATTAATGTATTTATTTAGATAACTTGGATCCATACTTTGTTAACCCTTTTTCAGGCAGAGGCGTTTCATCGACCACGTACATTTATTTTTAATTAGGCCGTATTGCCCACATGATATGATACAAATTGGAATGTACTTCTTTGAAATTTTACTTGCGTTATAATTATTGGCCAAAACACAGAGAAATTGTATTTGTTTTTATTATTTTTCTAACCTATCTTTATTGATGGGGCCTGAAAAAGGGTTAATTAATTAGATAATTATGTAGAGTAGTATGAAAAAACAAACACTAAAGCCCTGTTAAATTTTGTAACCAAAATTTCTTTCGATTTTTATTTTAAATGTTTTTAACATTCAAATAATTAAATTAAAATTGTAATGACAACACAAAGAAAAATTAGGGCAATGGCAGGACTTGAACCTGTAACATCAGCATTCCGTGCCTTGCGTTTTCCAGTTTCGCCACACTGCCGCTGCCCTACCCTGCGAATTTTTCAATGTGCTTCGTCTTACGGTCATTACATTATTGATTTTAAGGGTACAACTACCCTCGGTGTCATCTATATGAAACTTTTTAACAAGTTATCATAACTAAAGCCCTGATTCACCACTGATAAGTTCTCATTAACATATCATACACAAATCCGTGATACCGTTTCTGTTAATTCAATGGAAACAAACAGAGATGGCATCATAGATAATTAGATAAGAAGAATGCCTAAGAATCGAAAGTAAATTCGGTAACAACTTTTTTTTAATTTTCAGGAAGCACGAGCGCGAACAGGCTCTCAGCCGGCTGTCGACCGCCATCCATACAGAGGAGGATGACCATTTGGACACGTCTCTCGTAGACGAAGAGGAGTTCCTCGTGCAATACAAGTCTCTGCTGTAGACGTGCCGTGCAGACACGTCTGCAAACCGTGAGAGATGGAGAAGGAGAATGGATATATACGGTTCGATGTACATTTTCAAATTTAATACATGGTTTAGTCGACGACGGGGCGGCCGAGACGGAGATGGCGGGATGATCTGGACGCTTACTCAAATTACTGGCCAGAGATTGCTAAAAAGGGAACTGTAAAGCCAAGGGAGGTGCATTGGTCATCCACACCGAGGAGGTCGACCATTTGGACACGTTGCTAGTGGACGACGACGACGAGTTCCTCATGCAACATAAGTCTCTGTTGGAGACACCTCAGCAGACCGTATTCTTATAAAGTTAGTATGGTACGATTAAGTAGAAGTACTTGATGTATGAAGAATGTTTATACAGATATAAACTGCTCAAAACAAAATTGGGTCCATTTGACTTTTCTGTAAAATATAAAATGTGCAAAATAAGTATGTATTTCTAACAAATTACTTTTTAAAAGTAGGGTTTTATTTCAATAATTTGATGTGTAAACAAGTAATAAACCTCTGCTACATAAATATGCTTTGAATCATACATCTAGCTATACATATAATAAAATCGCTGAGACAAAAATGTTTGAACCGCTGAACGGATTTGGATGAAATTTTCACAGATCTATTTAAATAAGCCCAGAATAGGACTTCGGCTAAAAAAAAATGGGGAAATGGGGGGGGTGCAGTTTGTATGGAAAAAGTTATAAGATTGTTCTAGAATCATGAAACTCAGAATTTATACTTATTATTAATTATTAATGTTAATATATTTATAATATGTATAGTAAAGAAGTAAACTTTGTATGTATGTAGGGGGTAATCTCTGGAACTACTGAGCCGATTTCAAAAATTCTTTCAAGGATAGAAAGCTACACTATCCCTGACGGACATGGGCTACTAATTCCACGCGAAGTCGCGGGCGTCCGCTAGTATTTTTCTATTTTTGTTTTACTGAGAAAAGACGAGTGGGCCCTATTTTATTTTGAGTAATTTATTTTTTTCTTATTGTCGTAGGATATTCCCTAAATATTGGATATTACCCATCTTGGTGCTAAGTTTCATTGAAATTGACAAGGTAATCCTAACCTTCCATGTATGACATAAAGGTTGCAAGTCCCATTTTCGAATAGCTCTATAGAAATAAAAATATGTATTTCAATATGCATTTATGCCTTTTTATAACATAGGCTATATTTGTTACATTCTGTCGGCGTCACGTGTTATGTATTTGTTAGTTTTAAGATTTTCGTCATTTTTGAAGTCGACTAGAATACAAAATCAGTAAAATAATTATAAACCTTTGATGTGTGTTCGTCCGTGTTTGTTTACATGTTATATGAAATAAATACGAATAAACTGAATAAATGTTTTATTTAAAAAAAAAGATTAACTTAACCTAATTGTCATAGCACGGTTATTATAATATTAGTAAGCCTTTATTAAGGTAAATGCTCATTTTTATTCCCAAAGTACCAGTTATTGGCAACTAATTCCAGCAGGATTATCACCGCTATTGCTTTGAATTAAGGTTGAACGTGGCTGTCATTAAAGAGTAAAAATAAAGGCATAAAAGTTCAGCCTGTATCGGTTGGACTGTATATGTTCTCAACAGGTAAATTTATCTTAGCTATTAGTTTTCTTATCCTCTCTGAAACAGCATAAGATAAATATTTTCATAAGCTAGTTCCAGCGAAACCGCACTGCGGCGCCCGCTACACACGGTGCACACAATTGACTCACGCCAGCTATTTTTATGCATGTACGTGGAGTTCCACTCTGCATTGTAGGTACGCTCGACCGCCTTGCCTATGGCATAGGCAACTCGCAGTAGGCTGTCGGCTTGCCGCGCGCTCGCTCGCTCACCCTAACCGTGTCAGTATAATTGAAAACGAATGCCGCGCAAGTCGCGCAACCCTAGCGTGTCGCTGGGAGTTGGGGAGGAAGGCGGGCGCATTTAACGCGAGTGTTATTAAAGTTGGAATTCGTTTAATCGCGGTCTTAAAAGAGAAGTTTCTGTACATTTAGTACTATTATTTATTCTGTGGTATGTAGCGTGCGTAGCTTGCGCCGCAGTGGGATTTCGGCCTTTTGCTGGTGAATGTACACGTAATTAATTATACAAAAGGTGTTAAATTTATTACATAATAAATGCTTTCATTCGCCATTTGATAGGCTCACGAGTAAGCTCGGATACTAATGGCTCGACAATCTTTTTGCGCCCAAAAAATACTCGCGTTGGTTCGGGTACATAGAGTGACAGACGTGATAAAAGATCGTGTGGACGTGGCCTGGACAAGCACGCGAACTTACTCGTCCATCTATCATTCCTTTAAGAGTGACACGCGGGCGAAAAAGGTCGTCGAGACATATGAGTCCGGGAACTTACTCGTCCGTCTATCACTCCTTTAAGAGTGACACGCGGGCGAAAAAGGTCGTCGAGACATATAAGTACGCGAACTTACTCGTCCGTCTATCACTCCTTTAAGAGTGACACGCGGGCGAAAAAGGTCGTCGAGACATATAAGTACGCGAACTTACTCGTCCGTCTATCACTCCTTTAAGAGTGACACGCGGGCGAAAAAGGTCGTCGAGACATATAAGTACGCGAACTTACTCGTCCGTCTATCACTCCTATAAGAGTGACACGCGGGCGAAAAATATAGTCGAGACATAAGTACGCGAACTTACTCGTCCGTCTATCACCCCATTTAAATATGACCGGTTCCTGTACCCAAAGGACGGATTATTTTGCCTACCAATAGTTAAGCTTTAACACGAATTCTATTGGACATCTAGTCAAACTTTAACAACTGGTAAGTAGAATTCGTTGTTTGATTATAGGAACTCAGCATTAACGGCATCCGCTAAGTCGCGCAGGCGCACGGAACGGGTGCACGGAGCAGGTGCACGCCTATTAAAAAATAGTATGAGAGCGTTCGCCAACTCGCGCGGGTGCGGGTGTTTGCTCAATACTGTGTGTTCGATAGGTGTGCACCCGGTCCGTGAACCCGCGTGACGTAGCGGACGCTCTAAAGTGCCACAGGGCCGATAGAGGTCGCCGAGACATAACTACGCGAACTTACTCGTCCGTCTATCACCCAGTTTACTGAGTAACAAAAAATTCGAAGAACACAACGTCCCCCTTGATGTATTCGAACTTGTCCAAGCTGGTGTGTGGTATGAAGATGTACTGACGCTTCAGCTGCGTCACCGACTTGTCTAAGGTCTCGTTGGAGCGGGTCTTCTCGTCGGTCGAGTCGTAGTCGTGACGCTTTGACGACGATTTACGACGAACCTGCATGGACTTTACGATGTCCATGGCCTGGAAAATAAGATAAATAAAAATTTCAACAAAATACTAGTTAAATCTGTTCATAATTGACTTTAGAAAACGAAACTTCAAACTGCTTAAATTTTGATCCCTCTTCCTCGATTATTTCACAGCCGCTGTGTGAGAGAGATACTTTGAGCATCGAAATTTTGATACATCGAATTTATGATAGTGAGTAGATTTAAAGTATCTAGTGATGTACCAATTGCACCATAATATACAGAAATTTAGAGCGTCGGCTATGTCGCGCTGGTGCACGGAGCGGGTGCACGCCTATCGAACATATAATATGGGCCTGCACCCGCAGCCGCGTGAGTTAGCGGACGCTCTCATACTATTTTTCAATAGGCGTGCACCCTATCCGTGCACCCGCTCCGTGCGTCCGCGCGACTTAGCGAACGCCCTTCCTTCTTTTAAAGGGATAGGTTCCTAGGAAGAAATCCCTCAAAGGGATAGATTCGCCTTTGTACGTTACTGCATTTCTTTTTGTCATTTATGTTTTTTTGTACACTAAAGAATTTACATACATACATCTGGTCATCCGGTCATGATACCACAGGGCAAGCTAACACGGTAAGTGCACTGGGTGACGACTAACTGTTTGTTTTGCAAAGGTCTAAAGAAGGGGGGTAACTGCAGCTATGTCATTTCTCCCCCTAGTGACCTCTGACGGAGGTAATGTACCTGACTCCGGTTATTCGGCTGGTCCCTGAGCACGATGTTGACGGGTATGTCGCAGGGCCACTCGAGCAGCGCGTCGTACGGCCCGCCGACCAGCCGGATGGTGCACGTTATGTGCCGCCCCTTCCACTTGCCGATGCCGTTCAGGTTCAGTTCTGCCTGGAAACCGGAAACTCTTGCCCTTCACAGAAACTCTTCATAACAATGTAACCAAAGGAAATTTTAAATCTGACTGACATATTTTTATAGACGACATGGTACGGAAAAATTCGTGTCCCTTATCCACGACCTCTCAAGTCCGTGGAAGTGGAACGTCGATGACTTATCTGATGATTCAGTGTCGGAGTTTCGCCGTAGTTTTCTATTTTACCATGTCAACGCCAAGTTCTTTATTGGGTGGAATGCAGTTGAACGGCAGGTTGACGTATAATGGCCAGGGTATAATGGCGTTTAACCTGATAATATAAGTATCCGTTTTTGGAGTTCGACTTATATTAACGGACATATCCGTCTTTGGCGTTCAACCTATAGTGACGGATATATATATCCATATTTGGCATAGAAAATGTCAAAAAAACAGAGTATCATTTGAAGACTTCTAATTTAGTTTACCTTCAGCGTGTACCCGTACTTGCTGGTCCGGAACAGCGGGCTGGTCAGCACCGTGTCACTCTCCTTGGCCTCCTTCATCCTGGCTGTGAAGTTGTCGATGCGCCAGATCAAGTGTCCTGAGTATACGAGGTTGTGTCAGAATCAGTGGTAAGATATTCGGAGCATTTGCTTGACTAGTCAACTTTAGAGTCCCAAATAGACTCAATGCTTTGGAAAACCACGATACTCATATGGTCAATACAGTCCCGTCCAGTTTTATCTGGTGCTTTTTACCTGCGTGGGGTTTTATATCCATCTTTGGCAAGTCTTTTATTTGGACTTCTAAATTTCATTTGAGAGCTGTGTGGTCTCAATTTTTGCTTATTAACGAAGCAAGCCCTTGAGGCTTGAGAAGGCCCTACCCCAAGTATAACGCTTAGACACAACCCTACAGGACTGAGTGCCGAGTGTACTCACCGTCATCGCTCCCAAACTCAGCCCTTTCGAAGCCGACCCTGGCCTGGAAGTCAGCCAGTTCGCTCCTCATCTTGAGGTAGGACTTAGTGAGCGCGCGCAGGTCCCTCGAGACGGCATCGACGCGCGCAACTTGCTCAGAGGCTTCTGCGCGTGCTTCTGTCGTCGCCAACTCTAGGATGGCTAGGCGATCATACTCCTGGAATATGTTTGTGGTTAAAAGCTGCGTTTTATTGACATATCGCCTGCCAGGAAAAACATCAGTGGAGTCGGATATAAGGCAGTTACCAGTACACTGTCGATAAATTATCTGCCGTGAGACCTCAGGTCATCCCCGAAATGGCCCATTGCACATTCTGCTCCCTTCTTTTGGCCTGCAAGCGATGTGCCAAAAAAAGAGTCACTTTATGTCTACGTTTAGGTGAATTTTCCATTAGTAACATTCCACAGTCTGTGTCCTTCACGTAACGCACTTTTCTCGCTTTATTTAGACCCTTATTTCATCGAACGGCTGCTCTCAGCAAATAGAATTATTTAAAATACAATCGGAGAAATTAATATTTTCGGTCAATTATAGCATTTGTAGTCACTGTACGAAATATGAGATACATTTATAGTTCATAGTCGAAGATTTTAAATTGGCTAGGCAAGCGTTCTCTTACGTCTCGAGCTTTAGGTAGCCTATGGGAAGCAAGTATCACGAGTGCCGTGCAGTAAAGAAACATATTAGATAAGATCAAATCTTACGGGTCTCTCATTGGCAGTGCTCTGCAGCTGCACACGCACTGCTGCCAGCTGCCCCAACTGTTCAGAAGACCGTCTCGCCTCCACGAGTTCCTGCTCGAGTGCAGCACGACTCTCGGCGTTGCGCTGGCGTTCCTCTTCCACCGTCTGCTTTATATATTCTATGACGTCCTCTGAAATAGATAGATACTTTATAAGCAACTAGCATTTAGGATAAGCTGCAACTCTTGTCCTAAACCAACCGGTTTTGTGGAGTAACCAGGTAATTTGTTCCAATTTGTCAATATACCGACCGCGTAAAAGTGTCCTATTCCATTTTTACAGTTCCTATTCAGATGATACTCGTGATCTCGGAAGCATACAATGATGTCATGTTAAGATAAGTACACAGTATTTTTTTTTAATAATAAGTCATGTTTCTTTTACCTACACACATTTCTTGTTCCAGTATCTATGGCAGAAAGTTTCCATGCCAAAGCAAAATCAAACTTATTTTACAGCATACCTCTCGTTCCCCAAGTGTATTTATTTGGTGGTTGAAATTAGAAACATTTGTTCAGCAACTAATTCAGAAACGTCTTAAAAAAGTACTTAATGATTAAAATCCTCTATTTAGCCTGTTTATGTCGCCGTTCTTGGGTATGTGTCAGAGCCGCTCTATTTATAAGGACTATCGTACTATACTCACCAAGTTTATTGACAGCACGGATCCTGCTGTCATGCTGCGTGAGCGCAGTCTCGAGCAGCTCCCGTTCCCGCTGTTCGTGGACGAGGCTGCTGACTGTACTCTCGAGCCGCATCGCCGTCGTCAGCTGCTGACTCTGCAGCTCCTGGAGTATATGAGACACCGGGATGGAAGTCAGAATGTGCGGAAGATTAAATACTTAATGGTGAAAAGTTGAAGGTCTTTTTGCGCATCAGAGAAATTGCTTATTACTTTAAGTTTTATATTACCATCGGAAATAGACAGAATGGTGTAATTAGTAATTAGCTATCGTTTTGTCGGTACCATTCCAATTATGTACAGGTATATTCAACCTTGTTTACAGGCAACAGTGATGACAATCCCGAAAAAACTAGGTGCACACAGTGGCAATTAAAGGGGTCTATTTTAAATTGATTGAATTAGAATTACAATTAATATTTCAGAATATGACTTCGTGTTTGATGATGACTTAGACCATACTCTTATTTAAAAAACGCGCAAAGTATTTCCAGTGCATTATTCATTTTAATAAACAAGGTACGTCACTAAAATTCTTCAACTTTTGGTTACACGTCGCTTGAGTTCTAAATTTCCAGCTTGCTTCCCCAATCGGGAATAAGTAATAACCTTTGTATCTTGGCACACTGGAAAAATCTATTCGAGTGCTTTGCTAGATCCGCTAACAGTAAAGTTGTCTCTGTACCTGCAAAGCCAACTGTACATTTGACAGGTCGTGTTTAAACTGGGCCGCCCAGTTGGCAGCACGCTCAGCCTCGTCATCAACAGCAGCTCGGAGAGAGACGAGGGTCGAGAGGAAATGCTGGCTCCGCTCCTCCACTATGATCAGCTTCGACCGAAGAGTTTCGAACTCTGAAGCCTGGATGTCGCGTTGATTTACTTCTTCTGTGAGGACTAGTCTGTAATTGAAATTAAAACACGTAAACGTCAGTCGTTTTTTATAAAATAGGAAGGCAAACGTCACCTGATGGTAAGTGATCACCACCGAGATCACACCAAAGAGATTGTAGATGCGATGCTAACCCAGAGGGCTAAGATTGAATACCTCTTGTGATACTAATTGCACCGGCTCTTTTGCTATCCACGCCGGAATACAGCAGTGCAAGTACTACTGCTTAGCGGCTGGATTAGTGAGCAAGATAGTGGTAGCGATTTGAATGGATCTTGCACAAGGTCCTACCATCCGTGACTTCCTTTGAGCCTACCAACCTTATCTAACTAATCAAGTAGTGTTAGCACTTTGCGCCATGTGGTCTGGCTGAGACGCTAGACATCGAAAGACTACCTGGGCCCTGAGACCTACAATATAGCACTTGCGTTAGGTGATACATGTCAAATAGTTGTCGACTATCACAACTATCTAAAAGGTCATAACAGGGTCTCACAAGAGTTTTTTTCTTTTGTTGCGGAACCCTAAAAATGTAGTCAACTGGTAGACAAACGTTTGATTATGGCTTCACAGTTTTTCAGAACTTACTTAATATTAGCGACTTCCTTCTCAAGATAGGTGACGCAATCATCCAAGGGCGCCGCCCTGGGGGACCACGTGTGGTTTTTGGTGGGTTCCGGCGGCGTGGGGTCTGTCATGCGCGCATGCGTTGGTGAGGAGGCGTTGCGATTCTGAAATAAAACTTAACTTTACCAACGTGTTGCTCGGCGACGTTTTCTCTCTATTGAGTATTTGAGTATGTGCTACATGCATGGGTGATCAGGGACGCCAACGTGGCTAAGTTCAGTTTGCCACTGTTTCTAGAAGTATAATCTTTGGTATTAGTTTGATTTAGTTTTATTCTATCATGGGGTTTGTTCTCATACCTTCTCCATCTTTGGGCAGTCCTTGACGTGAGTGTCCTTATGTTTCCTCTGGATCCAGGCGCCGCAGCGTAGCGGACACTGCTCCAAGATGCTGCCGCATAGTTTCAGGTGGGACTTGGGAAAAAAAATATATTTGGTTCAAACGGTGCTGTTAACTGAATGGGATAATTAGTCAAACTTAGACGAATCCTATGGGTTGATTTTTGACTTTCAAGCTTGACTTTTGCCAGACGCGGTTCAATCAAAAACGCGAGCGTATATTTTTGCCGACAGCGAGTGAATCACCACACTTTCAAAGTTTTTCGATCGTTGTTGTCAATATGCCTAAGATATATTCGGTACATTGTAATACTGTCAAAGCGAGGTTTTAAAGGGGAAACAGACGGGCAAGGAAGTTCGCGTGCCTAGTGTATACATAGTTGATCTTTGGTTTAAAAGGATGACAATTAAAATCATAAGAACACTCCTTTTTATGGAGGGTGAAATGTTAGACCTAACAATGAATTATTTATCTTTCATCCTACCTATTGTACGAGTATTACTAATTTATATATTTTTGATTTATTAATTAACTCTTGAACTTTTTTTTATACAACATAGAAAGACAAACAAGCGAGGCCCTTGATGGTAAGGATCACCACAGCCTATAGACATTCGCACGCAAGGAAATTGCAGATGCGTTGCCAACACAGAGGGCTAAAATGGAAAGCCTCTTGTTGTTGCAGTAACTGTAAATAAATTAAAAAAAAAACGAGATATAAGGACCAGGATTGCGATTTTTTAATCTCACCGGGGGGACTACACCGGCGACTTTAGTCGCCTGGTGAGATTCAAAAATTGCACGTCAGAAACTTGTAAAATCGTCGATGATAATGTTCAACATACCTGTAACTGTCCTAATTCAAACAGATCGTTACAGAAATAACATTCGCTGTCCTTCGATTTCTTATCCTTATCTGTGGCACTCATTTCGACACATTTATTTTATTTAAACAACGCACTTATTTTAACAAAGAATCTATACACATTAAAAACCCACAGCTCGGATAATCCCAAACCGCAGTCCACGAGTAAATAAGCACAGAACTGTTTTGCAATGAACGAAAACTAAAAAACTCACTTATGCTAAAAACACATCACAATTTTATTATTATTATGTTTTCCGGTTAATGGCATTAATAGGAAACCTACGCGAAAGTTTATCAAAATTCAAGTCATTTTGTCACTAGTAAATACAGTTTTATTATCTTCAAAATTTATGAAAAATTCTGTCCAACGTGGCGTTTGGTTCAATTGTCTGCGAATGAATCATTGGTATCAGATAACGTTATCTCCCATTGATACCTGATACGGGGCGTTTGTCAGTGATAGCGTAACGCCTAAACAGAGATCTGAGTAAGCGTTAGTAAATAAAGTTTAGTACTACGAGTTTATACTTAATCTATTAAACTAGGTCATATCAACAACAAGAACAACAACAAATGTTCTTTATTGTACACCACATAAAAATACAAAGAAAACAAATAAACGAATTAGAAAGGTAGACAATAGGCGGTCTTATCGTTTAAGAGCGAATCAAAACCTCAATTAAAATTCTTTTTTTTCTTTTAAACCACGTTTTGTGGGGACAAACTAAAGGCAGTGGCAATTTTTGAATCTCACCAGATGACTACAGCTCACCAAAATGACCGAATCTCTATGAAAAACGGCCAATTTGGTGAGCTTTAGTCACCCGGTGAGATTTAAAAATCGCATTCCAGGACTTTATTACCTAATAATGCTCATTTTATTATGTATGAGTATTCCTTAAAGAGATAAGCTCGCCTTTTTACAGCACTGTCTTTTTAGTCATATTATTTCTGCAATAAAGAATTTTCATACATTATGTCGCGGACAAAAGTTAACGTAGTAATATCTGTAAAGGTCTTTAAACCAGAATTATGTCATAATAGCGATGACCAAGTTGCAAAACTTTTTATTTCATAAAATAGAAAGGCAAACATGTAAATAGGTCATTTAATGATAAGTGATTACTGCCGCCCAACGCCATTCGCAACACCGAGTACATTAAAGAAAGAAAGAAGGAAAGAAAATGTTTAATTCAGCAAAGAATAAGAAACAAAGAATACAGATACAAAATAACACGGTTTATGCTGAAACGGACCCCACTCAGCATAATATTATGCTGCTGCAAGCAGCAGCGCTGATTTTCAGTGGGGCCCTAAAGTTAAAAAACTAAAAAAAAAACGAAAATTAAAACCTAAAAATAAAATTACAGATGCGTTACTGACCTAGAGAGCTAAGATGAAAAAAATAATACCTCTTGTGCCAGTAATTGTCACCGAAACAACAGTGCAAGCATATAACATAAGGCCTACGGACGAAGGGTTCCTATACGGCAACGGATCAGCGATTCTCTTAGAGTCGCTGGTACCTGTTCGGCGGTGATCACTTCCCACCAGCTGACCCGAATGCTCGTTTTAATGAAAAAAATAATACTGTTATTTTAGTGCGCCCGTCGTAATACACTTAGCAAGAGCTGAGACTTTAGAGTCAGAAGTTTTTACTAGGCGTTTACTGATAAAGTGGAGCTTAGACGGAAATGTGACGCAGGGAGGGATGAAGAAACATTTGTTACTTAAACTTTCGCGATTATGTATGTTTATCGGGACTTAAACACGATAATAAACTGACAAAGAGGTAAATAAATAAACAGTTTATTATCGCGTTTAAGTCCTGATAAACGTAATAAGTATTTGTTACTTAATTTAACCCAATTTTCTCACCATTTTATTAGAAAAAAATTAAAAAATAAATATCTCGGGACGATTCACACCAATTGACATAGTCCCAAACTAAGCAAAGCTTGTACTATGGGTACTAGACAATGGATATTCATACTTAAATAGGTAAATACATACTTAAATACATATAACATCCAAGACTCAGGTACAAACATTCGTATTCATCATACAAACATTTGCCCCTCCCGGGAATCGAACCCGAAACTCTAGCTTCATAGTCAGGGTCACTAACCACTAGGCTATCTGGTCGTCAAATATACGTGATACGTGATATTTGCCGAGAACCCCTTTCCGACGTGAGATTGGGTGAGGATGACCAACGTCTCACGTAGTTAAATGGACGCCCCAGACAGTCCTAGGGTGGTAGTCCTAGACTAAGTTGTAGACCGAACTCAAGTTCCAGGTTGTTACTGACCCAGTATGAATCTGGAACAGACAGTTAAACAATGTACTATTATCGTACAACAGTTGAATGATCGGAAGGCGTTACATCTACGAGGTACATATCTGTCGCTTCGGTATTAAACTTAGTTGTAATGCTGAGTTCACACGGGGCAGAACAGTCAGGCAGAATAGTTAGAAAGGCAGTTGGCGTTCAAATATAGATCAGTCAACAGTACGAACGGCGAACAGCATTGCATGCTCACCGCACTGCACTGCCCCCGCGTTCACATGAGTGCAGTTACGGAAAATCGATTGAAAAAGGTAGCGGGGAAGCTAATCACCTCGGAAAATAGACCGATCGGCTGTTAACTGTACTGCTTTGATTGTTGCCTTGATGTTCTATCTCGACGTGCGAATTTATTTTATTTATTTATTTAATATGGAGAACCAACAGCTTTTATACAAAAGTTACAAGTCAACGGTAAATACAATAAGCCAATTACAGGATCTCGCCGATAGCAGCAGGATAACAATTTTACTGAATTGCACAATACACAGTCCGAGGTACAAATGCAACAATATTACACATGTAAGGCTCGTGAACATGGTCGATGAAACATGGCCGAAACGTCGAGGTAAGTTAACAATGTTTTTATCGCGTTAAAGTCCAAATAACGTTATAAATATGTGTGAAAATCGCGAAAGTTAAGAGGAAACACCAAGGCCTAGAGAATTGAAAAATAGGTATTTGTAAAATCTATTGCTGCCTCCATCTATCAAGCCTCCCCCCGCAGAGTGCAATAGAGACAGCTGCAGCTTGGACTGAAAATACCTATTTAAAGTACACAAAATCAACGATCCGTAGACCCCTGATTCCTTCTCCATAACTTATCCGATTCAACTACTTTTTTCATTAAAAATTAAAGAAAGGCTTTGGCAGTGTTCCTATGTTTTTCTTTTTTTATATAATCTAGTAAAATTTGTTTTCTGAATGTATGAACGCAGCCGAAAATCTGGCCAATTTTTTAGGTTTTTGAATGTTCATATCTCTTTTAATAATTAATTTATGAAAAAAAGGAAAAAATAGGGACATGCATAGCAGTGGCCAACGATTTTTTGGAAAAAAAAATTGCTCTACTGGCATTATCCAGAGAGGAAACGGGGGACGACGTTTGTATGGAAAAACAGCCCTTGTGTTTCCTCTTAAACGATTTATCAGCATAAAGAGTTGCCAAGGAAGTCAGCGAAAGCACGTACTAGGTTTTTCTATTCAGTGGTTTAGTAACAGCGAAGCGTAGGCCCTCGAGTTAAGTCAACTTAACTTTTCTGCACAAGTTAAGTGTTACATAAGAAACGGAGAGTGCAAGCCGAAACTCGATGTTATCTGTAATAGAGCGTGCACTTTCACAATAAAACGCCGCATTCGAAACGCGCTAAATATATTTTTTTTATACAACATAGGAAGGTAAACGAGCAAATGGGTCACCTGATGGGCTGATGGTAAGTTATCACCACCGCCCATTTACACCCGCAACACCAAAGTCATAGCAGATAAGTTGCCAACCCAGACGGCTAAGATGGAATACCTCTTGTGCCAGTAATTGCACCGACTTACTCTCCACGACGGAGCACAACAGTGCAAGCACTGCTGCTTAGCGACAGGATTAGCGAGTAAGATGGTGGCAGAAGGTCCTACCATCCGCAAAATATGACTGTCTGTAAGAGTAAGAGTTAAAGTAAGTAAATAAAAAATGCAATAAAACGGGTACGTACCTACCGCATCATGTTGTACTGTACCCCTATGGTTGTTAAATGGTACTCCATCCACAGGGACACATATTTGTTTCGCATACCAAAATGATCTCAAAAAACTAAAAACCTTAAGTGGTTTAAGTATAAATTTCATATTATGTCAAGCCTAACATAAAGGTTAAGGAATGCTACCATGATTTTATTATAATTGGTAAGAAGAAGATATAATAGACGGTTTTTTCTAAAAACAAAAATGACTTTTGTTACAATGTCCCCCACTTGACCCTAATGTCATGTGACCCCTGTCTAAGCATGACCGTGACCCAACCTGTCATCTGTAGCTGAATTAGCACGGAATGCCAAAATGGCAGATTTAAATTTAGTTTTTCTACATTCAAACATAAAAAAGGAAAGAAATTAATTATAGTTCTTCATCTCCATTATTGACTGGTCTTTCAGAGGAGGTCAGTTTAAGCCAAGCGAAAATAGCTTTGGCTGTTTTCTAGTAAATTGTTTTTATAGAATTTTTCCATGTTGTGTTGTTTGTGAGGTATTCAATAACCAGTATTTTCCTTACTGGAAAGCTTGCTTCTAATTTCGATACTTAAGTATCAAGAACAGAGGCGTATTTAAAGATTTGGCGCCCCGGGCCATTTAGCTTTGGCGCCCCGAAGTGACGATAAAGTATTTCATTTTAGGGGCGGCTGCCGCCCCTCGCAGCCTGGCGCCCCGTGCCATGACCCGGATGGCCCTAGGGTAAATACGCCCCTGATCAAGAATCTCCGCGTATTTTGTGGTAGGTAAGGTGTACCTTACCAAGTCAAGTAAGGTAAGGTAAGTTAAGGTGTACCTTGTCATGGAAAGTTATTAGCACGTTATAGTTCATCTCTTTTATACATTCACCTTCAAATATACGAAGCGGGCAAGTGGTCAAAATTATCTTAACACGGCCGACCGTATTTGACAATAGGGCGATTTGGTATACTACACTGTAAGCCTATGTTCGTAAGTTTAAAAAACAAATAAAATAAAATAAAGTATCAGATATTTTTGAGCAGTTACGCACTCTGATATATCTGGATCTTTATTCATCATTATCATCATCTCAGCCACAAGAAGTCCACTGTTGGACATAGGCCTCCTCCATGGATTTCCAAAGTGGCCGGTTGGAAGCAGCAAGCAACCAGCGCCTTCCTGCCACCTGTATGAGGTCATCGGACCATCTTGTGGCTGGTCGTCCTACGCTGCGCTTGCCAATACGCGGCCGCCATTCGAGAACTTTCCGACCCCATCGGCCATCGGTTCTCCGTGCTATGTGCCCTGCCCACTGCCACTTCAACTTGCTAATCCGCTGGGCTATGTCGGTTACTTTCGTTCGTCTGCGGATCTCCTCATTTCTGATTCGATCACGCAGAGAAACTCCAAGCATAGCCCTCTCCATAGCTCGTTGCGTGACTTTGGGATCTTTATTGCATTGTGATAATACATACATTCCCTATATATGATATGGGTACATGGTATGTTTGAATTTAAAGATACTTAGGGTCTGTAGCATCAATCTGATTAGCTCCTGGTATTATATCCAACACATATCTCTGTCTATCTGTCTCTGTCTATCCTATGGACGCAAACAGAGACGGTATCGCAAACATCTGCTAGATATGATATAGGCAACTTATCAGAGAATGGTGAAACAGGGCCTTAATCTTTTTTGCCTGTTGTTTCCTTGAAATGAAGGTATAGAACTTTTATTCTGTTCTTATTGGTCGTAATACGAACTGTCGCGTTCGTTTTATGAATTTAACCATAACTGTGTATTCTATGTTATTCTAAGGAAAAAGAGTTGAGTGTGCTAATGTCCTTGAAGAAATTAACCAGAAACAAAAGAGAGGTAATTAAAGATCTACGTCAATATAAATGTATCGAAATATAAACAATGCACCTTACGCTTTGACCATGATCCTAGATTTGGCAGGTCAGGTTATTACATTGGAGCGACTGCCGTCTGACCTCCGCAACCTCTGCTACAGGTAAACCATGTAGAAAGGTTTCCTCGCGATGTTTTCTCTCACCGTAAGAGCATTGGTACATGGCGATCGCTGGGAATTGAACTCGTTACTAAGTACCTCTCGATCGCGAACTCGATACGTTAGCACAGTGTTTCTTAACCTGTGGTCCGCGGATCCCTGGGGGTCCACGAGCATATGTATGGGGGTCCGCAGTCTTATCTATGGACCATTTAACAATCATAAATAAATGCCACCAATAGTCTTGTAATCGCTACGCACGCATATTTTTTTTGTAATTTGTAGTAAAATAAACGGTCGGAAATTTATTGCTGCTTTCTTTATTAAGGGGGTCCATAAAATTGTGCTTGATTTCCTAAGGGGTCCGTGGACAAAGAAGGTTAAGAAATTTTGCGCTAGCATATAAAAGAATTTAATTTTAAACCTTACATACTAGTGTATTTTTTATAAAATAGGATTGCAAGCGAACATGCGCAAACACCAGCAACACCAAAGAGATTGCAGATGCGTTGCCTGAGAGCTAAAATTACATCCTAATTGTACCTGTACGAAGCCGGGGTTGGTCGCTAGTCTTATACCTGACGACCTGTATGGCACAGTGGCACATGTGTCTGCTTCCTGTGCAAGAGGTCCCGGGTTCAAATCCTGGTATGGGCAAATATTTGTGTGACGAACACGAATGTTTGTACCTGAGTCATGGATGTTATGTGTATTTAAGTATGTATTTATCTATATACAAGTATGTTTATCCGTTGTCTAGTTCCCATAACACAAGGTTTACTTAGCTTGGGACTAGGGCAATTGGTGTAAATTGTCCGAAGATATTTATTTATTTATATAGTATGTGCAGTAGATATTTATGCTTCAACATCACAAACAAACATCCAAAAGTTGTTTCAACATCTATGCAACTACACAAGGACCACTTATTTTTAATCCCTCGAAGTCTTTTTGGACCTTTTCGCTTCATATGTTCGATTTTTAAACAAGTAGCCATCGGCCAATGTATTGTCGCCTTTAACTGTTTTGAATTCGAGACCTGCGCACACGCACGCCGAGTCACCAGTACGTGCTGGACTTGCACAAGAGGCGCACGTAACGTCACCCGCATCGGAGAATACGCGCGTTTGTGTTGCAGTGTTTTTTTTTTCGAAAAGTGGTTTTTGTTCAACGTTATCTGTGACGAAAGAGTTTTTGTAAAAGAGGCTTGTTGGTGTAAGTTTTTGTTTTTTATTTCTTTTCTTTTTTAAAGTTTGCATGTTGTTTTGATGTTGGTTTGTTGTTTTATGGATTTTTAATAATTTATTAGCTTATATTCTAAAAATAAACCCGTGTGTATTTTTAGACATTGACGCAAGCAAAAAGTTATTTTTAAGTTACTTTTATTTATGAAGTTCGCGGTAGTTTTTAAAACTATTTCAAAGTTATTTACAACTAACGCTTGATTTAATTGACTACAACTAGAGCTTAATGTTAAAGTTAACCGTACTAGTGTTCGACACGCGTAGGGTATTGTTTTTACCAGTGATTGACACCAGTTGCTAGTTTTTAACCCACTTAAAAAAGGATGTTCTACGTTTGTCTGTAGTTATTAACTAAATAATAGTAATTAATACAAGTCAATGATAGGATTGTTAACTGACTTAAAAAGATACATTGAAAAAAGGGAATAAGAAAACAACCGTTTACCTGTTTCCCACTAAATATGACTAAAAATCACCATAAAAAACTGCTTTCAAAATAAATTAAACCGCATCGAAATCATTTTTGGAGCTGCTATGCCACTGACAGTCAGACTTACTAAGCTTCAAAGTAATAGAACCCCTCATCTTTGTGTTCATTGGGTTTTCCATTTGCTCGAGTGACCCTTAAATGACCGCCTAACTCTAATTTATTACGCCCTGCAGTTCTGTGAACAAATGTCGTAACACTTATAACAAAAGAAACGGATTCATTATCATAGACGACCAAATAATTCTCATAATTATTCATCTTAGCCCTCTGGGTTGGCAACGCATCTGCAATCTTCTTGGTGTTGCGGGTCTATAGGCGGTGATGATCACTTACCATTAGGTGACCCACTTGCTTGTTTGCCTTCCTATTACATAAAAAAATTCCTTGACCACTTTTGAACCTTATCGCTTTGTATTAAGGTCGAAAAGTGGTCAAGTAATTTCTTGGTCGTCTATACGTTCATTATAGATTTTTAACTGCAATTTTTTTAAACTGGTATTATATCGTACCCTTGTGTGAGTTCGTTAAACCACGCAACTCTCCCCTCTAACCCGAGCGCCGCTTCACCCCCTCCTCCCCTATAAACTGTATTCTTTTACAGTTTCCTGTAATTTTTGGGAAAACGGTACATGTTAGGATGAAATGATCCATGAATAAATTAATCTTCATAAAATTATCTACAATTAAGTCCTAACATTTATTTGGATACAAGTTAAACTTTCTGAGCAATCGTATTATAAAACACTTCAGTCTACTCGTGACCACGGCCATTGAAACATGGCCGAAACGTCGAGGTAAATCAACAATATATTTTTATCGCGCTTAAGTCCCGATAATGTTATAAATATTGTACTATAAAGTTGAGTAAAAATCGCTGATGAACAAATCTTAAAATGTTAAATTCTAAAATTACTACGAGTAGGTACAGTAGGGGAAATATATTCACGTACCACCTTAGAACCCTATCGCAATGACGCGACGTGTTAAACGCCAGGCTATGTCATACAAATGTCATGCGTATGTCACTTCGACTAGGTTCTACGGTGGTACGTGTTTCAATTTCCTTGACTGTACTTACAACCAATGCAACAATGTATAGTCGACCAAGTAATTGCTTGGCCACTTTTGAACCTTCTCCGTTTCTAATTGCGGGTGGTTGGACCTTGTGCAAGGTCCGTCCGGATCGCTACCACCATCTTGCTCGCTAATCCTGCCGCTAAGCAGCAGTGCTTGCACTGTTGTGTTCCGGCGTGGAGAGCAAGACAGCCGGTGAAGTTATTGCCACAAGAGGTATTCCATCTTAGCCCTCTGGGTTGGCAACGCATCTGCACTCTCTTTGTTCTTGCAGGTGTCTATAGGCGATGGTGATCATTTGCCATCAGGTGACCCACTAGCTTGTTTACCTTCTTATTACATAAAAAAAAACGGTCGAAAAATGGTCAAGCAATTTCTTGGTCAATGATACACATATTTATAAAGAGATAAGTTAAACTTGGGCAGGCATGTTAGGGTTACAGTACGATTCATTTTGAGCCCTTGTATCATAATGTCTCACTCAATATTTTGACTAGCGTAAGTAGCTTCAAAACGAAACAAAAAACAGTCGCATCTTTTGATTGTACAATCGACAAAGAAAATCGTCTTTACTTTTCATCTTTATTCCATGTACGTTAAGGTTCAATGGTAGACTACTTTCTTTGCCTACTGTACGCCCGAACTATTAGCAGTAAGGTCAGAGCGCAAAGTGGTCGTAAATTGGCGAATTAGTATTCCAGCTACAGGTGTTGTTGCTGGCCTTACGCTTTAATAGACTGATTACGCTTGTTTATAGATAAACATCAGTTTGTAAAACCGGCTTTTTAATAAGCTTTCGAAGTAACCTTCGTCCCGCATGGAATATTTTTGTGCCCACGTCCGTAAAAGCTACTTTTCTGCACTATTTTGTGAAAATAGATTGTTTCGCTGCTGCGACGTAGTGATGTGTATGATAGGGAAGAGAGCACATAAACAAACAATACAGATACATATCATGGGACAATTAACACCTATTATATATATTTATGTATACAGTAGAAGGTGATATTTTTCATGCAAAAACCCACCCTCCGCTTCCAAACGAAACAACATATATCACACAGACTCAACTATACATACACCATCACCAGAGACCACTTAACTTGAGTCTGTGTGACAGTAGACTTGTTTAATAATTGAATCAAGCAAACGTGCACCCAACATGCAATCTGCAATATTTCCTGGACAAATTAATAAGAATTAGTTGCTTTGCTTCTCATGACGTCACGGCGACTTATAACTCACTTATTGCTATCCCGTGGGAACTTTGCTCTTTTACGGGATGAAAAGTATCCTGTGTGTTAATCCAGGTTATAAACTATATGTGTGCCAAATTTCATCCAAATCCATTGAGTAGTTTTACGTGAAAGAGTAACAAACATACATCTATACTTCCAAACTTTCGCGTTTATAATATTAGTAGGATCTATTGTCAAATACGTTCGACTGTTTTTATAATAATATTTTTGAATCTCTGAAATTTAATGCTGACTGTACTTCCTAACATTTTAGTACAAAATGCACACAAACGCTAACTAAACATAATTGGTTTCTGTTTTATTTTCTAAGCATATTTAACAGATTGTCACGTTCACTTCCGTATTGTCACTAACTCTTAGATACCTACAGTACAACGAAGTGTCAGTTTTAAAGTGGTTTTATATTTATAGTGCCTATTTCATTTGTACCTACCGTTGGGTGTAAATTACGTCTGTCTGTACTGTAAGCTAAAGTTACTGACATCCTTGAACGTTGAAATAATATTTTTAAACTAATTAATCCATTTAAATCACTGACCTATAAGTAAAGGACTTCTAGTTTAAAATATGGCCACATCAAAAGTAAAACAAAAGTA
The DNA here is from genome assembly GCA_963691745.1 of Ditula angustiorana. Taxonomy (NCBI): domain Eukaryota; kingdom Metazoa; phylum Arthropoda; class Insecta; order Lepidoptera; family Tortricidae; genus Ditula; species Ditula angustiorana. The sequence continues at coordinate 758,321 of OY829491.1, forward strand.
CAATAAATCGACAATTGCTCCCGCTGCCAGTCTGTCGGACCGACGGCGCTGCTGTCAATTGTATTATTTTGTAAACAAACCTATTTGCAACGAAACTTCATAAATTATTATTTTATGCAGTTAGACGTAAAGTTGTAAATCCAATGACTATAAATGGTAAACTAATAATTTACATTTGTGACATTGGCGTCAACCTGTATTCTCATGTCGGGCCGTTTTTCTGCTCTCATTTAGTATGACCCTGTACATCCATGTATTATAATATCATTGATTCAAATTGATTAAATTGCACCATAAAAGATTAGGTGCTGAGTTTCTTGCGGCGTTTCTTCTCAGCAGAATCTTCTATTTTCCGAAGCGCCGGTAGATTTAGACATGTAAGGGAGCCTAAGTATAATACGGCCTACTTGCAAAATAAAGGACCGAAATAGGAAGGAAAGAGGTATCAATCAAATCTTACGAAACTTTAGTATGATGTAGATTCAACTCTTCTGATTATAAGGGCACAACTCTCCTAGAAATATACTTTCAGAAATAATAAATTTTTCACGCCACTGCTCGAAAATGTGGCGAAAGATGGTCTGTGATGAGGCCCCAAAACAATGAATAGTTGTAAGTTGAATGAGCAGGCCTTCTATGAATTTAAAGAAGACAACAAAAACATTGTTTTTGTTGTCCTGTTTAAATCCTGTTTAAAGAGCAAATCGACCATTCACATCAGCACTCTGATCACTGATTCGACCAATCAGAACACGACTTGTGCTGCATACGATATAAAATCGACCAATCAGAACACTGGGTCTTTTCTGGTACCCCATATACATTTTCATTAAAAAAATAAGGTTCTTTTTAGTTCCACTTCTTCAGAAATAAATGGCAAAGATATTCAAACAATAAGCGATTCTGGGTGTTTTTAAGCACTTCGAAGCGCTTTGCTAAATAAAAAAATAAAACGCCTTTGAATGACTGGCCAATAAGAACGGAATCGTTAAAAAAAAAGTAAAAATAGGCGGGAGCAAGGCGGGAGAGTGAAAATACAAATATTAATGTTCCCGGCAAGAATATTTCGTTATCCTTTAATAATTGTCCTAACGCTCATATTAATATCACGTTTAATTAAAATTAGAATTATTATAAGAATTGATTTTTATTTCCTCGCAGTAGTCGTGAAAAGCACCATGTTATGTCTCGGCCAAAAGTGCAATAGATGGACTCGTTTCTTCGAGAGCCTCACCTACGGCTCGGCCCTCGAACTCACTCGTCCATCTATTGCTCACTATCCAGTCTCTACAACAATGTACTATAGTAGTTTACTTTCATTTTCATTTTGATAGTTTTTTAACTAGAAATTATTTACAAATGAACTAGCTATCCGCCCCCGGCTTCCCACGGATTCGATAAGGATGTAATGTACAAAAAAACTTCCGTGAAAATATCTATAAATGACAGTGAAAACCGCATCAAAACCGTTGCGTGGTTTAGAAGGATTCAGCGGCCTATGATATAAAGACAGACAGGAACGGTTAGCGACTTTGTTCTAAACTATGTAATAATAATAATAATATTGTCGCTTTTAAAGGGGGCCCATCTAGCGGAGGGCGAGTCACCGTCTGCCAAGATCACTTTCATTTGAGACATTTTTATTTGGCAGACGTCCGGATGTCTCACGCAATAGCCCAGTCATTAGTCCATCGTTTTCCCCCTATAGTCTTGTACGGATTAGGTCCCATCTTTCTACAATAGTCTATACGCCTGGCGGGGGCTGACTCTGCTCGTGTCCCTATGATGCGGGCAGGGACAGCACCCGCCCGGTGTACCCATCACATTTTATTAAATTGTCTAAAGGGCCTCTACGTGTTGGTTTCGGCTCCGCGCACGCCTCCTAAACTACTTTTGCCACTATTGCCCCGTGAATGGGAAAGACATACATAATAATATATATATTTTTCCAGAAAAATATAACCTTGGCCTTTTTAAGGTAAGAGTGAATAGGCATCTTCTGGGTGAGCGTGCTACATCATCGGCTTCATCTTCATTTACCATCAGGTGAGATTGAGGCCAAACGCAAACCCATTTCCGAAAAAAAATACAAGAGCCTCTCGCTAGAAGGTTGGATCAAGGGTCAGATTCAGAAGGCGGTACTCCTGGACACAGCACGAATAGTCAGGAGATTCCTCAGTCTGCAGCCCTAACCACCGGTAGTTTGAGCCCTGCCCCGCTGCCGGCGGCACTCTAGGTTAGGTTTTTATGATTCTATATTTTGTATTGATATTGTGTTATTTATTACGTATTTTTCATAAAAATATTGTAATACATTAACTATAATACCTACTTACAATAGTCTATTTTTTTAATGTAAGAGCAAGAAATAATTATATTAAGAATATAATAATAAAAAAGAAGAGTCGAACAAGATAAATGTTATTGGTAAGTACAGTCGACTACACACAGATGTTTCCTCTTTATCTTAGAAAGGTACAAAAAATCAAACATCTTTTTATAGTCAACTATACAATACACACTTATGTAAATAATTAATTGCGGAAATAGTTAAATAAAAAGGATAGATTAGTTATTATCTGTCATGTAGAAATAAATTATTTTTAAATTAACACCAGGTAGGATTTAATTATAACTAATCAGTTTTAATACATATAATAAGCATTAATTCCCGTCGTCGTTCAATTTATAATCTGTCGCGTTTTATTTCAATTAATGTAATTATAATCTTAGGTAACATAAGTTTCTTCATTCTTTGGATATCGCGGAAATACATGCATGGCGATATTTACTAGGCAATGCAAAAGGTTTCACTTTGAATGAAAAACCGGTCAAAACCGGTTTTTTCTTAGAGAAAAAAACCGGGATTGCATTCCCTAAATTTACTAATCAAAGAATTCTATTTATAGACTAGCCACGCAGTACGGTACAGAAATATTGTCACACCGAGTTACGGTACATGACCGCAGCTCACGGCATTTGCAGTTTTAAAAGACAGCGGCTGTCCTTTTTTTTAAATTATTTATTAGGAAGGCAAACAAGCAAGTGGGTCGCCTGATGGCAAGTGATCACTACCGCCTATAGACACCCGCAACGCCAAGGCGATTGCAAATGCATTGCCAACCCAGAGGGTTTAGATGAAATACCGCCAGTAATTGCACCAGCTGTCTTGCTCCCCACGCCAGAACACTGTGGCAGGATTAGCGAGCAAGATGGTGGTAGCGATCTGAACGGACCTTGGACAAGGTGCTATCACAGTTTTAACCCGAAAATGCTGTGTTGTTGAAGAATTTTCACATATTTGGAGTGTGATACATAAAAGCGTCTGCTTTTTACGTTTGCGCACATGAGTTGCGGCCATGTACCGCATTGTAATACTAAAATACCAACTTTTAAAAGGTTATTTTCGCTAAAAAAATACCGGTTCTAGCCGGTTATTCCTTAGACAAAATAACCGGGATTGCATTTCTTAGTGGCAACCATTAATATACAAAGAAAAACTAAGAAAAAGCACAGAATTTTACATAAATACCGTAAATCTTCAATAACTTGCGTTTTATTACGAGTATTAACCCCCCCCCCCCCCTCTAACCTTTCCTACTTTTCACTTGCAAGTAAAAGTTACATTATTGTGGTTTGTGGTCATCATTAAATTTGTATTAAATTCAAATGCCGTCGGTGTCATCAGTGATGGCATAATGCCGCTGTCGAATGACTATTTCCTATTATTTAACACTATAAGGCCGGCAACGGATCAGCGATTCACTTCGGGCGCTGGCTCCCATGGGCGACGGTGATCATTTACCATCAGATGACCCGCATGCTTGTTTGTTTCCTTTTCCATAAAACACTAATTACATAACACATTACACTCAAATACTAAAGGCCGTGTTAATCCAGTTTAATAATTATGTAAACAAAGCAATGTTGTTATAATACAATAGTACATTGTGTATTAAGGGCGGTAAATAAGGAATTGTAGACGAGAGTCTATTAAAAGCCTGAAACGGTGACGGAAAATTGTAAGCTTTAGGGTTAATGATTCGATACTTGTGATTCCCTTACCGCCTAAATCACACATTTTCTGGTGATTTGCAAGGAAACTAACCAAATAATAAGACAAAAAATTTAATAGGCAAATAAAGTTAATGCCTGACTCAAATAGAAGGTACTAGAGTACGAAAGCAGTTAGTAGGGACGAAAACTTAATTAAAATTCATTTTATATGTATTAAAAAACGGATCACTCACGTATTTTTGCGTCGGGAAATGCCCGACATGTTTCGGACCAGTCCGTGGTCCTTAATCATGAGCCCCCGCGGCGGTGGCGCGACGACGACTGCGTACCGAAGCCCTGACAGCTCGGCTACTCGGCACAGGCGGCTCGGGCGGCGGCGAATAACTACCCTCGTTTGCTTCATTATTCATTCATTAGTTATTTTATATACATAAAAACTTCCTGTACAAAATTCTACATAACATTGAAAACCGTATCATAATTCAATGCCGTGTAGCGACTTTTTACCGGACTACGGCAAAGCCAAAAGGAAGGGTTATGTTTTAGCAGTAAATGTATGTATGTTTTATTTATATGTACTATGTAAGGATAAAGAAGATAAATATTTTCAAATAATAATTTTACATCACTAACAGATAAAACGCGGAAAATAAGTCCTAAGTAAGTAATACAGAGTTATATATATTTGTGGTCATACTAATAAATGGTCAAAAGGTTTTTGAGCAAATATACAAATTAAAATTTCAATTAATTATATATTATATCTTAATTGAATTCTAATTGGGTTGGTCTGTCTATGGTAAGGTTATTGACCCGTTTAATAATGAACTATTGTTAAATGGACACGTACTTCTATAATTAATGAAATGAAATACCTTTATCGTAGCAAGTGACCGTAGTATGACCGCCTAACTTTAATTTATATCTATCTGCATCCCTTTTTTATGACATAGGTTATCTTGTATATTATTAATTAAAGATAACATAAGGAATTTCGTTACAAAAGCCCTGGCTCTGAGTTTAAAATATAAAATTTAAACGATGACCTTCATGTGACTTTCATAAGTTTTCATATGAAAGACATCAACGCGTTACATTCAAAACATAAATAAAATTCGAATGCAAAACTCAAGGCGAATTCAAAACGTACTCTCCCGCCTATTAAAGTTGAAGTATCATTCATACGATACAGTCAGCAACAGAAAAATACCTAGTTGAATACTTTAAGAGCTTGAAAAATTATACTCAATCTCTTATTCTCTTGACAATAGAGGCGTGTGTAGATATTTTGACCTCTTCCTCTGTGAGATATATTTGCTGCCGACTGTACATATCATGCGAATGACGTTTTATTATAACCATACCTACATATTTTTTCTACGAAGTTGTTAAAAAAAGGCCAAGTGCGAATCGGACTCGAACACAAAGGGTTACATACATACAAAAACGATGAAAAAAAAAAACATTTATTGTATTGGGACCTCCTTAAAACGTTTATTTTTATTTGTATTTTGTTTGTGTTATTTGTTGTTACAGCGGCCACAGTAATACAAATTACACACTCTGTCAAAACAAGTATCTGTCTAATATTACTATATTACGCTTCAATAGATACAGCCTTGTACCCTATAAAGCTAGAGGTTCCGAGTTCGATTCCCGGGAGGGGCAAATGTTCGTATGATGAACATCAATGTTGTACCCGAGTCTTGGATGTATCTAAGTAAGTATTTATCTATATAAGATAAGTATGTATATCCGTTGTCTGGTAGGTACCCACAGTACAAGCTTAGGGGGACTAGGTCAATTGGTGTGAATTGTCCCAAGATATTTATTTATTTTTATTTTATTTGTGATAGACGGACGGACATAGGAATAGCGGGGGCGTAGTAACTGGGTTCCAGTGGCACCCTTTGGGTACGGAACCTACAAACAAGTGAAGTCATTTTAAGCACCAAAATCTCAGAATGTTTGTACAGTCGACCAAGAAATTGCTTGACCACTTTTCGATCGTATTACTGAGGGTTAAAGTACAAAAGTGGTCAAGCAATTACTTGGTCGACTATAAACTTAATTAAAACAACTGACGACCGAAACATTGCGCTAACCAGATATAAAGTCTGACCTTGGAGAAGCATTAAATTTACAATCCACCTTATAATTCGTTTGCCATGCCATCTTATGACCGTGACCCAGTGCCACGAGAACAGAACGCATCCAAATATTTAAAAAAAAAAACTTGTAAAGCCTACTTACTACTTTGCGCGTGGTAGGACCTTCCACCACCATCTTGCTCGCTAATCCTGCCGCTAAGCAGCAGTGCTTGTACTGTTGTGTTCCAGCGTGGAGAGCAAGACAGCCGGTGTAATTACTGGCACAAGAGGTATTCCATCTTAGCCCTCTGGGTTGGCAACGCATCTGCAATCTTCTTGGTGTTAATTTAATTTATTTTATAATAATTTATTAGAATAAAAACGCCTATAGGCGGGTGTCTATAGGCGGTAGGGATCACTTACCAGCAAGTGACCAACTTGCTTGTTTGCCTTCCTATTTCATAAAAAATACTTAGCTGTGATAGGTTTCCTTTTAACTTCATCATAGAGGTATAACAACTACCGTGAATATTTTCACGTATCCAAAAACAACCAATTGACTGGCAGGGGGGGGGACTCAATTCCGCTGGCCTCAGTGCAGTGGTGCGCCGAAATACTTACTTACAATAAACACGCAGTACGGAACAGAAACATTGACACACCGAGTTACGGTACATGTGCGCAAGCGTAAGAAGCAGTCGCTTTTAATATGTATCACACTTAACCAAATACGAAAAGTCTTCAACAACAACATTTCCAGGTTCTAAAGACAGCTGCTTTCCTATGGAACCTGCAAATGCCGAAAGTTGCAGCCATGTTAGGGGGGTTCCACTCCGCACTGTAGGTACGCTCGACCGCCTTGCCTATGGCATAGGCAAATCGCAGTAGGCTGTCGGCTCGCCCCCGCCGTATCAGTGTAATTGAAAACGAATGCCGTGCAACCCTAGCGTGTCGCCGCGGGGGGAATGCGGGCGCGGGCGGCGCCTTCCTTTTGACTCGCGCCGCCTGGCGCATGGTGTATTAAGTAATACGAACTTTTTTAGCGTGTGAATAAAGTTGGGATTCGTTTAATCACGGTCGTAAAAGAGAAATTTCTGTACGTTAGTATTATTTATTCTGTGGCCGTGTACCGTAACTCAGTGTGACAATGTTTCTGTTGTCGTGTCCAGTGCATACAGTAGGGGAAATATATTCACGTACCACCTTAGAACCCTATCGCAATGACGCGACACGTTAATCGCCAGGCTGTGTCATACAAATGTCATGCGTATGTCTCCTCGACTAGGTTCTACGGTGGTACATGTTTCAACTTCCTTGACTGCACATACAAGTCTTGGCCGGTATTCCTGTAGCTGCGCGAAGTAATTTAAACCACGGCTGGTAATTTCTAGTCATAACAAAGTATAATTTTAGGAAACCAGCCGCCAAGTGCGAGTGTTGATACATTCAATTTGCACAATTGCCACCGTATTACGTGCTTTTCTAGGTAATGCATGCGCTTGCATGCCTTGTTGTGATGCCTTTGTTTGCATTTATCCAGGGGCGTAGCGACGTAAAATAGCGTCCAGGGCTCGCATCCAAACTGCGCCCTTCTCCCTTTGTCAATATTTTTTTTTATTATTTTACTAATTATGTAATGTAATGTATCTAAAACAAACAAAATATCACAAATATCTCCCCGTCTGGAATAAATGTTTCTACAATAAGGATTAAATTATTCTCAAAATACTTTTATTTGGCCATGTATACGAATTTGGATTGTATTTTTTTTAATAGGTAGTTAGTAAATTTCGTTTTTTGCGCCCCCCCTTATTTGGCGCCCAGGGCACATGCCCTGCCTGCCCCACCTTAGTTACGCCCCTGCATTTATCTAATACTAGCGGACGCCCGCGACTTCGTTGACGTGAATTTAGTAGCATTTATCCTTCAGGGATAGTGTAGCTTTATATTGGTGAAAGAATTTTTGGAATCGCGGTTCATTAGTTCCGGAGTAATCTCCGCGTTCCCTTTGACTCGCACCGCCTGGCGCATTATGTATGAAGCAATACGAACTTTTTGAGCGTGTCAATACAGTTGGAATTCGTTTAATCGCAGTCGTAAAAGAGAAGTTTCTGTACGTTTGTACTATTATTTATTCTGTAGTTCTAGTTAGCCTAAGGCTGTCAAAACTCTAAATAAGGCCTTGATCGTGTCTTATCTTTCCGGACTGTTACTACCACTGGCTTGCTAATCCAATCTCTAAGTAGTAGTGTTTGCAGTACTGTGTTCCGGCGTGGAGAGCAAGACAGCCGGTGCAATTACTGGCACAAGAGGTATTCCATCTCAGCCCTCTGTTGGTGTTTTGGGTGTCTATAGGTGACGCACTTGGTTGTTTACCTTCCTATTCTATGAAAAAAAGTTTAACGAACGAAACTGCTCATTAGGTGCCTTAGTAGAGTTCAAAAGCTTGAACAAAAAACTTTTTTTTTAAGTTCTAAGTGTTATGAGGAAAATCTACGGTATGATGATGAAGCAAGAAATACTATTGGTGATTACAGTGTCTCTCATCTTCCGTCTCGTTGGGCAACGCGACCTCGGCGCCGGCGCAGATTATCTAACGATAATAATTGTACATACGGATTGCATATAGAATTTACATTTCTTACATTTTAAGGTCGTTTTATGTTGTTAATTGTATTTATTACCATTTTTTTGTATTTTTATGTGGTGTACAATAATTACAAAAAATAATATTGTTGTTGTGGATGCGAATGTAAATAAACGGCAACATTCTTAAATCTATTATTACTATTATAAGCTCACGCCTGTTTCCCTTTGGGGTAGGCAGCGACCACGGAACGCCATTTGCTCCGGTCCTTAAATCTATTGTTTCTCAAATTTATTGTAACACTAAATTTTACCCGCAGCTTCGCACGCAATGGTTTTATTAAAGCATGTGGATTAATGTCCGAAGCCGGGGCGGGTTGCTAGTTTAAAATATTAATGTATTAGTAGGATAGGTTTAGTAGGTTTACTGGGTATCTACAGCGTAGAATAACATAAACATATTAAAAAAACATTACAAGTATCGCAACTGCGTAAACGAAACGACATAACGTATAAATTGCCTCTTGTTTTGCTAAACAAACTATAACTGCATTGAACACTAACCTGTATACCGATGGAGTAAGGTGCTAGAGAGCATGCGTATTGTGAACCATTTGTGTAAATATTATACCGGTTTGATCGTTTTTGGCTTTTGTGTAAAGGCCGATTGTTAAATTGGTTTGTTTAAATTATTTGCCACCTTTTGTGTTAGCTCTTTCAAGCTTTCAGTTGTAATGTTAGGAGTTGGTTTAGTTTATAATTTAGTCAATAATAATTTGATTATAATTAATTCTTATAATTCTCTTTTCTATCTTTAACATAATAATATAATTTGTGTACCCTTGTCTTCGTACTTTAAACTAATGTATGTAAGTATATAAAACTCTTTATTGCGAGGGGGGGACCTAAAACCCGGTTTTATAAGGTAAGTAGCTTACGCCATTCTTATAAAGTAATTATTATTTAAGTGTAAATACAACGTGTCCCTAGCCTACAACAAAAGAATAAACACTCGTGTAACATTTCTACTCAGAAATGATATGACGCAGTTTAAAAAAAAAGGCAAGAAAACAACATTTCCTAACAAATCTAGGTATTTTTTTATATTTATATCTATTGCAACCATGGTTTACATAAGGTATTGCAGGTAAGAGTGAGCACATGGTACCCTGTACCCTGTACCCAGTAGGGTACTGGAATGTCTTATAGCTAACTTAAACTTGCGTAAATTTTTATTTACTTTATTATTTCTAATGTTAGTATTTAATATTTATTTGTTGATATACTTTGATTTTTATGTTACAATAGTTAGAGAGTCAGATCCATAGATAGTGGTTTTAAATTAATGCAATACTCTAAATTATTACAGCATCAGGAAGCTAAAGTCGTATATTTTGTATCTTATATTATCAGGTATGCTGGCTAGTAGGTATACATTTTTGTCAATATAGGCTAGAGACACGTTGCATAACAGTTAAACTATTAATAAGAGACCTTGAAATAATATAAAAATAACGGCTTATATGGCGTATATTGAATGAATGAATTGATGTAATTCCTGATGTTTCGAGCCTTTTTCCTTTTTTTAGTTTAATTTTTTCTCGATTTATCCGTGATGTATGAACTCTTTGAACCTTCGATTATTTTGTATTGTCATTTAACTGACAATTGTCACAAAAATATCTGCGTGTCAATCAGAAACATATTGTATTTCGTAAACAAAAAATATTTTAAAATCGATGCTCTAAGCTCTTGGACTTGCAGTTCCGTTATGATATCCTCCAAGTGCATCAGCGTCGAATTCGACGTCGAGGCATCGCTCAGTCTCGCTCACTCGAGCTAGTGCTGGAGCAAGACAGGGTGCTGCCCCAGCGTCGAACTCGTCGCTCTTGTGCTTACAGAATTGCCCCCCAGTGGCCCTAACATGACTGGCCAAGGTTATTTTATCTCTATCTGCGTCCCTTTCTTATGACACTAGTTAGACAGAGACACAGGGAGGGGTTAAACTAAACCTGGGCCGTCATGTCACTGTCCCCTGTTGCCTGTCGCGTTTATGAAATTGGGCCCCAGTATCAATCCGCGACGGTAATCACTTGCCATCCAGGTAACCCGCATGCCAGTTTTTCTTCTGTTTTCGAAAAAAAAAACTTAAGTACTGCTTATTATTTCAAAAAAGTGATCCCCTGGCGGGCTCTAGGCCCCTAAGGCATTCAAGCCTCTCACTGTACGAAACGCAGCAGAAATTTACTACTTTGCGCCGGTACTTTGTGAGAGTGATACTATCCCGGTCGAGCAGGCCCATTGGTACTGCAACCAGCAACTGGCTACAACTCATAAACGCGACAACCGACAGGTGACAGTGACAATTCAGAATACATTGCTTGCCCACTATGATGTTAAGTTAAATGTTACTTGTCGACACAGTAATGTACGGCGGCTTGTCACTGTCACCTATCGCCCTTCGCGTTTATGAAATTGGTCCCTGGAATGAAAGCAACAAAAAAAAGAAGGTTGTAAATAGATTGGTAATGTGATACGATTAAGGGGGTTACATTACACCTCATTGAGTTTCTTGCCGGTATTTTCTCATCAGAGGTTTTTCCAAACCAGTGGTAAATATGACATTCATACTTCCTGTAGGCCTAATATGAAAAACATTTTTTGGTCTCTACTTTTTTGAATTTAACATCCGTCATATTTACTTTGTTAACATAAAAATGAAGCCTATGTCACTCAGACTGAAATACCGAATCAATTGACACCTCATTCATCAAAATCGGCTCAGTCGTTTAGACACTACAGTGGAACACACGCAAATACAAACATACATAGACTGCTAAAAACATAACCCTTCCTTTTGGCTTTGCCGTAGTCGGATAATAAAGATATTTTGACTTTCCATGACTTGATACTGGATTATTTTTATGCGAATATGGCTGAATTGATCGCTTAATTACGACGTGCGCGCAGCTCCCATGGCGCTATCGCAACCTGCGCTTGCGCAACCTGTTACGCGTGCCGCAGGTCAGAGCCAGCCTACATTCGATGCTAATCGGAGATATTTTTATACAACAACGGTGGCGAACAAACATACGGCGAGCCTAGTGGTAAACAATTAAACGCAGCCCTTTAGGCGTTAGTTATACTAGATGTGTCACTCGAACGTTGCCGATCCTGCAACACGAGATATTGTTTAGGCAGCAAAAAATGCTGTTTTTATTGCCAATATAACAAGTCAAGAGATCTAAGGGCCTTAATTTACACCGAAACACAATATTCCAATAGAAATTATGGTTGTGGTTTTCGGTAAGGCGGAGGCTCTCCCCCATACTTTTCGAATTCAAGCAACACATGACTCTAGTAAAAATTAGCACTTTAACGCTAATTATTTCGCAAACGGATCCCAGAATCGAAAAATAGGTAATATATATTGTTGAACTAAAATAATGGCTTATTATATTCTACGTAGGTGGTAATTGGTAATCATACCAACGTCAGTACTTATTAAGTACATCGTGATGATTCTTGGAGGACGAGCGTCAGTGAGTGACTGGAAAAAACTGTTTGTTGAAGCCTGTACACTCACGACCATGAGGTACCAACTCATATACATTATAATTAGTACTATACCCTTTTTTTGGTTGAGAAATGATGTAATCAAACTTGATAAATCTTTTTTTCTAAGGTGCTAGAGTAGAATAAATAAATCTCTATCGCCATTCTTATGCCTTAGCATTGCCTTGCCTCAGAATGAAGCATAGTCTACATTGAATAGCCTAAAATAAATAGCCTTTTTCTAATACATTGTAGGTACTAAAATAAGACGATTTATTTGTCGACTTGTGTGTTTTTTTTTATAAATAGGAAGGCAAACAAGCAAGTGGGTCCTGATGTTAAGTGATCATCACCGCCTATAGACACTCGCAACACCAAGGAGATTGCAGATGCGTTGTCCAACTAGAGGGCTAAGATGGAATACCTCTTGTGCCAGTAATTACACCGGCTGTAATTTCTCCACACTTGAACACAACAGTGCTGCTTAGAGGCAGGATTAACGAGCGAGATGGTGGTAGCTATCCGGACGGACCTTGCACAAGGTGCTCTACCATCCTCAAAGATTGATTTCATTGTTAGCAGCTCTTATTTATTTTAAAATTGCAATTGAAGAAAAGACCGTGATTAAGTAAGTATTTATATTATTTATCATCCAAAAATACAAAGTATACGTAAAATATCATACTTAGATGACATCATACACAATACTTAACAGTATGCTTAGAGAAATCCTAATGATTTAAAACCGTCAAGTGCAAGTCAAACTCGCACACTAAGGGTTCCGAACAAATAACGCGGAACAAAACACATTTTACTCTAGTTTTTCCTTTTTTAATATTTGATACCCCAGCTGACAAAAAAACCTTAAAATTTTAATATTTTCATTTGCATTGTGTATAAGATTTTGTAAGCTATATTTAAAACCATTGCTTTTAAATCGATAGCATTAAATACCTATTGAAACATGCCGCTGTGATAGACTGAAGGAAGAAGTGGCACCATAAGGAACCCTAAAGCGGATCATTAACCTTGCAAAATAAAAACCTGAACAAAAGAACATTGAAACTACATTTTGTTATTAAAATAACACTTCCGTCGTCAGCTGTACACGTTGAGAACTGCATAATATTAAGTTAAATTACAAACCATTAAGACAATGCCGCTTCCTGCGCGGGCGCCGCTCAAAACACCTTTGTTGACGAGTGTACGCCTCCATTGTAATCGCTTGTTCACGCGACAGTACAACACAATATTAGTAAACGTTTCTTTTATACTCTTGTTTCGACGATGTAATCCATAATTATGATTTTCCATAGTTATTTTCGGCTGATTAAAGCAATTTTTATGCTTTAGGAATGCTTTAGGAATTTGGTTACTGTGTCGATTTTAAAATGTATTCTATTTTGAAGAGTCGTATTCACTTAAGAGATTTTATAATAAATTAAAATTGTACCTCTAATAAACTGTTAAAATTGTTTCAAAAGTCAAAATTTGTAGCGTTATTAAAATAATATCAGTTACGAAGCAGTTTGGAACGAAATCAAAAACCTGGTACTATTACTAAAATAATGAATATCATTTTCGTAACGGTTTCGTAACAATTAACATCAGTTGAGCAATGAAATCGTTACTAAACTGATATAATTCGTTACAAACCCGTTACGAAACTGATATTAATTAATTTAGCAACGGTACAATGTTTTTGATATTGACACTTATTCAGTTTACAACAAGATTTTATACTTGTTTATTTTTATAAAGCTGGAAAAATATAAGTATATTGTGTATACAAATTGTATATTGAAATGGATAATTCTTCGCATTTAATTAAACGTTAAGCAGGCTTTGAACGAAACATAAATATTAAAAATCAACATCTACCAAGAACCTAATTAGGTAATACGAACTGATTAAAATTTCAAATTTTCGTCTCAGCAGAATTATTTAATTACCTCAGTGCAGCCACGAGATCTAGTACAAAACGTCAAGGGAATTTAAACCTTAGCACTAAGTAGTAAAAAATCAGTTATTAATGCAATTGTTGTAAGTCTAAGTATTATTTAAAATGTCCTTGAATTACCTAGAAGCGACTTATCATTGTAATTATCTTTTATTGTGAACTGACGCAAACGTAATCAGAGATCATCCGATTCTTAATCATGATGATCGTTTAGTTTAATATAATAAACATGTAAAGACTTTAATAAACACGCAACGAGCTATGGAGAGAGCTATGCTTGGAGTTTCTTTGCGTGATCGAATCAGAAATGAGGAGATCCGCAGACGAACGAAAGTAACCGACATAGCCCAGTGGATTAGCAAGTTGAAGTGGCAGTGGGCAGGGCACATAGCACGGATAACTGATGGCCGATGGGGTCGGAAAGTTCTCGAATGGCGGCCGCGTATTGGCAAGCGCAGCGTAGGACGACCAGCCACAAGGTGGTCCGATGACCTCATACAGGTGGCAGGAAGGCGCTGGTTGCATGCTGCTTCCAACCGGCCACTTTGGAAATCCATGGAGGAGGCCTATGTCCAACAGTGGACATCTTGTGGCTGAGATGATGATGATGAAGAAAGACTTTATTCAGACAAATAAATACAAATTAAACCACTAAACTATGAAATAAAATCCAAGTCAAAAAATTTAGGACAGGAGATGACATGATCTGGTGAATATTATGAATAGAATAGTCATTCATTTCCTCGAATGTGGTACGTGGTAAGAAGATGGTACAACAAATTCAGTTCAGCATATCCTGCCAGATTTGGCGAAGAAATATTCAAAGATGAACAAAAGATAACGTATTACAAATGTAAATACAAATTTAAATTATCAAATTAGTTGCTACGTATACAAACAAAAATGAATGAAATTTCTAAGGATTAAATTAAGCTATTAGGTTATCACACTTAAAATTCTCATTGTAATAATCAAAAACATAAAAAAAGGTTACTATCACAGTCATTGAAAATATTCACTCACTGAGTAGAAACATTTGTCCAGAAACCAAGCGGCCAAGTGGTTAATTTACTTATAAATTATTAAGATGGGCACTCTTTAATATGGTTAGAAATCTGAATAGCAATTCAGAAAGTATTTTTTCTATAAATATTGAGCGTGAGCGAAATAAAGTTTATTCAAATGTTTAGTTGCCCTGGGGAAATCTCGGACATGCGTATCAAGATATTCTGGGTGATCTCTATCAAACAAAGACATTTGCTTGATATACATGCAAGGCCTCTGCCTAATATTCTGGTAGCTTTGAATAAGGGTCTGCATGGTTGCAAGATGTGTTTATTGCAGACATTTGTATATGGCCAGATCAGGAGGAGGAGGATTATTTACCTACTCAGTTGATTTACCTGGATGATGTGGCCGTTTTGGTACACATCCCGGCAGATGGCCATTATCCATTAATTAACTAACGACGTGCTACATAACACATGCTTAACCTTTGATTGAATACAATCCAATCCGGTCGGACGGGTTAGTCTTGTGCTGCGAGCTGCGCCGCGTCACTTACAGCGTGCAGATTTCGTCATTATGGTGACCTAGTTACGTAAAAAAAAGTAAGCTATGCATTTTTTACGCCGAAAAAATTAATAAAGTAAATTAATATTTTAATAAAACGCATATATCTAAAAAGTTACATGCATTTTTTATATTA
Source organism: Ditula angustiorana (assembly GCA_963691745.1). Classification (NCBI taxonomy): domain Eukaryota; kingdom Metazoa; phylum Arthropoda; class Insecta; order Lepidoptera; family Tortricidae; genus Ditula; species Ditula angustiorana. The sequence goes on from OY829491.1 coordinate 774,237, forward strand.
TATAGGATTCAAATTAAATTAAAATTAAAATATTGACGCTTTTCATTTTCGAATCTGTTTTTTTAACCACTCAATAAGATAGTTTTATTTACATAATGAACAAAATATTTACAGTTAAAATTAACATGAAATTAAAATTACTTTACTCGTATTTCAAGTAGCTCAGTCTCATTTGTAGGGGTATCTCATGCATAATTTAAATTTAAGGTACTAAGATCATTTAAATTTAATGTAGGCTGTAAGGTAAGGTAGATTATTTAAATTTAATTAATTTAATTCATACGTATGGATGCAACTCAAAATGGCGTAATTTATTATGTAAACAGCAGTGCTTGCACAGTTGTGTTCCGGCGTGGAGACCAAGACAGCCGGTGCAATTACTGGTACAAGAGGTATTCCATCGAAGTCCTCTGGGTTGGCAATGCATTTACTGTCTCCTTAGTGTTGCGGGTGTCTATGGGCGGTGATGACACTTTCCATTAGATCACTCGCTCGTTTTCCTTTTTATTTAAAAAAAATGCTATTTCATAGATGTAGGTACTTAGAATAAAGGCTGTTTTTCATGAGTAATATACATCGTATGCTTAGTATAAAAGTGACCCATTTCTGAATAATACACGTCCCAAATTATCACCTTAATTAAAAGACATAGGGTTTAATTTTGGGAAATATCATATTCAGAATTGAGTCGGTTTAATTCTAAGGGTGCGACATGTATAATGCGCCCTATGACCCTTTGTTAAATAACCTACTATCCTACTTTAATGGTTTTACGGACAGCTAGTTGCATTGTTACGTGGAGCGGATAGTTTGTATGAATGATCGTCCATAATCGTCGCTCGCATTAACGGGTTTCATAATGTCGTATCATCGATTCGTTTTGTCGGTACGGGTCCAGTTTAACATACGTTACGTAACGCACTTGAAATGTTTAAACGTTGTTTTTTTTGTGAAGTAGCGACAAATGTACGTGTTCGGATTTTTCCCATTACTTGTGTTATGAGGCCTTGCTTCTTGCTAAATTTCCTAGCTTTAGGTCAACGGGAAGTATCCCATAGGTTTTTGATTCCTTTGCGAATGTATGAACGTACGCGTATCGCGCATAAACGGCCGTAGGTATCTTTTGATTGCTTGGAAGGTTGATTTTTCACAGCTCTAAGGGATCACATACTTAAGTATTCTTATATTTATAAAGTATAAAAGAAAGTCGCCATCCGTTCCTGTCTGGCTTAAGATCTTCGGCCGCCTACTCCTTCTAAACAAAGCAGCAGATTTTGATACAGTTTTCACTTTTACTTAGAGATTTTTACGGAAAGTTTTTAAGTTATTAGATCATTATTAAACTCGTACGATCTCAGGGCGTGTCGCTAGTTTTGATAATAATTTCAACTCAATAGCTCAATGCATGCTTGAGAATAAGTTAACGACAGACAGACGGACAAAAAAGTGATCTTATAAGGGTTCCGTTTTTCTTTTGAGGTAAGACGGAACCCAAAAAAAAACTTCATACACTTAATTTATCTGGTGGCATTTAACGTTCGCGACTTCCGGGATTAAAGGTAGTTAACGTTTTCCTTGAAGAGAGATACAAGAAAGATGGCGACGTACTATTATTATCTTGATCGCTATAAACCATAGCTACCAATTCACTTTGTATTCGTAAGAGATCGTCTATTAATTACGTGAGGTTCGAAAGAGGGAGGCGGTTCAGCAAAATCACAAAATGTCACATGGGGGAGGGGGATGTAGTGAGATATCACGTGTATTTATTTGTTTGTTAACTGCGCGATTTTTAAACCGAAAAGTGGTTTGTCAGTGAAAGATTTTAAATACTCTGTACTACAAGAAATACACGCGGTTTTGGGTATTAGTGTTAAACTAGTGCCAGTTCGTTCAATATGCTTAAAGCTTGCTGTGCTATTTATTGTTATCTCTTTTTTACACTTTATTATGAAGTACTTACTATTGTGATGATTGTATATATTGCTCTGTAATCTTGTTCTGAAAAGAGAAGGGAAAAAAACATAAGCAGCTGAGTTTCTTGCGGCGTTTTCTCTCAGCAGGTTCTTCCATTTTCTGAAGCGCTAGTAGATTCAGACATGTAAAAGAGCCTACATATAAGGCGCTACTTGCAAAAATATTTTTTCATTTTCATTTTAACCTCGCCATTTATTACCAGGGAAGGGGCGAATAGGGGGGCCGTCTTCGGTAGTTTGACACACTAATGTCACATTTTACTGCCCTTTGGACGCATGTGTGCGTTTTCGGCACCTGAAGTAAAAACGCGTTACAGGTAATATGGAAACTAACATAAGTTTCTTGTCTAAGCTTTCCGAGTACGAAATTGCGTTTAGCAGATTTATGCGTAAATCCTTGACACTCTAAAACCTGTTTGGACCTAAGCTTCTAGCTCCGACGACCTATTCCGAGATTTAACCGATTCAACCATGTCTTTCTATTTTTGTCTTACCTAGTAGATCGGAGTAGGACAGGTCGATTTTAGATCAGAAATTCCGACAACGACTTCATCAGAATAGTGGCGGCTCGCCTTGATTCACTTAAATAATTCAAGTTTGCTGTTGCTTAGGCTTTTTTACTTAATTTAGCTTTAAATGCACGTACTTTAAGTTAACATTAGCAACACTACTATGTTACCTTACCTTAGTGACTTGTTAATAAAAAAAATCTAGCCTACGTTCCACTGCTGGGCACAAGCCTTCTCTAACAGTGAGAGGGCTTGGCCAGTTTTTTCCACGCCGACCCAGTGCGGATTGGGAACTTCACACACCATTAAATTGCTTCGCAGGGGAGTGCTGGTTTCCTCACGATGCTTCATTTCGGCGTAAAGCTCGTGGTAAATTAACATATATTATATTTAGCACATAAACTCAGAGGTACGAGTTTGGATTCGAACCGGGTTTTTCCTTGAGAGGTGTCAGGTGAATCCATTAGGATACTGGGGCTTGTTTGCTTGCGGTTTCTTGTCTGTGCCTACTTTATTTTATCCTTTTTAATTATCTTTATCCGTAATTATCGGGCTATATTTACGTATACAATATATTTATTAATGTTATTTTCATACACGTAAAGTATTTATTGATGTACTTTCATTTCACTATTCTATACAACCCAAAATAAAATAGGCGGTACCTGGTATTACGAAATAAAAATATGCCAAACAAGAAACAGAATGATGCCGGAACCGCACTCTGGCGCACGCTACGCACGTGTCATACAAAAACATGGCTAGCGTGTAGGCCCACTCGACTTTTTTCAGTAAAACAAATCTATAAAAATAAGTATGCACCAAATATTATACTTTTAATTTTCAGAATAAGACTTAAGCAGAACCATGTTCATTGTATAGTCGACCAAGAAATTGCTTGACCACTTTTCGACCTCATTACAAATGGATAAGGTTCAAAAGTGGTCAAGTTTTAGAAAAGCATCTAAGGAGTGGCTTCTTTTGCAGCAGAAAGCGTTGAACTGCTGGACAAACGTAGACTAGTGTTTGCTATGGCTATTGTGATGCCTTGACTTCGAACGATTGTCGAGGATTACGCGCGAATATCGATATCAAGCTGTACCGTTAAGTCGTGCCTAGTCGTTTCTTATTTATTTACGAACCCGTCATTTGAGATCCGGCCTTGTTGTACGTCTTGTCTTGTCACTGGTCTCTTCATACCTACATCTATAGAATTATATTCATTACAACTATTCGCAGTGACAGCGAATGTACCTTGTCATTAGATATAAGTTTAGTTTTAAATACTGATGTCGTGGTAGCGCGGGGCGAGCACAACATGAGAGTAATAGTGCATTGATTTGTCAACCCGTTCTTGCCATGTCCAAAATAATGTTACCTCCGCACCGTGTGATCAGGACATTGGTTATAATTATAAGGTACGGGTAGAGACTGAAAATCAGCGGCCTCGCTGAGTCTCAAACCTTATTTATCAACACGCTAACTTTTTTTTGTAAAAGACGTACTTATTTGTTATTTTAAGGTTTGTATTGAAAAATAAAATCTCTTTTATTTTTTATTTTTTTAAACAATTACTTGGTCGACTATACCAATGCATATTTATGTACAGTTCTCGGCAAACTTCTTGAGCACTGACCTTGACGGCGCAGTAGCCGTTTCTAGTATACGCAAACGGGGCATGTTTGCTCTCGATTGTTTCCACTCAATTTATACTCAAGGTAAACCTTTAGTAACCAACTATAGTAGGGGATTATTAAATGTTTATTTCTGCACGGCCTACCATATTGTCATCTGTTGTTTGGCAGAGATCGCATTCAAGCGATAAGACCATTTTTGGATATGCCTATATGAAGATTTTCCTGTGAATTTGTGAATGTGGTACTTATTCAATAAAACTTTGCATTATTTTGTGTCGTATCGTAGCCCCATATTTTCAAAGTCACCCATTTCGCGGTACATAAAACGCATATCATTTCGCGCCGTACAGTCATCTCCGTGACCGGATGGCTTGTCCGGGCTGTATACTCAGCTTGGTTATCGATGTGAGAAATTACGCAAATAATTGACGCTGGTCGGCCCAAACAGCACGGTCGGTTGGCCGGAATAATGAAGAGATGTATGCAGATGGGGCACAAAGGTTATGTTTTATCTCGATAACATCCGTTTTTATGGTTCCGTACCCAAAAAATGCCAATGGGACCCTATTATTAAGGCTCCACTGTCCGTCCGTACACGTTACACGGTTATATCTTTTGAACCGTAATAACACCTGACATAAGAAAATATAATCAAAATATAAAGTTCAATATTAAAGGCGTTCCCCCTTTGTATTCGAGTCCGACAAAATAGGTGTGGAACTCGAACACGACGGTCAGCTTTTTAAACTATAAAAAAATGTTTTTAAATAATTTAGAATAAATAAAACAATTTGATTTTGCAGGCAATAAAAACATCTCATAAACATCATAACGCGGGTGGTAGGACCTTGTGCAAGGTCCGTCCGGATCACTACCACCATCTTGCTCGCTAATCTTGCCGCTAAGCAGCAGTGCTTGCACTGTTGTGTTCCGGTATGGAGAGCAAGACAGCCGGTGTAATTACTGGCACAAGAGGTATTCCACCTTAGCCCCCTGGGTTGACAACGCATCTGCAGTCTCTTCGATGTTGCAGGTGTCTATAGGCGGTGGTGTACACTTACCATCAGGTTACTCACTTGCTTGTTTGCCTTTCTTTTTCATAAAAAAAATTACTTGCAGAAATAGTTGCCAACGTAGTCCCAAAACTCGCCAGATCTAGCGACTAAATCGCTAAATTGGCAACACTGTTTACAGGTCTACCTACACATACCTACATACATAAATACGAGGGTCATAATTCAGAAGAAGCTCTAGGGTCGTATTCGTTTCATATTACGTTCGTATAATACTGGAACTTGAGTTCAGTATAAAAAACTACGATCAGAAGGCTTGGCAATATTTTGCCCAAAGAATCAGCATTGCCATCCAACGTGGCCATGCTGCCAGCCTTCTGGGCAGCCTCCCTATTGGCGGCGATTTGGGTCCATTTTTTTAACTTTAAGTTTAGAATAAGATTTTGGTTTTTTTTTTCTTAATTTAGAATTTTAAACAATTTTTTAATATTTGAAAATGGTTATTATTGATGGTGCCAATTAGTTTTATTAAGTGCTTTGTAATTGAACCCTGATAACTAGAGGTAGAATCGACCTCCATTATAAGAATATCGCTTAGCACTTCATTATACTATAACTACGGATGTCACGTTTCATACTTTGTAAACACATACTACTACAACTGCTATGTATTTAGCACTTCGCCAAAATTAAACCCTAAATTCTATTGCAACAAGGTATAGTATAGCAAAATTGAATAAGACAGCAATTGAGTTCAAGTTCATACGGTTAGTAGGAAGTTCTTTTTGTGACATGTTTGCATAAAGGTTTCATAATGCGATTCCATGCTTAATTATAATGATTATCTATTCATTTGGAGGTGTAACTGTTTAAAATGTTGGTCGTGTTTTGCATATTATATGTAACTAGGATGTATATATTCGGAAACCAAATTGTATAACTTCTCTTATTAAATACCGACTATATAGGTACAGTAGGAGAAATACATTCACGTACCACCTTAGAACCCTGTCGCAATGACGCGACGCGTTAAACGCCACGCTATGTCATACAAATGTCATGCGCATGTCTCTTTGACTATATAGGTTCTAAGGTGGTACAGTCAAGGAATTAAATTTCCAACCCACCTAGGGTTCAATAGCATATAGCAAACTGTCACCATAAGAGCTATAGAGCAAGACGTTAGTTTGACATATCGACCTTAATGCATTGCGAATGTCGGACGACATTTCAACGAAATTAGTAGGGAATTAAGTTCCTTGACTGTACGTGTTTAGGTTTCTTTGACTGTACATTATAGCCACTGTAATAACAAATAGGTATTGAAAATCAAAAAGTTAGACACGAAAGGGGGTTTCCTTAAAGAAATGTGTTTTTTTTGGGCGTTTGTTGCATTTAATTATTACCTACGCCATATTTTGTCGAGTTTTCGATGTATTTGGTAGTGATACAGTGTAAGGTGGTTCGGAACCCGTCGTGTGCGAGTCCGATTCGCTCTTGACCGTTTTTTAATTAAATTTTATATGCTAAAGTGTTAACATTTTTATCTATAATCAGAAACGAAATCCGAAATCAAAAGTTAGGGTTTTAGGTGATTATCTGATGCCTGAAGCTGTCGAGCCTCGATCTGTCTTGTCCGAGAGGTTTATCAGGCAAGAAGCCTCCACAGCACTGTTTCAGATGTTTATCTGATGCCTGAAGCTGTCGGGCCTCGATCTGTCTTGTCCGAGAGGTTTATCAGGCAAGAAGCCTCCACAGCACAGTTTCAGATGTTTATCTGATGCCTGAAGCTGTCGGGCCTCGATCTGTCTTGTCCGAGAGGTTTATCAGGCAAGAAGCCTCCACAGCACATGATATTGCTCCTGATCTGACCAATATCTTTCATCAGATCATGTTACCTGCAGACCTTTCGTTTTAATCTTAGATTGTATTTCAGAACTAGCGGACGCCCGCGACTTCGTTCGCGTGGAATTAGTAGCCTATGTCCGTCAGGGATAGTGTAGCTTTCTATCGGTGAAAGAATTTTTGAAATCATTTCAGTACTTCCAGAGATTACCCCCTACATCATACATACAAACAAACAAAGTTTACCTCTATTACATTGTTAATAGTTAATAATAAGTATGAATTTTGACCGGTGTGAAGTTAGCGGCCAAAAGTTAGCGGCCGACTATAACCCGGCAAAATTAAGAAGTCATCATTTTGCTTCAACCTTTGAGAACCAGAAACGTGTAATTAAAGGGTTTAAGCTTAATACAAGTATTAAAGCATTAAAAAAGCTTGCCATATTAATTAAAAGCTATCAGCATTTTACGGAAAGAACAACAAAAACTTAGAAGCCAAATTGAAATTGCAATCATTCCTAAAATTCGCTCACTTGGAGACGTGTGCCCAGTCCGTTTGTTAATAGACGTAAGACCTAAGGTCCAGGGCTTTCAGGAACTGCCACATGTATGTACTTAGTTGAACTAGTTTTCACGCAAGAGCCCATAAAAAGTTAGCGGCCGACCGCAAAATGAGAACATTGGCAAAATTGGCCAAGACGGCGATGTGTGCGCGATCTAGGCTTGCACGTCGATAATACTTCAGGCTAAGAGCTTTCAGGAACTGCCACCTGAATGTACTTAGTTGAACTAGTTTTCACGCAAGAGCCCATAAAAAGTTAGCGGCCGACCGCAAAATAAGATAATTGGTGAAAATGGCCAATATGGAGATGTGTGCGCGGTATAGGCTTGCACGTCGATAATACTTCAGGCTAAGAGCTTTCAGGAACTGCCACCTAAATGTACTTAGTTGAACGAGTTTTCACGCAAGAGCCCATAAAAAGTTAGCGGCCAACCGCAAAAAGAGAACATTGGCGAAATTGGCCATGACGGAGATGTGTGCGCGGTATAAGCTTATACGTCGATAATACTTCAGGCTAAGAGCTTTCAGGAACTGCCATATGTATGTACTTAGTTGAACTAGTTTTCACGCAAGAGCCCATAAAAAGTTAGCGGCCGACCGCACAATAAGATAGTTGGTGAAAATGGCCAAGACGGAGATGTGTGCGCGGTATAGGCTTGCACGTCGATTATACTTCAGGATAAGAGCTTTCAGGAACTGCCACATGTATGTACTTAGTTGAACTAGTTTTCACGCAAGAGCCCAAAAAAAGTTAGCGGCCGACCGCAAAATGAGAACATTGGCAAAATTGGCCAAGACGGAGATGTGTGCGCGGTGTAGACAGGCACGTCGATTATACTTCAGGCTAAGAGCTTTCAGGAACTGCCACCTGAATGTACTTAGTTGAACTAGTTTTCACGCAAGAGCCCATAAAATGTTAGCGGCCGACCGAAAAATAAGATAGTTGGTGAAAATGCCCAAGACGGAGATGTGTGCGCGGTATAGGCTTGCACGTCGATTATACTTCAGGATAAGAGCTTTCAGGAACAGCCACCTGTATGTACTTAGTTGAACTAGTTTTCACGCAAGAGCCCATAAAAAGTTAGCGGCCGACCGCAAAATAAGATAGTTGGTGAATATGGCCAAGACGGAGATGTGTGCGCGGTATAGGCATGCACGTCGATTATGCTTCAGGATAAGAGCTTTCAGGAACAGCCACCTGTATGTACTTAGTTAAACTAGTTTTCACGCAAGAGCCCATAAAAAGTTAGCGGCCGACCGCAAAATAAGATAGTTGGTGAAACTGGCCAAGACGGAGATGTGTGCGCGGTATAGGCTTGAACGTCGATTATACTTCAGGTTAAGAGCTTTCAGGAACTGCCATATGTATGTACTTAGTTGAACTAGTTTTCACGGTAGAGCCCATAAAAAGTTAGCGGCCGACCGCAAAATGAGAACATTGGCAAAATTGGCCAAGACGGAGATGTGTGCGCGGTATAGGCATGCACGTCGATTATACTTCAGGATAAGAGCTTTCAGGAACAGCCACCTGTATGTACTTAGTTGAACTAGTTTTCACGGTAGAGCCCATAAAAATTTAGCGGCCGACCGCAAAATAAGATAGTTGGTGAAAATGGCCAAGACGGAGATGTGTGCGCGGTATAGGCTTGCACTTCGATTATACTTCAGGATAAGAGCTTTTAGGAACAGCCACATGTATGTACTTAGTTGAACTAGTTTTCACGGTAGAGCCCATAAAAAGTTAGCGGCCGACCGGAAAACAAGATAGTTGGTGAAAATGGCCAAGACGGAGATGTGTGCGCGGTATAGGCATGCACGTCGATTATGCTTCAGGATAAGAGCTTTCAGGAACTGCCACCTGTATGTACTTAGTTGAACTAGTTTTCACGCAAGAGCCCATAAAAAGTTAGCGGCCGACCGCAAAATAAGATAGTTGGTGAAACTGGCCAAGACGGAGATGTGTGCGCGGTATAGGCTTGCACGTCGATTATACTTCAGGTTAAGAGCTTTCAGAAACTGCCACATGTATGTACTTAGTTGAACTAGTTTTCACGGTAGAGCCCATAAAAAGTTAGCGGCCGACCGCAAAATGAGAACATTGGCAAAATTGGCCAAGACGGAGATGTGTGCGCGGTATAGGCATGCACGTCGATTATACTTCAGGATAAGAGCTTTCAGGAACAGCCACCTGTATGTACTTAGTTGAACTAGTTTTCACGCAAGAGCCCATAAAAAGTTAGCGGCCGACCGCACAATAAGATAGTTGGTGAAAATGGCCAAGACGGAGATGTGTGCGCGGTATAGGCTTGCACGTCGATTATACTTCAGGATAAGAGCTTTCAGGAACTGCCACATGTATGTACTTAGTTGAACTAGTTTTCACGGTAGAGCCCATAAAAAGTTAGCGGCCGACCGCAAAATGAGAACATTGGCAAAATTGACCAAGACGTAGATGTGTGCGTGGTATAGGCTTGCACGTCGATTATACTTCAGGATAAGAGCTTTAAGGAACAGCCACCTGTATGTAGTTAGTGAAACTAGTTTTCACGCAAGAGCCCATTAAAAGTTAGCGGCCGACCGCAAAATGAGAACATTGGCAAAATTGGCCAAGACGTAGATGTGTGCGTGGTATAGGCTTGCACGTCGATTATACTTCAGGATAAGAGCTTTAAGGAACAGCCACCTGTATGTACTTAGTTAAACTAGTTTTCACGCAAGAGCCCATAAAAAGTTAGCGGCCGACCGCAAAATAAGATAGTTGGTGAAACTGGCCAAGACGGAGATGTGTGCGCGGTATAGGCTTGCACGTCGATTATACTTCAGGTTAAGAGCTTTCAGGAACTGCCACCTAAATGTACTTAGTTGAACGAGTTTTCACGCAAGAGCCCATAAAAAGTTAGCGGCCAACCGCAAAAAGAGAACATTGGCGAAATTAGCCATGACGGAGATGTGTGCGCGGTATAAGCTTATACGTCGATAATACTTCAGGCTAAGAGCTTTCAGGAACTGCCATATGTATGTACTTAGTTGAACTAGTTTTCACGCAAGAGCCCATAAAATGTTAGCGGCCGACCGCACAATAAGATAGTTGGTGAAAATGGCCAAGACGGAGATGTGTGCGCGGTATAGGCTTGCACGTCGATTATACTTCAGGATAAGAGCTTTCAGGAACTGCCACATGTATGTACTTAGTTGAACTAGTTTTCACGGTAGAGCCCATTAAAAGTTAGCGGCCGACCGCAAAATGAGAACATTGGCAAAATTGACCAAGACGTAGATGTGTGCGTGGTATAGGCTTGCACGTCGATTATACTTCAGGATAAGAGCTTTAAGGAACAGCCACCTGTATGTACTTAGTGAAACTAGTTTTCACGCAAGAGCCCATTAAAAGTTAGCGGCCGACCGCAAAATGAGAACATTGGCAAAATTGGCCAAGACGTAGATGTGTGCGTGGTATAGGCTTGCACGTCGATTATACTTCAGGATAAGAGCTTTAAGGAACAGCCACCTGTATGTACTTAGTTAAACTAGTTTTCACGCAAGAGCCCATAAAAAATTAGCGGCCGACCGCAAAATGAGAACATTGGCAAAATTGGCCAAGACGGAGATGTGTGCGCGGTATAGGCTTGCACGTCGATAATACTTCAGGCTAAGAGCTGGAACTGCCATATGTATGTACTTAATTGAACTAGTTTTCACGCAAGAGCCCATAAAAAGTTAGCGGCCGACCGCAAAATAAGATGGTTGGTGAAAATGGCCAAGACGGAGATGTGTGCGCGGTATAGGCTTGCACGTCGATTATACTTCAGGATAAGAGCTTTCAGGAACTGCCACATGTATGTACTTAGTTGAACTAGTTTTCACGGTAGAGCCCATAAAAAGTTAACGGCCGACCGGAAAACAAGATAGTTGGTGAAAATGGCCAAGACGGAGATGTGTGCGCGGTATAGGCATGCACGTCGATTATGCTTCAGGATAAGAGCTTTCAGGAACTGCCTTCTGTATGTACTTAGTTGAACTAGTTTTCACGCAAGAGCCCATAAAAAGTTAGCGGCCGACCGCAAAATAAGATAGTTGGTGAATATGGCCAAGACGGAGATGTGTGCGCGGTATAGGCTTGCACGTCAATTATACTTCAGGATAAGAGCTTTCAGGAACTGCCACATGTATGTACTTAGTTGAACTAGTTTTCACGCAAGAGCCCATAAAAAGTTAGCGGCCGACCGCAAAATAAGATAGTTGGTGAAAATGGCCAAGACGGAGATGTGTGCGCGGTGTAGACATGCACTTTGATTATACTTCAGGCTAAGAGCTTTCAGGAACTGCCACCTGTATGTACTTAGTTGAACTAGTTTTCACGCAAGAGCCCATAAAATGTTAGCGGCCGACCGCAAAATGAGAACATTGGCAAAATTGGCCAAGACGGAGATGTGTGCACGGTATAGGCTTGCACGTCGATTATACTTCAGGCTAAGAGCTTTCAGGAACTGCCTTCTGTATGTACTTAGTTGAACTAGTTTTCACGCAAGAGCCCATAAAAAGTTAGCGGCCGACCGTAAAATAAGATAGTTGGTGAAAATGGCCAAGACGGAGATGTGTGCGCGGTATAGGCTTGCACGTCGATTATACTTCAGGATAAGAGCTTTCAGGAACAGCCACCTGTATGTACTTAGTTGAACTAGTTTTCACGCAAGAGCCCATAAAATGTTAGCGGCCGACCGCAAAATGAGAACATTGGCAAAATTGGCCAAGACGGAGATGTGTGCGCGGTATAGGCTTGCACGTCGATTATACTTCAGGATAAGAGCTTTCAGGAACAGCCACCTGTATGTACTTAGTTGAACTAGTTTTCACGCAAGAGCCCATAAAAAGTTAGCGGCCGACCGCAAAATAAGATAGTTGGTGAAAATGGCCAAGACGGAGATGTGTGCGCGGTGTAGACAGGCACGTCGATTATACTTCAGGCTAAGAGCTTTCAGGAACTGCCTTCTGTATGTACTTAGTTGAACTAGTTTTCACGCAAGAGCCCATAAAAAGTTAGCGGCCGACCGTAAAATAAGATAATTGGTGAAAATGGCCAAGACGGAGATGTGTGCGCGGTATAGGCTTGCACGTCAATTATACTTCAGGATAAGAGCTTTCAGGAACTGCCACATGTATGTACTTAGTTGAACTAGTTTTCACGCAAGAGCCCATAAAAAGTTAGCGGCCGACCGCAAAATGAGAACATTGGCAAAATTGGCCAAGACGGAGATGTGTGCGCGGTATAGACATGCACGTCGATTTTACTTCAGGCTAAGAGCTTTCAGGAACTGCCTTCTGTATGTACTTAGTTGAACTAGTTTTCACGCAAGAACCCATAAAATGTTAGCGGCCGACCGCAAAATAAGATAGTTGGTGAAAATGGCCAAGACAGAGATGTGTGCGCGGTGTAGGCATGCACGTCGATTATACTTCAGGCTAAGAGCTTTCAGGAACAGCCACCTGTATGTACTTAGTTGAACTAGTTTTCACGGTAAAGCCCATAAAAAGTTAGCGGCCGACCGCAAAATGAGAACATTTGCATAATTGGCCAAGACGGAGATGTGTGCGCGGTATAGGCATGCACGTCGATTATACTTCAGGATAAGAGCTTTCAGGAACAGCCACCTGTATGTACTTAGTTGAACTAGTTTTCACGCAAGAGCCCATAAAAAGTTAGCGGCCGACCGCAAAATGAGAACATTGGCAAAATTGGCCAAGACGGAGATGTGTGCGCGGTATAGGCTTGCACGTCGATTATACTTCAGGATAAGAGCTTTCAGGAACAGCCACCTGTATGTACTTAGTTGAACTAGTTTTCACGCAAGAGCCCATAAAAAGTTAGCGGCCGACCGCAAAATAAGATAGTTGGTGAAAATGGCCAAGACGGAGATGTGTGCGCGGTGTAGACAGGCACTTTGATTATACTTCAGGCTAAGAGCTTTCAGGAACTGCCACCTGTATGTACTTATTTGAACTAGTTTTCACGCAAGAGCCCATAAAATGTTAGCGGCCGACCGCAAAATGAGAACATTGGCAAAATTGGCCAAGACGGAGATGTGTGCGCGGTATAGGCTTGCACGTCGATTATACTTCAGGATGAGAGGTTTCAGGAACAGCCACCTGTATGTACTTAGTTGAACTAGTTTTCACGCAAGAGCCCATAAAATGTTAGCGGCCGACCGCAAATTAAGATAGTTGGTGAAAATGGCCAAGACGGAGATGTGTGCGCGGTGTAGACAGGCACGTCGATTATACTTCAGGCTAAGAGCTTTCAGGAACTGCCACCTGAATGTACTTAGTTGAACTAGTTTTCACGCAAGAGCCCCTAAAAAGTTAGCGGCCGACCGCAAAATAAGAACATTGGCAAAATTGGCCAAGACGGAGATGTGTGCGCGGTGTAGACAGGCACGTCGATTATACTTCAGGCTTTTTTAAGGGAATTTTAAGTATTATACTTAAAATGATGTGAAATACGTAATGTCATTTTATTTAAAATTACACATAATTTTAATTCATAAAGTTAACACTGACTTGATAGTAGTTTATGCAACTGCTATATAAAGAGAGGTCTTAAAACACGAGTGTGGTTTTATGAAACGAGTGTCAGTGAGTTTTATAATTATATCACACGGGTGTTTTAAGGCCTAATTATATACATTTGTATACACTACTTTATCTAGACACATATATCATTACAGCAAAAAACCGTAACAGAAAAAACCAACAAACGAATGAAAACAATAATGGCGGCAATTGGATCCTTGCAGATTTAGAAAGCGTTTCCTTTACGTAATTCAGATCTTAAATAGGACCTAGATGAGATTCTAAAATATCGTCCGAAGGAAAAATGGCAGCTAATTTAGTTATCTGTGCTCTAAGATTCTGCACAGTGTCATCCGAGGAACCACCACGAACTGAAACCTCATATTCCAGCTCAGTTCTTTGGAGCGATAAAAATTTGATCGGATAAGCCATATTTACAAATTATTTAGGTGTGTGTTGTATTTACAAAATTCTACTTAACTTAACTTATTTACACAACAGAAAACACATCAAAAACAAAAAAATAAAAGGTTAATTCTAAGGAACAAAACGCGTTCCTTAAAATATGTTCCTTGAAATTAGCACACAATATTTACACAACAAAATAATAAAATGCTAGAACGAACAGCAAAGATAATAAATTATATGCAAAAATCTACAAGTTATATTCAGAGCCAAAACTACCAGTAGTGGGCGCCACTGTAGCGACTTAGTTCGCCACCAGATTGAAGAGAACTATTTACACCTATTAAAAAGAAACAACGTTAGAAGTATTTACAATTGTAATAAAAAAATATAAAAAGTGTACAAGGTTAGGTATTTAGTTAGTAATTAAAAATAAAGAAAATAATATTTGCAATAGGGTCGTAGGTTCTTAATAAGTTTTGGCTCTGAATCTAGCAGGTAACAATTCAAAGCCACTCCCCTGGCACATGCAGCACTGATACGCCGACCGTAGGTAGAGACAATTCTGGTCGGCGGAGGTCCCAGGTGGAGTGGCAGTCAGGAGAGGGAAATAGTGGAGTCACGGAGCGAAGAGAAGGATGTAGGTAGTTTATAGGTATAACTACAGTACTGGAACCCTGGAAGGATTGGCCGCATTAGACTTGGCACAAATCCCGTTCTTGCAGTGCTGGTCATGCGCGTAGAGAGGAGAGAGCTTTTAGCACAAATTCATTATAAATGCTGTTGCGCGCTAGTTATTTACAATGACCAGATAATGCAAGAAACAGGTATGTACATTATATACATAAACAATATTTATGTACATTATTTTACAGGCAGAGTTCTATATTTTAATTACAGCAACATAGAACTCCCGCCACGAAACCATGCACAACTTAAAACTATATTTACAGTAAATCCTTAAAGCTATTATCTACAACACTCACCCTATTCGGGGTCCCGATAATATCTCAACTTTATTGAGAAGAGATTAAATTATAATTTAATATCTATAATATTATATTTTCAGACAATCCCAGGTTCAGTTCAATTAGCGGCGTCGTGAAAAGAAAACCGTCATTTGTTTTATTTTATTTTTATAGAACGCCGCGGTGGTCACCGATATTACTGGCCAGTATTAAAAAAGGTCGTGGAGCCGTCGTCGTAGCCGTGGAGTGCCGGCTTAAGAATAGCACTCCCTCATTAGAAAACCGTCATTTGTTTTATTTTATTTTTATAGAACGCCGCGGTGGTCACCGATATTACTGGCCAGTATTAAAAAAGGTCGTGGAGCCGTCGTCGTAGCCGTGGAGTGCCGGCTTAAGAATAGCACTCCCCCAATTCTTCTCGTGGGTGTCGTAAAAGGCGACTAAGAGACTTATGACCACGTACACATCGGTCCCACCGGTGTCGGGCAGCAGCGATACCGGTGTGAATATACTGCGATTGCCAACCCGCCTGCTCAGCGTGGCAATTAGAGCAAACCCTGACCAATGGCAAGTCAACACAAACCACGGCCCCCAGTTCCCGGCCGCCCTGCTATTCCTGATCAAGGCGGCGGTCACGGTAACGGCAGGGCAGGGGGTGCGAAGAATCCCCGGGTTACGGAATGCCGCCGAAAACAATTGACCTTGGCAACGTACAACGGACGCACGTTACGGCTCGACGAGCATCTGGCACAACTCGAAGTCGAACTCGAGAAAATAAGGTGGCACGTTCTTGGGTTAAACGAAGTCCGAAGAGAGGGGGAGGACACGGTAACTCTTGAATCAGGCCACCTTTTATATTATCGAGAGGGAGACCAGCTGTCCCAGGGCGGCGTAGGGTTCCTGGTGAATAAAGCTCTCTGTGACAACGTTGTAGAAGTGTCGAGTGTGTCGAACAGGGTTGCGTACCTCGTAATTAAGCTAACCGAGAGGTATAGCCTCAAGGTTGTGCAGGTTTACGCACCGACCTCGGCGCACTCTGATGATGAGGTGGAAAATATGTTCGATGACATATCGAAGGCCCTACACTTCACCACCAAGGCCCACTACAACGTTGTCATGGGAGACTTCAACGCCAAAGTGGGAGTACAGAGTTGCGGCGAATCGGTAGTAGGATCCCATGGCTATGGTAGCAGGAATCATAGGGGGCAAATGCTTGTCAACTTCCTCGAAAAGGAGGGGCTATTCTTGATGAATTCATTTTTCAAGAAACAGCTCCAAAGGAAGTGGACATGGCGTAGCCCCGACACTATGACTAAAAACGAGATCGATTTCATCATAACGGACAAGAAGCGCATATTCAGGGACGTCTCAGTGATCAATAGGTTTAATACCGGAAGCGATCATCGACTCGTGCGAGGCTCTCTGAATATCGATTTTAAGCTTGAACGTGTTCGTTTGATGAAATCCAGGCTCCGACCAACTCTGCTCCAAACTATAGTCGGATCTGAAAAGTTCCAGTCTAATCTGGAGAACCGATTCGCTGCCTTGGAAACCACAAATAGCGTTGACATTGACCGAGCCCTCGAGAATGTAGTCGGAATCCTCAGGGAGGAAGGTGTGAGATTTTGCGAATTGCGGCGTAAAGGCAGAAAGTCGAAGCTTTCGGAAGAAACACTTAGACTCATGGAAGAACGACGTGAACACCCACCAGCTACTTCGTCAGAACGACATGCTCTAAACAGGAGAATTGGCAAACTCGTACGATACGATCTCCGATGCTCCAACACCCGTTCAATAGAACGAGCGATCGAGCAAAATCGGGGATCAAAGGTTTTTGTCAAGCCTCTTGGGAGGAGTCATCTGACGAAGCTGACCACTACGGATGGAGTAGTTGTTTCTTCCAGGTCTGGGATTCTTTCGGAAGTTGAAAACTTCTACAGCCAGTTGTACGCTACGCATGCATCTCAACCTGATCCCGAAAATGAGGAGTCCAGAGCTGCATTAACACGCCACTTTACGGAAGACTTGCCAGAAATCAGCCTGGACGAAATCGCGATGGCTCTCGGACAGCTTAAAAATGGAAAAGCCCCTGGAGAAGACGGTATTACGACTGAGCTCCTGAAATCTGGTGGTAAACCTATAATGAAGGAGCTCCAGGACATTTTTAATACTGTTCTTTTTGATGGGAGAACTCCAGAGGCGTGGAGTAAGAGTGTTGTCGTGCTGTTTTTCAAAAAGGGTGATAAAACTCTTTTGAAGAACTACCGACCCATTTCACTCTTAAGCCACGTCTATAAGCTGTTTTCGAGAATCATCACGAACCGTCTTGCGCGAAGGCTCGACGAGTTCCAGCCTCCCGAACAGGCCGGGTTTCGATCGGGATACGGCACCATAGACCACATCCATACAGTGCGGCAGATTATACAGAAGACCGAAGAGTATAATAAGCCCTTGTGTTTAGCGTTTGTGGACTATGAGAAGGCCTTTGACTCGATCGAGATTTGGTCTGTTCTGGAATCTTTGCAACGATGCCAAGTCGATTGGCGATACATCCAAGTGTTGAGAGGTCTGTACAACGCCGCTACTATGGCCGTCCAAGTCCAGAATCGGCAGTCTGAACCTATCCTCTTGCATCGTGGTGTGAGACAAGGGGACGTTATATCCCCCAAATTGTTCACAAATGCATTGGAGGATATGTTCAAGATGCTGGACTGGAAGGGGCGGGGCATTAACATAAATGGCGAGTACCTCTCACACTTACGATTTGCAGATGATATCGTCATCGTGGCGGAAACGCTGCAAGATTTGCAACATATGTTGAATGGCCTAGCTGATTCTTCTCAACGCATTGGTCTTCGGATGAACCTGGATAAAACCAAGGTTATGTTCAATGAACATGTAAGTCCGGAACCAATTGCAGTTCAGGGCAATATTCTCGAGGTTGTTAAGGAGTATGTTTACCTCGGGCAAACTATGCAATTGGGTAAAAACAACTTCGAGAAAGAGGCCAACAGAAGAATACAGTTGGGATGGGCAGCGTATGGGAAACTGCGTCGAGTCTTCACATCGCCAATTCCACAGAGTCTAAAGACGAAAGTCTTCAATCAGTGCGTCCTGCCCGTCATGACATACGGTGCCGAAACGTGGACACTCACTGTAGGGCTGGTCCACAAATTTAAAGTTGCTCAACGTGCTATGGAAAGGGCTATGCTCGGAGTTTCTCTAAAAGATCGAATTAGAAACGAAGTGATCCGACAGAGAACCAAAGTCATCGACATAGCCCACCGCATTAGCACGCTGAAGTGGCAGTGGGCCGGCCATATAACCCGAAGAACCGATAACCGTTGGGGTAGACGAGTTCTTGAGTGGAGACCACGGATCGGCAAACGTAGCGTGGGACGTCCTCAGACTCGGTGGAGCGATGATCTTCGCAAGGCGGCTGGCAAGAGCTGGATGAGAGTGGCCGAGGATCGTGCTCAGTGGCGTGCCATGGGAGAGGCCTATGTCCAGCAGTGGACGAATATAGGCTGATGATGATGATGATTAAAAAAGGTTGATAGCGTTAGGCGCTACAATCAATTCGAACGTTTTTTTTAATCATAGACAAACGAATGAAGCTCTTCTCATGTCACTCGAGATGAAATGTGCAGTTTATATTGAAAAAAAAAAAGTTTAAAAACTGTTCCCCGACTACGGAAAAAACTAAAACGTGAAAAATAAGTTATGATTGATTACTATCATCGTCCTATAGATTAAGGCAAGTCTTTTGATATCTAACACATCAAAAGACTTGCCTTATTCTATAGGACGATGATAGTAATCAATCATAACTTATTTTTTACGTTTTAATTTTTGCCATAGTCGAACCGATATTTTTCATTTTCGTAAGTCAAACACTGCCGGAAATATTTAATTAATGCGCCAAATTTGATATGAGTCAAGTAGCAAATTAAGGCCGGTCGCGAACCACAGAGAAAATCGAATGTTGACCTTTCCATCCACAATTAGTAGTTAACAACATTTTTATATTGTGTTCAATGAATTATGGCAAGCATAATATTAACCAAATAAAATGCAGTATTTTTCTATATTATTGTAGAAATATTAATGTATATAATAAAAAATTCAAAATAATACCAATTACATTTAAAAAAGGCATTTTACTTGTTTCCATTGCATTTTATTGTTCTCATTGCCATTACAACTAATTAAGGTACCTATATCTAAGGTGAAGAACCAAACGCCATATGATCATGGGACAATATCATTGCAAGCAAAATGACACGTGCGTAAGATCCCGCCCGTACATTGCCGTACGTAAGGTTTACAATCTCTGTCGCCGGCGTTCAAGGTTACTGTGCGAGCGTGAGGGCACAATTACTGTGCGCGTGCGACAGAGACAAATAGAAATAGGGCAATGCTCGGTTTTCTCTGTGGTTCGCAACCGGCCTTTAGTAGCCTATGTCCATCAGGGATAGTGTAGCTTTCTATTGGTCAAAGAATTTTTGGAATCGGTTTAGTAGTTCCATAGATTACCCCCTAAATACAAACAAACAAATAAACAAAGTTTACCTCTTTATTATGTTCGTGTAAATAAGCTAATTTTTATGTGAAATACGTAATAATGCCAATTTATACTTCAAATTCGACAATATTATTTTATCGATTGTACCTACTCAAAATCGATAAAACGGAACGGGTCATTCAATAGACAGTCTATTATCCTTCTTATTAATCTCTACAGATACCGAGAATCCGAATTTAAGCAACCGTAGACATTTTGTGATATTTTTGGTCGAGATGTAGGACCCGAGATGATCTCGGGTTAGACATAATCTCGAACGAAACGAGAATTGCCCCCTGCTCTAGTTGCATATCGAACGGCGGCAGCAGCATAACTTACACTCGACATCCGCTCGGCATCCATGTTTTTTCGCAAAATCTCTAATTCGACTTCATCTCTATGACGTCAGAATTGCGCCCGTCTAGAGCTTTCAGAAACTGCCACAAATTATTTTCCTTGATCAACACTGTTGACTTGGTTTGGAATGAATCACTTTTTATTTTATATTCTTGCTGTTCGCTAATTCCGGGAAAAACGTTTTAAGCATTGTGCCTTATATGAACTTTAAATTCAATGAAATAAGGATTATATTCTTACGACAAGAACGGAGGTTCATTGTGGATGGTACGGATACGGTACATTACTTCATTCAACATTTGCCATTAAAATTATTTAATAATGTGTACTCTAAAATTTAATAAAATTTATGTTTCCTTTGGGAATCTTTAAGTTAGGTAATTGATCGGCATCTATCTTTACATCCCGTGAAAACGTCACTTATAAAGGTTGCGCTCTATCTAGGTAATAAACAATAGATCAGGTAGCTATTGTTTTCGTTCAGGTAGTCAAATATGTTAACCCTTAAACCTGAACAAGAAACTTTTATCGCAAATTGCAAAATGCAAGATCATTTATGACCAGTCCTTTTGTCGGCAAGTCTTTTTATTTTAGATATTTAAAACAGTAAGGATATGTAGAATATCTGTATTATCTAAAACACTTTGTGTGATGTGATATGCAGGTTAAGTGTTTAGTTCTGTGATTTTGTTCTATAATCTCCTGTATTCATTTAAAAACAATGTCTCAAAAAAAAAACAATCTGACTTAGTATTCCGGTATTTAATAATATTATAACTGTACCTCACAAGACCAGGCAAAATGATATTTTTTTGAAATACCTACTTAAATTGTGGCCTAAAATTATTAAAAAGCCGTTTACTTAGTATTAAAGCCGCCAACTTATTATTTCTTTTCGCCCGCTTTAATTTGCTTTTTTAAATCTGTAAAAAAAAATTGTGGCAGATTAGATTATCGCAATTTTAATTTAATGCCGCTCGAGTCAGTATTTCAGTTTCTCATTGTTATTCGCCAAATAATATTTTAGTTTCCCGATTTATAATATCTCTAATAGAACTAGTGTTTCAACCTTTGCGCTTGTTGGAGGCTGGATAATGTTTGTGATTAGTAATAGCCCGACTTTTCGTCTTTATCTTAAAGTACCTATGTAACTATGACAAAAGTCTCCTGACTAAGTCTTGAAAGAACACAAATTTCTACGAAATCTATCTTTGTTTGTACGTTATATAGTGTTTTACAATACTTATAAAAAAAAAAACAAAATTCATCTAGTGCCCTTTCATCAGGCTCACAATGCTCGGTCTGATAAAGAGTGAATGATTTATTGCCTTGGCGGCGCGGCGGTCAGTTACAAAACTTTCCACTGAGAGACAACTTAACCTGGGGTGCAATTTTTGAATCTCACGAGGCTAGTCACCTCGTGAGATTGCATGAAAACTAGTTCAACTAAGTACCTTCAGGTGGTAGTTCCTGAAAGCTCTTAGCCTGAAGTATTATCGACGTGCAAGCCTATACCGCGCACACATCTCCGTCTTGGCCATTTTCACCAACTATCTTTTTTTGCGGTCGGCCGCTTACTTTTTATGGGCTCTTGCGTGAAAACTAATTCAACTAAGTACCTTCTGGTGGTAGTTCCTGAAAGCTCTTAGCCTGAAGTATTATCCACGTACAAGCCTATACCGCGCACACATCTCCGTCTTGGCCATTTTCACCAATTATCTTATTTTGCGGTCGGCCGCTTACTTTTTATGGGCTCTTGCGTGAAAATTAGTTCAACTAAGTACCTTCTGGTGGTAGTTCCTGAAAGCTCTTAGCCTGAAGTATTATCGACGTGCAAGCCTATACCGCGCACACATCTCCGTCTTGGCCATTTTCACCAATTATCTTATTTTGCGGTTGGCCGCTAACTTCTTATGGGCTCTTGAGTGAAAACTAGTTCAACTAAGTACATTCAGGTGGCAGTTCCTGAAAGCTCTTAGCCTGAAGTATAATCGACGTGCCTGTCTACACCGCGCACACATCTCCGTCTTGGCCAATTTTGCCAATGTTTTTATTTTGCGGTCGGCCGCTAACTTTTTATGGGCTCTTGCGTGAAAACTAGTTCAACTAAGTACATTCAGGTGGCTGTTCCTGAAAGCTCTTAGCCTGAAGTATTATCGACGTGCAAGCCTATACCGCGCACACATCTCCGTCTTGGCCATTTTCACCAATTATCTTATTTTGCGGTCGGCCGCTAACTTTTTATGGGCTCTTGCGTGAAAACTAGTTCAACTAAGTACATTCAGGTGGCTGTTCCTGAAAGCTCTTAGCCTGAAGTATAATCGACGTGCCTGTCTACACCGCGCACACATCTCCGTCTTGGCCAATTTTGCCAATGTTCTCATTTTGCGGTCGGCCGCTAACTTTTTATGGGCTCTACCGTGAAAACTAGTTCAACTAAGTACATACATGTGGCAGTTCCTGAAAGCTCTTATCCCGAAGTATAATCGACGTGCAAGCCTATACCGCGCACACATCTCCATCTTGGCCATTTTCACCAATTATCTTATTTTGCGGTCGGCCGCTAACTTTTTATGGGCTCTTGCGTGAAAACTAGTTCGACTAAGTACATTCAGGTGGCAGTTCCTGAAAGCTCTTAGCCTGAAGTATAATCGACGTGCCTGTCTACACCGCGCACACATCTCCGTCTTGGCCAATTTTGCCAATGTTCTCATTTTGCGGTCGGCCGCTAACTTTTTATGCGCTCTTGCGTCAAAACTAGTTCAACTAAGTACCTTCTGGTGGTAGTTCCTGAAAGCTCTTAGCCTGAAGTATTATCGACGTGCAAGCCTATACCGCGCACACATCTCCGTCTTGGCCAATTTCACCAATTATCTAATTTTGCGGTCGGCCGCTAACTTTTTATGGGCTCTTGCGTGAAAACTAGTTCGACTAAGTACATTCAGGTGGCAGTTCCTGAAAGCTCTTAGCCTGAAGTATAATCGACGTGCCTGTCTACACCGCGCACACATCTCCGTCTTGGCCAATTTTGCCAATGTTCTTATTTTGCGGTCGGCCGCTAACTTTTTATGCGCTCTTGCGTCAAAACTAGTTCAACTAAGTACCTTCTGGTGGTAGTTCCTGAAAGCTCTTAGCCTGAAGTATTATCGACGTGCAAGCCTATACCGCGCACACATCTCCGTCTTGGCCAATTTTGCCAATGTTCTCATTTTGCGGTCGGCCGCTAAATTTTTATGGGCTCTTGCGTGAAAACTAGTTCAACTAAGTACATACATATGGCAGTTCCTGAAAGCTCTTAGCCTGAAGTATTATCGACGTGCAAGCCTATACCGCGCACACATCTCCGTCTTGGCCAATTTTGCCAATGTTCTCATTTTGCGGTCGGCCGCTAACTTTTTATGGGCTCTTGCGTGAAAACTAGTTCAACTAAGTACATACAGGTGGCTGTTCCTGAAAGCTCTTAGCCTGAAGTATAATCGACGTGCAAGCCTATACCGCGCACACATCTCCGTCTTGGCCAGTTTCACCAACTATCTTATTTTGCGGTCGGCCGCTAACGTTTTATGGGATCTTGCGTGAAAACTAGTTCAACTAAGTACATACAGGTGGCTGTTCCTGAAATCTCTTATCCTGAAGTATAATCGACGTGCATGCCTATACCGCGCACACATCTCCGTCTTGGCCAATTTTGCCAATGTTCTCATTTTGCGGTCGGCCGCTAACTTTTTATGGGCTCTACCGTGAAAACTAGTTCAACGAAGTACATACATGTGGCAGTTCCTGAAAGCTCTTAACCTGAAGTATAATCGACGTGCAAGCCTATACCGCGCACACATCTCCGTCTTGGCCAGTTTCACCAACTATCTTATTTTGCGGTCGGCCGCTAACGTTTTATGGGCTCTTGCGTGAAAACTAGTTCAACTAAGTACATACAGGTGGCTGTTCCTGAAATCTCTTATCCTGAAGTAAAATCGACGTGCATGCCTATACCGCGCACACATCTCCGTCTTGGCCAATTTTGCCAATGTTCTCATTTTGCGGTCGGCCGCTAACTTTTTATGGGCTCTACCGTGAAAACTAGTTCAACGAAGTACATACATGTGGCAGTTCCTGAAAGCTCTTAACCTGAAGTATAATCGACGTGCAAGCCTATACCGCGCACACATCTCCGTCTTGGCCAGTTTCACCAACTATCTTATTTTGCGGTCGGCCGCTAACTTTTTAAGGGCCTTTGCGTGAAAACTAGTTCAACTAAGTACATACAGGTGGCTGTTCCTGAAAGCTCTTATCCTGAAGCATAATCGACGTGCATGCCTATACCGCGCACACATCTCCGCCTTGGCCATTTTCACCAACATTCTTGTTTTCCGGTCGGCCGCTAACTTTTTATGGGCTCTACCGTGAAAACTAGTTCAACTAAGTACATACATGTGGCAGTTCCTGAAAGCTCTTATCCTGAAGTATAATCGACGTGCAAGCCTATACCGCGCACACATCTCCGTCTTGGCCATTTTCACCAACTATCTTATTTTGCGGTCGGCCGCTAACTTTTTATGGGCTCTACCGTGAAAACTAGTTCAACTAAGTACATACATGTGGCAGTTCCTGAAAGCTCTTATCCTGAAGTATAATCGACGTGCAAGCCTATACCGCGCACACATCTCCGTCTTGGCCATTTTCACCTATTATCTTATTTTGCGGTCGGCCGCTAACTTTTTAGGAGCTCTTGCGTGAAAACTAGTTCAACTAAGTACATTCAGGTGGCAGTTCCTGAAAGCTCTTAGCCTGAAGTATAATCGACGTGCAAGCCTATACCGCGCACACATCTCCGTCTTGGCCATTTTCACCAACTATCTTATTTTGCGGTCGGCCGCTAACTTTTTATGGGCTCTTGCGTGAAAACTAGTTCAACTAAGTACATTCAGGTGGCAGTTCCTGAAAGCTCTTAGCCTGAAGTATAATCGACGTGCCTGTCTACACCGCGCACACATCTCCGTCTTGGCCAATTTTGCCAATGTTCTCATTTTGCGGTCGGCCGCTAACTTTTTATGCGCTCTTGCGTCAAAACTAGTTTAACTAAGTACCTTCTGGTGGTAGTTCCTGAAAGCTCTTAGTCTGAAGTATTATCGACGTGCAAGCCTATACCGCGCACACATCTCCATCTTGGCCATTTTCACCAATTATCTTATTTTGCGGTCGGCCGCTAACTTTTTATGGGCTCTTGCGTGAAAACTAGTTCAACTAAGTACATACATATGGCAGTTCCTGAAAGCTCTTAACCTGAAGTATTATCGACGTGCAAGCCTATACCGCGCACACATCTCCGTCTTGGCCAATTTTGTCAATGTTCTCATTTTGCGGTCAGCCGCTAACTTTTTATGGGCTCTTGCGTGAAAACTAGTTCAACTAAGTACATACAGGTGGCTGTTCCTGAAAGCTCTTAGCCTGAAGTATTATCGACGTGCAAGCCTATACCGCGCACACATCTCCGTCTTGGCCATTTTCACCAATTATCTTATTTTGCGGTCGGCCGCTAACTTTTTATGGGCTCTTGCGTGAAAACTAGTTCAACTAAGTACATTCAGGTGGCAGTTCCTGAAATCTCTTAGCCTGAAGTATAATCGACGTGCCTGTCTACACCGCGCACACATCTCCGTCTTGGCCAATTTTGCCAATGTTCTCATTTTGCGGTCGGCCGCTAACTTTTTATGGGCTCTACCGTGAAAACTAGTTCAACTAAGTACATAAATGTGGCAGTTCCTGAAAGCTCTTATCCTGAAGTATAATCGACGTGCAAGCCTATACCGCGCACACATCTCCGTCTTGGCCATTTTCACCAATTATCTTATTTTGCGGTCGGCCGCTAACTTTTTATGGGCTCTTGCGTGAAAACTAGTTCGACTAAGTACATTCAGGTGGCAGTTCTTGAAAGCTCTTAGCCTGAAGTATAATCGACGTGCAAGCCTATACCGCGCACACATCTCCGTCTTGGCCAATTTTGCCAATGTTCTCATTTTGCGGTCGGCCGCTAACTTTTTATGGGCTCTTGCGTGAAAACTAGTTCAACTAAGTACATACAGGTGGCTGTTCCTGAAAGCTCTTAGCCTGAAGTATAATCGACGTGCAAGCCTATACCGCGCACACATCTCCGTCTTGGCCAGTTTCACCAACTATCTTATTTTGCGGTCGGCCGCTAACGTTTTATGGGATCTTGCGTGAAAACTAGTTCAACTAAGTACATACAGGTGGCTGTTCCTGAAATCTCTTATCCTGAAGTATAATCGACGTGCATGCCTATACCGCGCACACATCTCCGTCTTGGCCAATTTTGCCAATGTTCTCATTTTGCGGTCGGCCGCTAACTTTTTATGGGCTCTACCGTGAAAACTAGTTCAACGAAGTACATACATGTGGCAGTTCCTGAAAGCTCTTAACCTGAAGTATAATCGACGTGCAAGCCTATACCGCGCACACATCTCCGTCTTGGCCAGTTTCACCAACTATCTTATTTTGCGGTCGGCCGCTAACGTTTTATGGGCTCTTGCGTGAAAACTAGTTCAACTAAGTACATACAGGTGGCTGTTCCTGAAATCTCTTATCCTGAAGTAAAATCGACGTGCATGCCTATACCGCGCACACATCTCCGTCTTGGCCAATTTTGCCAATGTTCTCATTTTGCGGTCGGCCGCTAACTTTTTATGGGCTCTACCGTGAAAACTAGTTCAACGAAGTACATACATGTGGCAGTTCCTGAAAGCTCTTAACCTGAAGTATAATCGACGTGCAAGCCTATACCGCGCACACATCTCCGTCTTGGCCAGTTTCACCAACTATCTTATTTTGCGGTCGGCCGCTAACTTTTTAAGGGCCTTTGCGTGAAAACTAGTTCAACTAAGTACATACAGGTGGCTGTTCCTGAAAGCTCTTATCCTGAAGCATAATCGACGTGCATGCCTATACCGCGCACACATCTCCGCCTTGGCCATTTTCACCAACATTCTTGTTTTCCGGTCGGCCGCTAACTTTTTATGGGCTCTACCGTGAAAACTAGTTCAACTAAGTACATACATGTGGCAGTTCCTGAAAGCTCTTATCCCGAAGTATAATCGACGTGCAAGCCTATACCGCGCACACATCTCCATCTTGGCCATTTTCACCAATTATCTTATTTTGCGGTCGGCCGCTAACTTTTTATGGGCTCTTGCGTGAAAACTAGTTCGACTAAGTACATTCAGGTGGCAGTTCCTGAAAGCTCTTAGCCTGAAGTATAATCGACGTGCCTGTCTACACCGCGCACACATCTCCGTCTTGGCCAATTTTGCCAATGTTCTCATTTTGCGGTCGGCCGCTAACTTTTTATGCGCTCTTGCGTCAAAACTAGTTCAACTAAGTACCTTCTGGTGGTAGTTCCTGAAAGCTCTTAGCCTGAAGTATTATCGACGTGCAAGCCTATACCGCGCACACATCTCCGTCTTGGCCAATTTCACCAATTATCTAATTTTGCGGTCGGCCGCTAACTTTTTATGGGCTCTTGCGTGAAAACTAGTTCGACTAAGTACATTCAGGTGGCAGTTCCTGAAAGCTCTTAGCCTGAAGTATAATCGACGTGCCTGTCTACACCGCGCACACATCTCCGTCTTGGCCAATTTTGCCAATGTTCTTATTTTGCGGTCGGCCGCTAACTTTTTATGCGCTCTTGCGTCAAAACTAGTTCAACTAAGTACCTTCTGGTGGTAGTTCCTGAAAGCTCTTAGCCTGAAGTATTATCGACGTGCAAGCCTATACCGCGCACACATCTCCGTCTTGGCCAATTTTGCCAATGTTCTCATTTTGCGGTCGGCCGCTAAATTTTTATGGGCTCTTGCGTGAAAACTAGTTCAACTAAGTACATACATATGGCAGTTCCTGAAAGCTCTTAGCCTGAAGTATTATCGACGTGCAAGCCTATACCGCGCACACATCTCCGTCTTGGCCAATTTTGCCAATGTTCTCATTTTGCGGTCGGCCGCTAACTTTTTATGGGCTCTTGCGTGAAAACTAGTTCAACTAAGTACATACAGGTGGCTGTTCCTGAAAGCTCTTAGCCTGAAGTATAATCGACGTGCAAGCCTATACCGCGCACACATCTCCGTCTTGGCCAGTTTCACCAACTATCTTATTTTGCGGTCGGCCGCTAACGTTTTATGGGATCTTGCGTGAAAACTAGTTCAACTAAGTACATACAGGTGGCTGTTCCTGAAATCTCTTATCCTGAAGTATAATCGACGTGCATGCCTATACCGCGCACACATCTCCGTCTTGGCCAATTTTGCCAATGTTCTCATTTTGCGGTCGGCCGCTAACTTTTTATGGGCTCTACCGTGAAAACTAGTTCAACGA
Organism: Ditula angustiorana; assembly: GCA_963691745.1. Classification (NCBI taxonomy): domain Eukaryota; kingdom Metazoa; phylum Arthropoda; class Insecta; order Lepidoptera; family Tortricidae; genus Ditula; species Ditula angustiorana. The sequence goes on from OY829491.1 coordinate 803,018, forward strand.
AGTACATACATGTGGCAGTTCCTGAAAGCTCTTAACCTGAAGTATAATCGACGTGCAAGCCTATACCGCGCACACATCTCCGTCTTGGCCAGTTTCACCAACTATCTTATTTTGCGGTCGGCCGCTAACGTTTTATGGGCTCTTGCGTGAAAACTAGTTCAACTAAGTACATACAGGTGGCTGTTCCTGAAATCTCTTATCCTGAAGTAAAATCGACGTGCATGCCTATACCGCGCACACATCTCCGTCTTGGCCAATTTTGCCAATGTTCTCATTTTGCGGTCGGCCGCTAACTTTTTATGGGCTCTACCGTGAAAACTAGTTCAACGAAGTACATACATGTGGCAGTTCCTGAAAGCTCTTAACCTGAAGTATAATCGACGTGCAAGCCTATACCGCGCACACATCTCCGTCTTGGCCAGTTTCACCAACTATCTTATTTTGCGGTCGGCCGCTAACTTTTTAAGGGCCTTTGCGTGAAAACTAGTTCAACTAAGTACATACAGGTGGCTGTTCCTGAAAGCTCTTATCCTGAAGCATAATCGACGTGCATGCCTATACCGCGCACACATCTCCGCCTTGGCCATTTTCACCAACATTCTTGTTTTCCGGTCGGCCGCTAACTTTTTATGGGCTCTACCGTGAAAACTAGTTCAACTAAGTACATACATGTGGCAGTTCCTGAAAGCTCTTATCCTGAAGTATAATCGACGTGCAAGCCTATACCGCGCACACATCTCCGTCTTGGCCATTTTCACCAACTATCTTATTTTGCGGTCGGCCGCTAACTTTTTATGGGCTCTACCGTGAAAACTAGTTCAACTAAGTACATACATGTGGCAGTTCCTGAAAGCTCTTATCCTGAAGTATAATCGACGTGCAAGCCTATACCGCGCACACATCTCCGTCTTGGCCATTTTCACCTATTATCTTATTTTGCGGTCGGCCGCTAACTTTTTAGGAGCTCTTGCGTGAAAACTAGTTCAACTAAGTACATTCAGGTGGCAGTTCCTGAAAGCTCTTAGCCTGAAGTATAATCGACGTGCAAGCCTATACCGCGCACACATCTCCGTCTTGGCCATTTTCACCAACTATCTTATTTTGCGGTCGGCCGCTAACTTTTTATGGGCTCTTGCGTGAAAACTAGTTCAACTAAGTACATTCAGGTGGCAGTTCCTGAAAGCTCTTAGCCTGAAGTATAATCGACGTGCCTGTCTACACCGCGCACACATCTCCGTCTTGGCCAATTTTGCCAATGTTCTCATTTTGCGGTCGGCCGCTAACTTTTTATGCGCTCTTGCGTCAAAACTAGTTTAACTAAGTACCTTCTGGTGGTAGTTCCTGAAAGCTCTTAGTCTGAAGTATTATCGACGTGCAAGCCTATACCGCGCACACATCTCCATCTTGGCCATTTTCACCAATTATCTTATTTTGCGGTCGGCCGCTAACTTTTTATGGGCTCTTGCGTGAAAACTAGTTCAACTAAGTACATACATATGGCAGTTCCTGAAAGCTCTTAGCCTGAAGTATTATCGACGTGCAAGCCTATACCGCGCACACATCTCCGTCTTGGCCAATTTTGTCAATGTTCTCATTTTGCGGTCGGCCGCTAACTTTTTATGGGCTCTTGCGTGAAAACTAGTTCAACTAAGTACATACAGGTGGTAGTTCCTGAAAGCTCTTAGCCTGAAGTATTATCGACGTGCAAGCCTATACCGCGCACACATCTCCGTCTTGGCCAATTTCACCAATTATCTAATTTTGCGGTCGGCCGCTAACTTTTTATGGGCTCTTGCGTGAAAACTAGTTCGACTAAGTACATTCAGGTGGCAGTTCCTGAAAGCTCTTAGCCTGAAGTATAATCGACGTGCCTGTCTACACCGCGCACACATCTCCGTCTTGGCCAATTTTGCCAATGTTCTTATTTTGCGGTCGGCCGCTAACTTTTTATGCGCTCTTGCGTCAAAACTAGTTCAACTAAGTACCTTCTGGTGGTAGTTCCTGAAAGCTCTTAGCCTGAAGTATTATCGACGTGCAAGCCTATACCGCGCACACATCTCCGTCTTGGCCAATTTTGCCAATGTTCTCATTTTGCGGTCGGCCGCTAAATTTTTATGGGCTCTTGCGTGAAAACTAGTTCAACTAAGTACATACATATGGCAGTTCCTGAAAGCTCTTAGCCTGAAGTATTATCGACGTGCAAGCCTATACCGCGCACACATCTCCGTTTTGGCCAATTTTGTCAATGTTCTCATTTTGCGGTCGGCCGCTAACTTTTTATGGGCTCTTGCGTGAAAACTAGTTCAACTAAGTACATACAGGTGGTAGTTCCTGAAAGCTCTTAGCCTGAAGTATTATCGACGTGCAAGCCTATACCGCGCACACATCTCCGTCTTGGCCAATTTCACCAATTATCTAATTTTGCGGTCGGCCGCTAACTTTTTATGGGCTCTTGCGTGAAAACTAGTTCGACTAAGTACATTCAGGTGGCAGTTCCTGAAAGCTCTTAGCCTGAAGTATAATCGACGTGCCTGTCTACACCGCGCACACATCTCCGTCTTGGCCAATTTTGCCAATGTTCTTATTTTGCGGTCGGCCGCTAACTTTTTATGCGCTCTTGCGTCAAAACTAGTTCAACTAAGTACCTTCTGGTGGTAGTTCCTGAAAGCTCTTAGCCTGAAGTATTATCGACGTGCAAGCCTATACCGCGCACACATCTCCGTCTTGGCCAATTTTGCCAATGTTCTCATTTTGCGGTCGGCCGCTAACTTTTTATGGGCTCTACCGTGAAAACTAGTTCAACTAAGTACATATATGTGGCAGTTCCTGAAAGCTCTTATCCTGAAGTATAATCGACGTGCAAGCCTATACCGCGCACACATCTCCGTCTTGGCCATTTTCACCAATTATCTTATTTTGCGGTCGGCCGCTAACTTTTTATGGGCTCTTGCGTGAAAACTAGTTCGACTAAGTACATTCAGGTGGCAGTTCCTGAAAGCTCTTAGCCTGAAGTATAATCGACGTGCCTGTCTACACCGCGCACACATCTCCGTCTTGGCCATTTTCACCAATTATCTTATTTTGCGGTCGGCCGCTAACTTTTTATGGGCTCTACCGTGAAAACTAGTTCAACTAAGTACATACATGTGGCAGTTCCTGAAAGCTCTTATCCTGAAGTATAATCGACGTGCAAGCCTATACCGCGCACACATCTCCGTCTTGGCCATTTTCACCAATTATCTTATTTTGCGGTCGGCCGCTAACTTTTTATGGGCTCTTGCGTGAAAACTAGTTCAACTAAGTACATACATATGGCAGTTCCTGAAAGCTCTTAGCCTGAAGTATTATCGACGTGCAAGCCTATACCGCGCACACATCTCCGTCTTGGCCAATTTTGTCAATGTTCTCATTTTGCGGTCGGCCGCTAACTTTTTATGGGCTCTTGCGTGAAAACTAGTTCAACTAAGTACATACAGGTGGTAGTTCCTGAAAGCTCTTAGCCTGAAGTATTATCGACGTGCAAGCCTATACCGCGCACACATCTCCGTCTTGGCCAATTTCACCAATTATCTAATTTTGCGGTCGGCCGCTAACTTTTTATGGGCTCTTGCGTGAAAACTAGTTCGACTAAGTACATTCAGGTGGCAGTTCCTGAAAGCTCTTAGCCTGAAGTATAATCGACGTGCCTGTCTACACCGCGCACACATCTCCGTCTTGGCCAATTTTGCCAATGTTCTTATTTTGCGGTCGGCCGCTAACTTTTTATGCGCTCTTGCGTCAAAACTAGTTCAACTAAGTACCTTCTGGTGGTAGTTCCTGAAAGCTCTTAGCCTGAAGTATTATCGACGTGCAAGCCTATACCGCGCACACGTCTCCGTCTTGGCCAATTTTGCCAATGTTCTCATTTTGCGGTCGGCCGCTAAATTTTTATGGGCTCTTGCGTGAAAACTAGTTCAACTAAGTACATACATATGGCAGTTCCTGAAAGCTCTTAGCCTGAAGTATTATCGACGTGCAAGCCTATACCGCGCACACATCTCCGTCTTGGCCAATTTTGTCAATGTTCTCATTTTGCGGTCGGCCGCTAACTTTTTATGGGCTCTTGCGTGAAAACTAGTTCAACTAAGTACATACAGGTGGTAGTTCCTGAAAGCTCTTAGCCTGAAGTATTATCGACGTGCAAGCCTATACCGCGCACACATCTCCGTCTTGGCCAATTTCACCAATTATCTAATTTTGCGGTCGGCCGCTAACTTTTTATGGGCTCTTGCGTGAAAACTAGTTCGACTAAGTACATTCAGGTGGCAGTTCCTGAAAGCTCTTAGCCTGAAGTATAATCGACGTGCCTGTCTACACCGCGCACACATCTCCGTCTTGGCCAATTTTGCCAATGTTCTTATTTTGCGGTCGGCCGCTAACTTTTTATGCGCTCTTGCGTCAAAACTAGTTCAACTAAGTACCTTCTGGTGGTAGTTCCTGAAAGCTCTTAGCCTGAAGTATTATCGACGTGCAAGCCTATACCGCGCACACATCTCCGTCTTGGCCAATTTTGCCAATGTTCTCATTTTGCGGTCGGCCGCTAACTTTTTATGGGCTCTACCGTGAAAACTAGTTCAACTAAGTACATATATGTGGCAGTTCCTGAAAGCTCTTATCCTGAAGTATAATCGACGTGCAAGCCTATACCGCGCACACATCTCCGTCTTGGCCATTTTCACCAATTATCTTATTTTGCGGTCGGCCGCTAAATTTTTATGGGCTCTTGCGTGAAAACTAGTTCGACTAAGTACATTCAGGTGGCAGTTCCTGAAAGCTCTTAGCCTGAAGTATAATCGACGTGCCTGTCTACACCGCGCACACATCTCCGTCTTGGCCATTTTCACCAATTATCTTATTTTGCGGTCGGCCGCTAACTTTTTATGGGCTCTACCGTGAAAACTAGTTCAACTAAGTACATACATGTGGCAGTTCCTGAAAGCTCTTATCCTGAAGTATAATCGACGTGCAAGCCTATACCGCGCACACATCTCCGTCTTGGCCATTTTCACCAATTATCTTATTTTGCGGTCGGCCGCTAACTTTTTATGGGCTCTTGCGTGAAAACTAGTTCGACTAAGTACATTCAGGTGGCAGTTCCTGAAAGCTCTTAGCCTGAAGTATAATCGACGTGCCTGTCTACACCGCGCACACATCTCCGTCTTGGCCAATTTTGCCAATGTTCTTATTTTGCGGTCGGCCGCTAACTTTTTATGCGCTCTTGCGTCAAAACTAGTTCAACTAAGTACCTTCTGGTGGTAGTTCCTGAAAGCTCTTAGCCTGAAGTATTATCGACGTGCAAGCCTATACCGCGCACACATCTCCGTCTTGGCCAATTTTGCCAATGTTCTCATTTTGCGGTCGGCCGCTAACTTTTTATGGGCTCTACCGTGAAAACTAGTTCAACTAAGTACATATATGTGGCAGTTCCTGAAAGCTCTTATCCTGAAGTATAATCGACGTGCAAGCCTATACCGCGCACACATCTCCGTCTTGGCCATTTTCACCAATTATCTTATTTTGCGGTCGGCCGCTAACTTTTTATGGGCTCTTGCGTGAAAACTAGTTCGACTAAGTACATTCAGGTGGCAGTTCCTGAAAGCTCTTAGCCTGAAGTATAATCGACGTGCCTGTCTACACCGCGCACACATCTCCGTCTTGGCCATTTTCACCAATTATCTTATTTTGCGGTCGGCCGCTAACTTTTTATGGGCTCTACCGTGAAAACTAGTTCAACTAAGTACATACATGTGGCAGTTCCTGAAAGCTCTTATCCTGAAGTATAATCGACGTGCAAGCCTATACCGCGCACACATCTCCGTCTTGGCCATTTTCACCAATTATCTTATTTTGCGGTCGGCCGCTAACTTTTTATGGGCTCTTGCGTGAAAACTAGTTCGACTAAGTACATTCAGGTGGCAGTTCCTGAAAGCTCTTAGCCTGAAGTATAATCGACGTGCATGTCTACACCGCGCACACATCTCCGTCTTGGCCAATTTTGCCAAAGTTCTCATTTTGCGGTCGGCCGCTAACTTTTTATGCGCTCTTGCGTCAAAACTAGTTCAACTAAGTACCTTCTGGTGGTAGTTCCTGAAAGCTCTTAGCCTGAAGTATTATCGACGTGCAAGCCTATACCGCGCACACATCTCCGTCTTGGCCAATTTTGCCAATGTTCTCATTTTGCGGTCGGCCGCTAACTTTTTATGGGCTCTTGCGTGAAAATTAGTTCAACTAAGTACATACAGGTGGCTGTTCCTGAAAGCTCTTAGCCTGAAGTATTATCGACGTGCAAGCCTATACCGCGCACACATCTCCGTCTTGGCCATTTTCACCAATTATCTTATTTTGCGGTCGGCCGCTAACTTTTTATGGGCCTTTGCGTGAAAACTAGTTCAACTAAGTACATTCAGGTGGCAGTTCCTGAAAGCTCTTAGCCTGAAGTATAATCGACGTGCCTGTCTACACCGCGCACACATCTCCGTCTTGGCCAATTTTGCCAATGTTCTCATTTTGCGGTCGGCCGCTAACTTTTTATGGGCTCTACCGTGAAAACTAGTTCAACTAAGTACATACATGTGGCAGTTCCTGAAAGCTCTTATCCTGAAGTATAATCGACGTGCAAGCCTATACCGCGCACACATCTCCGTCTTGGCCAATTTCGCCAATGTTCTCATTTTGCGGTCGGCCGCTAACTTTTTATGGGCTCTTGCGTGAAAACTAGTTCGACTAAGTACATTCAGGTGGCAGTTCCTGAAAGCTCTTAGCCTGAAGTATAATCGACGTGCATGTCTACACCGCGCACACATCTCCGTCTTGGCCAATTTTGCCAAAGTTCTCATTTTGCGGTCGGCCGCTAACTTTTTATGCGCTCTTGCGTCAAAACTAGTTCAACTAAGTACCTTCTGGTGGTAGTTCCTGAAAGCTCTTAGCCTGAAGTATTATCGACGTGCAAGCCTATACCGCGCACACATCTCCGTCTTGGCCAATTTTGCCAATGTTCTCATTTTGCGGTCGGCCGCTAACTTTTTATGGGCTCTTGCGTGAAAACTAGTTCAACTAAGTACATACAGGTGGCTGTTCCTGAAAGCTCTTAGCCTGAAGTATTATCGACGTGCAAGCCTATACCGCGCACACATCTCCGTCTTGGCCATTTTCACCAATTATCTTATTTTGCGGTCGGCCGCTAACTTTTTATGGGCCTTTGCGTGAAAACTAGTTCAACTAAGTACATTCAGGTGGCAGTTCCTGAAAGCTCTTAGCCTGAAGTATAATCGACGTGCCTGTCTACACCGCGCACACATCTCCGTCTTGGCCAATTTTGCCAATGTTCTCATTTTGCGGTCGGCCGCTAACTTTTTATGGGCTCTACCGTGAAAACTAGTTCAACTAAGTACATACATGTGGCAGTTCCTGAAAGCTCTTATCCTGAAGTATAATCGACGTGCAAGCCTATACCGCGCACACATCTCCGTCTTGGCCAATTTCGCCAATGTTCTCATTTTGCGGTCGGCCGCTAACTTTTTATGGGCTCTTGCGTGAAAACTAGTTCAACTAAGTACATACATGTGGCAGTTCCTGAAAGCCCTGGACCTCAGGTCTTACGTCTATTAACAAACGGACTGGGCACACGTCTCCAAGTGAGCGAATTTCAGGAATGATTGCAATTTCAATTTGGCTTCTAAGTTTTTGTTGTTCTTTCCGTAAAATACTGATAGCTTTTAATTAATATGGCAAGCTTTTTTAATGCTTTAATACTTGTATTAAGCTAAAACCCTTTAATTACACGTTTCTGGTTCTCAAAGGTTGAAGCAAAATGATGACTTCTTAATTTTGCCGGGTTATACTCGGCCGCTAACTTTTGGCCGCTAACTTCACACCGGTTGAATTTTGTAAGTTTCATGATTCTACAACAATCTTATAACGTTTTACCATACAAACTGCACCCCGCCCCCCCTATTTTTTCCCTTTTTCCCAATGTTTTATAACTTAGGTGCTATTCTGGACTTATTCAAATAGATCTTTGAAAATTCCATCCAAATCGGTTCAGCGGTTTTTACGTACCTATGCGCGTACAAACGTTTTTGTCTCAATGATTTTATTATATGTATAGATTCATATCCATTGTATGTCTGTTGTCTTAGGAAGCTACTCACATAACCCTCCTGTTTGACTCACCCGTAATCGGGTAAAAAAATGTTAAGACTGTTTTTGTTGCGTTGTATAAGTTGCGTTCTATATACCTATAATTAAGGTTTTCCCCACGCGGCTAATTATAATCTTGCAGCAAAAAACAGGTACCTTGCATTTTTACACTGACAGAACGTACTGACAATACCGCGGCCTTAAGATAAGTTTATGATGAGGGAAACACGTATGTAGCAAAAAACAAAGCGTGCATTGTTTAATTAGCGCTTATAGGTAATTATTATATTCAGTAGATTATTTCTAGTATTACTTAATAGCTTAAATCTACTTCCGAATGCCAGCTACTCGTTTGCGTGACGTTCAAAACACCGTGCGAATAAACTATTGCCTATTATTATCAAACTGTGGGCCTAACATAACTCGTTCAGGCTTAATTTATCCCTCACTGCGTCTCTGTCAAACTAGTGTCATTTGAAAGAGATGTACATAGAGATATACCCAGATAAACTGAATTTGGCCGATGGGGTCGAAAAGTTCTCGAATGGCGGCCGCGTATTGGCAAGCGCAGCGTAGGACAACCGGCCACAAGATGGTCCGATGACCTCATACAGGTGGCAGGAAGGCGCTGGTTGCATGCCGCTTCCAACCGGTCACTTTGGAAATCCATGGAGAAGGCTTATGTTCGGCAGTGGACTTCTTGTGGCTGAGATGATGATGATGATGATGATGATGATGAAACCAAATTTGGCTACTGGAACATATTACCTTCCTACTCCGCAAAACGAAACTGGAAACTGGGTTCGCGAAGTAGCAATTGAAGGTAATATGTTCCAGTTTGTAGAGATAGACCTCCGCAAAGTAACGCCTGAATCTATTAATTGCAGTCTATATGTTATTTTATAAATTAGGAAGGCAAATGACCAAGTCGGTCACCTGATAGTAAATGGTTACCACCGCCCGCAACACTAAGGCGATTGCAAAATGCGCTGCTAATCCAGAAGGCTAAGATGGAATACCTCTTGTGCTACCGGCTGTCTTGCTCTCCACGCGAACACATTGCAAGTACTGCTGCTTAGCGGCTGGATTAGCGAGCAAGGTGGTGTAGCAATCAGTTTGCTTGCCTCATAAGATTCTGTTGCTCGCAACTTCATTCGTCTCAAAATTAATCAGTTTTGCATGTTTCATACAAAGTTTCAGACCTTATCTTACGCCATTAATTTTGAAACAAATACCCTATGTCCATTCTTGGGTATTAAACTATAGCTGCATCAAATCTTATCTAAATCGTTTTATCCGTTTAAGCGTGAAAGCCGGACAGACAGACATCCGCATTTATAACGGTAAGTAGTAACCTTTGTACTTAATCCCGCAGTTCGCAGTATGTTATCGCATTACCACATCGTTACTTTGAGTCTTTGAAAACGTAAGCACGCAAAATTAAGTGTTTTTATTATTTCTCTTAATGAACAAAGCATTGTTAAAGTATTATCTCACAGTACAACCACGTCTCTACATTGTTGCTTATGTTCACATTAGCACACCGTCGGAATGCGTTTGTGTAGGGACAGAGTTAGGAGTTTCAGAAACTCTCACTTTAATTATCTCACTTAACTATCTTTTAAAGTTGACCCTATAAACCTAACTGTTTATTTATTTAAAGGAAAAAGGGTATACAAGATAATATGAACACTAAAATAAATTAACTACTCTAAACCTAAAAACCTAAATCTACAAATATCCCCAAAGTTGTCATTAGGCAGGGTGCCCAAAAAGCTGGCAGCATTTCCTCGTTGTTTTTTTTTAAATATATATACAACATAGGAAGGCAAACAAGCAAGTGGGTCACCTGATGGTAAGTGATCACCACCGCCTATAGACACCTGCAACAACAAAGAGAGTGCAGATGCGTTGCCAACCCAGAGGGTTAAGATGGAATACCTCTTGTGCCAGTAATTACACCGGCTGTCTTGCTCTCCACGCCGGAACACAACAGTGCAAGCACTGCTGCTTAGCGGTAGGATTAGCGAGCAAGATGGTGGTAGCGATCCGGATGGACCTTGCACAAGGTCCTACCACCCGCAACACCCGTTGTATCGCTATGCCGATTCGTTGGCCGAGGAATGAGCCAGCAATATCGTCACCGGTGGACCATTTTAAACCTAACTTAAACTTTTTAAATTAAAAAAATGTAAATGGCCAGGTATCCTAGTCCTTTAGGCCCAATTCTTTTTAAAACACTTTAAAGAATGAATGTTAAATCATTTAATTCTGTTAAAATTCTTATAGGCTTCCGTACAAAAGGAACCCTATTGGAAAACTTCTGTCTGTCTGTCAAGACCCTTTTTCTCAGGAACGCGTGGAGGTATTAAGTTAACTAGGCAAAACGGAATTAAATTGGATAATTTCCAATTTGTAAATGTTCAGGGAAAAGGTTTCTTTTACATAATTATGATTTAAACGTGATTGCCTTCGATTACTATGTTAGAAAAATTGGTTCCTGATCATCGATTAATAGTCAACGTGTATGAATAAGTGTCTAGGAAGTAATTTTGCATAAAAATCATTAACATACCATATTGGATTATAAAAAACATACATTTTATTTACTTTCTTAAATATCTTTAAAAAAAAATTTTTTTATGGAAACGGCAGGAAAACAGGCATACGGGTTACCTAATGGGAAAAAGATCACCGCGTTCCATAGAATTATGCGACCACAAGAGAAACGCTGATCCGTTGCCGCCTTTTAGGTCTCCTCACCCCGTGGGCTTACGATCTCTTCCGCATGTTATAATTAAATCTTTTTAAATGTTCTTCGTTTCATCGTTGAAAAGACTTCTGATACAGTCTTCGATCATGAGTGTCATCCTGGACTCGTCTACACTAATATGTATAGTCGACCAAGTAATTGCTTGACCACTTTTGAACCTTATCCGTTTGTAATACGGTCGAAAAGTGGTCAAGCAATTTCTTGGTCGACTATACGTATACACTAGTCTACACTTATATAATAAGGCGGTAAACATAGTTTTTGTTTGTTTCTTTGTACGTATGAGAATCTCGACCTACTGAACCGATTCCAAAAGTTCTCTCACCAATTTATATTTAAATTAGGCTTACAAGAAGCTTATGAAACACTTATAAACTTGGATTAGGAATGGGGTTGTCTTTCCATTTTTTTGTATACTCGAATGTTCCATTTGCCATAGTTGCTTTGTATGCTAAATTCTAAATTCGTAAACTTTTCAAGAATTATTAATAAAATGAAAATTAGACTAACCTTGGCTGAATATATTGTGGGAAGCATTGTTTGCCATCTTGGCCTTAAGATCTTGGAATGTACCATATATTCTTGTGAATAAACGACTCATTCATTCATTCATTCATTCATTCATTCATTTATTCACCAATAGAAATATACTTTCCCTAACAGACACAGGCTTCTATTTCCACACGAATGAAGTTACGAGCGTTCGCTAGTATAATATTTTTAAGAACCATAATAGTTTGTAGTTTGTGTTGTTAGTGTATGAAGCCAATAAAGCAAAGCAAAGCCAATGAAAATGAAAATGAAAATGAAAATGAAAATGAAAATGAAAAATGAAAATGAAAATGAAAAATTTATTTTGCAAGTAGGCCATATAGGCTCTTTTACATGTCTGAATCTACTAGCGCTTCGGAAAATGGAAGAATCTGCTGAGAAGAAACGCCGCAAGAAACTCAGCAGTTTATCTTTTTTTTTCTTCTCTTTTGAAAAGAGAAGAAAAAAAGCCAAGTACCATATTAATAAATTAAAAAAAAAATGATAATCGAGCTTGAGCCATCAAGCCGAGCACACGTATTACTGTTGAAAATATTGGATCGCCATAATCCAATGTTACTATGTATAATTTTTTGAGCCACACCATCCCACGGTCCATGCACCATCCTCTATATTTTGGTGGAGGTGCAGGGACACGGCCGGACGGCGCGAATGTTTTCCAGACAGTGATGCTGTGTTCTTTTATTTTTAAAACGAATCTCTTTTTGTAATTTTGTTTGTTTATAATTAATATCTATATATATATTCAGATAGTAATTATATTACAAAATAACACATTTCTCGACGTAAAAATACGTGAGTAATCCGTTTTATTAATATGTCCGAGTCTCACGGTAGTTTTATGTTAAAAACAGATAGTAATTGTTTATTTCAGTTAAACATTGTTAAACATTCATGTGTTCCTAATAGATTTCTTACAGATTAGTTAACCTAGGTTGAAATGTTGTATTGTTATATTAGATAGATTTAAGAGCTGCCCTAGCCCAATCACAAGTTTGCCGTGACGAGTGACGTCACTTCTAATTGCCGTCCTCCGCACGCCACGTCGCGCCGGCTGACAGCGTTGACAGGAAACGGCAAGACTTACAGAGCTGTCATTACTCCACCATTACACCTGCAGCCGATCATTAGTGCAATGTCTCGAAGGACAAAACAACAGACACATTAGTACGTGTTACTTAGTTGTTCTAGAAGATCTCGCAAGGGTCATTTGATAATTTTATTTGATCTGGAGTGCGATCTGTGAATCTCACCGGGTGACTAAACCTCGCCAAAATGACCGTTTTTCATAGAAATGCGGCCATTTTGGTGAGCTTTTGGTAACCTGATGAGAATAAAAAATTGCATTTGAATCTCACCGGGTACTTAACTAAAGCTCACCAAAATAGCTGTTTTTCGTAGAGATTCGGCCATTTTGATGAGCTCTAGTCACCTGGTGAGATTCAAAAATTGCACTCCAGATAGTATAAACGCGCCATAAGAAGTTAATTGTATATCAGTTAAATATACTCTAGGTATGCTGACTATGGACTCGATATAGTATGTATGTAAATTCTTTATTGCACAAAAAACATAAATTACAAAAAGAGATACAGTCGCAGTGATATAGTCGCGTTGAACCTTAAAAAACTTTTTGAACATTCAGTAATTTTCAAAGTCAAAGTAAAAGTATGTTTATATTTAAATTAGGCTTACAAGAAGCTTATGAAACACTTATAAACTTGGGTTAGGAATGGGGTTGTCTTTCCATTTTTTTGTATACTCGAATGTTCCATTTGCCATAGTTGCTTTGTATGCTAAATTCTAAATTCGTAAACTTTTCAAGAATTATTAATAAAATGAAAATTAGACTGTTCAACAAAAAATCTATTTTGGGAAAAACAAATATTGCGGCATATGAATATTACGTTATTATTTTGGTCGTAACCTATGATCGAAATCGTATAATTTAAAATATCATGGTTAGAATCAAAATTGGTTGACATTTGATTTCCCGCAAACCGTTTCCGCGATTCACATCCGTTTCCGAATTCGACAAGCGTTGTTTGAATTTAGAATGTCAATTATCTTTCACCTTGATACCAATGAGCCGGGCCAATGAGGGCTTCTGTAATGTTCAAATGGAAAATACTGGATCTAGGGTTGCCAGATAGAAAAACTAAAATATATTCAAAAAATCGGTGTCTTGGGTAATCCCAATTTGTCAGGACAATTGAGTAGGTATTACAATTGATATGATACGAGATATGAAATACTAAATTTCTGTATTGTTAACGTTACAAGAAGTTGTTTGTCGGACACATATTGTATTTTGTCGGGAGTCTAGACATAACATTACCGACAATTCCGACCATATCTGGTAACCCTAACTGGGAGTAAACTGACGACTATCATCTGATAAGATCGTTATTATTTTTAATCAATTTAAAAAGAGGAGGCTATTTATGGATGGCCGTTCCAAAATTTAGTTTGTGTTTAAATCTTGCCATTTTTATGCTCAAATTTTTTGAAGCGCTAAGTTTCGACTTCTTTTTCAATTGAGTCATAAACCTATTTAGTCTTGTTACTTTGATGATCAATCAATCAACTCATAATATGCTAGTAAATCCCACAACAACGAAAAAGCGTCAAATATCATCGACGCATTGTCCATTCAGTTCAACATTACAAACTTACACGTTCAGCTGGTGAGCGACACTGCTTTAACAGTTTTAGCTAAGTTATACGTTAAACAGATAGTTTCTCATTTTGCCAAATGCCAGTATAAGTTGGCAATTGTACAATAGGCAATTTGAAGGCAATATGTGTCGTGTAGTTTGTTGTTGAGATATGTGCCTTTTTATTTCCTATCTCAGGCATTGTACGGCTGAGCAATGTCATTGCTACCTGTTAGTGCTTTAGGTCTACGGAAATATTTACCAAGTTTCTTTATTTACCGGTATCAATATTATGTTATTTAGGTATTTAATACCGACACGGTACCGGTACGATACCGGGTGATGTTAATCAGTGCTGGATTAAGCCAGCGCGGGGCCTGTAGCAAATTCTGTCAAGGCGCCCTTGGTTTGCTTTAGGTTCTCAAGTTTTTTTTATTACCGTCAGACAGGCGTTGGAGCGTGGGGCCCCCAAATTCGCGGGGCCCGTAGCATTTGCTACTCTTGCTACGTGGCTAATCCGGCACTGATGTTAATACCACATCAAAAACACCAGTATCGCACGTCCTATAAGGGGTTTACATTTTATTTTAATCAATCATTTGAAATAACAACAACAACAACAACAAGAACAAATACTCTTTTATTGATTCACACAAGTAAACAAAAAATAAATGAAAAAATAAATAAATGTCAAGGCTTTTTCTTTATTTTCGTCATTGTTTGTTACAGTGATGTCGCGTGCGGCGGCACGCGCGCACGATGGCGGCGGCGCAACAGCTGCGGCTGTTGCTGTGGAAGGACTACCTTATACGGAAACGGAAACTGGTGGGTGACTGGCTTACGAACCCAATACGGAATTGGTCCCGTAACTTTGGTAGGAGCTTGTGCAAGGTCCGTCCGGATCACTACCACCATCTTGCTTGCTAATCCTGCCTCTAAGCAGTTGTGTTCCGGCGTGGAGAGCTAGACAGCCGGTGCAATTACTGGCACAAGAGGTATTCCATCTTAGCCCTCTGGGTTGGCAACGCATCTGCAATTTCCTAGGTGTTGCAGGTGTCTATGGGCGGTAGTGATCACTTACCATCAGGTGACCCACTTGCTTGTTTTCCTTCCTATGTTGTATAAAAAAAAACTGTTTGCCCCTTCAGTGGCTAAGAACATACGACCATGGCAACACCAACTCCTGGAAGTTAGGGGTAGAAAACTTAAGTAAAGCCCCTCAGTAAAGTATAGGAGTCCGTGTAGACCAGTTAACGCTCCATATTCGAATAAATGATGTAAGTTCCTTATCAATTTAGTTATACACGACTACATGCAAAAGAGTTTTTTACCTATACATCCCACTAAAAAAAGGGTACCTATTTAACTAAACTGGTTTGATTAGTCGTGATTTTGTTTACTAGTACTCAACGTTCATGTATTAATTTAAATCAAATCACTTAAGAATGACTCAGCTTAAATACTTATAAGTGTATATTAATTATCAGCAGATTAACACCAAAATTACAGTCAAGGAATTTAATTTCCAACCCACCTAAGGTTCAATAGCATAATAGCAAACTGTCACCATAAGAGCTATAGAGCAAGATGTTAGTTTGACATATCGACCTTAATGCATTGCGAATGTCAGACGACATTTTAACGAAATGGGTAGGGAATTAAGTTCCTTGACTGTACATAATAAGCAAACAATTTGTACGTGTCTACTCGTTACAGTAAAGGATATAGCTCTATGACAAACGGATTTAATAGGGTCTCTTCACATCCTTTAGGTACCGAACCCTAAGGGTGTGGATAGACTTGCAATGAGCGTTCACCTGTAATGAGCATACAAAGCTCGCAAAACTAATAGGGATAAAAGGCAGGCTTTTGAAAACGCCGAATGCTCGATGTGCTGTTACAATTAAATGCTCAAGTCTGTCAGCACCTAAAGACCCAACAGCCATAATCAAAAACTCACACACCGCCGACCAGAACATTTTTCTGACCTGGGGTGCAATTTTCGAATCTCACCAGGTGACTAAAGCTCACCAAAATGGCCGAATCTCTATGAAAAACGGCCATTTTGTTGAGCTTTTGTCATCCGATGAGATTCAAAAATCGCACCCCAGTCCGTGGTCCTTATTAAGTACTCATGAGCCCCCGCGGTCGTGACTTGGCGATCACGGTGGCTTTGTTTATTCTTCTTTTATTTGTCATGGCAGCTATTTAAATTTAGTTTTTATCTATCTATTTATATTCCGGACGCATCAGCCAGTCTCAAGATAAGCAAATAAAAATTAGCTTCAGCCCAAAGTGCGGCTTGACGATGCCAAATTACGTCACCCCTTGTCAACATCACCTTCGGTTACGTTGCAATTTGGATTTGCGTCATTATTGTCATTAAGTCCTTGTTTAACAAACGTTGTAGGATACAAGTTGACACAGTTGTCACATGTTAGTTGGAAAAGTTTACATTTATGTTGAACTAGCTTTTGTCTGCGACTTCGTGCGCGGGGACTTAGGAAGTAGACGTTTGACTCAGTTTCTTGTCGGCGTATCAAGATAAAACATGTACCATATTTAAATTTAGTCCTTTAGCAATGCAAGAGTGTGATTTTGAATCTCATCGGATGACAAAAGCTCAACAAAATGGCCGTTTTTCATAAAGATTGGGCCATTTTGGTGAGCTTTAGTCACCTGGTGAGATTCGAAAATTGCACCCCAGGTGTGCAAACCACATCCAATCCGTGTGGTAGTTTTTGCGAGATGCACGAACAAACATACAGACAAAAAATCTACAGATCGGTTTTGGTTTCTATTGCTTTATAAAGACCCTTCATTTATAAGTTTTTTGTTAAACATTGTACACAATCATCGTCAAACATATTGGAGCGGGCATGGTGGTCACAAATGTCTGAACCCGCCCGAACGTCTGACAATAGTGTCGAGTTCAGATATTTATTGATATTGATATTATATTTGATGCTTACTGTACAGAAATCCGCCAGTTACAATTTTATTATATGTTTAAATTGTAACACCTGTAACGTACTCGTGTGTTAAACAGAGGCCAGGTACTAAAAGTACAATCAGCACAAAGAAAAACATAATTTGAGCGGGAATCTAACCCAGAACTACCTTTACTTACGTTACGTTTGGGCGTAACTCGCTACCCACTTATTCCAACGGATGGGAATCCTCGGCCGTTCTTGCTGGCTCTAACCATCGTCGTTCACGGTGTGCCCGATTACTCCAGCTGTCCGTCACCAGCGCAGCCCACAAGAAACCGTCCAGGGGAGTACCGGACTGCGGAAGCGATTTCTAGACGGGCCTAACTCGAACCACGACCAAAAATAAATGTATTTATGTTGACCATTGGTTTATTTATTCATCTCCATAAATCATTACCAAGTAGAGGTCACATTGGCGCCTAAATCTATTAATTACCTTTACTTAGCAAGAGTTAAACGCTAAGTAAGCTACACTGAGTGAGTTGGTAGAGCTAACCTGTAACCAGTTGCTGGTTGCAGTAAGACTGGACCTGCTCGACCGAAGTAGTACTACACTCACACAAATACTTACCGACGAGAGTTTGCTATTGTGTTTATTACGGTTGAGAGTTCTCTTAGGATCACTGATTACTAAGGCGACGTTGATCATTTTTATTATTATTATCCTATTTTTGTAATGCACAGGCAGCTTAAAATTAGTGCGTGCATAATTGTCCACTAAACTTGTGTTATACTTGCAGTTTTAAGTGTTTGTCTCTTCTATTTTTTTTTTAAATAAAATAAGGAGGCAAACAAGCAAGTGGGTCACCTGATGGTAAATGATCACCACTACCTATAGACATCCGCAACACTAAAGAGATTGCAGATGCGTAGCCAACCCAGAGGGCTAAGATGGAATACCTCTTGTGCCAGTAATTACACCGGCTGTCTTGCTCTCCACGCCGGAACACAACAGTGCAAGCACTGCTGCTTAGCGGCAGGATTAGCGAGCAAGATGGTGGTAGCGATCCGGAAGGACCTTGCACAAGGTCCTACCACCCGCAAAACTCTATTTTTAAGAAAATCCAATGAAGGTGCGATTGTCAACGTCACGGGTAAACCGCTCTACACTATTACTTTGAGGTTGCCAGCAAGTGGTATCTAGGCTTGCTAGTACTTAGAGCGCGTACCAGTCTTAGACAGTGTCCTTTCAGCCTCTCATGAGATGACCCTTCATGCTCACTTTCTGCCCGTTTCCATAAAAAAGCATGTAATGTTTTTATTTGTTTCAGATCACATTAGGCGGCGTGGTTTGGGCGACAGCCATAGTGTTTAGTCTCTACATCGTCCGGGTAAACGTTAATAACGTGGACCATCCGACATGTAAGTGTTTCTTGAGGCAGAGCACCTAGCACTAACCATTTCGGCACTTGATCGTAGGCGTATACAGAAGGAGGATTTGCTTCCCAACAGTCCGGGTTCTATTGGGAAAAATGTATAAATTTTGAATACAGCGCAATGCCACTTGTATGAATGGTACACGTCCTCCGGAGCCCAAAAAGCTCGGTAGGCAGTTTGAAGCAGAAAGCAAGGTTTGGTATCGAACCAAAGCGTCCTCTGTAGTGTAGTACGTATTAAGGTATAAGCTATTAGTAGCAAGAACCCCATCCCATACCCCAGAATATGATGCTGTATTTGCTCATGCTCGCCGTAACTCGATACATAGTTCTGTGCGACTCTAGCCCAGTAGGAGAAAGACGTAATGGGTTATGGAACGAGTTACTAACTGTGCTTGAAAAAGATTCGTGCTAGGTGCACTGTTTATATTACTATATATTGAGTAATTAATTTAGCTACGCGAATCGTAAACCAAAAATTCTGCTGAGAAGAAGTTTATGAATAAAATTCCAATCGTCTTTTTCCCAGGTCAATATACAGCACGAGCATTGCCCAGCGCTGGGGTACTAAACTTCCTTCAGTCTTTCATTTGCACCGTCAACAATGAATGCCTGCCTATGGATGAGTACGAGGAAATACCTACTTTTGAGAACTCCACGTAAGTAGAGCCCGAAATGGTTTTTGTAAAGCAAGGAAAACGAGTATACGGGTCCTTTAGTGGGAAGGAAGTGATCACCAGCCCATGAGCACCCTTAGAATCGCGGTATTCGCGGCAAGATTTTGCTAGGCAACCCTGCTAGCCGGCGGCATCATATGACCCATCGTGTAACGTTTTATTTAAATCGATCAAATAACAGATAGATGCAAAATTTTACGGCGGGATTGCACACTAAAAAGTAGGCTTGAAGTGCTGTGTACTTTTTGTGGCATTGTTGACTTGCCGTCCAAGTACTTTTAAGTGTTGAATGTCGACACGAATCGCCAAATACTTCGCGTTGGAGTTTACACGTTACAAAACTAGAAGGTATTGGTTCAAAAGTTTAAGGTTTCTGCAAAAAACAAATCGCGGGAAAAAATGATTATGGAAAACGATACATTGGGAACTTTAATTTCATGGAACAGAAGACCCTGATGTCAGACTATACGAGTACATTATGTAGCTGATTTTTTTCCATCCCCATTACTTATTTAAAGGATAACTGGGAGAGATCACTTAAAGGCACAAGTTTACCTTTATATATCACTGTACCACTTTTTTGTCGTTTACCTACGTTTTTTATATTAACATATTTAGAAAAAGAAACAAAGTTATTACACAAAAGAAAATAGAAAATACGTATTTAATTTGGTTTCAGTCTAACGAAACTGCAAAGACAGTTCACTCCACTTCTGTACAACGACTCCGTGCTCAGTGTGGCGGCCAGCGTCCCTGACGCACTGAAGCTGCTGGCCACGTTGGCGGACATCGTCGATGAGCCCACCTTCGTTTCTATCACAAGTAAGGTTTGCTTTTACTTTGTATTACTTATTGGGGTGTACTAAATCTTGAAACAAAAATGGGACAATAGTTTAAAAACGCTTGATTTGTAGAACATTTAAATGGATTAGGTGCTCAACAAATGTTACCAGACCAATCTGATTTAGGGACTCAATTTTTGGATGAGAAAGAAGCTGTGAGTTTGAACTTGAGTTTTCTTATGTCGAACCAACAAGCTCAGGAAGTGAAACTAAAAATCTCGGAACCACGAAATTGAAGTCGAAATCTGCTTTCGGAGCGGAAAAGGTCAGAGCAGCAACTTGATAACA
This sequence comes from Ditula angustiorana, assembly GCA_963691745.1. Lineage (NCBI taxonomy): Eukaryota > Metazoa > Arthropoda > Insecta > Lepidoptera > Tortricidae > Ditula > Ditula angustiorana. The sequence continues at coordinate 823,354 of OY829491.1, forward strand.
ATCCTAAAATTTTGTTTTTTTTTCAGAGAATGGTCTTAAAGTGAGGGACCTGTTCAAAGACCCTATAAGAGTGAAACGGTATATCTCTTCCAAGTTCAATGTGACGCAGGACATTGCAGACAGTGTCATGAGATCGGAGCTTAGTTTTCAAGGGGTAAGTTTAAACCAACTAATAGTTTCACAAGCTTAATTTGAATTCATTCTCAAGCGTTTTTTCCTCATTACGTTTCCTTAATCATTTGCCTTCACAACTGTAACCGCTAAGATGCAGGAAATGAAGAATAATACTGAGATAATAAGAATGATGAGAGATTTATATGTATTTAAATTGAAGGCACCTGAAGACAATAAATATAAACCGGTCAATATACAAAAACAGATAAATATATTTATATACTATGTACAAGGAAACAGCTAAAACTTACAAAAACGTGCCTTCAAGTAATGATATAGCAGTAAGATGAAATTGCACTTGCACTGAGCACGGAGATTCAGTAGAACGGAACATAATATTAAAACCAGAAAGAATTTGAGTTGTTCCAAGTTGTAGTAGAAATTGATGCTAAACGTTAGGTATTTCGCCAATTAATTATGTAACGGTATTCGGGAACGGTGTAAATGCTCAAGAATGGCTTTAAATCTGCTCCAATTCCTATCACATCAGGGGTGCCACAAGGATCGCATCTTGGACCACTTCTATTCGTTATTTTTATTAATGACCTTGCGAGCAACTTATCTTGCCCCAGTCTTTTATATGCTGATGATTTTAAGGTGTATAGAAGGGTGGACAATGTCAGCGATTGTATGTTACTACAAAAGGACATTCTGTCTATTCATTTTTGGTGTAAAATCAACAAAATGGTTTTAAATGTTGCAAAGTATTTTGTGATTTCGTATACAAGAAAACACAATGTCTTAAATTACCAATATAATTTGGCAGGCAATAATTTAAAAAAGCAAGCAGTTGCTAGGGATCTTGGCATCCTCTTTGACGAACAGCTTTCCTTCCGTCCGCATTACGATTATATAGTAAACAGGGGTAATCAGCTTCTAGGATTTATACTTCGGTCCACTAAAGGCTTTAAAAAGCCACAAAGTGCATATATTATAGTCTTGTACGTAGCATCCTTGAATATGGATGTCTGGTGTGGTCGCCATTTTATGCAGTCCATTCCCAAAGAATTGAGGGTGTCCAGCGTAAGCTTCTTAGAATTTTGTGCTATCGTCACAGCTTAGGAAAATCACGTTGGGGATATAAACAGAGACTTGATAAAATGAGGATGACATCACTCGAAGTCCGTCGTAAGCAGTATGGTCTTGTTTATTTGCATAAAATTCTTCACGGCAATATTGATTCACCACCACTCTTGTCACTTCTAAATATTAATATTCGATACAGAATCCGTAAACCGAAAACTTTTTGCCTTGCGGTCTACAAAAATAATACCTCTTCCTATTATCCTATAGTTAGAATGTGTCGTGAATACAATGATTTGGCCAGTGTCTATGAGGATCTTGACATATTCAGCTCGAGACTCAACGTTTTTGTGAGCAAATTGAGGTCTATACTTAATTGTCTTTAAAAGTACTGTACTGACTATTAAAATTTCACTGTCAAATTGTATCAAATTGTATATTACCTATTTATTATTGTGCCAGTGTAACCGAGATTCCACTTGGCGGATGCTCTTTTTGTGGTCTTGCCAGATAGATTACTTGTAAACTTCTATTGTAGCTATTGTCTTTAAAATCGTTTTTGCTTTAAATTTTAACTAATTCACTTAATTAATGATGTGTACACATAGTTTTGGATTGTAAATTATTTTTGGTCTTGATAATTATTATTGTGGTATTTTACTGTTTACACTCTGTTTTGTGTTCCAAATAAATAAATAAAATAAAAATAAAAATAAATGACCGTGACGTTCAATTTTTATAATTTTGCCTTTTCCTCTATTTTGTAAAGGCTGTACTTTACTACTTAATTTACAGATTATAAAAGGTGACATAGACAGATGCAGCACAAATTCAATGTTAGAAACAATAAAAATTGAGAACGAGGAACATTTAAACATAATAGTCAAGAAACTGTGTTTGCTATCAGCCAAAGATATACGAAAAATACTTTTAGATTTAATAGTTGAAGTTAATTTTGGTAAATATATTAATATGGTAAGTAGTCAATTGAATAACTATTGCAACATCTAGCAAAAATATTTTGAGTTCGGTTGTTAATTCATCTTTTATCTTCAATTTAACAGATAGGTGATATGTATAGGAAGCTAAGTGGGGATGACAGGTTGGTCCAGCTTGGTCATATGTTGACAGCCGTGCTGCGCATGATGAACATCCACAGTTTCCTGCCACCTGAACTGGTTGAGATATTTAATGGACAAGAGGAGTTCAGTTACTTTAACTTAAGTTTGTAAGTATTACAGTCGCAATGTTGAAGTAAATAAAAGCGTTAAAGGAGGTCACGATATAGAGGACTCTCATCAGACAGGTGTTATGCCTGAGTGGTACATTTTATGACATTTATAAGTGCTTCCTATAAGCCTAATCTGAATAAAGATAAGATTTTGACTTTCGGGACCGAAGTCTGAAAGATCTCTGAAGAAGAGTCTGAGTGTTGAAAGTTGTATTTATGTATACATACGTGTAACGGAATTTGTCTTTTTTTCAGTGTCACTAAGTTAATAGACCAATTCAAACCAACATTCGGGGACACGAAATCATATAAGTCAGTGCGCGAATTCGTCGATGCGGCCGTTGCTGGCATCCAATATTTGAATAAATTGTTGACCAAACCTAACGCCAACGAACCTGTTGAAGACGTGTCTAGTTTCGTTTTGACCCATATTGGTAATAAACTTGGAAGCAGTAACGACTTTAAGACAGTCTCTGAAGAGTTTAAAAATGTTGCAAAAGTGGTTGATGTAATGGCAAATGATTCTAGTTTTGATGTTTTTGATGTGTAAGTATGTTTATTTACTTACATGCTTTCAAGTAAGTAGTTTCAAAAGAACATAACTCTAACATAAGATTCGTACATCCTATTTTGCTAAGGTTTCTATCTATTTTAGATTATCAAAATTGGCTAATTTAATATACAAGTGGATTCCGGATGACAAAAAACACGAAATTCTTTTCTACTCCACTCTTCTGACTAAGCTGATTGAAGGTGCTCACAAAGTAGTATCAATAAATATGCACATAGAGGAGGTGGCCTATAACACTACCTTGCGGAACTCTGAAGGTTTTAAATTGCTATTGGAAATTCCGGTTCCCATTGTGGGCAAAGGATTAGACGCTTTGGCAGATGCGGAGAGAACTCAGGTATTGCAATTATACAAATATCATTAATGTAAACTGTAATAATATTCGAGATAAGTGTTTAACTGTTAAATGCCTTCGATGGTGCAAAAGTCTGCTTTTACCATCATTATAGCTATGGATCTACTCAGAGTAAATTCACGATTGATATAGTGTCTTTTATTTTTGAAATAATCTTTTTTACAGATCTTTACATCAAAAATTAATTTCCCTGGACAATTATTTTGTGATAAGAACAAGTTGCAGAGGTTTTTTGTAGTCTCTAGCGCCGATGCTCATATGTTGAAGAGTAAACTCTGCAGCGATGTCTGGAAGAATTATGTCGCGGATCTAATTCGCTCTTTTGGATTTTATGACGTTAAAAACAATGTTAGTATATAATTTTCTCTGTCCCAATATTTTTAAGATTTATATTTCAATTTCCGAATCTTACACTATTTGCGATTTTTGTACGTTTTTTCTTATCAACACTTCGTCTCTGAAGACCACATTTCTCTGTAGGTACTTAACTATTTTAAATGTTGCTTATCTTTAGATAAACGACATGGCGTCACTTTTAATTCAAGAAACCCTGGGCAAAGACACAAGCAGCCAACTCTACACCATAGACAAAGATTTTCAAATTCTTAAAAACTTCTACTACACTCTTATTAAGATGAACTCAGAGGATAAGCCCAAGGTTGACTGGCAGACATTGTTCAATGCCACTGAAGTTTCGGACTTTGTAAAAGTGTTCAAAGACAAGGATCATTTGAGCAAGCAGATTTTGTAAGTTATTCAAAGTTACTATATCCACTTGAATAAAAAAACCGTTAGAGGAAAACAATAAAGCAAAAGAAGAATGTCTTGTATCGACTATCATTTATTGTCGATTAAGATATATGATTCTAATATAAGTATCACACAAAATTATGGTGTTTTCAGAATAACACTTCATGGAGCACTGGCAAAAGAAATAATAAAACAGAATACTATTTTAGACTTCAAAATTACTCCAGTATTGATCGACGCGACAACATTAGTGAAAGCTCTAAATGATCAGCTCGGAACTACGCCTAAGGAGCTGACGACCCGCGTAAAGAAGTTGTATCCGGATATACTGAAGACTGTATTGATGACTGCTCTGAATGAGGAAAAGGTCAGTAGATAGCTTTCAAAGATTTTGAGAAAGCAGGCATGTCAATGTGGCCTTTAATTTAAAAACTAGTGATGTAAAATTTTACAGAAAATTCAAATACACAACCGTTTTTCTATTTGGATGGAAATCTATTCATACTCTTACCATGGTTCTAAAAGTATGTACATTTTGAGAGATGAATTATATTTAAGTAAAGATTGGTCATATCTTGATGGTCTCTTGTTAATTTCTTTCCAGACATACAAATCATTATCAACACACAGTGAAGACATGCTGTGCCACGGCGTAGATACAGCATCCTTATTCATATCAATGCCTGCATCGGCGGATGCACAACGCTTGGTCACCGCTTTGTGTAACATGTCTAGTTCTATCGAAAGGGGATTGTTAAGAAACTCCTTCGTTGGAAAAGCTGTAAGTAATTTACTTATTACAATTTTGCTATCTTTAGCTGGCCTGGGCTAAAATAATGTAGTATCAGCAATTGCTGTTATTTTAAATAGAATTATTAGATGACGCTTTAATATTCTACTAAATCAGTTTTCAAATTCTTCCACAACCTTTACAATTTTTTAATTACTTTTAAACATGTTTTTTATTTACTACAATTTATGAATTTTCGAGGAGTTGCTTTTAAGAACTTATACTATCCATTTTGTTTCAGATAGAAAATATAAACAATTCCTCTCACGGACCGCTAGATGAAGTCAACTGGACTGTACTTATAAATGATGTCAAGAAACTCTACAACACTCTCGAAGCGGAGTACACTTATCTCTTTGAATTTAAGACTTTTGGTATGAATAAAGACATAGAGAAAGATATAGCAGCTATGTTGGAGAAGGCTAAGGAGTTTTGGTTTGGAAGAGAGAGCTTGCACAAGAGTCTGCATTTGAGGTATATCTAAATCAATACTGTTAAAAATTTTCGACGGATACATTACAAAGCTAACCTCTAGATGAAGTAGTTGATGATTGGCATCATCAAGTTCGCTTTTTATTTCAGTCTTAAGTTCGGTTTTCGGGTTCTGGACCTGCTGGACCGTGAAATCTTTAACTTGACCAGCGACGGATGGTTGAAGGTTAAAAGCAGTTTCGGTGTGATCACCGGTCCGCTGACTATAGCTGAAGAATTTGTTAAAGTTATTGCTGGTAAGTCTTCAATAGTATTCAGTAGTTCCATGCTCTTATGAAATCACGGCAGTGTCAGTTTTGTAAGAAATTGATGGTCAATAGACCTAATTCGATATTTTTCGTTAACTGTAGCTATTTCTTCTCTTGCAGCATTGTCACGAAACGAATCTTACTCGTCAGATCTTCCCCCGACTACCTTGCAAGTGATACGACGGCTCATACCTAACCTCCCATATTTGATTGCCGATGCAGCTAACATCCTTGCCAATGATAATACTGATGTGAGTATACCTCCTCACTAACTGAAGTAAATTCCATGAATACTAGAGACAGATTATTTTTTTTATATCAGAACAACATTAAATTTTGAATTTGATTCAATTATATTTTCATAACTAATTTACTCTTTACTATCATCACTTTCATGGAGCAAGTTCTTTTAAAACGTGATCAATAAAAAATAAAGAGGTGGTTTTTCTTTAAGAGATAGCATAAGTTCAATTTTCACTTCCTATCAGTTCTAAAAAATTTTAATGTTTTAAAATCTCACAAACTATAAATTGAAATTGTAGATTGAACCAATAATTGAAGCCCTAAATGCCGAGCCGCCATGGCCGTGCTCGTCCAGCCTGACCAATGTGTTGGACTTGACGGACAGCTCGCAGCAAGCCGTGGAAGCACTGGAAACTGCGCTCTGCTTGGACCATGCGTTCCAGCAGGAGTGGGTGGAGTACTTGGGGAAGAAGAACCTGACCAATCTAGTAAGTTGTGATGGTTTAACATACTTATGTGTAGTGGAATCACCTTTACTTTAAACGCGTTGAGTAGCAATTATGCTGTACGGCATCTAGCAACATTTTCCTCGAATAACTCGTTTTGGAACATATTTTACTGTAAATATGTTTGAGGCACTAAGAAGTTGAGTACTCGCTAGAAAAAATCTTCCAACCCATGTTACAACGCCTAAAAAATTTGTACTAATGTTAGCTTTGCAATCAGTCAACTTTTTCCATCTACAGAAGACATGTTACTATTTCAGAATTTTCAAACCTGGAATTCCACATCTCAGCACGTATTTCTGAGGTTCTCATCGACATTTGACTCCGTGATTAAGGACACAGCGACATTGCAGAAAGTTCTGGAAGAAATAGCTGACGACTCATCTGCGATCTGGGATCGACCGGTGACGTTAGTGTCGGCGTGGCGGTACGCGCAACACACGTTAGAGGGCAAAGAAACTGTTATTAGGTATGTTCAACTTAGTAGATTAAACTGCATGCAGAGTATCCTAATTCTTGGATTTCTCCATCAGAAATTTTACTGTTATACAAATACTCGATATAATGTATGCGATGTATAATTTAGTTGATGATTATGGATATTATACAAAAAATAAAAGTATCAAAATACTCCCAAGAAATTTCAATCGGCACATAAAAAATTAACTACCATCAGGTAGTTAATTTTTTATCACCAAATCGTAATAATTCTCATCCACATAATAAATCTCAACTCAATATATCATCCACATAAAAATCATTTTAGACATCGAGAAATTATTATTTTCAGAAATTTCTTTACAAAGCTTGACAAAGTCCTGAACTCCGTTACCACATCAGAGACCCTCGACAGTCTCTCGCTTAACAGCTTGTGGGAGGCCTATCTAAAATGTTCCAAGGCTACATACATAGAGGACGAGTGTAAGGGTATCTTCAGATCTACCTGGAAGAACTCGCTGAGATTCTTGTCAGTGTTGGCCCTGAACATGGCTGAGGATCTTTACACGTATTTTTATGAAATCAACGGTAAGTGAAAGAACTTACATTGTAAGTACCTAAGTATGTCTCCTGTTAATAAAAGAATGCAAAGGAAAATGGAAAGGGGAACGTATTCCGATCAAACCGGAGACATTTTGCAGAAAGGCCAGGCCAGGAGAACCCTGAACCAATAAGCATGCATAAATAATGTTATTAATATGCGAGTAAGTGAATCAAAGGTTATAAGTCAGGACCTTAGCAAGTGAAAATCCATGGTTGCTGTCTACCCCTCCGGGAAATAGGCATGACTTAATGTTTTATGAATGTATGTAATTAAGGGACCTACGTTTTGGGCATTTGGTTTCAGTGTAATGGGCATGCAATTTTTATTATGAAACAAAACTAATTACTCGTTCCTTGCGCCGATTCCTCTCAGCAAACACTAACATCTGCAGCGTTGGTAGAATCAATAATTGGAAGGACCAAACTGAAATGAATGGAATGTATGTTATGATTGAAATGCCTTAAGTTGTTGAAACAACTTATTGCTTTTTAGAGCCAGACTCCAACCTGCTACAAGTCATGGGCTTCACCAAGAAGACTGGCTTGTACATGCTGTACGATAAAATGACTGACTTCATCGGAGTTCTACTTAACTCCTATTGGGATTACGGCTTCATGAATCAGGTTTGTCTTTTCCTACATCTGTGTTATTTTATTGGTATTTACTATGCCATTCTCAACAAATTGTAAGAAATTACCTTGCTACTCCGAGAAATTGTAAATTTTGCTACGTGCGAATCTGTGTTGTTTGCCGTTTTTCTTTTTAATGTCAAAAAGTTGCGCTACTGCTTCACCAGATATTTTAACATTTTGGACCGTTGCTTCCCTGCTGTTGTAAATACTGAGAATCACTTTTAAATTTCCTTAAAAAATACCATATTCTTTGAACCATGCTTCTACATATTGCAGTTGCAGTTTTGTCGTGTCTTTTTTATACTGGTTTTCCAACAGCATAAATTACAGGTTCATGGGATGATTCTTTGGCACCTTAATAATTATTAGCTACTTTTTTAACTATGAATACTCATTTTAATGTCACAGTCGTTATTCAAACTTGAAGATGGTCGGTAAAATTTTACTAATGAAGCAGAAGGAAAAGCGAGACAAACTTTTATTTTACATTTCAAAGACTATAATATTATTAGAAATCAGATATGTAAAAGAATAGACCTAATAAATTAATCTTCGCTTTTTTCACGTCTTTCACCTCACCAAAGATACGCAGAGCATCCCAATCCCAGTTCTGGGACTGCGACGCCATTGTCGCCTCACTGACTCCACCTCCAGGAAGCCCCATAGACGCCGACAGCATCCGCAGGGTCCAGCCTTACATCTGTCCATCATTGCTGTATTGGATATCTTTGCCAAGAGGCGATAACACCCTTCTCGACGTGTTTGCTAAGCCCGTAAGTTTTTTTAAATTTTTATTTATTTAGGGGTTTTGATGAACATGGATAAGGCTCATTTTGATTGTTTATTTTTTATTTTCGCAGCAATACTTCTTCTATACAGTAAACGTCACTACTTTAGTGAGCAATTATGAGGATGCTTTTGATAAACTGATGAATTTTAGCGTTTTGATAAAAAATATTGCAAGTAAAAACAAGACTCTGGTCTCTGAAGACGATGTAAAATTACATACAATTAAAGGAAAATTTGAGAATATTGTAAACACTATTTTAACGTATTCATTAAATAAGACGGATGCAGCTTATGAGCTTTTTAATGAAATAAATACAAAACAATTTACTGCAACTGCCTATTTAACCAGAATCGTTGCTATCATTAATAAACTACACACTGCTATAGAAAAATTAAAAATAGATGATATTGCAAATGACCTGTCCGAAGATGACCTGATAATTTATGAAAAAAATTTGACGACGATACAAAAAATCTTTACAAGGCGGCCCACTGAAGCTGTTGCTTTACATTTTGATATAATAACAAATGTTTTACGGAAGAACAATGACAATTTTACATTGACTCGTGGGATAACAGCTATATGTGATGGTCTGAAAAATAATGATACGAGAACAGATATTTTAGTTGATATTCAAAGAACGAAAGTGCTCCTTTGTGCTCAAAACTATCAAACTATTTATGAAGCAGTTGAAGACGCCGTATCAGAAGACTTTGAAAAAACACGAGAAAGTTTATTTAATCTAGTTAATCTTCAGCAGCATATCATTGTAAAAAATCTTACAGATATCGATACTGAGTATTTAAAAGAAAGGTAAAGCTATTTTTTCAAAAAACTTTTTGAATCAATGACATTACAGTTGTATAGTCTTGTATAACAGTGCAGTGTGACCAATTTCAGGAAACAAACGGTAAACTACTTGAAACATTCTATAAAGTATGCCTACGACCTTGGCATCCCGCTATACCTTCAATACCTACAGTCTACACTACGGCATCAGAACGTGATCCTCAGTTTCATCTCTGGTGACAACTGGTGGAAAACTTTACGAGAGCTGTACAACGGCCCTTACGCTAGCAAGTTCTTCGATTCCTTGGAGAACAGTTTCGATATCATCGAAGATATGTTTACTAATCTTGATCAGATTCATGTGAGTAAAGTCATGGTCTTGTACTTGAGACAAAATTCCTCTTCCAGAAAAATGGGGTCTTACGCCCAGTAAAACTAATTCTTTTCCACTTATCGGCATCGCATCTTTAAATCCCGTTATTAAATTTCAAATTAATCCCGAATTTACAACTAATTCAAATCAAAAGTGGTTCTGAAATCTTCTTTTTTTTCTTCTCGTCGTTAATAAACAAATCTTTTAGTTCATTCGCCTCCTTCGGGATATAAATGTCAACAACACAGACGCACTCTGCCTCCCAAACATCACTTTGTCTGACTACATCCCGGACAGAACCGGCATCATGTCTGACCTCAAGAGCCAGCTGTGCATGGAGGATAAGAAGGACTTGTTCAAAGAATTACCGCTGCTTGTTCTAGCATCTCAGGTATGTTTATATTGCTTTACTGCTTATTTGATTATTGTTATCACTATTATTTATGTAATTTTTATTGTCTTTATCACCAGGCCTAAACTGAATATTGTATTGGTAGCCGATAGTCTTCCTGCTTTAAGCATTGTATTTCTTAGTAAAACTAAGTTATATTTTTGTTTTACAGGGCTATGACAATGACCTTAAGCTTTCCAAAGAGATAAACTACGCATCTTTGGACTCGGATATAGATGATGTAGAATCCAAACTGACCCTGGTAAAGAATGGTCCACAGTCTCCCTTAAGACCTGAATGGGTTACGGAAGAAAAACTAGCCCACTTAAAGACAGTTGCAATGAAATTACTCTCCCAAGAAACTATGACAAAGATTGCTTTCGGCTTTCTGACCAACGTTGTAGATGCTAGTACGCTATTTTTAAATAGCAGGTAAGTTTAATACGCTAATATTTAGGATTCCCAATCCAAATAGCAAAAGTGAAAGCCTTGATTTATTTAAACCTGTTCGTCTGTCTGTCCAATTGCCCTTTCAGCCATGGCAAGTGCCCTTTCAAGCATGGTTCCAATCCCAATAGTCTCCACTATTGGGATTGGAACCATGCTAATGATACTTGGAAAGTAAGTTTTTTTATGTAGACGCTAGACAACGGAGTATTGAAATTACATAAAAATTTAAAACTTATGGAGCGTACATCGCGTATGCCTAACCAAAATGGATTTTACTCTTAATTTACACTGTAATTATCTTCTCAGCATTAACCTGGTAGTATCATTAATGTGAAACCCGTCAACCATCAGATGAGCCTCGTGTCTAATTTAAAGTCATCACCTCATCACACGTTTCAGTCAATGCACTCTCTGCTCGCCATTCACGACGTGGTTCAAACAGTTGAACCTGCAGCTGTTCAAGAAGCAGGAATACGATAACCTGCTATGCCACCTGCACGAGATGACCATGGATGACATACACCAGACACTGAAGAACGACTTCCATTGGGATATGGCTCTAAAGGAGGTAAGAGGTGTTCTAAAGTCCTGCTCCTGGTAACGCGTGACATCTTTAGGACTACTTACGTTTTCAAAGATCCTTTCGCAAATTCTGAGCCCGCAAGCAATCATTGTAGCAAGAAATAATGAAATTAGACCTGATAAATTGATAGTAGTTCTGAGACTAACATACACTTCTTTGTTTCAGTTGATGTCAACGCGGAATTATACAAAATATGAGCTAAATAAGGCGGTAAACGAATTCTTAGAGCACGTAGAGCTACATCTGCTTGAGGATTTGACAAACCACTCGCCGAAATTGTCTGATTGTTTAGCAAAGAACATTAGCCGCAATGCTATTGGGAATGCTACCATGTAAGTAAACCTATTAGAATAGTACGATTATTACCGATGGAATCGATGGGACTCGAACGAGTTTATACTCTGAAGTTCTGTAATTGATAAGATACTTAGCCGTAATCTGTGCATGTATAAAACTTCCCTTGTATCAGTATACTTATTGTTGAAGGTCCTATTAAATAAATAAAATAAAATAAGTTGTATTACGTAAGATTTTATGTTTAAATTCTGTGCACTCAGCGTACAATTACCAAAAACTGTTTGTAAGGAATGTCTTCTTAAAAAATTACTCCATCCATAAAGGCATGTAATGGACTGTATAAAATATATATTACAGATTTACGAAAGTTCTGGCCCAGACTTTAAAATTGCTTCGAGCTCAGTTACCACATCTTAAGGAGATTGATGGTATCAGCGACTCGCCATTTATGAAGAAGCTGCAAGATGAAGTAGCTCACAAACTTAACGTCGAACAGCCGTTGAAGAAGTATTTGAAGGAAAACAATGATCTTATTAAAACATTGAAAGCACTTAGTTATGACGTTAAAGATGTTGATGATATTATTGTAAATTTACGTACGGTAAGCAAGTAATTGTAAATAAGTGAAACTAAATTCTATTAAGAGTTACAAATCAAAACAAGTCAAGGGTTAACATAATTTTGGAAACTCAAAAACAAGTTTTAAGTAATTTAAATGCGTTATGTAATAATATTTCAGATCTATCAGTGCAAGCAACTGGACAAATGTGTGACGGCCCTGACACAAACTGAAGATATTTGCAACAAAATTAATTGCACTAAAATTATTGATGTAATAAAGAGCAACATAAATAAGACTGTAATTGAAAAACAGGTATTTAACCTTAGACTAAATTAAATTACTCTTATTACTTATACAGCTGAATAAACAAAATTATAGATCCTGATAACCCAGACCGAGTAGTATTCTAAATGACAGAGTAAAGTACGAAAAACAATGGCTGTCTGAAATTTGTATACCAACTTCACTCTAGCGCATACAAATCTATGTCAGTAATCATCATCATCATTATCATCATCATCATCAACCTAATGCAGTCTACTGCTGGATATAGTTATCTCCCCAGCAAGGGGGTGTTCTACACAACGTCATCTAATGTGCGCTCTCTACTCGCTCGTCCTCCCCATCTGTTATCGGTTCTCTGACAGAGGTGATCAGCCCGTTGCTACTTACTTCAACTGGCTTATCCTTTGAGCTATATCCGGTACTTTAGTTCGTCAGCGGATCACTTCATCCGAATTCTGTGTCTCAAATTATGTCCGTATCCTCACCTAAATAAATATCTCTGTTTTTTAGCTGCCGCTACTCCAATCTACTGAATTCTGGCGTCTGTCCTTCATCACCAACATAGTGCAGCTCGTGGAACAACTCCTGAATCACGTTGCTCGTCTCATGGGAGTGGCGAGCGGCATGGACGTGCAAGAGTTGTTAGAGGGGAGGCTGGCAGCCATGTTGGACTTCGTCATGCGGCTGCTAACGGATGACACCTTAGACAGCGTTGTTTTTAGGTAGATATTCTAATTTGAATCAATTTTATTTGTCGCTTAGGTTTTGAACTTTTTTTCACGTATACTTATGCTAGGTTACAGTTATAGTCATCGAGAGACTAGTTTCCATTGAAATTGTTCATTTATTTTATTTCAGCTTGACAAGCATAGTAAGTGAGCTCAAACCAGTCTTGAAAGGATCTCCACTCGAAGAAGATGTTGATTTCCTTAATAAGGGACTCAGAATTATACAAGAATTCAAAAACGACCTACTTGATAAAGATCATCTTAGGGGTAAGTTGATAAAGAGTAATATTATTTGAAGCAGTCACTAACTACAACTTTAAAGTCATCAAACATAATTATTATAGTAGGTTTTGAAAGTATCCACTAAACCAAAAAAGATGAAGATGACGAAAAAGAAAATAAATTAGACTTGCATTCCACGTTTACTTTTTTACAAATGAATATCGCTTAAAATTTCAGTCGAAGTTTCTGAGTTGTTTTCTTCCCCGGAACGCTTGGAATCTTCCCTAAGCGCACTGGGCATAAACAACACAAACTTCTGGTCCATCGCCGCGCCTAGAGTACATGCCGGATACATCAATCTCAAGCCGGTAAGCTACTAAATTAAACAAATGAGTCATTAATCAAGTAAAATTAAAAGGTTTTATTTTAAACAGAACTAACAACAATTACATAACCAATATTAAAAACCTATAAACCCATGTTTTTGAAGTAGGCCTGACTGATTCGTCACTAATAATACTAAAGCTGTAAACATAAATTACTTTAGCAAAATATTAAGCGAATTTTTTTTTTGCTGCCCGATGAACACAGAAAATAGTCTAACTATACGAACCTAGCCCGGATAGGTTCAAAATTCAGCAATCCTGATGGATAATCTGTTTTGTTTTAGCTCATAACTTCAAAATCCGACTACAGCATCAGCAGCTTTGTCTGCCAGATAGAGAACATGTCGAAAGCGATTATACCCGCTAACGTCGACGTAGTGACCCTGGATGATGTGTATGTGGCCATTATTGAGCAGTTCTGCAACTTGCCGGATGATCAAGCAAAGCAGATTGTACCAGTGCTCATGGAGAACATCAACTTTACTTATGTAATGAATCAGGTGGGTATCAAGATTCCATAGACTACGTGTTAGTTCTACCTAATGCAATCTTATTGGTTGAAAAGAACAATCAACATGTTTTAGTTCATAATGTTCCTGACACGGCACCGAGGCTATATTAAACAATCACAAACGTTTCTATTTTTCCGACTGAATGATGATAACTGGATGAAATAGGGGTGAATGAACTGATAAATTTGAAGTCCAGTTTACGCTTCTTTTACAGATATCAACCATCCTTCTTTCCCAACTGTATTCCGCGTCCAACCTGACGGAAGCTGAAGGGACCACGGTGCTAGAGAACTACCCAAAGATGGCGGAACTCCTTCCACTTATTCAAGAAAACGTAGGAGACTTGAGCGATACATTAGTAAAAGAGCCACTTTTCCAGAACCTAGCAGATTTCAGTTCCGTGGGCAATTTGTTTGCCTGTAAGTATGATTTTATTATTACTGTTATTTTAACAAAACTGTTAATAATAGATGATGAAACAAAACGACGAGATTGATGATAGATGATCTAACTGCATTTGGGCATGAGACAATAAGCGACAGAATAAATAATGAAGAATCTCTGTGGATCAATTTGGATGATGAACTATTTAACCATGGACATGATCAAATATTGTTACCATGCAGTACGTAGCACAAGTGTTCCACAGTCTTGGAACCTTTTTGCTGGTGTTCTAAGTCATTTTCATCCATCTTGGTTAAATTAATCCGAATGTCCAAACAATGTCAGATAAAATTTGGTGCATATACCATTGCGCTGCCAGCTGTAATCTGAAATAGTAACATTTATATCGTCACTTGGATAGTAAAACTACTAAAGCGACAGGTGATCACATGTCGCTTAAGTAGTTTTACCATCCAAGTGACGATATTTTATTGTATTATATGGCAATGCTCTCTCAACCACGAACAATATAAGTACACACACGCTCTTTTGTGTTTTTATTTATTGAAAATAAATACCGCAGACACCAGATCTGTGAGTTTTACATAATCCCTTGAACTGAAAATAAACCAGTAATCCAAACATATATACATTTTTGATTGCTCCGCGTTGGGCGCCACTTGTAACTTCCAACGTGGCTGTCTGGATCAGTCATTCCTTATAACAGAATTAGTAAGGTCTTAAACAGAAACACTAGTAGGAACAATGATGGATGTAAAGTTTCATACTAAATGTCAGCAGAAAAACGGCCCGACATAAGAATACAGGTTGACGCCAATGTTACAAATGCAAATTATTAGTTTACCATTTATAGTCATTGGATTTACAACTTTACGTCTAACTGGATAAAATAAATATTTATTGAGTTTCTTTGCAAATAGGTTCTTTTCCAAATAATGGTATTGACAGCAGCGCCGTCGGTCCGACAGACTGACAGCGCGGGCGATTGTCGATTTAGTCTTCTTTTTATCCTACTTTGATACGCCATTTTTTAAACACTAGTCTATATTACTTATAGGTCAGTGAGTAGGAATTACGAACTTGTTTCAGCGTCCAGTTTCATGGCATCAGCTGGAAACATGTTGTGCGGCAAGCCCATGCCAGGAGTTGACAACAGGTTTTACAAAGCTATTGCTGAGACCGCAGACTATACTACGGAACCAGACCCTAAGCAACTGGAAGTTTTACCAAGTAAGTTATTATCATCAATCGTCACACTACTTTGCTCATGAATTTTCACTTTTTCATACATAAAGAAAATTAATAGAAACTCACGTTGCAGACAAAACCGAAACCATGAACAAGTCTTAAGATGGCAACATTGTGATTAAATTGTGCAGTAATTCTTCAGTATCATTAAAACCACTTAATATTAAATCAACTCTTGTTGAATAACCATTACAAGCATAGATATTGTCGTTACAATTTGCCTTCTGTAAACAAAATATAATTGTGCCTCTTGACCAAGGCTATAATTATACTCCACAACCAACGTAGAAACCTTCGAGTGTGTTAGATCCTTCTAAGCATATTTTCGTTTACAGCGGACTTCTGTCGGTCGATATACAAAGATATCATAAACATGTCGGGTGGCAAGATAGTTTGGAGTTATATAAAGCCGTTGATCATGGGAAAAATATTATACACCCCCTCAAATCCAACAGTAGAGAAAATCATCCGGCAGGTAAAGATAATTAACTAACTAAATAGATTTGTTCTGAATGAGCTATTCGGTCTTAAACGGATTTATATCATGTTTTTGATATTATACAATCTTTTAACAGTGTTAAATAGATAAAAACTCTGTATCCATTCCAAATTTCAGGCAAACTCAACATACGCTCACATGGGAAAGCTTACCAACTTAGTCCACTCCTTTGCCAACGCGTTTTCATCAGTCGACAAGCTATCCCAGCACCGAGACGGGATCGCTGTGCTCCGTAGACTGATCAGCTCACCGGCGCTCAGTCAGTTAAGAGACAGCATTGTTGGCGACGCCACAGTACCTGATGTTGATGTGGATGGACTTTTTGATGAGTTTGGAGATTTAAAGGTAAGTAATAAATTATATTTCAGAACATATTATCAAGTCAATTACAGATGTTCTTTGGAGACTGAGCGGTTCAAGGCTTAGTCATATATCTCCTAACGCTACCACATTCTGGTTTTAAGGTACGGGATCGAGTATATCAGGAAAAGATTTTAAGTTCAAGATAGAGTATCTGATCGCCGAGATGGTATCTAAAGAACGAAACAAGATGGATAAGCTTTGTGTCTGCCTTCAGCCCCAACGCTATAGGGACATGATCAAAAGTAGAAAAATACGTTGAAAAATATGATGACGAGCTTGCAAAACATCGAAAGTTTTTAAGTGATTGACAGATATTTTCCTATTTGTTTTAGAATGTCGGTAATATGCTCAAAAAGGGCTCGGATCTCCTTCACTGCGTCAACATGGATCGCTTCCGAGCAATGCCTGACGAACACGAGCTCACACACGAAGCGGTTAGGCTCACGAGAGTCAACGAATTCTCTGCAGGTATTTATTGCTCTACATACCGAAAGACGAAGTAAAAGTGTACCCTGAAGTAGACTGATCTGGTGAAGTTCATGGGATACTTCCAAATGTGAATAGCAATCAAATTGTAAATGTCTTTATAGTAAAGTATAGGATATAGACTATTGAACAATAGTGATCGTTTTTGATAGCTTAAAATAGAACGAACAAACGAACCATCCAAATGCCGTACTCACAATTAGCGATTTTCTAGTACATTTTATTTATTTATTTTATAACCACAATATACATACATATACTTTGGTACTATTCGATCCTCCTGCTATACGACTATACTTTTTCAGGCCTGGTGTTCATGAATATTAAAGAACAAGGTGGAAATCCCTTAAATGTTGAGTATACAATTCGTATGGACATCGAGAGTGTCCCAACTACAACAAGAATACGAAATCAGTAAGTATATATCCCAAATTAAAAATTCATGGACTTTTCCATCGACCTTAATAAAAATCAAGCGTCGGCACTTTCACTTTTTATAGGTATGTTAAATTCTTTTAAAGTCTTAATGGCCAAAAATTTTAGGTATACAGGCTAAGTGAAGGTTTGTTTTCTCTCTCTCAATAGATTCTGGACTCCTGGTCCCGAAGACAGCTTCCTCGAAAACATGCGGTACTTCCGTGGCTTCGTTCAGATCCAGGATTTAGTGGACACTGCCATCATTCAGCTAGCAAGAAACTCTTCTAGAAACGTCCAGAAGAGAGACGCGAGCTCTCAGCCGTCCCATTTGAAAGAGGATAAGTGGGCGGTATATACGCAGCAGACACCTTATCCTTGCTACAGAAACGATTAGTGAGTAGAAATGTTTTCCTAAAAATTGTCGTACTGTCATTCATTGGTATTTTTTTTAATGACGAGTACGTCCTTGTTTTTAAAGTAATACATTTTAAAGCCTTTTTATTTTAGCTATAATTTTATCTCCAAGCAATATTCACTTGCAAATAGCGTTATACCGACAGAAAACTTCTCAAGTTCCGAAACTTACTTGTGAGAAGTTCTGGGTAACTCCTAAAAATATTCTCAATTCTCTCAAATATTCTTGAGAATGTGCTCAGTATTTTTTAAAAAGCTTTCCATTTTTTTTCTAACTTGCATAACGCCAGGAACCGTTTTTGTCTGCATCAATTAATATGGATTCGCAAAACCTATGCTCTTAACTTTCGAGAACAGCAAATTTAAGTACTTTACTATGTCCTACATCCTTTATGTTTTGACAATGTAACATTCAAAAAGCGAAAACAATGAGCTCTAACTCTATCTTACCTTATCTTGATCTTGTTATGAATGTGTGTAGTCCCTTCTTTGCCTTTATGTAATGTATGTGTGTGTGCAGCTTCCAGTCGTCGTTGTACGAATCGCAAGCGCTGGTGGTAGCGTTCTTCTTCTCTCTCCTCTTCACTGTCGCGTCTGCTGTTCGATTCATCGTCGCTGACAAGGAGTCGGGAAATACCATGGTATGTATGTTCTTAAATATGACCATACTACCTGCAAACATGACCGGACTAGTTGAAATTATCGCTCTGTGCATTTCTATTATATGACAAGGGTCCCATATAACCGGACTCACGATTAAACTAACCTTTTGTTAGAGTCCCTAAAGAGGGAATGCGTAAGGTAGCTCTCTTTATCAATCATGATAAACACATTCTAAATGGTCGTTGGTCGCTAGTTATTGACCCAGTAAGTATTCTTGTAGCCGGTCTAGTAGATTCTAAGTATCAGCGCCGCCACTAAAACTTAAAGTCAAAGTCAAAATATCTTTATTCAGATTAGGCTTACAGGAAGCACTTATGAATGTTATAAAATTTACCACCGGTTCAGTAAAACCTCTGAAGAGAAGATACCGACCAGACTGAATGAGGTGTATTTTTTTAAATCAATCAAAATTACAATGTTCAGTTTACATCTTTAAAATTTTAATAATTTAACACAGTAGGTATACAATATTTGGAGCCAGGGGTCGCCAACTCGGGATCATTTCCAAACATCCCTGTCCAACTTAGGATCGTTTTCCCATAGCTAATGTCCGTGATGGGCGTGAAGCTGTGGTGCCACACGCTGTCGTGGTTCGTGGCGTCCCTGCTGGAGCTGGCGCTGACGGCCGCGTGCGTCACGGTGGCGCTGACGGCCGGCGGCGTGCTCCCGCGCACCGACGTCACGCTGCTGTTCACGCTCATCTGCGTGTTTGGCTTCTCCGTGCTCATGTTCTGGTGAGTTCACCTATCAAATCATATTCTTCAAGTTTTTGCAAGAGTTTGTTTGGGAGCAAGTTCCACTACATTCGACCAGTTTGACAGCGGCTAAATTGAGCTTTTTTTGAGCTGCCATACGTGCAGATCAAAAAATAGTTACGCTTCAATGTGCTCTTAGTTCATTTATACGCTAATCATCATCATCATATCAGCCAAAAGACGTCATCTGCTGGACATAGACCTCCTCCAAAGATCGCAACAACGACCGGTCTAGCGCTGCTCGCATCCAGAGCATTCCCACAACCATCAACTTGTCGTCGGTCCACCTTGTGGTGGGTCTGCGAACGCTACGGCTTCCAGTATGCGGTTGCCACTCAAGATCACTATACATATATATATACCAAATGTATGAATTTAACATAGATGAAATCGACCGCAGGTCAGCGAGGTACAAATAATATCTACCTAGGTTGGAAGGCGGACGCGGCGCGGTCCTTTTGACGCGTGCCGCCTGGCGAATGTGTATGAAGTCATACGAACTTTTGTGCGTGTTATTAAAGTTAGAATTAGTTTAACGGCGGTGGAAAAAGAGAACTTTCTGTACCTTGCTATTATTTATTCTATGCTAATGTGTCAGGACCACGGACTGGTCCCAAACATGTCGAGCAATAACTCGGTTTTCAATAAGCCCATTCATCGTTAGTTATTTGTATTTGATTGTTGATGTTTTGGCCCCTAGCTACATGGTATCGAAGCTGTTCACTGCAGCCAGCTCTGCTGCCGTGACCGCGGCCTTGGCGTACCTCATCACCTTTATGCCCTACGTTCTGATACTGTCATTAGAGGCGCTGCTGTCGCTTACAGCAAGGATTTTCGCTGTGAGTATGGAATCGTTGAAAAACCTTTAGCGATATATGTAGATGTAGTCATCATCGTCAGCAGACCTCCTTACTTAAGCTTAATAAGACGAGAGAGCTAGAGAGCTTTGCCGACCCGATAGCCTAGTGGTTAGTGACCCAGACTACAAAGCTTGAGGTTTTGGATTCAATTCCCGGGAGGAGAAATTTTTTGTATGATGAATACGAATGATTGTACGAATGATGAATATGATTTTGCAATTTTTCACGTATACGCAGGTAGCACAACTTTTTATTGCTTGCAAAACGTAGTTCCACGCTCCTCAAGGGGTCCGGATTATTTAGTAGACCGGTTATTAAGTAGACCTTTTTTTATTTGTAAGATAACATATAGCCTATATATGGATTCCAATTATACAAAATAATCTTTTTTTTTAGTGCCTATCAATGTCCACGGCGTTTTCCTACTCGCTACTGTACATAGCGCGGTACGAGGCCGTAGGGGCCGGCGCCCACTGGTCGGACGTGTGGTCGACCGCTGCTGGCGACGGCATGAGCATCGGCCTCACCGCGGTCATGATGCTGGTGGACGCCGGGCTTTATCTGGCCGTGGGGTGCTTGATAGATCGGTATTTTGGTAAGTAATGTATATCCATCCGAATATCATGAAATTTACATGCGGCCATAATATGACCGTCTCTTTTGTAGATTTAAAGGGTTCCGTGATTCACTAACTGACTGATAGACAGCGACCAGCCTTTGACAGTCGAAGATTTCTATACTTATTATATTGAAGGAAAAAAAATCATTCATTTGATTTATTTGATTTTATTTAAATTGTAAGATACCATTAATATCAAAATATAATATGCAATTCACATTATTACTCGTATGTAATTCATAATCTACACACACATCTAAAAAATAAGTTAGTGACCCAAAAATAAATAAAAACACAAGTATAATAACAATGCATTTGGAAATTAGCATTTACCAACGTCACTAGACAAACGCACATACAGTCAGTTCCAGTGACTTTACCAAAAAAACTCTAGTGGTTATAACAAACCTTTGACTCCAACATCCTGACGCAGGCATCAAGACTCTCAGCAGTAATATTACCCATACGAGCACGTCCGGCGAGAAGGCCGGCGTCAGCATCGTGAACGTAAGCAAGGTTTACGGGCTGCGCTCGCGCCGGCCGAAGGTAGCGCTGGACAATGTGTCCGTCGAGCTGCACAAGGGACAGATCACGACTCTGCTGGGACACAACGGCGCGGGGAAGACTACTCTCATGTAAGTGAAAGTGCAGGTTTTGTAACGTTTTTCATAGAGAGCCACACAGTAGCTAGTTGAAGGTTGCAGTACGAATGGACAGAATACCGGTTAAAGTACAAAAAAAATGTACATGATTAATGGACGACCCTATGCGGCACTGCATGGGCGTTCATACTCGAGACTAGTATAACATTTGGTTTAAAATAGATTTAAATATCTTTCTACACGTATACAACGAAAAACGTTCCTATTATTTGCAGAAACATTCTGACTGGCATGCTGAAGCCGACCAAAGGGCACGTCACCATCCGCTCCGAGCTTGCCACGGGCACGAGGCTCGGCGTGTGTCCGCAGCGGGACGTACTGTTCCCGTGTCTGTCGGCCCGGGAACACATCGCTCTCTACGCCCAGCTGAAGAGCGGGAAGACCCTGAGCGAGGTGCAGGATGAAGTGCAGAGGTGGGTGGAAATTACCATCAGTAATTAATAGATTTAGACGTTGCTTTGAGTAGGTTCATATCAATAGATTGTAAGAAAGAAGGGTGGGGTTTTTGCATGAAGAATATAAGTACAAGTCCCACAAACGCAGCTGTTTTGTACGTGAGTAGGTATACGACCAGAACAGATCTGACCTTCGGGTCAGGGAGCCACATAGTCAAAATCCAGCCAGGATAGACTCATCAAGTTGAGTAGAAAAAATATCATTGGTCGACCTTCTCAATCACACTGTTATGGTATCGGCATATCACGAGTATCAGCTCGTGATTCCTTAAAAAAATAATAGATTCAGGCGTTACTTTGTGGAGGTCCATATCAACAAACTGGCACAAATTACCTCGCTACTCTCTATTACGCGTTGGTTTCGCGGAGTGGCGAGGTAAATTTGTTCCAGTTTCCTTCAGCCTCCTGTGGGGTCTCAGAAAGTCCTTCTGTTCGTTGCAGCATGCTGAGCGTGCTGTCGCTGGGCCCGCACTCGGAGCACCCGGCCGAGCAGCTGTCGGGCGGCACGCGGCGGCGGCTGTGCGTAGCGCTCGCCTTCGTCGGCCAGCCCGACCTCGTGTCGCTCGACGAGCCCGCCGCCGGCGTCGACCCTGCCGCCAGGAGGTGAGGCCGACCAGCACTGACCACTGTAGTACTGCTCGATTCATTCTACGACTCGAAATGGAACTTAGCCTCTGATCGTAAACCTTTAGAAAGCTTTCATTTTAGGTCGTTTAGCTGCGCGGCATAATGCTGTAGCAGCAGTCGCCTATTATTGCTACGGCTGCATTAGCTGTTGTAGAGCTTTTTCTATAGCGCTCTAATAATTATTGTAGACTCCATGGTTCTGTCACGCAGCCAAGCTGCTAAATGCTCTTATACTTGATTACGAACCGTCTTTTGTCAGTGCTATACTATCGACAGTTTTTGGGTAGGTGATTTATTTATATTATGAGAATAAGAGAAAAAAAATGCTAATACAATTTTATTTTCAGGGACATCTGGTCAATGATTCTGAAGTTGAAGGAAGATAGGACCGTACTTCTAACCACACATCACTTAGATGAGGCAGAGTTTCTAAGCGACCAGGTCGTCATTATGCATAAGGTAAGGTAGCGGTGGTAGCCACCGAAAAATATAGAAATATGGGAGGTAATAATACTTCACCGATGAAATTGAACACCACATGAAAGCTGATCCAGCCACCATTTGAAATGGTGTACCGGATGACGAAGTGTTGGTAGGTGTCATATTAAGATGGCCGACGATCTGGTGACGATTGTCGGAAACCAATTGGAAACTAATGGATGCGAGCAGCACAAGGTCAACCTCTGCTGATCTTTGGGGAAGGCCTATGCCCACTGGACATCTTCTTGCTGATATGATGATGATTTACTGCTGATTGTTTACTCCAAAACACATACAAAAAATCTACCCTTAGTACTAAAATACGCACACGTAATTCTATATTCATATCTTAACGAAGCATAGCTTGTTGTAACATAATATGTAAGTCCCGTCTTTGATGAGTGAAAGAGATCAGTCATGTATGCCGGTGTCGATTATATTGGCGTAGGTTTAATAAATCGTTACTCCTCAGGGCCAAATCCACACGATGGGCTCCCCAATCGAAATCAAACGCAGCCTCGGCAACGGGTACAAGCTGATCGTCATCTACCCCCACAGCGAAGAGTGGGGGGCGGAGGAAGAGGAAGAAAGGACCAAGAAGCTCCTCGCTGTTGTCAGGGATGTTGTCACGAATGCACAGATTGTCGATGTGGATGGATTAGAGGTGGAGATCACATTGCCGTTCTTTGATGCCCATGGATTAAACAACGAGTAAGTTTTGGAATTGAATTGGGAAACTTACGAAACATCGAAATAAGTAAGAACCTCGAAGTAGAATAAGTGCAATATGGAACTGCGATTTATTTTCTGATTGAAAAGTGTTACAGTAAAAGCACCAACCTAACACCGCGGATTAACTGGTGAATTTCCAAAGCCTATGTATCTTTACAATTATGTAAGGCATGCCGTGAAGTTCTCTGTTGTGCATTTATCAATATTGTTTTCATTAAATATACTTCTGCTATAATTCCATCACGTTTTCAGTTTCCAAAGAGTCTGCACCACGCTGGAAGCCCGTCAGTCGGAACTGGGCTTCTCCACGTTCACGATGGACTGCAGTTCCTTGGAGCAAGTGTTCTTCAACATCACTGCCCAAGCAGACGCTCCGCAGATTGAGTACGGCACTGTATCCTCAAGTGATTCTGGAGGTGAGTCAGCGGGGAAGAGGGGATGTCGTGGTGTGGTAGATAGATTGTGAGCGTCCAATTGATTCAATGTGTCTAAGTTCAATCAGCATCAGTATCCCAGCTATTTTTCTCGTTCCTCGTTCGGACCATGATCCCAGATTTGGCAGGTTAGGTTATTACAATGGAGCGACTGCCATCTGACCTCCGTGGAAACCAGGGAAACCTGCCCGATAGTATCACGGTTATACCCATTTGCATAAATGAGAAGGTTTTCTCTCGATTTTTTCGCTCAGCGTAAGAGCGTAGGTTACTAAAGTGCGCTTAAGATGCGTAAGTTAGAAAATATAACTGGTTCATGGCTACCGCTGGGGATCGAACTAGGTACCTCACGATCCCGAGTCCGCTAACTAGCCACTAGCCACCAACCCTCTCAATGAGTCTTAGTACAATAGGTGTTCATCACCTATATTTTTCTGGTGGCAAATTACTTAAGTCCCTTACCTTAATATATTCCAGAAGCTCCGTCCAAAAGTACATCCAGCGAGAGCATAAAAACGGATCGCGCGCCACTTGTGGACGCCGACGGCGCTCTCACGGGCAGCGCGGCGCAGCAGTTCCTGGCTCTGCTGCGCGTGCGGTTCCTGCACTACACGAGGAACAGGTAGCACTGTTGTTTATCTATTCTATACATAAAAAAAAGTTACGTTACTCACTCGCTGACTGGCACGCTCAGTCTAAACCATCGCATGTATATATTTTTAGCAAAAATACTAAAGAATTGTAACTGAAAACTAAGTACTTACTTACACCTCTGGGAAGCAAGATCCTTGCGTGCCACCGGAGAGTCAAGCGTCAAAAGGCCTCCGACAGCCAGGTAGCATGGGCAGGTGACGAGCTCTATGACGTCATCGTCGCGGCACGATGATGACGTCATAGAGCTCAATATGTCTGCACCTCACGGTAGTTTTATGTTTAAAAAAATCACTGTTCCTGATTGGATGCGGAAGGCAAGCAACCGTTCGTGTCTCGCTCTTTGAGGAAAACCTTCAACAGTGGATGCTTTCCGTCTGATGATGATGAGGTATTTTCAGATGGCTGCTGTTCCTGCTGATAGTGCTGCCCTCACTCTTCGTCACCATCGCCATGGGCTTCTCCATGATCCGCCCGCCAGCCGACAACGAGCTGATGTTGCGGTTGACTCCAGAAATGTACGCTGGCTCCACAGAGTTTATGATGTAAGTCACTTTAAACTTTGGTTTAAAACGATACTGTGTTCCTAACATGCCCGGCAAAGTTACATATGCGTCCCTTTCTTATCACAAAGGTTAACAATTATCACAGCCTACAGACAAAATAAACGCAGACCATTATACTAAACTATAATATCATATTTCTATACCTATATGACACCTCGCACTTGCAATACTCGAACTATTACACGCGTTGACCATTAAAAAAAGAAAGAATACAGTTTATTCGGTGCTAAGATGTATACACACGATGAATTTAGAACTAGAACACCGAAAGGGTACCCGCTCAGCATATGTCGAGACACGGCTACCTCGTACCACGACGCTGGTCTTCCGTGGGCACCTTTACCAAAATTATGCGAAATGTTTTTTTTAAATACAGGTATGTTTAAAATTAGGTTAAGTGTAACTAATTGGCAAATGAGCCTCCTTGTGACACTCATTAAATGGCACGTCTAAAAATATGCGTTCTTGAAAAATAAGGACTAAGTAAAAAGTCATTATCTTAATTCATAGTATTTTCAACGTTGCAGTATAAGATGGTAAAATTAGTAAATAGTTCAAATTTGTACAAATTAATACAGCGATAAACTTGAAAAAGCCAAGAGCGAGCGTGCGGCAGTTACCAAGCTCAGATCTTCAGCGAAAGTGCTTTTTCGATAATACAGTATAACTTCATGCATACCTTGCCTCTCTCGCCTCTTACACTTCCATTTACTTTAAGCCGCGAACACTAAGTCACCCATTCTTTTTTTCCAGACCACATCCAACAATGTACACGGAAACCATGGATCCATCGTTTGCACAACGCGTTATGGACGTCTTGCGATACGAGAAAGAAGTGGTCAGGAATTGGACTAATCAGGTACTTAATTATCAGCTTACGACAGCGAAATTTATAGGTTTCCAAGTCTAGCTCATCAAGCTGACAGGTGAAATGTGACAACGATAATTCGGCATAGATACATGACTTAAGTACTCGAAGAAATTTTATATTGTCGGGCTTCAATAGTGACAACGTAATGTACTCAAAATTGTCGGTGTCACCTGACACATGCTACTTTAGTGAATTAGTTGCCAGAGCCCTTACTTAGTATAAGTTTTCTGTCACGAAAAACGTCTGAACGCGTTAACTTCTAAATTGCTATTCAATCATTTTTTTGCAACCAAGGGGCGCGTCTTTATTTCCATAGTACTTCATTGGGAAGTTAACGCTAACGCGTTCGGGGCTCAAACGCGCAAACTAGACTTTTTGCGGGTGGTAGGACCTTGTGTAAGGTCCGTCCGGATCGCTACCACCATCTTGCTCGCTAATCCTGCCGCTAAACAGCAGTCCTTGCACTGTTATGTTCCTGCGTGGAGAGCAAGACAGCCGGTGCAATTACAGGCACAAGAGGTATTCCATCTTAGGCCTTTGGGTTTGCAACGCATCAGCAATCCCTTTGGTGTTGCGGTTGTCTATGGGCGGTGGTTATCACTTACCATCAGGTGACCCACTTGCTCGTTTTCCTTGCTATGTTGTATAAAAAAAAACTAAACGTTCATAATGATGTATCGCATTATTTTAGGATTCACCAGACTGCAGGTGTGAGGTCAGACAACTTTGCAACGTGACCGGCGGTCTGGCTGCGCCGGAAATGATGTTGTTGCCAGACGCTAACACCCTTAATGACTGGCTCATTGCGTCACAGGAGGAATACATCGAGAAACGGTTAGCATTTCAAACAATATTCATAAGATAATGGTAAAAAAGTACCATTTTTAGCCTAACTAAAATTTTACAAATTCGCGACACATATTATTATTTAAAACGTCAAACGGGACTTTAATGCGATATTTAATCGATTAATATATTTAAATATTTAATGATTTACATTGTCAATTTATCTCGACGTTTCACGTGCTGCAATAGTCACGAGTAATTTGTGGCACATTTTCAAAATTGAAAGTAAATAAAATATAAATAAGGTGGTAGGGCCTTGTGCAAGGTCCGTCTGGATCGCTACCACCATCTTGCTCGCTAACCCTGCCGCTAAGCAGCAGTGCTTGCACTGTTGTGTTCCGGCGTGGAGAGCAAGACAGGCGGTACAATTACTGGCACAAGAGGTATTCCATCTTAGCCCTCTGTGTTGGCAACGCATCTGCAATCTCCTTGGTATTGCGGGTGGCGGTGGTGATCACTTACCATCAGGTAAGGTACCCTTTTGCTTGTTTGCCTTCCTATTTCATTTAAAAAAATCTTTCTTCTATAATTTTATCTTCCAGCTACACGGGCTTCTCGGCAGCCCTGAAGCACAACGTCACCGGCCTCGTAGCGTGGTACAACAACAAGGGGCACCACGCGCTGCCCGCGTCGGTCAACGCGCTCAACGCGGCCGCGCTGCGGGCCGTGGCTGGCGCAAGCGCCGGCATCGCGACCTACTCCCACCCGCTGAAGATATCAAGGGAACAACTCAGCAAGTCCACGCTGTAAGTTATTGTGATAAAGAAAGTGAAATACCAGATTGAAAATAGAGCCACTACTAGAGAACGTTGGTGGCCTAAGCGGAGATGGAGGTGGTTTCGTAATCGTGAAGTACCAAGTTCGATCGACAGCGGTCGCCATGTACCAATGAGTTTTTCTAACTTATGTTCATTACATAAGCACTTTAGTAACCAACGGTCTTAGGGTGAAGGAAATCATCGCGAGGAAACCTGCACTAACATGGAAATGAACTTGTAACCATGATGCCATCGGTCTGGTTACCCTGTATTCTTACAGTTTACGGAGGTAAGACGGCAGTCGCTCCGATGTAATAACCTGACCTACCGAATCTGGGATCATGGGGAAGCTGGGCAACGGGAAAAAAGCGCTAGGAGAATGATGATAAATACTAGAGCTACTACTCTCTTCTCTAACCAACCACTGACCTCATGGCTTTTAAGATTTAATTTTAGTCCGTAAGAAAAGGCTGCCAGCTCAATAAGAAGACTTAAACTAGTTATAGTACTAATTGCCTTATGCTTTTGACGATGGTAGCTATCGGGGAAGACCCTGCACAAGGTCCTACCACACTGAAAAAGGATTCCTTAATCAAAACCATTCCTTTCAGATTACAGCACGTAGCCGACGCTGGCATATCTGGCATGCTGTTGATAGCCTACAGCCTGGTGAGCGCCGGCGCCGCCGTGTACCTGGTCAGCAGCCGTACGAGCCAGCAGAAGCGCCTGCAGCTGCTGAGCGGGGTCAGCCCCGCGCTGTACTGGGGAGCCGCCCTGGCGTGGGACATGGCGGTAAAGTATTTACATAGTCAAGCTCATCTTCATCAGCACGATTGTGAACATCAGCTAAAAAACATCTACGGCTGGTTTATCATTATTCTCATTTTATTAACTTGTAGATATCCACTCCTGAACAAGGTAAGGCATCTTCCACCGAACCTTCTTCCGAAGAGACTTCCACAACGGTTGCAAGTTTTCCACATACACCAGTAATTGGTGAACTTTATGGAATAGTCAGTCCCTTTGCTCTATGCCCATATGAGGCAGCTCATCCTCTCTCCTAAAAGTATATGCTTTAAAAGATATTTGAGGCTAACCATTGTCGGTCCGTAAAAAAAAAGTTAATCTATACGTATTGTAGAGTTCCGAAGTACGTCGCGTCTGCCAGTGGCCCGTTCCACGAAGCTATAAGTTACAATTTTACAAGTCTAAAACCGGCAACATTGGTCAATAATGCCTGTGGTCCGTTTCACTAAGCTACAAGTTACAATTTTACAAGTCTAAACCGGCAACATTGGTCAATAATGACCAATGGCAATGGGCATAATGACCAATGTTGCCGGTTTAGACTTATAAAATTGTAACTTGTAGCTTCGTGAAACGGGCCACAGTTCGCGGTTTCCATACGAGAATCTTTACGCCGTGTCCGTTATCGGTACCATGAGCTACACAATAGTCTCTCCAAAACTCCTCCTGACCCTATATGATTTTATTTAGAGATTATAAAGACCTTTAGCATTCACCAGACTTTCAGATCACGCCATCCGGGTGTTTATTTTATAGTTCGAGCCTAAAATGGAAACTTTATGTGAATAGTGAATAGCTGTGCTATGTTACGGCTGCGGGTGTATTTGGGTCATACAATCATTTAGGGTATCCTAGCTCGTTATGAATCTAGATAATATATCGTATGATTCAAGAACATGTTAATCACGACTATCTGAGAATTACATTTTTGGTGACAGTGATGCGTTACCGAAAATTAAGTTATAATGTTCCTCTCAACGACTGTGATATCCGCCATTTGTATCTTGTTTTCATTTTGTTTATTTCCTTGCAGATTATAGTTATCAACATTATCATTTCCGTGTGCGTGCTAGAAGCTTTTGGATTCCCTGTGTTTGTTTCCAAGAGCAACTTGCCTGCTATCTGCTTATTGCTATTTTTGTTTGGGTAAGTTACCTTCTATTTAATCCGTGACTGTCTTCATGAAGTAATTGTAAAAGAATGTCCCCTACGAGAACAAGTGTATTATAAATGCTGCTTATCTTTTTATTTGTGTATGTGTGTATTATTCCTTTTGGTCTATCAGTATGTCTGTTTATTCATCGATTTATTTTTCTAAAGTATGCTAAGGCCAAGTTTCGTTTGTGATTATGACTTCCCATGAAGTATCTGTCTCAAACCTTCCTTTTAAATACTAATCATTGCAATATCTTTCTTCAGCTATTCCTGTGGCAGTCTAGTGCATCTCATGGAAAAGATGTTCACGGATCCCAGTCTGGCGAACATGGTGATATTCTGTGCCAACGTCTTCTGCGGGCTATCAGGCATCACCATACTGCTAATTATGGACATCATCTCTGAATCGGAGGTAAACATAAAAAAGTTTATAAAGTAGTTTAGGAATCTGGGTCCATTACGTGGCCCAAATATAATGTGTACTCTGTCAATCCAGTGTCATAAGATAAAGATGCACGGAGACATACATTAAAATTGGGCTACTATACGGGACATTATATCTTATGCTTTAAATATACCTACAGCAAACAATACAACATAGCATTTAGCGAAGTAAGCAATTGCTTACTTTGGGACTAGGTCAATGAACTTTCCCAAGATATTTATTTATTTTATTGAACATTACGCGTAGGTATATTATTCTTTATTTTGAACCAGTTTTCACGTTTTTGTTAACAGGCAACTGACAACGCCCGGTGGGTTCTGCACAAAATATTCATGCTGTCTCCACAATTTATACTTGGAGATGCACTTCTTGAGATAGCTAAGAACACCGTTCAAGCACAGGTATGGTTGTAATCCTTACATTACATAACATACTAAGTCGTTAAAAAAAATAGCAGCAGCTCAGGACTCCTCTAGCCATCGGTTCCTCAATAAATACAAAATTAACCTGTTAACCTCCACTGCTGTCTGAAGACACAAAATGCCCATTTCGCCTCAGCTTTAGAAGTCAGACAAATGCCGTTTTTTGACATTTGTATAAGTGGCAACGCGGACATTGCCAATGAAATGCATCATTGGCAGTTAATGGGTTAAAAACTTGAAATTGTTTTGAAATTCACTTAGTGGCGCCCAATATGGTACTTAACAAAATTCTCATGAAATGATTTTTAATTGTTCATCGTTCTTGTTTTAGGTGCTAGAGCGTTTCGGAATGGACACATACAAAGATCCTCTTACGAGTGATCTTCTGGCTTACCACTACATAGCCTTCGTACTAGTCGGAACAGTACTGTTGCTTCTTAACCTGGCTGTGGAGTACGACTGCTTCGAGGGTCTGCTGGCCAGGTAACCTAAAAAAAGCTGTCTTCTCAATCTTAAGCTTATAGTTAAAAATGTATACTTAGCCTATTCTAATTAAATACTATTATTTTGTAGAACATAGACCGCCAATATGCGTTTTTAGACGTGTGTGATGAATCTGTGTCCATACTAGCAACCATGATCGGCAATACGCTACGGCGTACAAATAAAAGCGTTGACGCAGCTTATCGACTTGGATCTATTACTTTTATTTTCAGAAGACCTAAAATCATGCTCGGCACTTAGCAACTAAATGACTGAACTTTAAACAGCTACTTTAAACTGCTCAATGTTCAAAACAGAAGTGCACAATTTTGTTCCAGAAAACTTTTCAACTGCCACAAAATAGACTGTTAATAATTCAAGAACATTAAAACGAGTCTGTTTAGTGAAAACTTCAGTAATATATCGTTTGTCCAAAAGATACCGCAGTAGTTCGATGAGCTCGCGCAGCACCGAGCTGGAGGCGGCGGACGTGGTGCGCGAGCGCCGCCGCGTGGCCGCCGCTTTGGCCGCGGCTCAGGCGCGCGTCGTGCGCCTGCCCACTATAGGGAATATCAATGCTGGTACGTTCCATACTCTATGGTGCATATGAAAATTGGGATTTTAGGTATAAGCGTATTATGGTATAAACGGTCCTGTGTAACTAATGCCCTCTGACCACACCACTAGGGCTACAGAATAGCGCTTCGTATAGCGCTCCTTAGAGACATGGCAAATGTTCGGATAGTGTCTCTGTACTAGTTTAGTTTTATACTTTGTGGTATTTATAATAGGTTAGCCTACCTAAAATACGGACCACTATAATGAATCTTTTTTTTTCTTCTAGAATTGGCCGAAATTTTATTCAAAGTCAAAGTCTCAGATTAGGCTTACAAGAAGCTTAGGTATGAATGTCAAAAAATTACCGTCGCTTCGGCCAAAACCTTTGA
This sequence comes from Ditula angustiorana, assembly GCA_963691745.1. NCBI lineage: Eukaryota > Metazoa > Arthropoda > Insecta > Lepidoptera > Tortricidae > Ditula > Ditula angustiorana. Next base: position 855,849 of record OY829491.1, read on the forward strand.
CGAGAAGATACCGAAAGAAACTTAACGAGGTGGTCGAAAATTGTTTCTCGCCGCCTTTATTCTTCAATATTGTCATAAGACTAAAGCATTATCGAAATCACAAGAGAAGATGTTTCGGTGAAAGATACAATAAGAAGCAGTGTTTTCCGCAGGTTTCATCGATACGGAAGGCAAGAAGAACTCGGTCAAGCGGATGGTTTCGACGACGGCCGACGTGGCGCAGTGCGTGGGGCTGGGCAAGCTGTACCACACGCTGGGCGGCCCAAGGGTCGCCGTCAGCGGGCTCACGCTGGGGATACCGCCAGGCCAGGTCAGCATTTATTCACTGGCTGGCTCTAAAGAATCTGCCACCAGACCTACCATTGTCAACTTGGAAGACCATTGCGTAACCAGCTTAGCTGCTGTGTAGAAAATTTCTATTGACACATTTTAGGCATTAGAGATGAATGCGGACTGGTTATATTTCCCGAGGCTCAATATTAAGAAATCTTGTCCTTCAGTCCAGTGTCACCCAATCATGAGCGTAAGTTTTTCACAGTGCACGCCATTTTCCTCGGCCTTAGCCTTATTGCATCCAGTTCTTTCTTACAATCACCACCAGGTCGTCGGTATATCCGTCGCCTACCAACCTACCTACCATCTGTTTTGGGTTCCATTGGAGAACAAGCTTCGCCCATCTATTGTCATTCGCTCGGCATAAATGGTCTGCCCAATTTCATTTTGTCTGACTATTAATTATCCCCAGACCATTTACATGTTGTTGTAATAGTATTTTATGTTCTAGTGTACAGCTCTGTTGGGTGAGAATGGGGCGGGAAAGTCGACGACATTTGCGATGTTGACGGGAGAGGTGCGCTCTACAGCAGGACAGATCTATCTCAACGATACCCCGGCTACTGTGCGGCAAATTGGCAGTGGCCTTATAAGTAAGTGTCTATAACGTTAATGGGACTTTAACGAGAATTTACCTCCACGTTTCGGCCATGTTTCAACAGCCGTGGTCACGAGTAGACTGAATTGGAGGGTATTACTGCTGTTTAGCCGCGCGAGTTTTACGAACTACCCGCACTTTGTCATGTTTATTTTCCACCGGAAACAATGATGATTTTAGTTAACTATGGTTTTATCACATTAAAGTCCCGTTAACGTTATAATATGTGTGAAAATCGCGAAAGTTTAAAACAATTTAAGCTTATGTTTGTTTTGTACAATGGTACTCAAATAGGAGGTATACTAGTAATGTTAATAATACGATGATGAATGATAACATGATGCCCTAAATCAGTTCATGTTCATTTTAATTTCAGGTTACTGTCCCCAAAGTGATGCACTGGATCCACTTCTCACCGTTAGAGAGACACTCAGCTTCTACTGTCGATTAAGGAGCATTGAACAAGAAGATGAGGTATATTTTTAAGTTAAAACTTATTGCAAGTCTGTAATGGTTTTATGACAATTAAAATATACTCACAAGCCATCGGTATATTTGCTCGTCAGCGTAATAAGTTGTATAGATTTAATTTCTCGAAAAGTTTTCGTAATAACATTAGAACCAGAGTCATGTATGGGTTTCAGAGTGTCTAGAAGAGATCGCTTATAGCGATAGGACCGTCTATTGGATAGCCTTATGTTCTCTAAATTGTATCTTTTTATGATTTTAAAACAACTTTTATGTGGTGATCATTAAAGAGTTACCCCCTTATTCATAAAAAGTTAACAATCTCTTTTAGCTAACAAATGTTTTGTCCCTTTCATTTGAGGGCAAACTTCACAATGACAGATGAAGACATAACACATGTTAATTAACAAACGCTTACGCAGTGTTTATGAATAGTGTGGTTATTATACCTATTGAATTGTTGTCACAAAATTGTAAGAATAAGAATATATTTCTATATTATGTTTAGGTAATCAAGCGCACGCTGGACATGTTCGAGCTGGCGAAGTACAGCGACGTCCGCAACGTTGCGCTCAGCGGCGGCAACAAGCGGAAGCTGTGCGCGGCCGTCGCGTTCATGGGGCGGACGCCGCTGGTGCTGCTGGACGAACCGACCAGGTTAACTGCCCGAGGGCTTACGAATACAAACTGACTGACAGACAATACACATATTTATAACGTCAACGTGACTTAACGCGATAAAATAATTGTTAATAAATTTTATGCCCTTTGTAAACCCCGACGTTCGTGTTTCAACGGCCGTGGTCACAAGGAGACTGAACTGGACGGGATTACTGCTGTTTATAAGCTGTTTACCCGTGCGAGTTTTACGAACTACCCGCACTTGGTCTTGACAATAAACAGCCTAAACTTAAAAAGATGTAGAGATTAAATTTGGATCATGTAACAGAATGCTAAGAAATGGGTTTTGGAAATTCACATCGTTAGGGGGGATGGAATTTAGTACAGTTTTACCAAAAATATATTGAGCATCGGCAGTATTCGTTTGCGCAGAGAAGCGCAGACCGGTTTCTGATAGTAGCCGAAGGTGTGAATAATCCATATTGTACTTTATTTGCAAGCACAACTGGCAGAGTATTGCTTGCTATGCATTCTTAGCTTTGTCCCGCTTACACAATTCTTACACTGTGGCGCACGGGCTGTCGCCATGTTGCTCTGAAATCGATAGACCAACAAAAGCGCAAGAGTTTAGCGCGCGTAAAATTCTACTTTATCATTGGTAGATCGAAATTTCTCGTGCTACTAAAATTGGTCTTCTGCGCATGTACATCGTAGCACAATATATTTTTGATAATACTGTACGTATGTAATTCAAAATCTACGCGGACGACCATTAGACGACCAGCAAAAGCTGGTTTCTAAAAAGAACAACGCATACTCTTTACTTTAGAGAATATCAGGTTCATTTGTATTGATCTAGCAAGTTTAAAAAGTAGTCAAAGATTTTTTTTAATAGCCTTCTACAACTTCCGATTTGACGCAATGTCAGTCAAAGATTATAAAACACAAAAATGTGGATGGTCTTTCTGATAAGCTTATATACTTTCTCCCCAGCGGCATGGACCCTTTGTCGCGTGCGTGCGTAGTGCGTGGCGTGCGCGCGGCGTGCGCGGCGCGGCGCGGCGTGCTGCTGTCGACGCACGCGCTGCGCGACGCCCGGCGGCTCGCGGCGCGCGTGGCGCTGCTGCGGCGCGGCGCGCTCTGCGCCCTGGCCGACGTCGGAGACTGTCTCAAGCGGTAGGTACCCTCGGAGATTTGAAGTGGTGAACAGCACTTGTCAGGTACCTACTCCGTCGCATCAGTATAGTACATGTTAACTTGAGCTATGTGCTCTTTGTGGGTCCTGTACAGCAACTTTTGATGAGACAAATTTTACCTGCGTTAGTAAAGCAAATATAATACCTACTCTTTTTCAAAAAGGGAGAATAATGAGCATGACGAACGGAAGAAGTGAACACCGCCGCTTTTTAAACCCAGCGAACCCAATGGTTTTTAACCCGTTACCAGTATTTACATCCCCCAGCCTAATTGGTCTCCGGAATTCGTCACATTACCGTACGAAACGCAATAATCAGCCAGTACTTCACGCCAGAATTCTCTGAGAGTGTGGTATTAAACCGGGCGACTCTACCACTATAAATTGAATGCACTGGTATTTCATTGAGCATACCTACTTATATTTAATCGAACCCTAATTAGCTTTATTAATATTGGCACAGATTCGGCGGTGGCTACGCAATATCCTGCCGCATGGCCCGTTCCCGTGACGATAGTGCGAAGGGACTTGGCTCGCGCGAAGTTTGGAAGCGCGTGCTAGCGAAGATGCCACACGCCACGCCACGCGACCTAAGCCGTAGGCGGATGCACTTTGTCATACCCGCTGTAACAGGTAGTGTACCTCGTTTGATTGTCAAAATAAACAGAGGGCTGGGTTAGAGTGTAAACCTGCTCAAGCCCTTTTTAGCTCCTATGAATTAGCAGGTGTATACTCTAAGCCCGCTTAAGCTAGTTGAGGAACAAACGACGATACTGGGCGACCAAGGTCTACTAGCGAGATGTGTGCTTGTAAGAATGCCACACGCTACGCCACGAGATCCTGAGTCAGGGAAGACTGCGATTCCTTATACTGCGTTACTTTCCAAGTGCTTGTATTACTTTACTTTATATATAAACCTGGTAATGTTGTTACTCTGTACCTATTTTTTGTGTTCGGAAAAAAGAACATTATAGTATCGTGTGACAAGCTCAGCTTTTTTTTATTTTTTTGTTATACAACATAGAAGGCAAACGAGCAGGTGTCTCACCTGATGGTAAGTGATCACCACCACCCATAAACACCTGCAACACCAAGGAGATTGCAAATGCGTTGCCAACCCAGAGGATTAAGTTGGAATCCCTCTTGTGCCAGTAATTGCACCGCCTGTCTTGTTCTCCACGCCGGACCACAACAGCGCAAGCACTGCTTGTTAGCGACAGAATTAGCGAGCAAGATGGTGAAGCTTAGTAAAATTGAATATGTTTTTTATTCAAGGTGACAAGCAAGAGACAACTCGAGTAAGCGACATCTTCCGGTTAATGGCGGAACTACAGAGCGACTGTGAAGTCGAAGATTACACGATCAACCAAAGCTCCTTAGAAGAGGTAATCATTTTCGAAATTATGGAAAGGAAAGTATCTTCTTTAAATTTTATTTACCCCTTTTCATTACGTTTTGTTGCAGATGTTCTTAAGTTTCTCCGACAAGTCGCAAGAGGGCCCGTTGTTCTTAGAGCCGCTACCCTCCCCACAGACAGTTCGACGGGGCAGCGACCAGCTAGACAGTATTACTTCACTTTGAACATAACGTACAGTAGGGGAAATATATTCACATACCACCTTAGAACCCTATCACAATGACGCGACGCGTTAAACGCCACGCTATGTCATACAAATGTCATGCGTAGGTATGTCTCTTCGACTTGGTTCTACGGTGGTACGTGTTTCAATTTCCTTGACTGTACGTTCATTAAACGCGTCCGGCCAACAGATACAATCTGAGACTGATACGGCCGCTGTGCTTATAAAAACAATATCTGTCGGCCGGACACGTTTAATACTGGTCTATATTGAAATATTAAAACTCATATCAGTAAATCTATTATCCCAAAGTAATGTTTCGTATAATTGTCAGTAAAAAAATATTTTGGGACAATTAACACTAATTGACCTAGTCCCAAATGAAACAACTAAAACAGCTGGTGCTATGATTACCTACCAGATAACTTACAAGATTGTAAATTAGATGAATGCAATTGAGATGGATCACTTTGGGGGCTGGTTAACGTTGTCAAAATTCAGTCAGAAAAAAGGGTCATCATAGAGATTAGAGAAATTACCAGTCGTCGACCTGCACCCATCCCAGGGGGGGGGTCAAGAATCCGCCCTTGGCTATAAGTTAGTTTAAACTCAACAATTGACGGCCGGAACCGTTTAACGTTGTTGCGAAGGCCGTTTCATGCGGCCTTACCAATTCAATGCCAATATCGCATGCCAATTTGTTTGCAGAAGGTTATATCAATGATTTTGATTAACTTAAGTCGTGAAGCAATTTTTGCAAATTATGTTACCAGTTGCAAGGAATCGTAGAATGTTTAGAGTTGCAATTACTTGTGCCTTGATATATTTAAGATTAAGAATTTAGGCCGTAAGTTATTTAGCAAATATTGAGTCTCAACACTGATGTAGCTCTCAAGTAGGCTTATAAGAACAATTAGTGACGGCGCATCTCGCACGAAAACAACTGTCAAATCCCTTGAAAATCTGTCACTTTTCGACGGATGTCGTGCGTGAGATGCATCTCGCATGAACCGAGTTGGGGTCCAGGTTTAACTTATCCTTCGGCTCTATTTAACTAGTGTCATAAGAAAGAGACGTACGATGTAATTAAATTTGGGCGGTTTTGTTTGGGCCGAAGGGATATTCTGAACCAGTAACAATATTCTGAGAAGTAAAACAGCGACTTAATGAGACACTTTTAAAAAATGCGCGTTTAAACTGTAGAAGGCCAACTCAAACTCTCCTTTTTACCCGACTACGGCAAAGCCAAAAAGAAGGGTTATGTTTTTTTAATTCATATTTTATTACGTGCGTGTTAGGAACTGTGTAGGCATGTACTTACTTAAAATTAAGCATTATAATCTGTTGCTTTGATCAAAGCTGAACATGTCATCCCCATTAGAAAACAATACGAGTACACATATGTACAAAAAAAAATCCACAAATACAAAAAAAAACTACTTTATCAAACATTTGTATATACTAGCTGCATCGCTAGTTGGTTCAGATAAAATAGATTGCAGTGCTCCCACATTGAAAGAACCAAACATCAAATTGCGCAAGCATCCTGTCTCTAACAAGGCATGTACTTAAAATACATATAAATAGGTAATTGGGCTGACATGTTTAGTCTTGTCCAAAGGCCCTAAAAAATAAAGATAAAAAAATTATGTGACATTTAGTTCAAACTGCAAAGATTTTTTTGTGTCAGAATCTTTACAAATAAACCAGGGTTTTAAGTGAAATGTTGCTTGTGTGATCTTTGATATTATTATTGTGAAATGAATTAAAATTTATTGTGATCGTTGTTATGAAATGAATATGGTTTTGTATTTTTGCCATAAAATCTTTATGCAATTATGCGATGCAACGTTACCATTTTTAAAAAGTTTTTAGTTAATTGACATTTTTAGTGACCATTAAGTTGTAGTGACCGATTTTATGTAGGAAATATTTATATTTTGATTTTAGGGCAAGTATTTTAATGTAATTAAAAGGAATAGAATTTCTTATATGTAAACTATGGTTTATGACAGTTTCATATTATTCGTAATACTTTATATATGGCCTAAAATCTTTTTACGCCAAATGGCAACAGATATTAAAAATGTAAATATCCTATTCTTATCTTATCTTATGTGATATCTTAATTAAAGTTACTCACCATTAAATGACATTTTAGTAAGTTATTTTAAGTTATTAAATTAAGAATCAATCAATTTAAATTAGACAATTAAAGTTAATGCAAAGAAATTGAATTTACAAAATGATTTCGTGAAAAAACTAAAACTGAAAGTAAGTGAAAACAACTTTAGAAAGTAATTATAAAAAAAATGTTGCTCATTAGGTACTTTAATATTAGAATTTTGTTGTGTATATGTATGTAAAGTTAATTAGTTATATTTTTTCTGTGTCATGCTCTTAAATTTGTATGTGAGCTTGTGATATTTAAGAAAACGTGTTTTAAAATAAATATTTTGAACGGTTACAGGAAAACAGTATTTTTTATTTATATCCATTTATTAAAATATTTCTATACATACCAATGGAATGTCAACGTTTATTATATAAAAATTGTCACCATGAAAAATACAAGTTTAAGTATAGTTACGAAAATAAGCTAGTCAAAAGTAAACAGATCAGATCCAAATTACAATACTTTATTTATTTTACTTTATAAAGCAAATCATCTTTGGTTGTTTTGTCACAATTTTGTAAATAGCAACATTTAAAATTACTAAAATACTTCGTCACACAATTATATCGAAAAACCACAATGCAAAGTTACGTCAGACGGAACTTCTTGATTTCATCATTTTGATTGGTAGGCAGCCAGGCATGACATAACTTTGTATTGCGGTTAATTTATTTTCTAAACTAAAAATATACATTAAAATTTAAGAAATATTAAGTTTCAATCATAAAACAATAACATAATCAGATCTAGAAGCATTGCCAATTTTTTTCTACTTAAATTAATTAATTCGCACGTAATTCGTTTAAAACCTTGTTTTTTTAAATTGTAGATATAAGTAAAAAATAGGCCCACATTTTCGGAGGGAATTCTTTTAAAAAATATCCATAAATAACTATAAATAATGATCACAATTTAAAATTCTACAATAAATTACTGCACAAAGTAAGAATTACGAATTTGATAGGTATATATTATTATACTATTTTTAAAAAAGAAGTTAAAAAGGTATCAAACTCACAAGAAAGTTGTAAAGATAAGGTAAAGAATAGATCACCTTGCCTATCTGGTACTTAGTAAAATACAATAAAGAAACGATGTCTTCCAGACAACCATCATGAAACATAGGACACAGAGACTCTATAAGACAAATTAAAGTCGGCAGTGAAAACATACAGACAAGAATGAACACAACAAACAAAAAAATTACATTACGTAAAAAATATAATTAATAATAACATTCTTCTAAATACAAAAATACATAAAAAAACATACATATTTTATTTCTTTATAAAAATGAACAGATATAAATAAAAGGTAACGAAAGATAAAGAGAAATAAAGATATTAAAAGAAACTGGAGAATAAGTCACTTTGCTCGCGTAGCCATTTAGTAAGTAGTGTAACCATGCGAAACCGGGTCGTTTCGCTAGTAATTATAGCTAAAGTGAAAAACCTATTACAAGTCTTTGTGACATTGACACAAGATCCATTTTTGCTTGATCCATGTAAAATCTTTTCTCACCATTAGTATAGTTAATTAGCATCGAAGGAAGGGTTCCTCAGCCCGGCTGATTTCTTGAAGTGCACCGCCAGCAGGTCCAGCACTCGGAATATGACGTCCTTGTTCAGCTCCTTGTGCCCGAAGCTGGATATCGACAGCGTAACGGCCTCTGAGAGAGCTTCCTCGCCGAACACATATAGCACTGCAAAAAAACAGTGTTATAGAGACTGCAAAGTCTGACGAGGAAACCAAAACCTAAAATGATGAACTGAACTGAATAAATTTTTCATTACCTATACTACTTTAACCTCGTAAGGCCCAAGTCGTATACAGGACTAATGTCAAACTGACGTTGAACTCACTGTCTCAAACGATAGGGTTCATCATAGAACGAAATTTGACGTAGGACTTACGAGGTTGTTCATACATAACCTTAATACCCTGATACTAGTAAAGGCCGAAACTAGTAAATTTAACTGTTGATCATTTTGCAAAGCGAGTCATTTATAAAATGACTATTTGTAAAATGATCAATTGGCGAAACATTTTTTTGCGAAACGTTGATTGTCAAGTGTAATTTTGCCAAATGACTTTTGGTCAAACGGCAGGACACCATTTTTTAGTAGTGTCGTAATGGCGGACGTCGGCGGCGCACGCAGCGGCTGCGCGCGCGCCCTCTCGCCGCTCGGATTGCATAGCAACAACGATATGTATAAGAAGAGCGGGCGCGCAGCTTTTCGTACATTTGAATAATAAAACTTAATTAAAACCCAATTAGATATTGGTGAATAGTCGCGCTGCGTAACAGTCTGTGTTCCGTACAGCGTGTGTAGGTTATACAGACACCAACATTCCAATTTAACGGCGAAACCACAAATTCGGTTGGACACTTCCTGTAACCCCAATAGGGTAACCAACCCTGAGTGCTCATTTTACAGGACGGATGATCTAAAATTACAGGATTCTTGGAAAAATACGGGACCCAGTTGTTATTGGTATGGTATGGTCTTGTATTTTTCTTATTAAGAAAGAAGAAGAAAGAAAAATTTATTTAAGACTATTCAACACAAAACACGCACATACACACATCACACAGAGTACAATTATAACAAAAACAGCAACGTTTGTGTTGAATAGAAACAAAAAGGACCCCACTCAGCGTACTGCCTCGGTAAAACCGAGACGCTGGTTTTCAGTGGGACCCTAAACATACAGCAGATAGCTGAAAAACGGACACCTCTAAAATACACGACAGTTGGCCACCTTAAACCCCTATGACACCTGAGTATGGCCCTTGGATGAAGGACTAAAGCATGGATATAGCCTCAGTACTTGTCAAGTGTACATAGCCACTGTCAAAATGGTCACCTTTGTGTGCGTCAAGGTAGTAAAACCTGCAAATTAATAAGAAAAACGTAGATTATACTACCTTAATGTAAACATCACCATAACCAATGGTGACCATTTTGTCTATCGGTCGCGTACAAGGTGTCAAATGAAGAGGAGTTTAGAGTTATCGGTCGTCTCTTTTTGACACATCGTTTTGCCATTTTGCCAGAGATCAGCTAATAAAATATCGCTTTCAATTTTAATACTCTTTCTATGGTATGCCCGTACCTGGCAGGCGCGCCATGACGGCCTCGCGCGTGCGGCGCGGGTCATAGCGGCGCGCGGGGCGCTGCGCGGGCGCGGCGGCGGCCATCTTCTCGAACAGCGCGAACACCTGCTGCCGCAGCCAGCCCGCCAGCTGCACCAGCCACGCGTCCAGCAGCCTCTCTGCAAGGTCTGCGGGGAAAAGCGGCTATGACCGTCTACAAATTCTGCGGGTGGTAGGACCTTGGGCAAGGTCCGTCCGGATCGCTCCCACCATCTTGCACGCTAATCCTACCGCTATCCTAACTCAAACTCTCTTCAAAGAATTCTTATATCATGTGTATTGACATATTTAATAAACTTCCGGATGCGTTAAAAGACAACAGCCTGAAAACATTTACTAATTTGACGAAACAATGGCTGTTGAAAAAATGTTATTATAGTCTAAAAGATTTTCTATGTGATGATGTTAGCTTTTAAGTAACAAATTGAATGGTATTAGAATTTAGAATTTATTTTATTGACATACATAATAATGATAACGACATGATGTAGTATTTGTAATGATTAGAATTAGAATTAAGTATTTATTTGTTTGTGAAACACAGATGAATTATATAATGTTTAGTACAGTCCTGTAAAGTTTCTCGTATGTCATGCGATCATTTCTTAGGTTAGATTATATTTTTTAAAGCGTGTACACCTGTAAAGGTAGGGTTAAGCGAAACTATTACTAAGCATCTGTAACTGCACTGTTCAAACCTTAATTCAGACGCATTAAATTTCATTTCATTTCATTTCATTTCATTTCATTTCATTTCATTTCATTTCTAAGCAGCAGTGGAGAGCAAGACAGCCGGTGTAATTACTGGCACAAGAGGTATTCCAACGCATCTGCAATCTCTTTGGTGTTGCGGATGTCTATAGGCGGTGGTGATCACTTACCATCAGGTGACCCACTTGCTTGTTTGCCTTCCTATTTCATAAAGGCAAATATGAAGATGAACGCGAGAAACTGTGAGGAAAAAAAACGAGTTCCCAAAAAGATGACTGCATATTTTTATCAATATGAAAAAAAAATGAAAAAAGTTTATTGGGTAAAAACATAACTAAAAGCTAACACATTGGATCCTGAGCTAGGGTTCCCTAATATAATATGTGTTTGAATAAATAATTTAATGCAAGGGAAAATGAATATCGATATGAATGAACTAAACAGAGCCCAATTTTATAAACGCGACAGATGACAGTGAAAATTTGGTATACAATGCTTGCCCACTATGATGTTAAATCTGCAACTCTGTAGCGTTACTTGTCGACACAGTAATGTACGGCGACTTGTCACTGTCACTTAGTCGCCTGTCACGTTTATGAAAGTGGTCCCCGGTGAGAGAAGGAGGCGGATTAGTATGAATATGGAAATGAGTATGAGTACGGAAATGAATATAATAATAAATAAATAAATAAATAAATATCTCGGGACAATTTACACCAATTGACCTAGTCCCAAACTAAGCAAAGCTTGTACTATGGATACTAGACATCGGATAAACATACATATATAGATAAATACATACTTAAATACAAATAACATCCATGACTTAGGTACAAACATTCATATTCGTCACAAAAATATTTGCCCATACCAGGATTTGAACCCGGGACCTCTTGCACAGTAGGCAGACACATGTGCCACTGTGCCATACAGGTCGTCAAATATAGGTACAATGACCATAAGAATGAGTACAGAAATTAGCATGAGTATAGGAATGACTATTAGGATAAGTACCACACAGAAAGTCATTATTATCCAAGGATGTTACATGAAGCAGTTGAAATTAAAAAGTACAAGAATTTCAACCGGGAAGACGGATACAAGCTTTCTTCTTTATGGAATCCGGTAATCGGCAAGTGCAAGCGGGATGTATCTTCGGATAAATCTTCGGATATTGTGAGCATCGTGTGTTAGTGTGATGATATGACGATTAAAAATAAACAAGACCAAGCGCAGGTAGTTCGTAAAACTCGCGCGACTTAACAGCAGTGACACCCTATCTATATACACATCACTTTTTTTTAAACTATTAAGGACATGAACATGGAAATAAAACGATTTATACAGTTTATATTGCGTGTATTGTAACGAATCTAATTCCCGACGTTTCGAGCCCTTTACAGCCTTTGTTTTATTTCAATGTCTACAAGTCGCGAAAACATAAGGAAATGACATGAACATGATTTAATTGAAAATAATGTGAATCTTATTATGTAATGAATATTAGTATTTAGATAAATTATATAAATAATGCGAATTGTAACTACTTTTCGCTTTACTGGTTGGTGACTTTTTGTACTAATTTGCATCCTATACATGTATTGGTCATAATTATTCGTATACCCTCAGGGTACGACATAGCAGAACATTGTGACCTCTATAATACCAACTGCAGTATATATTGCTTGTACCTACCTATGTTTCAACGAATACAGATATATTGATTGATTGATTGATTGACCCTCCGTCTGCTCGTGACCACGGCCGCTGCAATGCGGTCGAAAAGTCGAGGTAAATAAATAAACAGTTTATTATCGCGTTTAAGTCCTCACAAACGTAATAATAATAAGTATAGGGTAAGTACGACAATTTTAATGAGTTCGAGTACGGGAATGAATAGGAGTAAGGTCGAGAATGAGAAGTATGACAATGTCAATGAGTGTTAACGGCAGGCTCATACGACCTCTTTGGAACCTAAGTTGTCACAGCTCTTTTGGAAATTGTTTTGCTTTTGTAAGTCTTCTTTTATATCGTCTTTACAGCTCCCTTTAAGAGCGTGCAAACTGAGATTTGGCAACGTCACCAAATATACCGCCAAATATTCAGATGTTTTCATTGATTTATCAAAATTAATGAATTAAAATACGGAATATAGCAACGGTATGTTCTAAAATATTGATAATGATAGATATATAATGATAAGAATAGTTAATACAGTTATACTAAATAGTTATAATTAAGTGTAAAAAAAGCATTTGGAAACTTTCCATTTGTAAATGTGTACATTTCGGTATAAGTATATAAGGTTTACTACTTACCAATAAATGTAAGAACACAAGTTCTAGTACATACCGTGGCTATATTCCGTATTTTAATTCATTAATTTTGATAAATCAATGAAAACATCTGAATATTTGGCAGCTATAGGCGACGTTGCCAAATCTCTGTTTGCACGCTCTTAATATACATATATATTCTTTCTTTCTCTTTAATATTTCATTATGAATTTATTTTTTATGTAATTATTCAAAAACAATATATGAACAACTTAACCTAATAAGAAATACAAAAACTTAATTATGTGTACAAATATCTCCCAAGTCTGTCCCCCGCAGTGAAGTGCCCATAAGGCTGGCTGCATTTCTTATTAGTTCACAAGTGTTATTTATTTCCGAGCCCGACCGTCAACAATGAGTACGGCGACGAGTATGAAAATGAAAATGAAAATGAAAATGAAAATGAGAATGAGAATGAGAATGAAAATGAAAATGAAAATGAAAATGAAAATGAAAATGAAAATGAAAATGAAAATGAAAAATTTAATGAGTATGAGTACCGGCCAGCAGCAGCGCGGCGAGGCGGTGCGCGACGTGGCCGCGCGCGAGCCCGCTGGCGCCGGCCAGCTGCGCCAGCGCCATGCCGCCGCCGTACAGGCAGCACCACTCGTCTGCCACAACGTGCACTTTCATTCATAACTTCAATGCGTTTTCCCTGAGCTTGCGTTCTATCGTTTTTTTTCGCAATATTTTAAATTTTGCGGGTGGTAGGACCTTGTGAAAGGTCCGCCCGGATCGCTACCACCATCTTGCTCGCTCATCCTGCCGCTAAGCAGCAGTGCTTGCACTGTTGTGTTCCGGCGTGGAGAGCAAGACAGCCGGTGTGATTACTGGCACAAGAGGTATTCCATCTTAGCCCTCTGGGTTGGCAACGCATCTGCAATCTCTTTGGTTTTGCGGGTGTCTATAGTATATAATAAAAAGAAATTATCGTAGGAAAAAACTAGTTCTTTCTTTGATAATAACAGACAAATTTTAGCCATCATACCATACTTCAATTCTACTTTTAAACTTTATAAGTTATTATTACAACTATTATAATAACATTAGATTTTTGTAACCGAAATTTCTTTCGATTTTTATTTTAAATGTTTTAACATTCAAATTATTAAATTAAAATGCTATGTAATGACAACACAAAGAAAAATTAGGGTAATGGCAGGACTTGAAACTGCAACATCAGCATTCCGTGCCTTGCGTACAAACTGACAAACGCAAGGCACAGAATGCTGATGTTGCAGGTTCAAGTCCTGCTATTACTCAAATTTTTCTTTGTGTTGTCATTAAATAGCATTTTAATATTATAATAACACTCATATCCACTTAACACTCGAGTGTGTAATGAATTGTAGTACTTAATAAAACGTACCAAAGTCTTCCGGCATGATGTCCATCTTCTCGGGCGGCGGCAGGATGTGCTCGAGCGAGTCCAGCGCCGCGTCCACGTGCGTGAAAGCGCGCCGCGAGCCCACCAGCCGCGCCACCGCGCCGCCCACCTGCCGACACGGACCGTGGGGGACAGAGCCGAAGGCGAGACACGCTGGGATGTCGAAGCAAGTTTATTGGACTTTCAGCCGAGGTGTTGCTTTCCATGAAAATTAAAGTGATCCTATAAGGCAGCGTGTCCCAATGTCTCAACCCGTGGACCCCTCAAAATTAAACAAAAAACCGCTTGATTACTTCTATATGCAATACTCATATGAGTCTATTTGACGCACGAAAAATGCCACGCCCGTCAAACGCTCGGCCGAGTCGTTATGTCTCAAATTTTTTATTTTTAATATTTATTTCGTCCGCGGACCCCCTGCGATAGGTTTGCGGACCCCCAGTGGTCCTCGGACCCCAGGTTGAGAAAAACTGCTACAAGGGTTCCGTTTTTCCTTTTAAGGTACGGAACCTTAAAAATTGATAAAATAAACGATAAAGTTCTTCTACAAACTGGAACAAATTACCTTGCTACTCTGCGAAACCGGTGCCGGGCTCGTGCAAAATAGCTGTGTCTGTGCGACATATATTTATTCATGCAAAAACCCACCCTCCTCCGCTTCCACACGAAACAACATATATCACACAGACTCAACTACACACCACCACCACCAAACACTAAAACTACACGATCGACGCGCGTTTCGCCTCTGTACGAGGCCTTATCGGGATCAAACAATACGACCGTTCACTACTTGATCAAATGGCGTACTGAACGCCTGACGCCTGAATCTATTAATTATTTAAAGTTCTTCTACTCGGTCTTAACTAGTCCTAGGGACCCTCGCGTCCCTGTAGTAGACTTGACATGTACTGAGGCTACGTCCACGCTTCAGTCTTTCGTCCTCGGCGGCACTCACGCTGAGCTCGATGGAGGTGCAGACGTAGGCCCAGTCGTCGCGGAGCGGCGCGGCGCCCGCGGCGCCCTCGGCGCCCTCGGCGCCCACGGCCGTCTTGATGGAGTTGAACACGCCCGTCACCGTGCGCTGGAATAACCTGCACACGGCCACAGTATATGAAACATCGAAGAGATTGCAGATGCGTCGCCAACCCAGAGGGCTAAGATGGAATACCTCTTGTGCCAGTAATTACACGGGCCTGCCTATTGGCTTTTTGGTCTCAGGTGGACGTGCATAACATCCATACCAAGTGGCATTGCTGTGCTCAATTTAAACCCATTCCCAATAGGAAACGGGCAGGGGGGGTTCCACTCCGCACCGTAGGTATGCTCGACCGCATTGCCTATGGCATAGGCACATCGCAGTAGGCTGTCGGCTTACCGCGCGCTCGCTCGCTCGCCCCGCCGTGTCAGTGTAATTGAAAACGAATGCCGCGCAACCCTAGCGTGTCGCCGGGAGTTGCGGGGGGAAGGCGGGCGCGGGCGGCGCGTTTCTTTTGACTCGCGCCGCCTGGCGCATCGTGTATGAAGTAATACGAACTTTTTGAGCGTGGTAATGAAATTGGAATTCGTTTAATCGCGGTCGTAAAAGAGAAGTTTCTATACTCTTATTTATTCTGTGAAACGGGCTAATATGCCCAGCAGTGGACTGATGTGGGCTGAGATGATGATGAAGGCAAACAAGTGACTCCAGGGAATTGCTGGTGCTTATAGGCGGCGGTGATCGCTTCGCATCAGGTGGCCCGCCTGCTCGTTTGTATTTTACATGAAATAAAGGTACAAAGCTGTATAACTTACTTGTCGAGCCTCTGCATGTTGTTAGGTTGTCCCGGCGAAACGCTACGCTCCAAATTCATGTCGTACTCGTCTGTAACAAAACGAAAAATTTTCGCCAACTTAACGAAACTCTATTTGAGATTTTAAGGTTAAAAAACTAACCTTTTCGGGTGGTAGGTCCTACCACCTACCACCTGCAAAAAACTTGAAATAAAACAATTTTAATTTATAATTTTAAATAAATTTAAATGACAAATGACAATGACAACCCAAAGAAAAATTGGGGTAATGGCAGGACTCGAACCTGCAACATCAGCATTCCGTGCCTTGCGTTTGCCAGTTGCGCCACATTACCAACTACCATACCCTGCGAATTTTTCAATGTGTTTCGTTTTTACGCTCATTATTAGTAATTATTTTCAAAAAATCGCAAGTAAATTTCGATTAAGAAAAATTTATATTTTTGTAATCGAAAATAAAAAAAGGGTCCCTAAAAGAATTTTAACATAGACAGACAGATAAGTGGTTGCGTTACCGGCGAGCGTGGCGCTGTCGACGGGACGCGACGAGTGGTGCTGCTGCGTACGCCCGCGCGTCTCCTCCGCGCCCTCCCACCAGATATCCTCGCCCCTGCGGTTTAAAAACTTAGCATTTGAAAAAAATAGTATATTACACCCCAAGGGTGGTAAAATAAAGAATGTCTCAGATCGCAGGAACTTGTCGCACGAGCCAAAGTCGATGGCGATAAACATGCGACCGGAGGCTGTCTTTATCACCGCTTGAAGTGTGTACACAATTTTACGTCTTCCCCTGGCCAGGAAGTGGAAGTTTCCGCTCGCGTAGCGGGCGGTAAATTGCTAATTACGGCCCGGGGTGACGTAAAAATGGATTGCAGTTTTTAGCATTTTTAGCATCTTGACATTGTTTTTTTGTATATAAGTAATGTATGCATGTGATACACACCGCTTTAATTTTAATTAATATTTGAAGGTCTTTGCGACAGAACATGCAGATCTGTAATTTGACTGTAAAACACCAACTTGTTTCTACCATGTTTGAACGAATTAATTACTGATTGATGATTACTGATTATCTGCCGCAAGCGTGCCGTAATGGAATAGCCGGTTTACCATCATTTCATAGAAAGGCATTTCCATTAAACATACTGTTAACGAATGGTTTATGCCCGTCACCAAACTGACAATTAAAGTCAAATAACATATATTTCGTAACAAAGCGGACAGTGCAGACAGTATTAAAATATAACTTAAGTTTAAGCTAACGGTAAAATTTCAAATTGAAATGCCCACAAAATGTTTCACAGATTGATCATTTGGCAAAATGCCTTTATTTCCGAAACTGTAAATGTTTCAGGAATTTTGTAAAACAACCGCATCTTCCCTATAAGGTGCTTCCCTAAATCCTGAAAAGTTTACAGTTTCGGAAATAAAAGCAAACCATGATTAGTTTAGAAACTTTTTTTAAGAAATGATTTGTCACTGGTACAGTCACAAATCAACTATAAACTATAAAAATACTCTTTCTGAAAGACAGAGTATGTAGGGTTTTTATTAAAAAAACGGTCGTATATTTAAAAAAAGAGGCTTGAGTGAAAATGGCACATCTGACTTGTTGGCTCCGATGTTTTTTTTTATTGATGATGGGTTCTCGCTTGACCACAATCACACCTGATGGAAAGTGTTGACGAGGCCGAAGGTGGGACGCGATTACCCAGAAAAAAGCGTATTTACTCTCCTTTTGAAAGTGTCCAGATCGTATCTGTCCGGAAATACAGAGACAGGGAGATCGTTCCATTCTCTGGAAGCGCGTACCAAGAAAGATGAAGCGAAACGCTTCGTACGACAAGGACGGAAGTCAATCCTATAGGGATGGAACGACTCCGTGCGTCCAGAATGATCTGATGTTTAGGTCTAAACGGACCTGTCCGGGCTGCCCTCGGCGCGCTGCAGCAGCGAGCGCAGCTTGGCGATGCTGGTGGACAGGTCCGCGGCCTCCTCGTACTCCGGCTCCGGGGACTCCGAGCGCGGCGCCGGCGCCTCCGCCAGCGGGATCGGCTTGGCCTGCGACGCCTGCAACCGTACACCATACGGATGTTAAATTAAAATGCTAATGACAACACAAAGAAAAATTAGGGTAATGGCAGGACTTGAACCTGCAACATCAGCATTCCGTGCCTCGCGTTCGCGGGGAATGATAGCGGTAATGTGGCGAAACTGAAAACGCAAGGCAAGGAATGCTGATGTTGCAGGTTCAAGTCCTGCCATTACCATAATTTTCTTTGTGTTGTCATTAGCATTTTGATTTAATAATTTGAATGTTAAAAACATTTAATATAGCGGACGCGCGCGACTTCGTTCACGTAAAATTAGTAGCCTATGTCCGTCAGGAATAGTGTAGCTTTCTATCTGTGAAAGAATTTTTGAAATCGGTTCAGTAGTTCCAGAGATTACCCCCTACATACAAACAAAATAACAAACTAACAAAAAACAAACAAACAAAGTTTTTCTCTTTATTATATTAGTGTAGATTAGTGTAGATTAGTGTAGATGAAAATCGAAAGAAATTTCGGTTACAAAATATTTCATACGGATGTTTCCAATTAAAGCTGTACCATTAACTTAAACTTAAGTTACATTTAACCACTGACTACACTGTCCGTTTTGTTACGAAATATACGTCATATTGACAGACAGTTGTCAGTTTGGTAACAGCCACTAGCGTTAACGGTACAAATAAAAAAATGCCAAAGACCCCAAAAAGCGTTCCCTATACAAACGGCGATAACGTTTTCCGCCCTTTAAAACTTAACCTATGGCAATGACTTTTCAGTATGTTGTCATTATGCCCTAGAACTAGGTTTGCATGTTTTTTAATATTCTTCATAGATTTGTCAATATTTGCATTTTAGGAGTTTCATACAAAACAATAAAGCGTGAATATTTCTGAAACTAGAAAGGATAGTTTAAAAATAAAAACATACAAACCTAGTTTTAAGGCATAATGACCACATACCAAAAAATCACTACCATTGGTTAAAGTTTAGAGGGTGGAAAACCTTATCGCCGTTTATATGGGGAGCGCTTTTTGGGGCTGGGTTCACACTCCTCTTAAGTTATTAGTCTGCTGTTAGTACTTTCTATTGACAATTCTGTGGCAATTAATAGATTCAGGCGTTACTTTGCGGAGGTCCATTTCAACAAACTGGAACAAATTACCTTGCTAGTCCGCGAAACCGCGGTTTCACGGAGTAGCAAGTTAATTTGTTCCAGTTTGTTAATTCTGTGCAATAAAGACAAACGAAATTAACGTATTATTAGTTACTTACCACGCTGTCCTGCGACGCCACGCGTTGCTGTTTCACTAGAGGATGCACTGCGCTCGCGCCGTTGTCTTCTGCCGTACAAATATATCGTGGGGTTACTATATTAGACTATTTAAACTGACCTATAAGTAATGGACTTCAAGTCAGCGTTTAAAAAATGGCCGCATCAAAAGGAGAACAAAAGTACAATAAATCGACAATCGCTCGCGCTGTTAGTCTGTCAGACCGACGGCGCTACTGTCGATGCTATTATTTTGTAAAAAAAATCTATTTGCAATGAAACTAAAAGCATTTGTAACATTGGCGTCAACCTGTATTCTTATGTCGGGCCGTTTTTCTGCTGTCATTTAGTATCACATTGTTCATCCATGCATTATAATATCATTGACTATTTCCACTGATTCGCCATGTCACTTCTTGATATTACTAGCTTTTCCCGCGGTTATTGTGTGCGTTGGTACTCGAGTCGTAGATGTTTACTATATATATTTATATGTTATTGGTAAGAAGCAGAGGGGCAACCCCCCCCCCCCCCTCTTCCAGAATTTAAAATAAGTGTCTGTCAGGAAATTTTGCATCAGTTATACCAAATAGTACCTTACATTACATTACATTAGTACGTTACGCAACGCGTTTGTTTATAAATAAATTTCGCGGGCGTATTGTAAAATCAATGACTTATATCTTGGACAGGGATGTTTGGAAATGATCCCGACTTGTATTGGCGATCCCTGGCTCCAAATATTGTACACCTACTGTGTTAAATTGTTAAATTTTTTAATATTTAAGATGTAAAATAACATTGTTATTTTGATTTATTTAAAAAAATTACACCTCGCTGAGGTTCTTGACGGTGTCTTGTCATCAAAGGTTTTTCCGAACCGGTGGTAAATTGTATGGCATTCAGAAGTGCTTCCTGTAAGCCTAATGTGAATATATATATTTTGACTTATATCGGTTTATATGTTGTGCTGTTCCAAACCTTTCTGTATGACAGACGAAATGATGGGCTCCCTCGGAGCAATGGGCAGCGGCTTGCTCCTCAACACACCCCCCGCGCCTTCTGGAGGGGAGTTGCGCTCACTTCTGTCCCTCCCGTGAGACGGAGACTTGTCCTAAAAAAAGTCAAAATATCTTCATTTACACTTACTCGTATCAAAGCAAGCGGCTATATTTTCCCTTAAACCCCGCAAACACTTTTTTTATGTGAAATAGGAAGGCAAATTAGCAAGTGGGTCACCTGATGGTAAGTGATCACCACCGCTCTACAACACCAAGCAGTTTGCAGCGTTGCCAACCCAAAGGGCTAAGGTGGAATACCTCTAGTGCCAGTAATTACACCGGCTGTCTTGCTCCCCACGCCGGGATACCACTGCCAGCATTGCTGCTTTGCGGCTGGATTAGCGAGTGATGGTGGTAGCGATCCGGACGGTACTTGCACATAGTCTTACTAAAAACACAGTCTTACCTGAGAGTCGTCACTGAGCCCTGTGAAACGCAGTCCCTTCTTCAGCCCCGCGATTCCGAAGTCCAGCAAACCTTCCATCATGCCTGCCGCCTCGTCCTGTATTGTCAATGTCTTTTATATTAAAAACCATCCATAACTGCAAAATTGGCCTAAATGCGCACATTACGACGAAAACAAGACCCTAAGGCTGCTTTTCCACCAGCGATGTGCGAGGATGCGTAGCGAGGGATGCGTTTGTAAGAACCAATAGAATCGCTTCATTTACCTCGCCTCGGTCAGCACAGCTCTAGTGGAAACGGCTCATTGGTTCTTTACAAGCACATACCTCGCTACGCATCCTCGCATATCTCTGGTGGAAACGCAGCCTCACCCACTTATTCACAAAAAAATAACCATCTTTTTAAACTAACAAATGTTTTGTTGCTTTCATTTGAGGGTAAAGATCACAATGACAGATAGAGACAACACATGTTAACTAACATAGGTTTACGCAACGTTTATGAATAAGATGGTGACACAGTGGGTTTAACATTCACTAGTAGGTATAGTCGACCAAGTAATTGCTTGACCACTTTTGAACCTTATCCCTTTGTAATACGGTCGAAAAGTGGTCAAACAATTTCTTGGTCGACTATACAATACGATAACTTAAAGTATGCCTCGGCATTAGCTGTTTGTTGTCAAAAAAAGAACCCTTATAGGATCACCTTGTTGTCCGTATGTCTGTCTGTCAAGACCTTTTTTCTTAGGAACGCGTGGAGCTATGAAGTTGAAATTTATATGAAATACTTAGGTATGCAGTCATTTGGAGCTGTAAAAAAATTCAAACTTCTAAGTCAATGCAATCAAAAGATGCGACCGTTTAAGCCGCATATTTCATACATTTGTAAGGGAATCAAAAACCTATAGGGTAGGTACTTCCCGTTGACCTAGAACCAAGAAATTTGGCATGCTCCAAGGCAATGCAGCACAGATAAAGGAAAAAAATCTAAAAACCGTAAAACTTTAGTCACTATATGAAACATTTTAAATTTTTTAGTGTGCGCAGGCGCCATTTCGATACTGGGCCCCCATGCAGTTGCCTACTCTGTGTAATGGTTGTTCCGTTCCTGACCACTATCACCTGCCTTTAGATAAAAAGTCAAGTATCATGATAACGGTTCAAAAAGGGAACGTAACTCAAAAACCTTTTTCTATTAAATACGAGTACTTTTTTTGTTCCGGATATGAATTATTCATCTTTAAGTTTTCCGAAAATGACACCACACTTGCCAAAATATCTATAGTTTTAGAACAATAGCGTCCACAGTGGAACGCGGCGGAGTCAAACTTACCCCCCCCCTCCCCCCGCCACCCGCGCGGTGGCTTCCGGTGGCTACCGAGCTAAATCAACTCAGTACTACCCGAGGAACAACTGTGCCAAGTTTGAGCCTTTAATCACCAAATCCAGTTTACATTGCACTAAATCCTCCACTAAAAGTACACAATAAATAAAAAACAAATATATAAATAAATAAAAGCTGAGTGACAGACTTTAAGTTATCGTAGTAAACTCACTAACAAGGCAAGTTACATGAAAGCTTGTTAAAACGCTAACCGTTTATGGTCTGTGCGGACTGTTATAGCACAGAGCGGCCACTTTAAATAAAAACGAGTCAAAATATTCGCGATTTGAACCTGGTTCAACTAAACAATAAACATCGCACGCTTAGAATTAACTGACCCATTTCTGAATAATACACGTCCCAAAATATCACCTTAATTAAAAGACATAAGGTTTAATTTTGGGTAATATCATATTCAGAATTGAGTCTCTTTAATTCTAAGGGTGCAACATGCATGCACATGCCAGACATTTGACATTCAACATTTTGAGCACGTTTAAAAATTGTGTCCTGCGCTGAAACTAACGTTCTTAAAAAAACATTTTGAAAATTTAAAAGTATAGATCTACCAATAAACTGAGCTGATCTGTCAATGAGTGCGTTATAGTACATTGTAGTGTAGAAGAGAAAGTAAGCAATAAATGGACGAGTAAGTTAGAGGACCGAGCCGAAGGTGAAACACTCTGAGATAAGAGTCCTACTGTAGCACTTTTCAGCCAAGACATTTAATAGTGCTTTTCAAGACTACTGCGAGGAAATGAAACTTAACCTCGTAAGGCCCACGTCAAATTGCGTTCTATTAATTTTGAATCATATCGTTTGAGACAGTGAGTTCAACGACTGTTTTAAATTTGTCCTATGTTTACGACTTGGGCCTTACGAGGTTAAAGGATGTACTTTGGGCGTTTCAACCGCCATCATCGTTCTGTAAGGGATATTGGAAACGCTATTACATTCGCCCTACCACACTATTCTCAACTATAAACCGACTAATTTCAGAAGGTGTACGTTAAAGAAGGGTATAGTAAACGAGCTTGACTACCGAATAGCGCAGGATTACACCTTTTTTAGATTGTTGCCATGTAAGTGCGGGTGGTAGGACCCTGTGCAAGGTCCGTCCGGATCGCTATCACCATCTTGCTCGCTAATCCTGCCGCTAAGCAACAATGCTTGCACTGTTTTGTTCCGGCGTGGACAGCAAGACAGCCGGTGCAGTTACTGGCACAAGAGGTATTCCATCTTAGCCCTGTGGGTTGGCAACGCATCCGCAATCCCTTTGGTGTTGCGGATGTCTATAGGCGGTGGTGATCACTTACTATCAGTGGCCTGTTTCACTAACTACAAGTTACAATTTTACAAGTCTAAACCGGCATCATTGGTCAATAATGACCAATGGCAATGGGCATAATGACCAATGTTGGAGGTTTAGACTTGTAAAATTGTAACTTGTAGCTTCGTGAAACGGGCCACAGGTGGCCCACTTTCTGTTTTTGCCTGCCTATGTTGTATAAAAATAAATGTAAATATTTTAAGCACAAATTTAGCCGCAGTATTGCCAGGTCAGCTCCGTTCTTAGTACACCTTTAAGCAAGATAATGGTCCAAACCTTTATGGTGAGACTTAGTATTAGGTACAGTAGGGGAAATATATTCACGTACCACCTTAGAACCCTATCGCAATGACGCGACGCCTTAAACGCAAGGCTATGTCATACAAATGTCATGCGTATGTCTCTTCGACTAGGTTCTACGGTGGTATGTGTTTCAATTTCCTTGACTGTACAGTAAACCAAATTGCAGCGCAGTATATAGATATCGCAGCGAGAGTTGCGGTGAATGAAAACACACACAACTACACAGTCCATACAAAACAAAACGATGATTTCAAAATTGGAACAAAACTCCTGTACACACGTGCCATGCAGCAGTGTGCGTGACCTCAACCCCCTGATGCATACCTATAGCATACAGTAGGGGAAATATATTCACCTACCACCTTACAACCCTATCGCAATGACGCGACGCGTTAAACGCCAGACTATGACAAACAAATGTCATGCGTATGTCTCTTCGACTAGGTTCTAGGGTGGTACGTGTTTCAATTTCTTTGACTATACATTGCTTGAAAGTAGAACGGTACGCGAGTTGCAAGTTAATCGCTGGCCCAGATCAAATGCGCGCGGATTACACAAATAACGTTTTCACTTTCACGGGGTCACTTTTAACGGGTGGTAGGACCTTGTGCAAGGTACGTCCGGATCGCTACCACCATCTTGCTCGCTAATCCTGCCGCTAAGCAGCAATGCTTGCACTGTTGTATTTCGGCGTGGAGACGCAGGACAGCCGGTGTAATTACTGGCACAAGAGGTATTCCATCTTAGCCCTCTGGGTTGGCAACGCATCTGCACTCTTTTTGTTGTTGCAGGTGCCTGTAGGCTGTGGTGATGACTTACCATCAGGTGACCCACTTGCTTGTTTTCTTTCCTATTTCATGAAAAAAAAACAATAAAAAAAAAACTTTTTTGGATTAACTTGTGCAATGTAGCGCTAAATTCCAAAAGCAGCGCAACGGAAATTTCGTTTCTGCATAATCATAAGCTGATTCTGGTAACCTTTTAAACGCCAAAGACGCCTAAAAGCGTTGTGAGCTGCTGCTGGTTACTAGACCACCGACCCTTTAGTCGTATAGTCGACCAAGTAATTGCTTGACCACTTTTCATCCCTATTCCTTTGTAATACGGTCGAAAAGTGGTCAAGCAATTTCTTGGTCGACTATACAACACGGTGCACGGTATTGAATAGGCGACCAAGAAGTTGGACCACTTTTCGACCGTAACACAGGGGGATAAGATTCAAAAGAGGTCAAGCAATTACTTGGTCGAATAAACAAGAAATGGATAACGCGCATTCGATCTTAAATTTTTAAAAATGGCCGCCACCGATTTAAAATGTAATGAGCATTCGCTTAAGAGCATCGACAAGCATAATAGAATTGAACAAGGGCGTACATCTTTAAACGATTTAACCAGGCCCGGCGTAAGCGGGCTTCATCGATATAAGAAGACAAATAGATCTGCTTACTTGTTTGGATTGTTACAAGCCTAGTGTCACCACTTTCGGACGGGGTGAAGCAGGTTGAAGAGGGGCTTTCAATATTTAGCCATTGGTTCAACTTTGAATCTTATCGTAAGTGAATAAAGTGCTTCCAAGTTTTCTAACTAGCAGCGACACAGGCGTCGGATAGCAGAACTAAAAATATGACGCCAATGTAAAAGGTACAAAACGCAGAGCTGTTTACTTGACAATTGGCACAGACAGTTTTATTCAGGCTATCCAACATAGTCTACCAAATAGACTATGGTCGGCTACTCTGCCACTGCGTTGTACACAGTTCTATAGTTTTCTTATTTCGATGGCGGGCGTGCAAGGCGTGCACCGCACGCGGGCGGCACGTCCAGGCGGCAATTATTTTCTTTTATCACACCCTTATGAGACCACAACAAACAACAATAAACAGCCTTTCTGACAAGTTTAGCGTGGGTAGTCGTAGATAAACAGAGACGGCAAAATCGGTATTGCACATGGGCGTTCAAATAGCTAGCAGCGGGCCTGGAGATAACGAGACTGCATTAAGAGGAAACCACAAGGGCCGTTTTTCCATACAAACGTCGTCTCCTGTTTCCTCTCTGGATAATGCCAGTAGAACAATATTTTTTTTCCAAAAAATCGATGGCCACTATTATGCATGTCCCTATGTTTTCCTTTTTTTCATAAATTAATTATTAAAAGAGATATGAACATTCAAAAACCTAAAAAATTGGCCAGATTTTCGGCTGCGTTCATACCTTCAGAAAACAAATTTTACTAGATTATATAAAAAAAGAAAAACGTAGGAACACTGCTAAAGCCTTTCTTTAATTTTTAATAAAAAAAAGTAGTTAAATCGGTTAAGTTTTGGAGAAGGAATCAGGGGTCTACGAATCGTTGATTTTGTGTACTTTAAATAGGTATTTTCAGTCCAAGCTGCGGCTGTCTCTATTGCGCTCTGCGGGGGGAGGCTTGATAGATGGAGGCAGCAATAGATTTTACAAATACATATTTTTCAATTCTCTAGGCCTTGATGTTTCGTCTTAAAACGGGAAAAAAATGTAAGAGTGTTGCTGGAAAACTAATTTTAAGTTGATTTCAGTTTTCAGTAGCATTTTTTCTTCATACATATACTTATAACTGACACTGTAAATTAAATATGTCATTATCTCACACTGATCTATAAGTAATGGACTGCTAGACAGCGTTTAAAAAATGGCCGCATTATAAAATCGAACAAAAGTACAATAAATCGACAATCGCTCGCGCTGTCAGTCTGTCGGACCGACGGCGCTGCTGTCAATACTATTATTTTGTAAAAAAACCTATTTGTAACGAAACTTGATAAATTATTATTTTATGCGTAAGACGTAAAGTTTTAATCCAATGACTATACATGGTAAACTAATAATTTGTAACATTGGCGTCAACCTGTATTCTTATGTCGGGCCGTTTTTCTGCTGTAATTTAGTATGACACTGTACATTTAAGCATTAGAATATCATTGTTATCGCAGTTTATGAGAAATCTGATGAAGAGCTTACACCCTCTACGTAAGCTACTTCGGAAAGTGTTGTTTTTACTAAAGCGTCACGCGAAACAATTTCATGGCAGTAAATTAAATATATGTCCTTTTAATTCAATTTATTCATACAGGTAAGTTAAGTACAAATATGTAGTGTCGTATGTCTCAACGGTCTTTCTAAAATATACGCTATCATCTCTGTTGTCAAAAATACCCTGGATCTTGAACAAAATCGCGACAAAACTCGCTTGTTTCAGAATGCTCACTCTCGAATGCTCGCTCCCGAATGCTCATTAAGAATAAAGCAAAGAAAAGCGACAGAACGTGCTCGGACTAACATTTGGGGCTATTGAACGTGGGACCTGTAGCCCGCCTATCTTGGTCTTGGCGGAATGGACGGTGCTCTGCAGGTCTTTGAGCAGCTCAGCTGGCTTCGGGCTGTGCTCCTTTTTCACGGGACTCCCTTTGGGAGGGCTTTCGGCGTCCAGCTCTAGGGTTTCTTCTTCGCCTGGACAAATTAGGGTTCCATAATATTACGCTTACGCTTAACTAAAAAGCAGCAGGTTACGTTGATGACTTCATATCAGCTATTTGTAAAACACAAAACGGTTATGAAGCACATAGCGGTTGAAACGAAATTCTAACACAAGTTTCGTTAAAAAATAAATTTAAAACGTAACTTTAGTTAAGCATTATCATAAGGCAACTATTATTTTACCCTAAAATCCATCCAGTAGAACCAGGTCAAGTCACACAACGGCAGAAGGAATGTCTTACCCTACCCCACGTACCACCTTCAAGGTGACGTTTTAAAGATTGCTGATTATAACCACCATCCATCCATTTCGACTCACCGAACCACAGCGGCTGCTGGGGCGGCAGCCTGTCCGGCTCGGGCTCCGCTTCGGCGCCCCAAAGCCGTCCCAGGGCTATCTCGCCGTCCAAGCTGGCCAACAGGTCCTGGCCCAAGCTAATGCATTGCAGGTCCATATCAGTTTCCCAGGTCTTAACGCTACCTGCGGGGCAATTCTTGCGTCAGTACTCAGTAGAGATGAAGTGACACTCGAGATAAGACAAAAAGACCTGTCAATTCCCTTCAAAATCTGTCATATTTTGACACATCTCGAACGTCATATGAATCTCGATGACCGCCAGAATTAGGGGCCTGTGCGTTAACATGGGAAAGACAGTTGTTACTAAGGTAATTACCATCCAAAATTATCATTGGCAATGATAATTTTGATAGTGGTAATGTTAGTCATCTTGCTAATTATTTACTTGATAATGATACTCTTGGTAATGATAATCTTTATAATGGTAATTTTGATAATTATATACTTGATAATGATCATCTTAATAATGGTAATTGGGATAATTATTTACTTGATAATGATACTCTTGATAGTAGTGATTTTGATAATTATTTAAAGAGGGAGCTGAGAGAAATTGCTGTAATGGGCTAGCTATATCAACTTTGCAGTGCATATTATATGCTTTCCTAAATCCTTTCTAAAAATGACCCTTTATTTCAGCTCCGTCTTTAATAGACACTTATGTGTGTCTTTGATTGTACCTTCAATGATTCGGTCATAGATCTTAACTTCGTTCCGTCCCTGGCGCCCGCGCCGCTGCCGCAGTATCGGCGACGCCTGCGCATCTATAGTACCGTTTTCTTCCTCTATATTCGCAATGACTTCCTCATCATTGGGCGTCTGAATCTGAGCCTTGGTCAACTCCTCGGTAATATCTGAAAGGATTTAATTTCCAGTAAAAACCGACCAATTTCAGATTTTCAATCAAAACAAGAGTTTTTATTTTAATTCTGGTTTCGGCGTTTCATACAGTGAGTGACAGATCCGAAAGCCTACGGGGGCTTAAAGCGGGCAACGCATCAGCAATCTCTTAGGGTTGGGGTTTCCCAAGGGCGACGGTGATGACTTTCCATCACGTGACTGGCAAGCTTGTTTGGCTGCCCATTCCATAAAAAGAATAATAGATAGAAGAACAGAAGAAATAGAAGATGAATATGAAAAACAGAGTATAAAGCACAGTTTCCAAACTTTTACAATAAATACTAACCTCTTTGCAATATAGGTGCAGTAGTGTTAGTAACTAGAGTTGTTAATGCTGACTCAATCGTAGTCTCAGTTTCCTTCTCAACCACTTCTGGCTCCACTTTCGGTGCACATTCCACTCTAGTCTCTTCTTCATTTAAAATAATACTTAACAATTTATCGTTTATCCAATGGGGATCCGCTAAAGTGTTATCAATGAACATGTCAAGTTTTTTAGACAGTATTCGGACAAGTAATTCAGAATGAGGCGTGTCCCATAACTCCCAGGGTACCAATTCTTTAAGTATAATCCGTAGTATGTTAGTGCAGTGTTCAGCGGACCCTAGCTTGTTTTTCTCGTCTGATACAGGATGGGTTTTCTTGTAGAGGCTCTCTATTGGGCTAGATGGTGATTTTTCATGACGTTTCACAGCTTTTCCGTATTCTTTGAGATGGCTTGTCAGTATTGAACATATATCAATGAAAACTTCTTTTGTCTCTATTTTGTCACATATCTAGAATAAAAAGTGTCTATTATTAAGAATGTTACATGTTACATGAAGGGGACTTGGGGAGGCCTACGCCAAAGAGGCAACTTCCATAACGCATAACGGACTAAATTAGTTTTAGGAACAAAATTATGTAACCAAAATTATGGTAGAATAAAGGCTTTTTTATTATTTTATTTTATGTATATTTATTTATAATCTTAGGTTGGGTTTTTACAATATTTCTATAAAAAGTAATAAAACAATATCAATACAAAATATACAAACATTATAAAAACCTAACCTAGAGTGCCGCCGGCAGCGGGGCAGGGCTCAAGCTACCGGTGGTTAGGGCCGCAGAGTGAGGAATCTCCTGACTATTGACTATTATTATTATTAAGAATGTTTATTGCAGAATCTGGTTCCATATTATGTTAGTAACAATTGTTGCTTACAAAACAATGTTATTAAATATAATTATTTTTAATGAAAATTATCATGCAAGCATAAACCTAAAATTGTGATATCAGGGTGCCCCTGATTACAAAGCTAGAGGTTGCAGGTTTGATGCAGGTGCTGGACAAATATTTGTATGATGAATATTAATAAAATTATATGTATTTATTTATATAAGTATATCCATTCTAATAGCTAGTAGCTTTCTAATCTTGAATAGGTTACTTATATGTAAATTATCCCAAGTTTTCATTTATTTAGGTATAATCTATTTATTTTAGTAAAAAAGGAAGACACAGATGTTTTTAGACAATATCAATGTCATAGACTATTAAATAGATAAGTTTTCTGACTACTATATTAATGTTATTATATTTTTAAATGGAACATTTGAATGGGACACAGGCACAACATACATTAATTTAAGCCGAGCATCTATTTCCATGCAGTAATTATTAAATTATGTAAAAAATACCTTAAAAGTTTTCCCTATCATCTGATCCAACATTTGCTTGCAAGCAAACGGAAATCCGATCTCCTGAGAAATATACGGCACATACCAAGACGAAACCAGTTTCCTTTCAAGCACAGTCGATATTACGCTTAGCTCATTCGTGTCATATTCTTTCCCTTCGTCTAACTCAAAGCTCTTAGCCCTTTTCTCGGCGTGTGGTAACAGCCGTCGTAAGAAATAAAAGTGAGGATAATCCTCCAGTATAGCTTCTAAATCATAATGCAAGGGTTTGTTTATGTGCAATAGCCACTGTATAAACCTAAAACTAAACGACACGGCTAAAATAAACACTAAAATAATGTACAACGGCAACCATATCCCGGTTATTGGTGATATATTCGTCACATAGTTGAGAATTACGCAGATAAAACAACCGCCACAGGAGATAATAGTCACACACTCCAGCAAATTCCTTTTAAGCAACATTTTCATTTATTATAAGACATCATTCTGTGATAAGTAGAGCGCAGAAACTGGTTTGTTTATTGATTTTCTACATACTTATTTTTTTTCGTGTCTGTTTCTGTCACAATGGCAGTCAACAGCTGTTTTTTTATAACTTTTTTACTAAATTCAGAGTAGACAAAGATAACTAAGACCATACAATTATTAGACAAATTAAACAGCGATTTTTACATGAAATACGATAGATATTCAAGAAATATTAATTGAAAGGGTAAAAAGGTAAACATATCTTTTCCATGGTAGTGAAGCCTAAAGATGCATTGACATGCAAAAATGCTGCAAGTTATCGCCAGCTACGCGCTTAGACCAATCAGATATAGCGAAATGACGTCACGAATGAACTATGCTATGCTATAGCAAAACGCGGTGAACCGACAATTGCTTGACATTATGAATCCACCTTAATGAAATAGAATATTGAATGATCACAGTTTTCCATGCTGCATGTGTAATTTTTGCGGACTATTTAAAAATAAATACTGACCAATTTCAGGACAGTCAAAACAGTCTACAAAGGAGAACCAAGGAAGGATACATGCTCCCAAATCCCAAAGTTTTCGAATAGTGGAACTTGTAAAGAAAACAAGTAAAATAACGCTTTGTTATGAAACGCATAGCTGTATACACCTACTTTGCTTTGCATTTTTCGGAAGGGATGAACTAAAAAAGCTGTTGAGTTGACGTTGACATTTTATGTAAACGTCACTTCACTTGTCTACCTTGAGACTGATCGAGCTTGGATCGAGCGCAGTCTTATTTTGCGAGTTTCCCATTGTTTCATACTTAATACTTTCGAAGTTTCTTCCACGATGTATGTATTCTAAGAAGAACTAAGTAACACCACGCTCAATAATGCCTGCATGTAACTAATATTGGTGCTATTTTCAGGTCGAAAGTGACTTTCAAGATTACGCTAACGTCGGACCCGAAATTGCCTTTCAAAGTGTAAGTCTAGCTCTGCATCTCATCAGTTACCTTGCTTGTGTCATTGCGAAGTAACTTCACAGTAGCTAGCGTGATTTCTCACCAGTGTCGATTTGTTACCAGATGCTGACGCAGCTGTGAAGTCACTTCGCAAGTTTCTGTGATGGACGCCGTCGCGCGGCAGTTTCTCGGTCTTTTCCAAGACTTCCTCCAACTCTGCCAACTCGACGACTGGCCAAACAATGATACTCCCGAATCGGAAATAAAGAACGCTTTCCGCACATCACAACACATAGAAAAATGCCTAGACAAATTACAGCGACGAAACACTATCAATGAATTTTTATCCGTCTTAAATAATACCCACAATGACACGTCTAACGCTTTACTTAAACACTGCTTTACAGATCCACCTAAGTATGTCTTGAAAAAGATTATTAATTCGAAAACTAAAATCACACAAGTGGATGTAGGTTTTAGCATATTTCTTGAATTGTTCCCAGAGGAAAGATTAGAGGGGTGTCTTACAGACATAATGCTGGAAGCGGCATCAAAAGAGACCCTTCTTAGGAACTTGCCTGTAGAAATACCAAGGGAAAAAATACTGCTGTTCAAAAGCCACATTTTATTAAATGAGTTGAATTATTGTGAAGATGCAATGGCACCTTTAATTAATATGATAGACAACTGTACACAAGACACGGTAGACTTGCTTGTTGTAAGTTTGCTCAACGAAGACTTTAAAAATTACACCGCAGTTAAGAAAATTGAGAAAATGTTTCATGTGGTAATGACAAAGAGAAATAACGCTTACCAGAAGTTCTGGAAACACTTATTCAAAGTAGATGAAAAGAATTTGAATCAGTTATGTTTAGATCATGCTGATGTATACAAATTGATTGTCAGGGGTTTAATAGATTGTGGGAAGCTGTTGAAAGAAAATATGTCTGCAGATTTGTTTTATATAGACCTAACTTATTCAGAATTAGTAGGTGCCGTGCAGAGGATATGCAACAATGAAGGTTTGAGGGCAGAGTTTGAAGATATTGTTAGGAGTAGTAATGTTGAGTGGGAATTTTGGGAGAATATTTTGACATCATGATGAAAGTTTTATTTTGAATACATTTTTTATTATTTTTTAAGCTGTGTGAAATCTAAATCTCTTATTCCCCTTACATATTCTCCCCTTACATCAAAAATTAGGTAAGATTTTTTTAAAGTTGTACTTTTTATTTAAGTAACTCAAAATGCTTAGAAAGTACTGATCTTCTACTGAATCATTCTTTTTTTATTGTACTTAGACAGGGTGAAGTACTTTCTATAAATTTGATATCACCATCATCAATTGGTGCCAAAAGACACACTTCTGGTGTCTATGACGTCATCATCATATGTAACATGGTGCAGCTATATTTCAAAACGAAATTTGATAGCTATTTACGATTCACCAGACTTAATGCACCAGGGAGTAATTCTTCTATCTAGGATTTATCTTTCTATTGATAATATACTTTCATACTTACCCGACCTACCATACATACACTCTCCCGGTGTGTCTATGTCGACCAAAGTCGTAATTGGCGAAATCTATTTCGACCTAGAGATGGCTTCCCATGAAAAAAAAAAAATTTTAAAACATGCACTGGTACAAAAACATCCTTTTTTTATATTTTTGATTTATCGACAAACTTCAAGTGGCCCTTATTTTGTTTAGAATAGTATAGCTAATAAGTTTTAACTTTTATACTTTTAAAAAGGCCATTTTAAAGACTTGTTTTTGATGTGTTGTTGACAATGTTAGTAAATTGTATCGTAATGCTCCGTTGCTTGGGCAGGCTGAGCGTCCCGGAGGCGACTCCCTTCACGGCGGTGCTCAAGTTCGCGGCCGAGGAGTTCCGCGTGGAGCCCGCCACCAGCGCCATCATCACCGACGACGGCATCGGGATCAACCCGCAGCAGACAGCCGGTACAACAACCCTACTGACCATATATCCTCGACTCGAGCCTTTATTAAGGACCATTAACATGGTACAACTTCTCGCATGCGAATCGCATTACATCGTGGGCTACTGAGGTATGATACGATCGATCCGTCCGTCAGGCCATGCAATGTAATGTAACTCGCATACGAAAAAATAGCTCCGTGTAAAGGGCCCCTTACGCACAGTGCATGTATTTCTAGCCAGCCCAGAAGGAGCAAGACGCACTGAGTACTGGCGTCCTTCAAAGTAAATCGCCCAATTTTTGCACTGAACACCCCCAAATCATGAATTTTCATACAGTTTTACTATGTCGAGTCGCCAAATGGGAACTTTGAAGTCGCCCATGTGACGATCTTGTATGGAATTTGTAATTTTTCAAGTAACCCAAAAACTTGGAAAACGTATCTTTAGTTATGCATAATCCATCCTTTTCAAATTGTAATTTGCGCAAAAAACTTTAATAGCTCAAGATGAAAAGTAAAATTTTTAATTACACCTCACTTGACATCATCACATCAGTATCTCTACATAGTAAAAATCGCTATCCTTTCCTTTTTGTCTTCATATCTTTGGCCACTTACTCCTAAACCACTCAACGGATTTTGATAGTTTTCACTGTCATTTATGAATGTTTTCATGTACATTACATCCTAACGAATAAGAAAGCTCAAGGTCACTCAAATGGCAATGGAGAGGGCCATGCTCGGAGTTTCTCTGCGAGATCGAATCAGAAATGAAGAGATCCGCAGAAGAACCAGAGTCACCATAGCCTTAAGAATTGCTAGACTTAAGTGGCAGTGGGCGGGCACATTGCTCGCAGAACGGATGGCCAATGGCGCCATAGAGTTCTCGAGTGGCGACCGCGTACCGGAAGACGCAGCGTGGGCAGATCCGCCACAAGGTGGACCGATGACCTGGTGATCGTTGCGGGAACCCGCTGGATGCAAGCAGCACAAGACCGGTCGTTGCGGCGATCCTTGGGAGAGGCCTATGACCAGCAGTGGACGTCTTTCGGCTGAAATGATGATCATGATGATGATGATGACATCCTGATGGGTACACCCATGCGAAGCCGGGGCGAGTAGCTAGTATAATATAAAGTAATACAAATATTTTTGTATTCTTTTTCAGGTAATGTTTTCCTGAAGCACGGGTCTGAACTGCGTCTGATTCCTCGAGACCGAGTTGGCCACATACCTACATAAACCAACAACCATTCCTTTTAATTTAAGCATATTTTTTATATAAAGTTTATATCATATTTTATCATTATTGCTTAATTTTTAATTGACGTTTTACAATAAAACTTCGGAAGAACTTTGGCATATTTTTTATTGCAATAACTATTTAATTTAAGCTTAAAACTAATGGAACGATTCTTATTAAATAACAGCGGCACACATTGCCACTTCAATTTAAAATGTGTTCAAAAATTAAAGGCGAGTTGCAACAAAAAAATAATTACCGTCTATAAGAAGAAACCTTGCTTACTTACTCGTACTACTAAACCAGTACAGTCAGCAACGAAAGTCGCCGAACACAATAACGTTACAAAAGTCACTAAACAGGTCATTTGTCCATAAGTCGTTGAACTGCGTTAAGAGCAAAATTACATTTACACCATGAAATACCAAAAGTCGCTGAACAGGTTTATTCCAAAAATTACAGGACAGCATAATTCCAAAAGTTGCTGAACAGCTTATTTACAAAAGTCGCTGAACACTACCATTGTTTAAATATTTGGAATAGTCGCTGAATAGTATATGTATAATTACACACACACAAAGAAAAATTAGGGTAATGGCAGGACTCGAACCTGAAACCTTAGCATTCCGTGCCTTGCGTTTGCCAGTTTCGACACATTACCATACCCTGCAAATTTTTCTATGTGCTTTGTCTTAACGGTCATTACATTATTGATTTTAAAAGTATTAAGGTAAACTGAGCTTTGTTTTAAATGACATAAGATTTTATTTTATCTCGGGTTAATGAATATGTTACTTACTACAGGTAAAGTGAGAAATTGACATAATAGAACCAGTGTGACATTGACGATACGCGATAAGATTCAATTTAGCCTGACCTATTTTTCTTTTCACTGAGAATTACGCTCATCTCTTCGAATTTTGAATTTTGACAATCACTGAGAAGAGTACTCACTTGTCAGTGAGCGTTTCATCTCTTTCATTTGGCGTGTAACCTTAAACTATTTAATCAATCGGACATGTTCAGCAACTATTGATAATTTAGAGATCAGCTAATTCTGCAGTCAGACATGTTCAGCGACTATTGATATTGTACATATCAGCTAATTATGTAGTCAGACATGTTCAGCAACTATTGAAAAATCGATGTTTATTGACTTTTGTTGTTCTCAAATGTCCACAGACATTTGTATATCTTCCTGTTCAGTAACATATGGAACTTTATAGTGTGCAGGTGTTTTGGAAATTAGGATGTGTTCATGGACTTTCGTTGCTGACTGTACCAGCACTCGTGCTTATTTTCTCGCTCAGTGCGTCTCGCTTATACTAAGCTAGTTAGAAAGAGACACACTGAGTGACAAAACTAATCGCCGTGCGTCGTGCTAACCACCCAAGTTTCAATGTTAAAGTGAGATGATACAAAAAATAAGTGCTGAAAGTTCAAGGCATACCCATAAACTTTTTATACTAGATTATTAGCGTACCAGAGGTCCCCAAACTTATTACAAATCTATCTATATATTTCTTCTTTATGCAAAAATGAACCAATTCTTCGGTCATCGTTTAGCTTCCAACCCAATATTGCTCTTTAGAAAATACTGAGACTTTTGAATAAATAAAAAATGTAGTAAAAGTAAATGTATTAAAAAATGGTTTTGAGGAGTTAGATATGTGAGTATTAAGAGTCATTGTCGTAAGTTTCGCCGGAAAAAGTATAAAGACCCCCGTGAATGCCCAATTTATGTTTTCGCTGACTTGGATCCAAAGTTTAAATCGACCTCTAGAAACTTTGGGAATCACTGGTATGGACGTAAAGTGCAAGTAATTGCAACCACTGATGATTCTTAAACCTTGTAATACAATCGAAAACTAGCGTTGCTGAACTATCGATAGTTTGACTATCGATAGTTGACCTCGAGAAATTACGACACTATCGATACTATCGATAGTATTGATAGTATTAATGCCTATCAACAGTATTGGATTTGATGACTATCGATACTATCGAATCTATCGATAGGCCTATCGATAATTTCGTAATTTTTCGAGGTCACGATACTATCAACAATACTATCGATAGTTCGATATATTGCCGCAACGCTATCGAAAACTAGTTAACCAACTTGGTCGACTATTGAAGGCTCACCTGTCATTCAAACAGGTTACAATGACATTTTATTTATTTTCTCTTTCTTGTGCAACTATCAGAATATTACTCTCTCACTTACACACTCAAGACAACTAGTATATGACAAGTTTATGGGCATACCGCGCCAGCCTCTAAATCTCGATTCAGCACTCGAACCTGAACCCCAATTCTCGGTTCATGCGCGATGCATCTCACATATGAGATAAGTCAAAAAATAACAGATTTTCAAGGGGTTTGACAGTTGCTTTCATACGAGATGAATCTCGCATAACCCGAGAATCACCCGGCTGCTGCGTTACCAGTATGGGGGCATTTACGCGTGCCAGCAGCGAATGGGTTAAAAGTAGAAAAACGGACGGCGTAGGCTTTATAACAGGGTCTACTTTTGGTACAATATTTACAGACAATTCTCTGCCTATAAAAAAAAACTAGCGGCGCCAATCATTCCAAACTTAAGTACTAACATAAGTCATAAATCTCTCACAATATTGAATTTCAAATGTGTTGAAATCTGCATCTCTGCAAAACAACAGGCGAGAAGCTTTTCAACTATTTCGGTATAATCAGCTTCAGATGAAACTGCACATTTTAGTACCTCGTCGCTGTCAGTAATGTGACAAATTCGAACAACTCTCATTTTATATATTACTACGACAAAGTTCTGAACTCTTTAGCTACTTCTGAGGCTGACTCTACAACACTGTTTCGTGTACGACATTAATTTCTCGGGCGTATTATAAAGTCAATGACTATATCTTGGACAAGGATGTTTGGAAATGATCCCGATCTGTATTGGCGATCCCTGGCTCCAAAGATTGTACACCTGCTGTGTTAAATTGTTAAATTGTAAAAATTTTGAATATTTGAGATGTAAAATAACATTGTAATTTTGATTTATTTAAAAAATTACACCTCGTTGAGTTTCTTGCCGGTATCTTCTCATCAGAGGTTTTTCCGAACCGGTGGTAAATTTTTTGACATTCATAAGTGCTACCTGTAAGCCTAATCTGAATAAAATATTTTGACTTTGACTTTTGACTTTGACCATGAAGTAATGACGATTGATGCCTGTTTGCCGCATTCCAGATTGGACTGATTCTTGTTTGGCCGGATTCTGTTTTGGCCATGTTTATGTTTGGCCACATACAGTCAAGGAAATTGAAACACGTACCACCGTAGAACCTAGTCGAAGAGACATACGCATGACATCTGTATGACATAGCCTGGCGTTTAACGCGTCGCGTCATTGCGATAGGGTTCTAAGGTGGTACGTGAATATATTTCCCCTACTGTACCTGCTTCATTGGAATATAAAATTACTAGCGATCCACTATGCTTTCTCACTGGCGCTACTAGGATATACTGAAGAAATTGCTTATCCACCTTTGAACCACTTTGAATTTGCGAGTGGTAGGACCTTGTGCAAAGTCCTTCCGGATAGCTACCACCATCTTGCTCGCTAATCCTGCCGCTAAGCAGCAATGCTTGCACTGTTGTGTTCCGGCGTGGAGAGCAAGGCAGCCGGTGTAATTACTGGCACAAGAGGTATTCCATCGTAGCCCTCTGGGTTGGCAACGCATCTGCAATCTTCTTGGTGTTGCGGGTGTCTATAGGCACTGGTGATCAGTTACCATCAGGTGACCCACTTGCTTGTTTGCCTTCCTATTTCATAAAAAAAAATATGATTATACATATTTTCCTTCTATCCTTGCATTTTCCTTCATCTCCACTTATACAGTCCACTTCGTCCACTTCAACCCGCTCAGGCTTCCCACGGGAGCCGTTAGGATGTATGTACTGAAGAAATTGCTTATCCACTTTTGAACCTTATCTCTTAGAAATACGGTCGAAAAGTGGTAAGCAATTTCTTAGTCAACTATATAAAAAATCTCCAAACGACAGGTAAAGCCGTATCAGAATCCGTTGCGCGGTTTGAACGGAGCAAGCCGCCGTAGATATGTGGAGAGACAGCAACGGATAGCGCCTTTGTTTTATACAGTCAAGGAATTTAATTTCCAACCCACCTAAGGTTCAATATCGTATAGCAAACTGTCACCATAAGAGCTAACTAGAGCAAGGCGTTGGTTTGACATATCGACCTTAATGCATTGCGAATGTCAGACGACATTTCAACGAAATGGGTAGGGAATTAAATTCTTTGACTGTACTACATAAAGATACTATGCAACGCGGGCTTGCAATTACTTATTAGCGTGGAATTTGGAAGTAGTTATCTATATTTTTCTTCCTCGTTAATAATAACTCAGCTTCTAACGGAATGTCTTACAAAAAATCAGTCGAAACTAGAATCTGTCCTAACAAGAATACGTTAGAAACAGAATGAATAGATGAGTTAATTCACTCACTGACCTATAATGGACTTCTAGTCAGCGTTTAAAATATGGCCGCATCAAAAGTCGAATAAAAGTACAACAAATCGACAATCGCTCGCGCTGTCAGTCTGTCGGACCGGCGCTACTGTCAATACTATTATTTTGTAAAAAAACCTATTTGCAACGAAACTTACTTAATTATTATTTTATGTAGTTAGACTTAAAGTTGTAAATCCAATGACTATAAATAGTGAATTAATAGTTTGCATTTGTAATATTGGCGCCAACCTGTATTCTCATGTCGGTCCGTTTTTCTGCT
Source organism: Ditula angustiorana (assembly GCA_963691745.1). Taxonomy (NCBI): domain Eukaryota; kingdom Metazoa; phylum Arthropoda; class Insecta; order Lepidoptera; family Tortricidae; genus Ditula; species Ditula angustiorana. The sequence goes on from OY829491.1 coordinate 895,880, forward strand.
GTCATTTAGTATGACACTGTACATCCATGCATTATAATATCATTAATCACCGGACAATACTCAGTCAGCTGACATGATGTCATAAAAGCTATGAAAACCGTGATTTAAAAAAAAAGTCAGATATTTAAAACATTAAAATTCGAAAGTAACCTTAATAATATCACGTTTTTAACTAGTCAGTACCCGACGGCGCAGCTAGTCAAGTTTCATGAGAGGTTCGGCGGCGCGCAGGAAAGCCTTCTCAAACTCCATGGTGGAAAAGCGGTCCACTGAAGCCCTAGGGAACAAAAATATAATTCAATATAAAAATTTTGTAACCGAAATTACTTTCAATTTTTATTTTTTAATGTTAAACACTCAAATTATTAAATTAAAATGTTATGCAATGATAACACAAAGAAAAATTAGGTGAATGGCAGGACTCGAACCTGCAACACCAGCATTCCGTGCTTTGCGTTTGCCAGTTCGCAGAATTAAATATACTGGTCTTACTTACTAAACCATCTTAAAAACTATACTTTGATTTTGTTTTACAAAAAAGAAAGGCAAACAAGTAGGTCACCTGATGGTAAGTGATCCCCACCGCCCATAGACACCCGCAACAGCAAGAAGTCTGCGGATGCTCTGCCAACGCAGAGAGCTAAGATGGAACACGTCTTGTGCCAGTAATTGCACCGGCTGTCTTGCTCTCGACGCCGGAACACTTGCTCGTTTGCTTTTCTATTTTATAAAAAAACTGGCCAAGTGCGAGTTGTATTCGCGCACGAAGGGTTCCGTACCACTATCTATAATAAATATTTATTTTATTCTGGTTTTTAGTATCTGTTGTTACAGCGGTAATAGAAATACATCATCTGTGAACATTTCAACTTCCTAACTATCGCGTTTCATGAGATACAGCTTGGTGATAGACGGACGGATAGCAGAGTGTTATAGTATATTTCTCTAGGTACTTAAAATAAGGTAAACGAAATAGTCACGTGACTCGGCAAATCAACCAATCGAGTCAATCTCATGGATCTGCGGAGACCCAAAAGATCGATACCATCGGTTGACTTGCAGAGTCACGCGACTTATTCTGTTTACCTTATTTTGAGTACCTAAAGAAATAAACTATAATAATAGGGTCCCGTTTTAACCTTCGGGTACGGAAGCCTAAAAAGGAGCCGTCCATTAACCACGTGATGTTATTTTGGGCATTTTTAACCCCCCCACCCCCTTGGTGATACATGGTGAGGTTTAAGATTACCCCCACCCCTATATCACGTGTATTTTTAGTACCAACGAAGATAAATAGAGATATTTTTGTAAATATTTATCAAGGTGAAACTACAAGCCGCTCTCGATTATGTACGCGTGTGACAATAAAATAAAAACACGTAACGCCGCTTCTCGGTTCAGTGTCGCGCGTTTGCCGAAAAACCTTGTGATATTTCGTGATATTTTCACGTGATTAATGGATGGCCCCGAAGGACAAAAGCGACACGGATGCAAGTTGCTCACCTGGCGGCGTCTACGATCCGCTGGCGCTCGTCGGGCCGCAGCGCGATGGCCTCGAGGATGGCGCGCGCGTACTCGTCGGGCTCGGCGGCCAGGAAGCCGCTGCGCGCGCCCGAGCGGGTCTCCACAATGTCGGCCAGCGGCCCGCCCGAGCGGTGCGCGATCGTCACCAACCCGGCTGCCATGCACTCCACCACACCTGGTAAACAGTCGCTGCTATCATTTTTTATAAGAAACAGGAAGGCAACAAACTGGAACAGATTACCTTGCTACTCCGCGAAACCAACGCGGTTTCGCAGAGTAGCAAGGTAATTTGTTCCAGTTTGTTGATATGGACCTCCGCAAAGTGACGCCTGAATCTATTAATTAAACAGGAAGGCGAACAAGTAGGTCACCAGTGGCCCGTTTCACTGAGCTACAAGTTACAATTTTACAAGTCTAAACCGGCAACATTGATCAATAACGACCAATGGCGATGGGCATAATGACCGATGTTGCCGGTTTAGACTTGTAAAATTATAACTTGTAGCTTCGTGAAACGGGCCACTGATGGTGAGTGATCCCCCCGCCTATAGATACCCGCAGCAACAAGGAGATTGCAGATGCGTCGACAACCCAGAGGGCCGAGATGGAATGCCTCCTGTGCCACTAATTGCACCGGCTGTCCTGTTCTCCACTCCGAAACACACCAGCGCAAGCACTGCTGTTTAGCGGAAGGATTAGCGAGCAAGACGGTGGTAGCGATCCGGACGAACCTTGCACAGGGTTCTATCACCCGCATAATGCGGTGTTATCAGAGCTTGATTGGCATAGCAGTCGTCGTCGCGCCACCGCCGCAGGGTCTCATGATTAAGGCCCACGGACTGGTCCGAAACATGTCGGGCATTTCCCGACGCAAAAATACGTGAGTGAGCCGTTTTATCAGTATATCCGAGTCTCACGGTAGTTCTATGTTAAAAGAGGTAAATTTTGTTTGTATGTAGGGGGTAATCTCTAGAACTACTAAACCGATTTCAAAAATTCTTTCACTAATAGATAGCTACTCTATCTCTGCATACCATCAAAATGAGAAAACTATAGAACTGTGTACAACGCAGTGGCAAAGTAGCCGACCATAGTCTATTTGGTAGACTATGTTGGATAACCTGAATAAAACTGTCTGTGCCAATTGTCAATTAAACAGCTCTGCGTTTTGTACGTTTTAAATTGGCGTCATATTTTTAGTTCTGCTATCCGACGCCTGTGTCGCTGCTAGTAAGAAAACTTGGAAGCACTATATTCACTTACGATAAGATTCAAAGTTGAACCAATGGCTAAATATTGAGAGCCCCTCTTCACCTGCTTCACCCCGTCGCAAAGTGGTGACGCTAGGCTTGTAACAATCCGAACAAGTAGGCAGATCTGTTGTCTTCTTATATCGATGCTGCATACATACACAAATTTGATGCGAACAAAAGTTGGGGGTGTCCGCTAGTAAATAAGTGATAATGGCGCTCACTGATGCCGAAGTGCTCGTTCCACATGGTGTGCAGCGCCAGGCTGCAGGTCTGGTAGAGCTGAAGCAGGCGCGCGTAGGGCGCGTTGACCACGAACTGCACGCTGTCCTCGAGCGCCAGGTGCTTGGCCAGGTCCTTCAGGTTCTGCACGCGCTCCTCGTCCTCGGCGTTGCGGCACGCGCCCACCAGCACCAGTTTTATCTAAAAAAAACAGCTATTTGCTAATTTTATTTATATATATACAACCACTGACCCATAAATGGAGTTCTAGTCAACGTTTAAAAAATGGCCGCATCAAAATTCGAACAAAAAGTCTAATAAATCGACAATCGCTCGAGCTGTCAGTCTGTCGGACCGACGGCGCTGCTGTCAATACTATTATTTTGTAAAAAACCTATTTGCAACGAAACATAATAAATTATTACGTATTTTATGCAGTCAGTCTCCTATTCTAATCGCAATTTGATAATACCGGCGGGGACAAACAAAAATTACAATACCTATACTTTGGTTATTGGTTTGCCACCACTTTTTTTTAAAAACGCACATCACATTACCACCAGCGACCGCAAAAGAATCGCCGATCCGTTGCGCACCCTTAGCCCTGGATCTCGCCGTGTGAAACGCGGTCACAAGCTACTACTACCACCCATCGTGGCTTTGCCAACACTTGCCTTGTTCCAGAGCACCTCGTTCTTGACGAGCAGGTTCCGCAGCTCGTACATGGCCTGCAGCATCAGGGGGTGGTCCTTCTCCGGCCGGAACTGCGCCACCGACAGGATCCGTACTGGATCCGTCGCCTTCACCAGCGAACGGAGCTGCTTCAAATCTGACACCTGACCGGCACGTAATCGGGTTTTTAATAACTTTTTTTATATAAAATAGGAAGGCAACAGAGCAAATGGGTCATCTGATGGTTAGTGATCACCACCGCCCATAGACATTGCCAACCCAGAGGGCTAAGATACCTCTTGTGCCAGTAATTTCACCAGCATCCTTGCTCTCCACACCGGAACACAACAGTGCACCTACTGCTGCTAAGCGGCTGAATTAGCGAGCAAGACGGTAGTAACTATCCGAACTGACTTTGCCCAAGGTCCTTACTACCTTATATGATAACAGTGGAAGCCATGGGAACCCTAGAGCTTAAAAACAATGTAATATTATGATTAAGGCTTACGTCGCAGGGCGGGTATACGCGGTGCGTCTTGAACGGTATGCCCCACAGCTCGTTGATGTGGTCCTCGGTCCACGTGCCGTTCACCATCACCACGTCGGCGCAGCGCCCCGCCGCGCCGTACAGCTGCAACAACCATGCAACAATAGTACATTGTGATACGAGTGCTCGAGTGTGCTGTTGGTCATTATACTCGAGGCGGTATTATTCGCGATAGCGGTACGCGAGCGCGATCAAGGAGCCGAGTGTGTAAATATACAAGTTACTTACATAAATAAAAATGAAGAGTATTTCTTTACTCATAATCACTCGAAATCAACTTTACACATTATAGGAACTCAAACAATCATAAAAAATATAGAGAACATTCTCATCATTCTGTTTTGGTAGAGAATGCCTTAAGGCATTAATTCTAGATTTCATACACTTAAATCTCTTTCTTATGTGCAATAAGATTAAATAAAAAATAAAACAGTCAATTGGTACCTCAGAGATCTATTTGTGACATTTTAATTTACTGGACATCCTAATTTAATGACATAACTAATAAAATTGCATAGTTTAATATTTTTCAAGACTTATAAATTAATAATAGAATAATGGATCTAAAATAAAAATGAAAAGTATTTAGTTGATTGCATGTGACATTTTATCTAATTTTATAATAATTACAATTTGTATTTGTAATAATAATAATTACAAATTTTCCATGCCATTGATGGTTAATTATGTGAAACTTATATTATTGTTTAAGATCTGTTATGTAACCATATTTATCTGCAATTAAAGTTAATTAATTCGACAAACTCACCCAGCCAAATATCTTGTAGTAGAGCAGCTTGCACCACGTGAACACGGGGTTCCTGGCGATGAGACTGCTGTTGTTGTGCGTCACCACGCGCTGCTTGACGCGGCGCATCATGCAGCGCGTCACCACCGGGTAGTGCGTGTACGCGCCCACCGGGCACTGCGCCAGGTAACGGAAGATCGGGTACGTGAACGCGTGCCCCGTCGTGTCTATGTAGATATCTGAAAATACGGTATTCTAAAGCCTTGTGGAGGTAAGTCACAATAGAGAGATAGCTCAACAGGCGGGTGTTATGCCTGGGGACCGAAGTCCGAAGGCTGAAAGTTGGAAGTTGTATATATGCGTCCGTGTTAACTTCGTTAGCATGATGTAGCGCATGTCAGTTGGTTTCCTCCATTCTCAACTAGATGGCGCTAATGCTGCCACAGACTTTCTTTTTATTTCCAAAATTGATAGAATTAGTTAAAATGATCCAGACTACAAATATTGTACACCTTCTGTGTTAAATTATTAAATCTTTAAACATTTAAGATGTAAAATGAACATTGTAATTTTGATTTGTTTAAAAAATTACACCTCATTGAGTTTCTTGCCGGTATCTTCGCATCAGAGGTTTTTTCCGAACTGGTGGTAAATTTTATGTATGAAATTCATAGCTTAGTCTGAATAAAGATGTTTTAAGAAGATAAACTGTGCTTTAGTTCTCTGCTATGAACATTATTTTTCGATTTATTACGGGTAATGAAATGACAACGGATATGCGTCGCGAAAACGCTCTATCGCGCTGCGTACAGCGCCCGTGACGTCACTAGCATGATTTGTATGGACCCAACACTAAATCGCCTTTCTATTTTAATACTGTCAGCTGCATTTTTGATCTGGATTCAAATCAGCATATTTCGGAACAAGTTTTTTTTTGTAATTTTTGTGTCTTTGTGTTGCTGTAACTAATAAAATATCGGTTTATTTATCTGCTCCTTTGGACAGAAAAATATATATTTTAATGGTTATATGCAACAATTTTACACTTTTATGCCATTCTGTTTGTGTGTGGCTGAGGTCAGCCCTGGATTGACGTTTTTTTTCTAAGCAGGGCAAAAAGAGAAACATGGGAGCCGCCGCTCCCTCTCTCCAGCGTTTGAGACAAATTATAAAAAACATCTCAAATAGAAACGTCCAGCTGGCTGGTGTCCCAGTTTACCCCCCCCCTATATTTGACATTTGCTTTAATCTAAAAAAACGCAGATACAAGAAAAAATTTATAAATTTTGCGTAGTTATTACTTGCGCCAATTATATCCTCGCTCACCTGGATTAAACTTCATGAAGGCTTCCATCCCGAGCACCATGGAGCCGAGACTCTGAAGCAGCAGGGTAAAGTATGGGTATGTTCTGGCCTCAATTGCCCTCTTAGCCAGGAGCCTCACAAACTTGATCTTGGTGACATCAATTGTCACGTTAAACTGATTATGCACTTTGTCTATTATTGCCTGAGGCTCTGCCGTGTCTACCGTGTATATGTAAATGTGGGTGTCGGGATACCTGTAAAAACATGACTTTTAGAGTGGCAACACGGAACGCAGCACTATATTTACAAACCGTGATTGGAATACAATTGGAGGGTAACATCAGCTCACTGTCATTTCATAGCTTCATTCCTTTTTTTTTTTTTTTTTTATATGGCTTTCACATCTCAGTAGTGTTTGGGATGTATTTTGCCACCAACAACTTGTACATTAGACACGTAGGAAGAGTGTTTGGTTGCGTACTTTTGGTGGTTTTCTGGGAGGATCTGGAGGCTTCATTCCTATATCTATGAAATGATAGTGTGCTGACGTTACCTTCCAATTTATAAAATCTGCCTGTATGTGTTCAAACACATAGCCTCCTTCAAAACAGTGAGTGAATTCCGAAGATACCCCTCGCGGCGAACCTTGGATCTGTCACTACCTAAGTCGCACTTTGTTTATTATAAAAAATGTATTAACTATGCACCACTTAAAATTTACAATCATCTTGATGTTGAAATTAGAAATTCTGGTACAGTTAATGAATTTGCTCATAAACTTAAATCATATTTACAATTAAGGCTGTTCTATAATCTTGACGAATACTTTGCCAAAATATTTGACTGACTGTTTCATAAATTAATTGATATTATTACTTAGAATGTAGGTACTTGTAACTGAATTTAAAATCATTGACATTTATTATACGAAATTGACTTTTAATCATTTAGTTATAATTTTACTTAGAATAGATATGACATCAAATGAATGAAACATGTTTTTATAATTCTTATTATTGTTATTATTTAATAATTTAATTATTTAGGTGTTACTGGAGGATTATTTATGTTTAATTGTTCATTGATAAATGTGTATTAAAATCTATTGCATGGATATTCTTTAAAGCAATAAATGAATGAATACTGAATACTGAATTGTATTCTAATCATGGTTTGATGAAATATGGTTTGAAAATATACATTGACATTTGGTTAAATAATAACCTAACCTAACAGTACCACAACTATAATGCACACTCAGTTTAGTAATAACTGCAGCAAAATATATACAAATTTCCATTACGGCGATCTTGGGGAGTATCAACCCAGGCAAAAGGAGTGCCATTGCTAAATCACTAAGCTAAATAGGTGTTTTAAAATATGCTGAATTGCAGAAAAACAGCAAGTGAAAACCTTTGCGTTCACAGGTGGCTTAAGTATGCCCAGACTAGTATCTTCACTTTAAAGTTATGAGTTATGCAAATATTTGCTTCCAGGGACCTTGCAGCCGTTAAATATACTTTCCCTAGGTCAAAAATCAAACAGCAAGTTCATACGAATGCATTAGGAAACATACCTTGTTAATAAAGCCTTCACCGCCACCCATAGCACCCGTTCTCCACCCCCACCAGAGTTGCAGTACGGGTGGAAGAATGCCACGTTGGGCCCATCGCGGATGCGCCGCTGCTTCTTGCGCTCGTATATCCTCATGTACCATGACGCGAAGATAAAGGCAAACGGTACGATCACAAACGCACCAAACAGAAGCAGCACCAGGAAGAAAAGCGGGAGAACTACTAGTAAACTGAAAGGGAACACAATCATTATTATATTACTGGCTTTATACTTAAATATATATTTTTTTTTTATACAACATAGGAAGGCAAACAATCAAGTGGGTCACCTGATGGTAAGTGATCACCACCGCCTATAGACACCGGCAACAACAAAGAGAGTGCAGATGCGTTGCCAACCCAGAGGGCTAAGATGGAATACCTCGTGTGCCAGTAATTACACGGGCTGTCTTGCTCTCCACGCCAGAACACAACAGTGCAAGCACTGCTGCTTAGCGGCAGGATTCGCGAGCAAGATGGTGGTAGCGATCCGGACGGACCTTGCACAAGGTCCTACCACCCGCCAAATATAACAGGAACAAAATAATACACTAGAGAGTATTGTGCTTGTGTTTATATGTATTGGTAATAATAAAACTATAGATATCAACTGTCTAAAAATATATGATTTTTTTTTATTCTCATTTAGTTAATTTACCGTTATATAGAATATATAGAATAATTCATTTATTTCAAGTCATTTCGACTCATAAAGTTAAAAAATAGTCAATTACAATTTAAATTTACACATTATATTATATAGTTAAGCTTTTAATCCTCCCACGGACGGGTAGAAATAAACACAGGAAAATACAGAATTACAGAGTCATAACTACCAAAATGTCGAACGCTAGACAAAAATACTTGTAGTTTGAAAGACGAAAGTTATTCCAGGTAGTCTAGTTTATTATTTAACGCTAAGTAAAATAGAGATCACGAAATAACAAATTACGTAGCCAATAATACTTGAGAACAGACAAAAATCACGTGTTACTAGCTAAAAAAGCCGATGCATTTCATCGGTGTAGTACGTCTGTAAATGGAACGTTGTTGACTCACATAAAAGCCTCAAAGAGCATCTCAGGTAAGTAGATATCAGACACAAAGTTATACAGTATTTTTATTCATTTGTTACAAGTTGTTTCATTTACGACGGCAAAAGAAAGCACAAACTCCGTGCTGTGAGCTGTGTCGTGTACTTTAATTAACTGTCACTGTCAGATGACAATGACACTGACAACACATCGATCAAATAGTTTTGTTTTTAATTTACCCCCTTCGTAGAAGGCAAAAAGATCTAAGAACATAAAGCCACGTCTAATGTTAAATGGATGTAAGATAAGAAAAAGACTGTGCTTTAATTAAACCTGAGGACCAGCGAACCCAAGAGAATCGTTAAAACGCTGCTGGATTCAATTTTCATTTATTTATTATAATCTTAAAAAAGTCTTAAAGTTATTGAAATCCGTTTTTGCTCTGTGGCCCGTTTCACGAAGCTACAAGTTACAATTTTACAAGTCTAAACCGACAACATTGGTCTATTTGCCCATTGCCATTGGTCATTATTGACCAATGTTGCCGGTTTAGACTTGTAAAATTGTAACTTGTAGCTTAGTGAAACGGGCCACTGGTCACATTCAAATTGAATCCCGGGACTTGATTGATAGAAGAAAATATTTTCTTCATTCTTCATGTGGTTTTTAGCATTTTAACCATATTCTGATCGAGTTCCTAGGTTTCATGAAGATTTTAGTTTATTTCTGTTATACGCAATCGAAACATTAGAAGCCACCTGTATAAGCAGAAGTAGTAGTAGTACTCATCATTCTCAGACAAAATAAATACTCAAAGTCATCATTAGGTACAATATAACACAGATTACGTAATAGTCATAATACTATATTATATTGTGTTAAAAATTCATGGGTCCCCTCTCACTATCAGATTGGGGTTACGTAAACATTCATGGTGGCCATGAAATAACGCCTAAATATAACCTATCTCTCATTGCGTCTCTTTCTTATGACACTTGTTAGATAGAGCGCCGCAGACGGATACAATTAAACTTCAGCGGTCACAATAGGTCCGCAGCGTATAGCATACTTGGGTATGTAAAAGTTTGCCTTTGTGACTGGCGTAATTGGCTATATCTAACGGTTTTTCCATTTCTATAATATTACCTTTTTTTACTAAAAAGCGACTGTTAACTGTTCACGCTCGCTACTAAATTGTTGTCATCATAATCATATCAGAGGGAAGACGCCCACTAATCGCTACCACCATCTTGCTTGCTAATTCTGCCGCTAAGGAGCAGTGTTTGCACTGTTATGTTGCGACGTGGAGAGCAAGACAGCCGGTGCAATTACTGGCACAAGAGATATTCCATCTTAGCCCTCTGGGTTGGCAACGCATCTGCAATCTCCTTGATGTTGCGGGTGTCTATTGGCAGTGGTGATCACTTACCACCAGGTGACCCATTTGCTCGTTTTCCTTCCTATGTTGTATAAAAAAACATTTAATACTTTAAACACTTCTGTGCTCAAAGTAGATGTTGCCCGCGGCTTAGCCTATGTGTTTATCTAGAGTATCTAGACATTACTTAGCCTATCTTCATTCGAAATTTGATCCAGATCTTTCCAGTCGTTTTAATACTATGTCACACCACTAGCATTCAGCTTCACAATTTTAGTGTGATTACTCTTTGGACGAGGATTCCGTAGATGTGGAAGTGCTTGCCCTCCGGTGAAATGAAAATGCAGCAGTGTAGCAGGCTTTTCAGTTACAGATGTAATGTATTTCAGTATATAAAAACCAATGAATATAAGAGGAAAGGATAGTGACAATATACCAAGGGGCCTAGCACGCTAGCTTTTATCGATGACATAAAGCATTTATCACGTTCTAACCAGTATGCGTGTGCGGGAGGGACGAATGCTTTATGTCAGCGATAAACGCTAGTGTGCTAGAGAGGCAAGTTCGCAGTCGGAAACGGAGAGGGACACAGATTAGACAATCCCTTACCACGAGACGAAGTGTCAAATATTTTCTAATGATTATTCTTAAGGAATACCAGGAGTACCAATCATTTGAGCATGCCCAGCAATTGATGCTATAATATTAACAATTACTGACTAAGATATTTCATGTCACGTACGTTCTTTAAGTCTCTATTATGGCAGATTTAATCGGTATGAAAGGTTAAAAAATTCCATAGATAACCCGCGGACTTGATATCGATATTACATAATATAACAACGATAACAAATAAGAACAATAATTGCCTGTTATCATGATTCTCCTCGCCCTCCGGCGGTTGTTATAAAATATGGAAGGCCGTGGTTGATGTTATTTGTGTTGTGACAGGGGACTCAAACAGACACGGTATGTTGATGAGATTATTTAAAAGTAGTTTTTTTTTTAATGAAATACGAAGGCAAACAAGCAAGTGGGTCACCTGATGGTAAGTGATCATCACCGCCTCTAGACACCCGCAACAACAAAGAGAGTGCAGATGCGTTAAAGAACGCTTAAAAGTAAGTTCGGTTTAGCTTTATTCTCCATCATACAGTTAAGTTATGTAACAAAGTGGATTTATTTAGTTCAATTTAACGGTTTCATAATAATTTCATAAGTTTTGCATGACTTACCTTACTAACACAACTTAATTTTTTTACGCAATTACTATATAATTAATAGATTTAGGCGGAGGTCCATATTAACAAACTAGAACAAATTACCTTGCTACTTCGCGAAACCAGTGCCGTGCACGTGCCAGATAGCTGCGTCTGTGCGATATATTTTCATGCAAAGCATTATTATTTGCTATACCTACTTTTATAGTTGAGCCTGTGTGATAGGATGTGTTTCGTGTGGAAGCGGAGGAGGGTGGGTTTTTGCATGACAAATATATATCGCACAGACACAGCTGAGCCGGCACAATCGTACTGTACCTAACCAGCACCTGTGCGTACGCGCGTATGGTTCGTCCACTCTGTCATTCGCCCAGTTGCACTACCAACGTAAATTTTAAAGTATAGTCGACCAAGTAATTGCTTGACCACTTTTGGACTTTATGTCTTTGTAATACGGTCGAAAGTGGTCAAGCAATTTCTTGGTCGACTATACTTCGTATGCTTACCGGTAATTAAACAAAGTACCCAAATTCTAAATTAAATTAATTCTTCGGCGTTGAACTTGTGGTGGCAGCGTTGTAGCTTGCCCGGGATAGGCCCTGTATCAAAATTTGTCTGGGGGCCGTTTTACCCGACTACGGCGAAGCCCAAATGAAGGGTAATGATTTGATGGGTCTACAATCAGGGCTCCAATAACTCGGGGGCCCGTATCGTTGATACAGCTGACTCGGCGGTAGCTACGCCCCTGATACTGGTACTGGTGTCGGAGAAGTTAAAACGCCTAGATATGAACATATCGCAAAACACAAGGTAATCAAGGCAAGTGGTACAGCATCCACAGGCACCTTCAAATGGTGGCGTTGTATTAAACCGAATGTGCTTTATTATAAAGTCTAGTTTAACAATGCTACCTAAAGCACATAAGTCCTTTAATAAAATGGCTTAATTATAAACTGGGCTCTTATCTTAGGTTATGTTTATAAATGTCATCAAATAGTAAGTTAATAATCTAAATTATTAAACGAAGACAAATTGTCACGAGAGTTCTCAACAGTTCGGTGTGTTTCTGTAGAGCCAAAGGTAGGTGGAAGTTATCTAAGGCAAGTATTAAGTATCTAAGAAAACTTACAATAAAATCATTCAATCAGGCAATAGATTCGTTTGTTATACTTAGGTTTTTGTTTAAATTAACTCAAAGTCCATTAAGTTAGTGTGATATATAATGAAACTGATTGTATACCAAAACGGTAATAAAATTTGTTTACCGCTATGACCTTGTAAACTACTTATTTTTGCTCCAGAAAACAATGGGCGTTTTCGTTTGTTTGTTTAACCGTATCGATGTACTCGTGTTATGCGTTTGGGACATTCGCACTGACGACTGTTTTTTAATATCGTTCTCTCACTTATTTCTAGATGACTATCCGCTGGGGAATTGTCAGCGCCGCTAAGATCAGCAATGACTTCGTAAACGCCATCAACTCTTGCCCTGAGAAGGGAGACCAGGTCAGTGCCAGTCTTGTGTCAGTCTTTAAGTTTTTAACCAAAGGAGATAGCAAGCCGTATTACTTATCATCAAATGTGTCAGTGATGTTCCAAATGGAACCACAAGACAGTTATTATGTCTAACTGCTAGTACCTATACGTTCATGATCAGGGGCAACGCATCGCCAAGTGGAGGCAATGCCTTGCGGCCCTAACATGACAGACCAGGTTTAGTTTAATCCCTCCCTGTGCCTCCTTCTAACTAGTGTCATAAGAAAAGGACGCAGATAGAGGTAAACTAAACTTGGCCAGTCATGTTAGGGCCACTGGTTGGAGAATATTATTTGGATTTTTTAATTTGTCACAAGTGGCACAAAAAGCTTCGTAGATGTTACCCAAACGGTACAGCAACCACGAAATTTGGGCTATTAAAGCCCTCGCCTATGGTTTAGGTTTCGAATGTCTCTCGTTTGTAATTGCTTTTGTAACACAAACTTTTCTGTTACCAGGTGGTCGCGGCCATTGCGGCGCGGGACAGAGGGAGGGCGGAGGCGTTTGCCAAGCTGCACGGCATCAAGACTGTCTTCGACTCTTACCAGGCTATGGCTGAAAGCACTGGAGTCATTGGTGAGTAAGGTCAATTGAAGCATTTAGCACTGTAGCCAGTTGATCACCACTTAACCACTTTTGAACTTTATCCCTTTGCAATATGATCGAAAAGTGGTCAAGCAATATCCTGGTCGATTATACAAATGTGAACATGAACTTGATAAGTAGTAGCTTGATATTGCGTTTCGTACGGTGAGTAAGATATCAAGAGAGGGGTGACGGCAACGGATCAAGATTCACTGGTCACTGGTTACCACGGGCGGCGGTCATCACTTCCCATCAGGCGACCCGCAAGCTTGTTTCCTCACTTTTACAGGTGGTAGGGTTGCGGGTGGTAGGACCTTGTGCAAGGCTCGTCCGGATCGCTACCACCATCTTGCTCCTTGCTCGCTAATCCAGCCGATAAGCAGCAGTGCTTGCACTGCTGTGTTCCGGCATGGAGAGCATGACAGCCGGTGAAATTACTGGCACAAGAGTTATTCTACCTTAGCCCTCTGGGTTGGCAACGGAACTGGCAATATCCTTGGTGTTGCGGGCGTCTATGGGCGGTGGTGATCAGGTGACCCACTTGCTCGTTTTCCTATGTTGTATAAAAAAAAACATTAAAAACAAGAAAAACTAGCACCGGGTTGCCAATTCTCCTGCAGATGTCGCCTACATCGGAGCCCTGAACCCCGACCACTACCCGCTGGCGAAGATGTTCCTGGAGAACGGGAAGCACGTGCTCTGCGAGAAGTCTCTATGTCTCAACTTCAAGCAGGCCCAGGTCAGGATATGCATCCTTACTTGCATTTTATCCCTTGCCTGTCTCGTGCAACAAGTTAAAAAGGGATCAGATGCTCCCCAGATAGGCTTAAACCGGTATCAAAATTACCGGTATTATATTTATATTTAGGTACACTAATCTGACACTTCTACACTAATATAATAAAGCAAAGAGATAAACTATGTTTTTGTTTGTTTGTTTGTATGAACTTACAAACAGCGACAAGCTTAACTTGACAATTAAAGAGCGAACTGAGAGAAATTGTTATGCTATAGTGCATATTATATACTTCTTTTTCGTAAAATGACATCGCAGATCCGTCTTTCATTGGTCAATTATATGTCTTTGAGAGTATGTAGGGGGTAAAGTCTCGGTAACTAGTGAATCGATTTAAAAAATCTTTCACTAATAGAAGCTACGCATCTATGTACCGTACCGGTAACAAAATAACCTGCATCTAAATTCTGGTCGCAGACCAGTAATCGGTAATACCGTTTACCGGTTTTATCCCCAAAATGTAGTAGGTATTTGTGCTTCGGGAATTCCCCACTTATTGTCGGCGTGAAGAAACTAGAAACGACTAGATTTGTTACTAGCGTAGTAACACAAGAATGTAACAGTTAAGTACTATATGACGAACAAAATGGTTTTTAACATCAAACTACCGCGAGACTCGGACATATTAATAAAACGGATCACTCACGTATTTTTAAGTCGAGATAAGTATGCCCGACATGTTTCGGACCAGTCCGTGGTCCTTAATGATGAGCCCCCGCAGCGGTGGCGCGACGACGACCGTTTTATTAACAAAATGGTTGTTGGACAATCGTCTATCTAACCCGACTCTATTTAAATGGTGAACATAATTAACGAAGCCACCTTAGTTTGTTGCAATGTATTTATTCTCATTGATAAATAACTCCTTTTCTGTCCCCAGTCCTTGGTCAACCTCGCCAAGAAGAAGAAGTTATTCCTGATGGAGGCTATCTGGTCCAGGTTCAACCCCGCGTATCTGGCCTTGGAGCAGGAGATCAGCTCTGGCAAAATAGGGGACGTCAGATTTGTCGAGGCCAACTTCGGTATCCCTGTGTTGTCTGTTGAAAGGCTCAGGTTTGTAGGATACTATGGATATATATTTTTTTATTCAAGCGGTGTTGACATAACCACTTAAGTTCCATTAACAAGTCAGTGCGGTTCGATATAAACCTAGCAGTGTCAGTCAAATTAGCGGAGTAGCTTTGCGTATTTGCTTCATGCGCATTCAAAAGATAAACCTTATAATTATAATTATACCGTACAGATTTGGAAGGTATAAGTATAGCATTATTATCAAACAAATTGGGACTGTTTGGTTCTCAGGCAAAAACTGTCAGTAGCAAAAGTAGCTGATCACTTGAATATTTAAAAAAGACCTACCTTTGACTATAGAATGGCGTAGATCAAGGCCGGCCAAACCCAGGCTCGCCAAGACTTTTGAATTTGCCCGCTAAACCCGGCCGGCCGCGACTACACTGTCGCGTGTTTTTTTATTATGTAACTTCATAATGAATATGATAGAGTTACCTATGAAGTAACCCGGCGAAATCGTGTAGGTATACGAAAACATTGCCCACTTGGAAAATCTATTGGCTAGCTTTGATGTACATCTTTTGGCCTCTTCAAACGCGATGCACTGCTAACTATTATAGCTAGTTAGCTACTAATTTGATACAGTGAGTCTCAATAGGTCAATCTACTTTAAAATTTACAGCAAAAAGGACATGGGCGGCAGCGCCATGCTTGACCTGGGGGTTTACGTTCTCCAGTTCGCCCAGTTTATTTTCAAGGACGAACCGACCAAAGTAACCACCGTTGGCGCCATTAATGATGACGGAGTGGACATAATTGCCCACCTCATCCTGGAGTACCCTGGAGGCAGGCGGGCCGTGCTGAACGTGGATGCTACCACCCAGCTGTGGAATAAAGCTACAGTTACTGGAAGCAAAGGGCGGATTACAGTAAGTACAATCCCCCCCCTCCCCTAGTTGCAGCTGATTACCAGGAATGCTCACGAATAGTATTAGTAGGTATTTTAGGCAGGTACAGTTTTCTTTGCCTGCCTCCACTTAACAGAATCTTGGCTACGTTCTTGTTGTGTGATTTTAACACGTTCACGAAAACGGAACCAGAAAAAATATTATTAGTTTGAAGCCGTAATCACTGGCGTATCAATGGTCATTTTGTCCAGGCTGTCCCCTGAATCACAGTACAGCCAAAGAATTTAATTCCCTAGATACCCATCTCGTTGAAATGTCGTCTTACATTCGCAATGCATTAAGGTCGATATGTCAAACTAACGTCTTGCTCTAGTTAATTAGCTCTTATGGAGACAGTTTGCTATACGATATTGAACCTTAGGTGGGTTGGAAATTAAATTCCCTGACTGTACAATACATATAAGCCTGAAACGCCAAGCGAGCACGTATGTAGGCGAGAATAGAAGAGTGGGGCGCGAGTGTAAGCGACAATAGAGAAGTGGGGCGCGTGAATTAGCGAGAATAGAAGAGTGGGGTGTGCGCGTGTCCAAGCGATAAAGGAGTAGTGGGGCGCGTGTGTAAGCGACAATAGAGAAGTGGGGCCCGTGAATTAGCGACAATAAAAGAGTGAGGTGTGCGCGTGTCCAAGCGATAAAGGAGTAGTGGGGCGCGTGTGTAAGCGACAATAGAGAAGTGGGGCGCGTGAGTTAGCGACAGTAGAAGAGTGGGGTGTGCGCGTGTCCAAGCGATAAAGGAGTAGTGGGGCGCGTGTGTAAGCGACAATAGAGAAGTGGGGCGCGTGAATTAGCGACAATAGAAGAGTGGGGGTTGCGCGTTTCCAAGCGATAAAGGAGTAGTGGGGCGCGTGTGTAAGCGACAATAGAGAAGTGGGGCGCGTGAGTTAGCGACAATAGAAGAGTGGGGTGTGCGCGTGTCCAAGCGATAAAGGAGTAGTGGGGCGCTTGTGTAAGCAACAATAGAAGAGTGGGGCGCGTGTGTAAGCGACAATAGAGAAGTGGGGCGCGTGAGTTAGCGACAGTAGAAGAGTGGGTTGAGCGCGTGTGTAAACCACAAAAGAGTAGTGGGGCGCGTGTCTAAACGACAGTAGAGGAGGGGCGAGTGTCGAGTGTGCAAATAAGAATTGCGTAACTGGTGCATCTTCATTAAAGAAGCTTTTTGCGCTTTATTATTTCGCTGCGTACTTATTATATCACCGCTAACTGCACCTAATATGTCTATCGTCATTATGCTATAATACTTCATAGTAAATATAGTGTTGTAAGTGTTGGTCAGCATATCCATATCTCCTTTATAATCCTGATTTATCTGATATTGTGTAAGTACAAAAGTTGATAAGATATACTCGATTTAAGATTTGCAACTTAAGTTAACAGATTAAAATGTTATAATTCTTTGTTTATTGTTATTTATTCTTAATAACGATTATTTTTATCTGATATCAAAATTAATGGAATGTGTCGGATCGTTATCGCGTTTCGTATGAAATACGTGTCCATAGCAACTGATTGGGACTTACGTATTACAATACCATAGAACTCACTATAAATAAAATAAATAAATAATCGTTTAGTCTTTACAGACTCATATATTGTTAGTAAAACTTATTCTAAGTGTTAAATATTGAACCTACTTACTAATACTACTTTGACAAACTACACTGAGTACGGCACGTGGAGCCGTCTGCAGTGACGTAAATAGGGAGAGTCCAACCTTTCTCCTATCATATTGTAAATACTATAATCAAACTATAATAAACTTAAACTGGCATTACTAGGACTATCATGACCCATTCCCGGGCAAAGATTTCCCCACATTTTTCCATTGCTCCTGTGCCCTAAGGGCCTCTGCTAAGTCGCGCGGGTTCACGGAGCGGGTGCACGCCTATCAAACTAATAGTATGAGCTCGCACCCCTAACATGACTGGCCAAGTTTAGTTTATCTCTATCTGCGTCCTTTTCTTATGACACTAGTTAGACAGAGACACAGGGAGGGGTTAAACTAAACCTGTGGCCCGTTTCACGAAGCTACAAGTTACAATTTTACAAGTCTAAACCGGCAACATTGGTCATTATGCCCTTTGCCATTGGTCATTATTGACCAATGTTGCCAGTTTAGACTTGTAAAATTGTAACTTGTTGCTTAGTGAAACGGGCCACTGGGCTGTCATGTTAGGGCCGCAGAAGCAGAAGTGAGCCGCATCTTGTCGCCGATGTTTTATAAAAACAATACAACTATACAACGTTGTTGTTGGCAGGTAGAGGACCCCTTCCACTGCCCTGACACCCTGATCCGCGCGGACGGTTCCTCGGTGGTCTACAAGCTGCACTCGTCGCCGCTGCCGTACAACTTTGTCAACAGCCCGGCGCTCGTCTACGAGGCGCTGGAAGTGGCGAGGTGTATCAGGGAGGGTGAGAATCTCTACTTTTGAGTACTTTTGTGTCTGTTGCGTACTTAACTGCGGGTCGCACAGACGCAGCTATCTTGCACGTGCACGGCACTGATTTCGCGGAGTCGCACGGTAATTTGTTCCAATTTGTTGATATGGACCTCAGAAAATTTTCTTAAGTAACGACTGAATCTATTAATTGTTTCCAGGACTTCTTGAATCACCTCGAATGAGCCACAAAGAGAGTCTCATCCTCGCCAAACTCGAGGACACCGTGCGGCGGCAGCTCGGGGTCCATTACGATGCAGATGACAAGGAGTACCCTTAATTTCGAACTATTTAAGAATGACCTGTATGTGATCGTTGTTATTACTTTTATAAATAAAGCACTTTTTGTTAGAACATTTTTCTGATGTCACATACCCTATAACATAATTCCGTATCTAGCAGATTTACTTTTAAAATATTAGAAACCGTATTAAAATCCGTTGCGTTGTTTAGGAGTACTAAGCGGCAAGATACGATGTGGACAGACAGAGGCAGATAGCGAATTTGTTTTAATGTAAAAGTAGGTGCAGAAGATTATAAAAAAGAGTTTAAAGAAGAATAAAAGACGGACGACATGACCATGATACCAAGTCTTCAATTTACTCCGATTTTCATTCAGAACACGGTAATTAAAGCCACTCGGAGTTAATTAACTCATTCAAATTTAAGTGAAGCATTGCTCAGATAAGAAGCAATTGGCAATACTTGATGAGCACAAGTACCTTCATCTCTTTAACCGACTTAATAAAGGTTATCAACTCTGCTGCCCTAACTTGACGGAATTTTAATTTATTCTTCAGTGGGGTTCTGCCTAACAAGTAACATAAGAAAGGGACGGCACGGTGAAATGATAATTGATGATTCTAATATTTTTTAAGAGCAAGTACCTCAGTGGTCCTAACAAACCTACCCAGTTTAGTTTATCTGAGTTTATCTCTATGTACGTCCCTTTCTTATGACACTAGTTTGACAAAGACGCAGGGTAAAGATAAGTTAAACCAGCCGGAGCCACCACCTCTACGTACGATGGTAATAACGTCATTTTTAAAGCACTGGAGAAAAAATATTTAAAAAATTTAACATAAAACTACCATGAGACTCGGATATATTAATAAAAACGGACCACTCACGTATTTTAAAGTCGAGATTTGTCCGACATGTTTCGGACCAGTCCGTGGTCCTTAGTCGTCGTCGCGGCACCGCCGCGGGGGCTCATGATTAAGGACCACGGACTGGTCCGAAACTTATCGGGCAATTTTTGACTTAAAAATACGTGAGTGATCCGATTTTATTAATAAATATTTAAAGTTGGTTTTCAATGGTTCATCTTATTACGTTTTACGCACGAGTAACACAATCAGTGCCATGGACTCGCTACGTCAGTTCTCTGTTCGTAGAGGATTTTTGCTACAACGCGGAAAACCCTTGCTACGAGCTACGAGCTTAGCACGTAGCACTCCGTGGCAGCCTAGTATGTAAAGTGTCGGGATTTCTCGCAGAACGCATGGCCGATGGGGCCAAGAGATGTCTAGTGGCGACTGCGTACCGGATGACTAGGTAGACGTCAGGTAACTGCTACAAGCTAGGCTGATGACCAGTGGGGTAATTTTTGACTTTTGAGCGTTCGACACTCGCCAGCTGCGCACCAATCAGTGCCGGCTAAACGATACGCTCACGTATCTGATTGGCTAAAAATTAACCCGTTGGATGCAAGCAGCGCAGGACCACTCGCTGGCCTAATGTCCAGTTTTCTGCTAAAACGATGATGATAATAAAAGACGGGCTGAAAGTGGCTGAAACTACGTGCGTTAAGCATCTTGGCACGGCGCTAGTTTAGACCAAGAAATTTGGCTTATAATTCTTTAAGTTTTTCGAATAGGTACATCAGAAATAGAATGTCACTGTGTACGACCCGACAACTGTGATTATCCGATTAAGAAATAATTGCTTGTTTTCATTACACCTCCCCTCACGGAGCTTGTTATAAAGGTATGAAGTTTTTAATTAATGCCATTTGTGTTCCGAAAGGGCAACTATCGGGCACGGTAAGTTCCGGTGTCATTATAAGGCTTTTAAGAAGACAACTGTGGACGGTGACAGACGAAAGCTGGTTGCGCTGTTGTACACATGGTGTTGTGCTGTTCTAAAGGAAAGAAGGTAAGTTTTATTTTAGATTTCGAAGATCATCAGAATAGAAGTTAGAAAGTGCACTAGCACGAACTTTCGCGACACGCGTTACCTCGCTACGTAGGTAACAATACGATACTAGAAATCTCAAATGTCGTAAGGGATATGTCCCTTAATGTCCCTTACGACATTTGAGATTTCTGGTATCGAATACGTCTCGTCCTAACTAGACCAATGACCCTAACATGTCCGGCCAAGTTTAGTTTGAGTTATCTCTATGTGCGTCTCTTTTTTATGACATGTAGGGAACTTGTGGGGTGATTTTTGACCTTTGGACCGCGCACCAATCAATGCCGGTTAAATTATATTTCAGCCAGTGTTGATTGGATATACGCTAGCTTATTTGACTGACCCGAGACTGGCAAAAGCCAAGCTCTCGAAAGTAAAAACCAACCCGCTAAGCCAGTCATGTTAGGTCATGTTAGGGCCACAGTTGGAGAGACACGCAGACTTACGCAGCATATAATCTGTGACGATGCGAGTTAACGCGCGACGAGAAGATTAGTGCCACGTGCATTGAATATTTTAAACTACAATAAAGGTATCTTACATATTTCTAGATGACTGTCCGCTGGGGAATCGTAAGCGCCGCTAAGATCTGCAATGATTTCGTGAATGCCATGAACTCGTATCCTGACAAAGGCGATCAGGAAGTTGTGGCCATTGCGGCTCGGGATAAAGGGAGGGCGGAGGAGTTCGCCAAGCTACACGGCATCAGGACTGTCTTCGACTCTTACCAGGCCATGGCCGAGAGCACCGGGGTTATTGGTAGGTAAAGAAGTCGGTGTGATTGTTGCCGAAATGAAGCAACAAATAGGACCAAAAGTGGTATTTAAGGACGGCTTTACCAGCGACCTAAAAATGAGCGCCCATATGACTCATATCTCTCAGTTCGGTCTAATGGTGTCTATTATTAATTACATTATGATTCGTTTTCCGAAAATGGAATTCGTATCAAACTACCCCATACGGTGTTTTATTTATACATACTCGAAGCACTTTGGCACAGTTGTATTGTTTGTGTATCTCACCCTAAATATAAGTAAATCCTCTCTATTTTGCTCAAAGGTTAGCTGGAAGAGATCCCTTTAAGGGATAAGTTCGCCTTTGTACCACTTCCTGTATTTTTCTGCGTATTTATTTTATTTTATTTTTATTTTTATGAAATAGAAAGGCAAACAAACAAGTGGGTCACCTGATGGTAAGTGATCACCACCGCCTATAGACACCCGCAACACCAAAGAGACTGCAGATGCGTTGCCAACCCAGAGGGCTAAGATGGAATACCTCTTGCAAGTGCTTATGGACAATAAAGAGTTTACATACATACATATATCTAATCAATATGTTTAAAAGTTAAACATAATACCGTTACGGCGTGGTATAAAAAAAGGACATCACCTGCCTTGCACTAAGCTCTTTTTCTTGCAGACGTCGCTTACATCGGTGTCCTAAACCCTGACCACTATGCAACGGCGAAGCTGTTCCTTGAGAACGGGAAGCACGTGCTCTGCGAGAAGCCCATGTGCCTCAACTTCAAGCAAGCCCAGGTCAGGCATCCCGGCACCGAATGTTTGCTTTTACATACATGGAGAATATGCCATCAATACATCCCCATTTAGAAAAAAACAGTCTCACAGTATTTTCCGCTTGCCCATTGTTAAGTAACGAGAGTGTGGGAGTAATAGATTTGTGTTGTTTGAATTTATCTTTTACGGTTTCATCGGACAAAAATAAGTAGTTAGAAGGATGGGTCCAGCATTTGTGATAGGTACCTAAAATTCCTTAACCTAGATTTACTTTAAATTTGAAACAAGTTCGTTAGAGCACCTGGCAAGTAGGCATAGACACATAAAAAAGGAAGCTCAGCTATGCACACTAAAATCGCTGTAAAAGACATTTCAAATGTGTACATAAATAATAATAATTTTACTGTCCATATTATGGTCCCGATTCAACCAACATACTAAGGCAGGTCCAAAAGTTTCCGAGGCAACTGCCATTGTTCCTGGCTAGTACCTTTTAAAATTCCTGACAGTACCCTAATACTACGAGCAAGTGTCATACGTACTTCTCCATAAACTGTTCAAGTGTAGGTACACGTACCTACAACAAGTAGGGTCCAGTAGGAAACAGTAGACGAGCTGGGTACGTGATTCACGGCGGAGACACGGTACTTGCGGCCACGCTAGACCCAAAACAAAGAGAATATAACCACTACGTTTTAGGCCAAGTGAGGACGTTGGCGACTTCAACTTTGGGAGGCTTATTTCACCTTGCAATATGTTTTACAAATTATTTACAAGTTTCCGCTCAAGGGAGCCTTGTAATCGACCTATCGCTGTCGTCACCTGCGCCTAACACAGCCACTGAGTGATACTGCCAGCAGTAGATATTATATAAGTGAACGATGGTACATTTCCGAAGCAAGTGTTCCCATGCATGAGCTCCCTATTATAATTAATAACCTTCTTCCATTCTGCACCACAGTCCCTGCTAAAGTTTGCGAAGCAGAAGAAGTTGTTCCTGATGGAAGGCATGTGGTGCAGGTTCGCTCCGTCTTATCTGGCCTTGGAGAAAGAGATCTGCTCGGGTAAACTGGGAGACGTCAAAATGGTCGAAGTCAACTTCGGTCTTCCCATACAGTCCGTTGAAAGGATCAGGTTCGTAATTTTTATAGGCGAGTGCGATTTTATTCAGTTTTTTTTTACACCATCAGTGGCAAACAAGCATGCAAGCACACCATTGCAAGAGCAAGATGTATGAAGCTGGATTTTAGTGTAAAAGTTATTTATAATTGACCAGTGTTAAGTGTCCATTTCAATTATGCATAGAATCAAGGATGGTGTTGGGTCTGGCCCTCTATTGTAGTATTTGTGCATGTTATTTTACTGTACAATAGGTTCAACTCATGTAAGACAAACGTACACAATAGATTAATTAAGAGAAAAATCATTTTTATTAATAAACATCTGTTGATGGATTAGTGCATGTGTAGTGTGCTTAAAAGAGTTGATTAGACCAGTTAAACACAATAACTGGGTATCTTTTTTTATTCAAAACCATAATGTTAAACAACTCTATAATTAGATAAGGATACTAACATAGCAAACAATAAACCATTCAAGACGGTCTGACATGAATAATAAAAAAAAATTGCAGCAAAAGACGCATGGGCGGTGGTGCAATGCTCGACATTGGTGTCTACACTCTCCAGTTCGCCCAGTTTATATTCAAGGAGGAGCCCATCAAAGTGACGTCAGTTGGTGTTCTGAACGATGACGGCGTTGACATCATCGCGCACGTCATCCTCCAGTACTCGGGGAACAGACGCGCGGTGCTGAATGTTGATGTGACCACCAAGTTCTGGAACAAAGCTACCGTCTACGGAACCAGGGGACGAGCTACAGTAAGTATCGGAGTCTGCTCGTCAGCACGGCCGCTGCAATGCGGCCGACGCGTCGAGGTAAATAAATAAACAGTTTATTATCGCGTTTAAGTCCCGATAAACGTAATAACTACAGTACCTAAGTAGTTACTAAACATAAATCAACAGGGTATCCCCAAAACCCGTTGCAACATCTAAAAAAAAAATGTTTTTTTTTTTTAATACTTACTGTAGAATGCGGCCACTGGCGCAACGCAAACATTTGTACGTCTACGTGTTTGTCTGTCCCTTCATATTTCTGGTTCTAAAGAACCGATTTTCACGCTTGTTTTTGTTTGGTACTCTGAATTAAATAAGGGTATAGCCATATCGCACCTTTAGAATTAAAGCGACTCAATTCTGAATATGACATTTCCCAAAATTAAACCCTATGTCTTTTAATTAAGGTGAAATTTTGGGACGTGTATTATTCAGAAATGGGTCGCTTTAATTCTAAAGATGCGATCTATGTTTGGCGGAAAACGGATTAGAAGTTTTCGAGACAATCATCTTTTAAAATATGTCCGCGATGAATTAGATTGTTTTAGGTACATACTTGTAAATTGCACCGTATCTCAAACACAGTAATACGGTTCGATAGATATATATACAAATTATATAAAAGAACATATATGTACCTAGTTTTAAGATAAGAACAAAACGTGAAGACCAAATACATACTAAAACAATTACAAACCTAAACTTAAAGAGGATCGCCTAGTTTGAGTCTATTGTCTACATTTCTGATTCGTTTCTTTGTTTTCTTTGTGTTTTTTATGTGGTGTATAATAAAGAACATTTGTTGTTGTTGATGTTTGAGGCGGGATTTTATGCAATAAATAACCTAATTAATTGCGGCAGTTAACTTCCGAGCTCCCCTCATACTTAATGTCTGGAAACAACCGAAAAGGTCGGTTAAAATTTGGTTGTGTTTTAGGTAGAGGACCCCGTCAACCATCCCAAAGTCTTGATCCGAGCGGACGGGTCCGAAGAGCACTTCAAACTGCACACCTCAAGCATACCTTACAACTTCGGCACCAACGACGCGGGACTTGTGTACGAGTCTCTTGAAGTCGCGAAGTGTATTAGACAAGGTACGAAAGGTTATGGTTATGCAGGTGGTAGGACCTTGTGCAAGGTCCGTCCGGATCGCTGCCACTACTCAGCTCAACAAACTGGAACATTAATTTAAAAAGAAAAATGTTCTAGTTTGTCAGTACGCCATTCGTTCAAGTAGCGAACGGTCCTACTATTAGATCCGGATGATGCCTCGTACAGAGGCGAAACGCGCGTCGATCGTGTTGTTTTAGTGTTTAGTGGTGGTGGTGTAAAGTTGAGTCTGTGTGATAGATGTTGTTTCGTGTAGAAGCGGAGGGTGGGTTTTTGCATGAATATATATATGTCGCACAGACGCAGCTATTTTACACGAGCTCGGCACTGGTTTCGCGGAGAGCAAGGTAATTTGGTCCAATTTGTTGATATGGACATTAATTTAAATCGCTATATAGCCCCCATAATGTATTTTCAAAACTTTTCTTTTGTGGATATTATTTAAAAAACATAACCCTTCCTTTTGGCTTTGCCGTAGTCGGGTAAAAAGACAATGTGTAACAATTTTACATATAATTACACCATTTGGCTTGAAAATGTAATGTTTGAATTTTGGTTTTAGTTGTCCCCAGTTCAAACCTACTAATGTGACCATGCTTCCAGGACTGTTGGAGTCTCCACGAATGACCCACGAGGAGAGTCTCATCCTCGCCAAGCTTGAGGACGTCGTGCGCAAACAACTCGGTGTCCATTACGATGCAGATGACTTGGAATACTCCTAGTCTTTTTAACGCCGTCAAATAAAAAAGTAGCCATTCACACGCCTAGCTTTTTTTACCCGACTACGGCAAAACCGAAAGGAACGGTTATGTTTTTATTAGCAGTATGTATGTTTGTATTTACGTATGTTCCACTACGGCCCTGACATGACAGCCCAGGTTTAGTTTAACCCCTCCCTGTGTCTCTGTCTAACTAATGTCATAAGAAAGGGATGCAGATAGAGATAAACCAAACTTGGCCAGTCATGTTAGGGCCACTGTAGTACCTAAACGACTGAGCCGATTTTGATGAACGAGGCATCAATCGGTTCGTAATTGTAGTCTGGGTGACATAGGCTACATTTTTTTGTAAACAAAATGAATATGACTAATGTTACAATCCTAAGTGGGGGTGAAAAAAAAAAAATT
Organism: Ditula angustiorana; assembly: GCA_963691745.1. Taxonomy (NCBI): domain Eukaryota; kingdom Metazoa; phylum Arthropoda; class Insecta; order Lepidoptera; family Tortricidae; genus Ditula; species Ditula angustiorana. Next base: position 922,574 of record OY829491.1, read on the forward strand.
TTGCTATCATGTCGTTATGGATTTTAAATGAAAGAAGAGTAAATTCTGAAGTCAAAAACCTAAGAATAATTCAATATTAAAGTATATCAAGCTACAGAAAATCAATTTAAACATATTTCTTTATTAATAACGCCATCTATTGTCTAGTAGCTATATTAAACAAATATAAACTACTGTTTAATTATTTATTGAGAATTATAGACGTCGTCGTTTATGAGGCATTTCATTATGTAAACACTAGGTGTTGCCCGCAACTTCGTTCGCGCAGACCATTTTAATGAGACCACAGAATGTGTAACAGTAATTCTATCAGTCAGATGGCACTCACGCCAATGCAATAAATAACTCGGCCTGCCAAATATGAGATCTTGGCCAAAGCGTACCTAGCCTACTCCTAATGAAGTACCAGCCAAGTGCGAATCGGACTTGCGCACCAAGAGTTCCGTACAAACTTAACACCTAATTTTCTTTATGAATTAGGAAAGCAAACAAGCAAGTGGGTCACCTGATGGCAAGTGATCACCGTCGCCACCGTCGTTAGACACCCGCAACACCAAGATTGCAGATGCGTTGCTAACCCAGAAAGCTAAGATGGAATACCTCTTGTGCCAGTAATTACACCGGCTGTCTTGCTGTCCACGCCGGAACACAACAGTGAAAGCACTGCTGCTTAGCGGCAGGATTAGCGTGCAAGATGGTGGTAGCGGTCCTACCACCCGCGTAGTCTACGTAATCTGTTTATTGTGTTTTTGTATGTGAAAACAAAAAAAAAATTAGACTAGTCCGTCTCCCTAGACAATCAAAAGACATTCATTCATTTATATCTATTTCTTTATTACGGTTTTACACCTACACACATTATTTTATTATAAACATAAACCATTCACAATGAATTATAGAAATACCATCTACGCTTAAACTAAAAATCTATACAAATATTATCTGATTTGAAGCGGTCTCAAATAAAAATTCTTTATAATATTTTAATATTATGTCGCCCTTGTTTTTATACATCAACAGTCACTTGTTTCAACGGATGAGCAATATGTCTTTATTTAAATTAAATTTCGGTGAATAAAGTGTAACCCTAACCTAAATTTGGGCTACCCATTAAAACACTGGACATCGAAAATACTTTCATCGAACAAAACTAATAACTTCATCGAATTTTCATTTCATCAAAAGTCAAACAAACTTGTTGACGTCGTATCGGCATACAACTCTTAAGAGGAAACCTCAAGGCCTAGAGAATTGAAAAATAGGTATTTGTAAAATCTATTGCTGCCTCCATCTATCAAGCCTCCCCCCGCAGAGCGCAATAGAGACAGCTGCAGCTTGGACTGAAAATACCTATTAAAAGTACACAAAATCAACGATTCGTAGACCCCTGATTCCTTCTCCAAAACTTAACCGATTTAACTACTGTTTTCATTAAAAATTAAAGAAAGGTTTTGGCAGTGTTCCTATATTTTTCTTTTTTTATATAATCTAGTAAAATTTGTTTTCTGAATGTATGAACGCAGCCGAAAATCTGGCCAATTTTTTAGGTTTTTGAATGTTCATATCTCTTTTAATAATTAATTTATGGAAAAAAGGAAAACATAGGGACATGCATAATAGTGGCCATCGATTTTTTGGAAAAAAAATATTGCTCTATTGGCATTATCCAGAGAGGAAACAGGGGACGACGTTTGTATGGAAAAACGGCCCTTGTGTTTCCTCTTAAACCAAAACTAACCAAAATCTACGCGATAAATACAGATACAGATAAAAAAAATTTAAGTTTCGGTAGAATCTTCCATTGCGTTATAAGTAACGTGACCATACGTGCCGGTTTGGGTGGGAAAGTCCCGGTTTCAGGCAGTCTGTCCCGGTGTCCCCAGCGAAGCCAACATAGTCCCGGTTTTGCAAGCAGACCCAAAGATAGTTTAAAATTTATTTTTTTCGCTCGAAATGCGTGGCCCGACACGCCACTACTGGGGGCTTAGTCAGTAAGTCATGCCATGCCAACTTAAATATTTTGTGTTTAGAACGTTGATTATTTTGTTATTCCATCTTCTATAATAAAATACTAAAACACTAAAAACACTAAAAACTTTTTTTTATTATATATTTCCGCAGATGTGTCCCTGTCTGAGAAAATAAATAGATGGTCACGTTAGTTATAAGTCATAAATAACATGGAAGTTTTTAGAAAAGCGAGAAAAGATATCTTCGGGGCGGACAGCGCATTTGATATCCTTATGGTGTTGCAAATGTCTCATGAGTGGAGGTATCAGCTTTCCATCTAGTGGACTGCCTGCCTGTCTGTCTTTCTTTTTAATACAAAAAACTAACAACCCTCTTTGCCACGGGTACAATAAGTAACAGTGCAAGCCGAAACAAAATCCGTTGCGTGGTTTACAAGGAGTAAGCGGCCGATGATTTTGCGGTGGTAGGACCTTGTGCAAGGTCCGCCCGGATCGCTACCACCATCTTGCTCGCTAATCCTGCCGCTAGTAGCAGTGCTTGCACTGTTGTGTTCCGGCGTCGAGAGCAAGACAGCCGGTGTAATTACTGGCACAAGAGGTATTCCATCTTAGCCCTCTGGGTTGGCAACGGATCTGCACTCTCTTTGTTGTTGCAGGTGTCTATAGGCGGTGGTGATCACTTACCATCAGGTGACCCACTTGCTTGTTTGCCTTCCTATGTTGTATAAAAAAAATTCAAGACAGGAACGGAAACCGACTCTGTTTTATACTATGTAAAGGAGAAGGTTTACCTTTTGGTGAAATGAAAATCTGAGAAGTGACATTTTGCCAAATGATTTTCGGTGAAACTGCCCCTCTAGCACACTAGCCTTAATCGCTGATATAAAGCATTCGTCCCTTTCGCACACGCATACTGGTTAGAACGGGATAAATGCTTTATGTCATCGATAAAAGCTAGCGTGCTAGGCCCCCTGGAGCACTTAGCCAAGTGACCTTAAGTTGTTAGTTTCTTATTGATTGAGCGGGCCGCGTTCGTCGGTGACTTCGGCGGCCAAGTCAGCAAACTTGGCTACGTAATCTACGCTCGATTCCGCCATCAATGATTGCAGATGGGAATCCACCTGCAATAATATTAAAATCTAAATAAATAATCTTTAAGTTAATAATCGACCTCATAGATGGAGCTTCTGGTGTGCCTAGTATCTGTAAGCAACGAGAAAAAGTCAAAGTCAAAATATCTTTATTCAGATTAGGTTTACGGAAGCACTTATGAATACATATTTATAACATTATCGGCCGTTTATTAGCCATTAACGTTTCGGTCATGTTTCAATGACCGTGGTCACGAGTAGACGGTCATTGAAACATGGCCGAAACGTCGAGGTAAATCAACAATATATTTTTATCGCGCTAAAGTCCCGGTAATGTTATAAATATGTGTGAAAGTCGCGAAAGTTTAAAACCACTTATGAATGTCATAAAATTTACCACCGGTTCCGAAAAAACCTCTGATGTGAAGATACCGGCAAGATACTTGACGAGGTGAAATTTTCTTCATAAATCAAAATTACAATGTTATTTTACATCTTAAATATTTAACTCAATAGGTGCACAGTATTTGGAGCTAGGGATCGCCAATACAAGTCGGGATCATTTCCAAACATCTCTGTCTAAGGGCTAGGAGGATGTATGGTCGACCAAGAAATTGTTTGACCACTTTTCGACCGTATTACAAAGGGATAAGGTGCAAAAGTGGTCAAGCAATTACTTGATCGACTATACTATCAGCATAATGGAACCCTTACCTACCGCAGAACCGTGTCAAATTGACATAACAAGTGAAATAAAGAGACATGTTACGATTTGACTTAAAACTTCACTTAGACATAGTTCCATGGTGGGTCAGGGTTCCATTTTTATTTTATGAAATAGGAAGACAACGAGCTAGTGGGTCACCTGATGGTAAGTGATCAACGCCGCCTATAGACACCCGCAACACCAAGGGCATTGCAGACGCGTTGCCTACCTAGAGGGCTAAGATGGACTGCCTCCTATGCCAGTCTTGCTCTCCACGCCGGAATACAACAGTGCAGCACTGCTGCTTAGCGGCAGGATTAGCGAGCAAGACGGTGGTAGCGATCCGGACGGACCTCGCACTAGGTACAGACCGCAAGGTGCGGCGGCTCCAGCTGCCCCAGGAAGCTGCTTAGCGAGAAGTCCTGCACCGAGCCTGCCAGCCAGCCGTCGCCAGCCAACAGTCGCGACGGTGACAGCGACAGTGACTCCGCTGGCAGGAAATCTAAAAATAATTATATAATAGAACATTGTTACACGAGTTAGTTCAGTGCACTCGGCATTATTCGCGCGAGCGGGACACGAGCGCGATAAGGCGAGTGTGCAATGATCAATGGACACGCGTTTCTTACGAGGGTTTAACACACTTGCGAGGCAAAAAACGGACTTCTATTGTAATTAATTTTTATGAAAAATGGCGTGCGCGGGTTGCATCATTTGCTTGCTCATTTGCCATTATATTTCATATAAAAAAAGATAAAATTTCGAAAATTTTATTCATAATTAATCTAACTCTAATCTAAAATATATAGGATAATAAACACATTACCCTCCTTTGCGTTGCGCAGTCGGGTAAAAAAAGAACTATGAATTGTTCAATATAAACCTATAATATTAATAATTATATATAACTTACTAGCAATATCAGCATTCTCTGTTTTCTTTTCCTTATGGCTGTTCGCGGTGGCGTTCGGTTCGGCGTTGGGCTCGGTGCTCGGCTCGGCGCTCGGTTCGGCGCTCGGCTCGCCGTCCGATTTAGCCGGCTGCGTCGCCTCCATCGCGGCAACATCCAACTTGACTTCCTCTTTCGTGTCTTCATCTTGTATTTCTTCCTCTAAATAGTTTTTATAGTAACTTAATATCTTTTATCTACACACATATCATAATTTCTCAATAACGCGTTCAAAAACCATAGAAAATGACCAGCATTATTACAACCAATGTTATTATAAGAATTTTCTTGTCTGTGGTAGTAGGTAAATCTGTTCTTTATTGGGTAGTATCTCTTAGTAGTCTGTGTTTATTGGTGATTACATTACCGATATCTCGTGACGTTATGAATTTAAATTTGGAACAGCTGTCAAAATTCAAGTTGGTCTCTATTCTAGTATCCACAGATATTAAAACAGTTATCGATACGAAACGTCAATTCAGTATGATTTTTTAATTTAAACGCACGACATTTGATCTCGAGTGACATGACAATAGGGGCTTCATTCTTTTGTCTATGATTGTCTATGAAAAACGTTCGTCTTGACGGATAGATCGAATTGCCGCCATACTTGTTTGTTGGTTTTTTGCTGTTACGGTTTTTTGCAGTTATGATATGTGTGTAGATAAAGTAATGTATGCAACTGTATATAATTAGGCCTTAAAACACTCGTGTGATCCTATTATGAAACTCGCTGACGCTCGTTTCATAAAACCACACTCGTGTTTTAAGGCCTCTCATTATATAGCAGTTGCATAAAATACTATTATCTACACACATATCATAAGTGCTCTATAATGCGTTCAGAAACCGTAGGAAATTACCAGCATTATTACGACCAATTTTATTATGAGAACTTTCTTGTCTGTGGTAGTAGGTAAAATCTGTACTTTAATGGTCATTACAGTATCGATTTCAGTAACGCTATGAGTTTAAATTTGGAACAGCTATCAGCAAATTCAAGTGGGGCTCTATTCTAGTATCCATAGATATTAAAACAGTTATCGATACAAAACGTCAATCCATCTTTGTGTGGTAGACTCACCGTCTATCTGGTCCGGGTTCAGCGGAGAGATCGGTATGCGGCGGTCACCATCGTGGAAGAAGAACTGCCCGTTCGACTCGCTCAGCACGTAGAAAAACGACAAACTGGAAAACGTCATTCAACATTGTCATTTTTATATTTCAAGTCTCATTTTCAGTAGCTATAGATAAGGGACTTAAAAGTCTAGTCGACCAAGAAATTGCTTGACCAATTTGCGACTGTATTACAAAGGCACACGGTAAGGTACTGGCCCGACTATACATAAATATATAGTATATGTTTATGTAAATAACATAGATAAATACATACTACAAACTATGTGTACTATATGCAGAGCACTGGTTTCACGCAGTAGCAGGGTAATTTGTTCCAGATTGTTTATGTCCATGCCTACATGTCATAAGTTAAACAACATTACCTAAAATTTCAGTTTTTGGCATCAAATATTGTTTGAATTAAACACTATAACAAATGTTAAGCGGACCCATCGATATAAGAAGACAATACATCTGCTTACTTGTTCGGATTGTTACAAGCCTAGCGTCACCACTTTGCGACGGGGTGAAACAGGTGAAGAGGGGCTCTCAATATTTAGTCATTGCTTCAACTTTGAATCTTATCGAAAGTGAATAAAGTGCTTCTAAGTTTTCTAACTAGCAGCGACACAGGCGTCGGATAGCAGAACTAAAAATATGATGCCAATGTAAAACCTACAAAACGCAGAGCTGTTTGCTTGACAATTGGCACAGACAGTTTTATTCAGGTTATCCAACATAGTCTACCAAATAGACTATGGTCGGCTACTCTGCCACTGCGTTGTACTTACACAGTACTTACAAACTGGAACAAATTACCTTGCTACTCCGCGAAACCAGTGCCGGGCTCGTGCAAAATAGCTTCGTCTGTGCGACACATATATGTTCATGCAAAAACCCACCCTCCTCCGCTTCCACACGAAACAACATATATCACACAGACTCAACTACACACCACCACTACTAAACACTAAAACTACACGATCGACGCGCGTTTCGCCTCTTTACGAGGCATCATCAAGATCAAACAGAACGACCGTCCGCTACTTGAACGAATGGCGTACTGACAAACTAAAACATTTTTCTTTAATCCCGCCTACCGCCAACATTTTTGCACTACTACCCTTATTATTTTTCTCAAAGCCTACCCTCAAAATTTAAAAAATAAAACAAAAGTACCCCCGTATTAATTATTCAAACGACTTACTCTGAGGTGGAGGTGGGCGGTGGCTTTGGCATGATGCGCGGCGGCGCCGGCGGGGAATTCGGTACTATCTTTACCGGGATCAGATCTGGACAAGACACGGACTATCAACAAAATGGAACCCGGATCTTTTTGACACGAGCCGCCTGGCGAATGTGTAGGAAGTAGCACGAACTTTCTGTGCGTGTCATTAAAGTCGGGATTCGTTTAATCGCTGTCAAAAAAGAGGAGTTTCTGTACGTTGGTATTTTATTTATTCTGAGGCAGAGACTCACTGCTGGGCGGCGGCAGTTTGGGCAGCAGCGGCAGCAGCCTCTGCACCACCACCTGGCGGTCGGCGGCGCGCGGCCGGCCGCGCCGCCAGCGCGGCACGCCGGCTAGGCTCATCTCCGCTACAGCCTTCAAAGCCAAGCCAAAAAGTTGTTAATAACGTTATCGGGACTTTGACGCGATAAAAACATTGTTAATTTACCTCGACGTTTCGGCCATGTACAACGGCCACTCGCCTCCACTGTCCACTCGGTTGCTCGTGACCGTAACAATGTTTATCTACACATATATCATAAATGCTCTATAAGAAACCGTAGGCAATGACCAGCATTATAACAACCAATATTAGAATGATAAATTTTCTCTTTTGTTTCTATATTTGTTTAAAATAATTTTTGATTACATTATTTTAATGCGTACAGTCTATAGATATTTAAGAAGTACCTAACACTAGTAGCTAGTAGCAATGCAGGCCATTGCCCTATGGCTTCTGAACCCATAATAGAGTACTTATGATATGTGTGTAGATAAAGTAATGTATGCAACTGTACATAATTAGGTCTTAAAACACTCGTGTTTTAAGACCCCTCATTATGCAACAGTTGCATAAAGTACTATTTTATCGTGTTAAAGTTCCGATAACGTTATAAAAATGTGTCAAAATTGCGAAATTTTAGTAGTACGTACCTCGTTGCTGGGTTTGGGCGCGATGGGCGTAGGGTGGCGGAACACGGCCGGGCTGGCGGCCGGCTGCGGCGCTGGCCGGGGACCCTGGGCCAGATACTTACAATCTTATTTATACTCTATCTTATCGCTACCACCATCTTGCTCGCTAATCCTGCCGCTAAGCAGCAGTGCTTGCACTGTTGTGTTCCGGCGTGGAGAGCAAGACAGCCGGTGCAATTACTGGCACAAGAGGTATTCCATCTTCGCCCTCTGGGTTGGCAACGCATCTGCAATCTTCTTGGTGTTGCGGGTGTCTATAGGCGGTGGTGATCACATACCATCAGGTGACCCACTTGCTTGTTTGCCTTCCTATTTCATAAATAAATAAATAAATATTAACTTTTACAGTTTCAGAGGAGTGTGAACCCAGCCTGTAAAAGCGCTCCCCATACAAACGGCGACAACGTTTTCCACCCTCTAAAACTGAAGCCATGGCAATGATTTTTTAGTGTTGTGATTATGCCTCAGAACTAGGTTTGTATGTTTTGATTTTTTAATATTCTTCAAAGATTTGAAGTGATCGGGTGCTGTTTGTGGGGTCCGGACTATTCATGCTGCAAAGACTAATGTAATTCTCAAAAAGCCTAAAATGTAGGTACTTAAATGCGGTTTGATGTGGGAGACTTCATCGTGTTGTCTATTTATTTATATTTATATATATATAACTAAATATAGACATATATTGAGTTGTAATTACTGATTTTGTTGGATTTTCACCAATTTTTTTTTTTTTGACATGAATATTTTTATTCTTATATTCTTTTGACATTCGGAGACTATACATCTCCAAGTAATATTGTACAATTTGACCGTGGAGGCGTTTTACACCTCTGCTAAGCATAGATTAAGGTAATTAATTTGTTTTGACCCTTAGAGACTATACATCTCTAAGTTATTTAGACTAAGTATTTGATCAGGGACCACATACATCCCGATTCTAATTTCTTTGACCTGGGGACCCTATACATCTCTTGGTCAATCTGTACTAGTGCCAGTTCGTTCAATATGCTTAAAGCTTGCTGTGCTATTTATTATCTTTTTTTTTTTTTTTTACACTTTATGTGAACTATTGTTATGATTGTGTATATTGCTCTGTAATCTTGTTTTCAAAAGAGAAGAAAAAAAAAGATAAACTGCTGAGTTTCTTGCGGCGTTTCTTCTCAGCAGATTCTTCCATTTTCCGAAGCGCTAGTAGATTCAGACATGTAAAAGAGCCTATATGGCCTACTTGCAAAATAAATTTTTCATTTTCATTTTCATTTTCATTTTCATTTTCATTTTCATTTTCATTTTCATTTTCATTTTCATTTTCATTTGACAATATTCGCATTTTAGGAGTTTCATACAAAACACAAGAGTCAATTATTGTAATCAAAATTATTTATTTTTAAATTTTTTCGATTTAAATATCAATAATGTAATGACCGTAAAAACGAAACACATTGAAAAATTCGCAGGGTATGGCAGCGGTAATGTGGCGGAAACTTAAATACGCAAGGCACGAAATGATGATATTGCAGATTCGAATCCTGACATTACCCTAATTTTTCTTTGTGTTGTCATTAATTATATAGCATTTTAAATTTAACAAGAGTCAATATTTTTGAAACTATTGAGAATATTTTAAAAATCAAAACACACAAACCTAGTTCTAGGGCATTATAACAGCATACAAAAAAATCATGGCTATAGGTTAAGGTTTAAAGGGTGCAAAACGTTATCGCCGTTTGTATGGAGAGCGCTCGGTTCACACTCCTCTTAACGGGGTTTTGACTGTTCAGTCGCCAAAAAAATTTTGTTCTTATTAAAATATTGAAAAAAAAAGCGTCTAATAAAATAGATAAAAAAAAGGCTGATTAAGTAATCGAGGCGACAGTACTGAAAGATTAAGTTCTCAGTACTGTCAGATCGTTATTGCACCCGCGATAACGACGTATGCAAAAAACCCTTTTTTTATTAAAGTTATTTTCAATGCTCATTGCATTGTGTGTACCTGTGGCTGTTTCCTGGATTGCGCGCAGAGATGTCCGCAAGTGCAGCGGCCAGGCGCCCCGCCCACCAGTGGGTTGCCAGCCATCGCCAGTAAACGCTTCAGTCTAAACAACAATACAAGTTAATGCATAACTAGCTGTGCACGAGGAACCATTGACTGACGAAAACGAACGATCGGCCACGCGTCGAGCAGTCCACAGCTCCTGAGGATGCCTCGTAAAGAGGCCAAACAGAAGTACTCGTATCAAAACAGTGTAGTTCCGTTGACCTGCCGCTAAACTTGACCAGCTCGGAGGCGATGTTGCAGAGGCGGAGGCAATTCAGCGGCAGCTGGCTACGGTGTAGTACAGCTGGCTACAGTGCAGTACAGCTGGCTACAGTGTAGTACCTTCTAGCTACAGTGTAGTACAGCTGGCTACGGTGTAGTACAGCTTGCTACAATGTAGTGCAGCTGGGTACAGTGTAGTACAGCTGGCTACGGTGTAGTACAGCTGGCTACGGTGTAGTACAGCTTGCTACGGTGTAGTATAGCTGGCTACAGTGTGGTGCAGCTGGGTACAGCGTAGTACAGCTGGGTACAGTGTAGTGCTGTTGGGTACAGTGTAGTGCAGCTGGGTACAGCGTAGTACAGCTGGGTACAGTGTAGTGCAGTTGGGTACAATGTAGTACCGTTAGCTACAGTGTAGTACAGCTGGTTACAGTGAAGTACCGCTAGCTACAGAGTAGTACCGCTAGCTACAGTGTAGTACAGCTGGCTACAGTTCAGTACAGCTGAGTAGTGCAGTACAGCTGGGTACAGTGTGCTGGTGTACCTGTCACTGAGCTGCGCGAACCCGTCGGGCGCCGGCGGCGCGGCGGGCGCGGGCCGGTTGACCAGCTTGTCGGCGAGGCTGAGGCAGCTCAGCACTGGCTTACGCTCCGGGGACGACGCCAGCGGCTCCGCTAACCACAAATTGTCCACCAATTAATATTGCACGACATTGTTAGCTATCATTTAGCACACCAATTTCAAAATTTAATTTTGAGAGAATCAAGACAACAGATGACGTTTTCACCCAGACCGTAACAAAATCAATTGACACTCAGATAGATTGCAGAAATCGTGGATGGGGAGCAATGATATTATAATGCATGGATGTACAGTTTCATACCAAATGACAGCAGAAAACGGCCCGACGTAAGAATACAGGTTGACGCCAATGTTACAAACGCAAATTATTAGTTTACCATTTATAGTCATTGGATTTACAACTTTACGTCTAACTGCATAAAATAATAATTTATTGAATTTCGTTGCAAATATTTTTTTTTACAAAATAATAGTATTGACAGCAGCGCCGTCGGTCCGACAGAATGACAGCGCGAGCGATTGTCGATTTAGTCTTCTTTTTATCCTACTTTGATACGCCATTTTTTAAACATTGACTAGAAGTCCATATTACTTATAGGTCAGTGATGGGGAGGAAACTCAACAACTCAAGTCTTTGCAATGGGAAGAAATGTGCCTAAAATCTAACCTATAAATGAAATCTATTATTCATATCTTACTTAAACAAATGTAGGACCGAGTGGAAAGCAGCGTATTGTACGATGACGTACGAAAGTGCTAGAGATAGCATTAAGATTGTACCAACGAGTGTGAAAGAGTAAGAAGATTTGAATAAAAGAATTTGGAAGAAATGAGCAATGTCAGTTCTGTTTAGGTCAAGATGAAGACGTGTAAATTTTTAAGTGCTTCTTTTTTTTATTTTCTAAAGTTATTTTCCAATGGCTTTTCATAAAATTGCATCCCACAAATTTGTTTTTTTATCTTATCTTATCTAAAACGTTACCTCTCCTCTCGTCCCCCGACAGGGCGTCGTTACTGTCCTGCCCCCTGTCCGCGGGCAGATCGGCGTCCGGCGCTGCGTGTGCGCAGGGCGCGGCGCGCGGCGCACACAGCGGCGGCGTCGGCACTGCCCACCAGTAGTCGAGCTCGAGCCGGGACCGCGAACCAAACTGAGACGGAGTCAATCGAATATCTCATTATATTCATGAGCAGGGCTCAGAAAGGTCATCGCAAAACAATCCGCATATATGTCGCACAGACGCAGCTAACTTGCACGAGCACGGCACTAGTTTCGCGGAGTAGCAAGGTAGTTTGTTCCAGTTTGTTGAAATGGACCTCCGCAAAGTAACGCCTGAATCTATTAATTATCTAATAAGGAACTCACCATAAGATACAGGTCCCCAACAGTTAGATCCCCCGCGTCGTACACGCTCCAGCCGTTCCTGATCTGTCGCACCGCGCGCTCCACGTCCACGTCGGGCTCGTCCTCCTTGCTGTCCTCCGCCTTCGGCTCGTCCCCGTCCTTGTGCTTCTCCGTCACCAGCGTGTAGATGCTGCCGCCGCGTTTCTTCGGTCGTATGCGGAATTTCACCTTAACAAACGTAAAAAAATATCACTACCCAATTTTTTTTTTATACAACATAGGAAGGCAAACAAGCAAGTGGGTCACCTGATGGTAAGTGATCACCACCGCCTATAGACACCTGCAACAACAAAGAGAGTGCAGATGCGTTGCCAACCCAGAGGGCTAAGATGGAATACCTCTTGTGCCAGTAATTACACCGGGTGTCTTGCTCTCCACGCCGGAACACAACAGTGCAAGCACTGCTGCTTAGCGGCAGGATTAGCGAGCAAGACGGTGGTAGCGATCCGGACGGACCTTGCACAAGGTCCTACCATCCGCAAATGGCATATGTCTGACATGTACTCATTAGAAAATTGACATCGGACAGTAACTGATTTATTTGGGACCAACAATGAACGACACAAACAGCTGTTATTTATATAATCATGTTTAACTGATGTATCAGCTAATATTTTGTCTCAAAGTATCACATTGAAAACTATTTATCCCATGATATTATTTCGGCTAGTAATTAATAATCATATGACATAAAGACTTTTCGCACTTTTATTTTTTGGGTTATTTTGGCAAATTAGGTCTACTTTGATTTTAAAAAGGCGTTTGACCTCGTGGACAAGTACATTCTATTGCTGAAATGTACTTCCTCTGGTTTTACATCGAAGCTGCTATTTTTTTGCCGACTTCTTACGAAATCGCAACAAATAGGTGCAGCTGGCGTGATGCCGGTCTGAGCCTTACTATGCTCGTTCGGGTGGTGTAGCCCAAGGTAGCACGCTAGGCCCAACCTTCTTTTATTATTAAACAAACTCACCTTCAAATTCTTGAACTTTGTATTCTTTTCTCCCTTGTCCTTGTCGCTCTCGTTGTCGCTGTCGCTTTTGTTGTACTTGTCGTCGTCTTCCATCTCGGAGAAGCTATCCTTCTCTCGCTCCGACATGTACTTGTCTCTTTCCCCCTCTTCTTCGGCGGTCTCCTCGGCTTTTATATCTTTCTCATCTTCCGTGCTCGGTTTCTCTTCGTCCTCCTGATAAATTGAATAATACATTGCATAGTTTTAAACATTTGTAACGCTTTGAGCTTAATATTTCTGGCAAACTAGACGTAAAGGTGCTTTATAAATGAACAAAACTTTCCAGCAACGTGTGGCTGCGATGGTCTCGCTCCGTCTTGTTCCATTTCTTAGAGTTTGACTAACTGTTACTGTAAAATTGGAAAAATTAGTTACTATGGGATCAAATTTAAAAACTAACATTAACTAAGGCTATAAGTATATTTAGACAGTACAATCACCAAATTAAATTAACTAAAATTAGTCAATTTAAGATTAGTGCCAGCAATTAGGTAGCCAATATAGGTGTGTGTCGTCATTATTTGTCATTGTAACATTGCCATCGAATTAAAATAAAAAACATATTTTTATAACGTTATCGGGACTTTAGCGCGATAAAAATATATTGTTGATTTACCTCGAAGTTTCGGCCATGTTTCAATGGCCGTGGTCACGAGTAGACATTGAAACATGGCCGAAACGTCGAGGTAAATCAACAATATATTTTTATCGCGCTAGAGTCCCGATAATGTTATAAATATGTGTGAAAGTCGCGAAAGTTTAAAACAATTTAAAAAACATATTTCAGGTCAAAGCTGTAGGTCAACTTTTATGAGTAAGAGGGCAAGGTATTTATTATTTTTAAATTAAATCTTAAATTAAATATTGTTTTGTTGCATAGTATTTTGCGGATGATAATTCAGCCGCTAAGCAGCAGTGCTTGTACTGTTGGGTTCTGGCGTGGAGGATCTTCGCCCTCTGACTGGCAAGCATCTACAGTTTCCTTGGTGCTATCAGGCCAGGTTGTCAGTCCACCTCATCCCAATAAAGTTCTTCATAGTTACCTGGTGCGTCTTGTAGTGCGCCATGAGCTCGATGCCGTCGACGGCGGTCTCGTCGATGTCCAGGAGTTTGGGCTCGTCCTCCATTTTCGGCTTCTTCTGTTCCACCTCTTTGTCCTTCTCAGTGCTGCTATCTTTGTGGAGCCGCTTTGGAGTACGAATTTTGGCTGAAAGAGAATGTATGTTGGTCACGTGCTCAACAGAGAAGAAACGTCACTTGTTTAAAAAAAATTGTAAGCAAAATTACTTTCGTTTTTTTTTTGGTTACCAAAAATTTTATAACAAATGGCGCCATCTCTGTATTATTACGTACAGTTAGTCACGGTACGTAATAATTTCCATATAAAAACGTGACTTAACAGAACAAAAAATTGTGAGTTCTTCCTTCGGTAAATCAGGTAATCTTAATAATTCCGAGTATGAAAACAATCTACTCTTTCTGAAAAAAAGGATATGTTTATTTAGAGAGTCCTTAGGGTACAATTTTTGAAACTCACCAGGTGGCCAAAGCTCAACAAAATGGCCGAATCTCTATGAAAAACAGCCATTTTGGTGAGCTTTAAGTCACCCAGTGAGAGTCAAAAATCGCACTGCTCATAGCGGATGCTGTCTCACCGCCGCAGCCCGCGTCCTGGTGCGTCCGCTGCAGATAGCTGGCGAAGCAGATCTTCTGGCTGGACAGCTGCTCGCTGGCGCGCACTACCGGCAGCCGGATGGCGGCGCCGGGGCGCGGCCCTAGGTGGAGCACTGGCTTCTTCGTTAGCTTCTGTTCTGTTCAATTAAATAAAAATAAATAAATATCTCGAGACGACTAACACTGATTGATTTAGTCAAACTAAGCAAAGCTTGTACTATGTGTACTAGACCGATACAGGGTGGGAAAGGGACGAGGGTGGTACAAACGAAGGTCAGAAGTAGGGGACCTTAATAGCTACCAAAATGACCAATGTACAGTCAAGGAAATTGAAACACGTACCACCGTAGAAACTAGTCGAAGAGACATACGCATGACATTTGTATGACATAGCCTGGCGTTTAACGCGTCGCGTCATTGCGATAGGGTTCTATGGTGGTACGTGAATATATTTCCCCTACTGTATGTTCAGCAATTTTAATTTGTTTCAAAGCTATGAATATTTTAGTGAAAATTGTAGAAATAACAGATTTCACGTCAAGTTTCATTGTGGTAGCTAAAACATTTCACCTGCGACTCTGATTTTTTTCAGAAGTAGTCAAATAATGGGCCTAATAGATAAAAAATGTCATTTGGAGTCATGGCATCATACAGTTCATAATTAAAAATGAAACTTTAAAGAATTTGCGTACCTTAAAATTTTCATAAATCCTAATCGCGGTTTGATAATAATTAATTAGCCTTTGAAACCTAACCAATGCAGCAATGTTTTTAGGTCAAACAGATTAGCCATCTCAAGACCTGTACGGCTAGCACAGCACGCTCATTTCCTCGCTTCTCGCTCAATTCGTCTTTGTCCTACTCGGCTTATAAAAACCAGACGCACTGAACGACAAAGCAAGTCGCGGTGTGTCGTGCTAGCTATCATAAAGTTCAAAGTTCATTTGTTTGCAAGAATCATGGTACAAAGGCTGTTGAGTCTTAACAATAATGCAGAACATAATTCACCATTATAGTGGCAGGCAAAATTCCAAAAATGTACCTATTAATGAAATTACACTTTTCAATGAACTATTCATTACGTTACTTGCTCAGTATAATTATATAAAACTAGCTGACCCGGCGAACTTTGTTCCGCCTTAGACGCCATAAATGAGCAGATTTTTGATTTTTTCAAGAACCTTCTCCTGATAATAACGAACAGAACAAAAAAAGAATCAGCGAAATCGGTCCAGCCGTTCAGGCGTGATGTCATGACCAAGGGAAATAGGGATTCATTTTTATATATATAGATTACTGTTATCTAAAATCTATATTATGTCAGATAGGGATTAAATGCTTATATTTTTACTATTTGTTGTAGGTACATACTATTGTAGTACAGTCAGCGTCAAATATACCAGAGCTGGCAAGGTGGTCAAAAATATCTGAACACGCCCGAGCGTATTTGACAATAGAGTCGAGTTCAGATATTTTTGACACCTTGCCCGCTCTGGTATATTTGACGCTGACTGTACCATACCTTGCACGATAATCCTGTCGGGCTCCAAGTTGAGGTGTTCCTCCAGATCCTCCTCATTCTCCTCTGGACGCGGAGGGTCCGCTTCCTCCGTCTCCGGCTCTATAGTTTCTAGTTTTGGCTTGCACTGAGTGCATTGTTGAGGAATTTATTTATAATCAGCAACCCGCCATGGGCGTACCCAGCTTTTGGCCTAGGGGGGAGGGCAAGTCATATTTTTTAGGTCGGATCGTTCGCGGCTGGTTTTTCATACACACAACACAAACACACCTACATGAAACATTAGAGCATAAAGCCCCGTTTACACTGATTAGTAATTAGGCGAGTTCATACATGTTCTGCGAGATTTCCAGGGGGGAGGGGCAGCTTCCCCCCCTGCCTCCCCCCTGGGTACGCCCATGCAACCCGCTCTATTCCCGCGGGTACAATTACAATGAAATGTGTATAAAGACCTGTACAAAATTCTTTAAATGATAGTGAAAATTGTATCAAAATCTATGGGTGGTTTAGGAGTAAGCGGTCGAAGATATGAGGCCAGATAGGAACGGATAGCTATTTTTTTTTTATAATAATGAAGAAAGAGAGAAGGAAAAGTTTATTCGCAAAAGATATGGTAATATTAAAACAGATGGTGTGTGAATAAAGAGGTCTACATATTAGAGATGCTACGAATATTCAGCTACAATTGGCATGCAAGTTTTTTTTAGCAAAAACATAAAGAATAATATATGATATGGATTCTTAATTTGAAATAAATGTATTGAATCGAGAGATAAAGATTGATGGCAATACGAT
Organism: Ditula angustiorana; assembly: GCA_963691745.1. NCBI lineage: Eukaryota > Metazoa > Arthropoda > Insecta > Lepidoptera > Tortricidae > Ditula > Ditula angustiorana. The sequence goes on from OY829491.1 coordinate 939,853, forward strand.
GGAGGTAGATGTAAAGGCGTCGGGGCGGGAAGGTTCTCGAGTGGAGACCACGTACCGGAAGACGAAGCGTCGGGAGGCCTCCCGCAAGGTGGGCGGACGATCTGGTGAGGATCGCTGGAAACCGATGGATGCGAGCAGCACAAGACCGACCGTCGTGGAGATCCTCGGCCTATGCCCAGCGGTGGGCGCCTTCCGGCTGATATGACGATGATTTTTAGTGCAAAAATGTTGGCGGTAGGGGGGATTAAACAAAAATGTTTCAGTTTGTCAGTGCGCCATTCGTTCAAGTAGCGAACGGTCGTACTGTTCGATCTCGATGATGCCTCGTACAGAGGCGAAACGCGCGTCGATCGTGTAGTGTTAGCGTTCAGCGGTGGTGGTGTGGAGTCGAGTCCGGGTGATATATGTCGTTTCGCGTGGAAGCGGAGGAGGGTGGGTTTCTGCACGAACATATATGTGTCGCACGGACGCAGCTGTTTCGCACGAGCCCGGCACCGGTTTCGCGGAGGGACAAGGTGATCTGTTCCGGTTCGTGGTTGACGCAAAGGATACCCTCCTGGCGTGCGCGGGCCGCCAGCGCTTGTCGAGCGCGGCCAGCAGCGCGCGCAGGGCGGTGCGCGGCGGCAGCTGTGCGGCGGCGCGCGGGTTGTGCGCGGCCGCCGCCACGCGCGCCCAGGCCGCCGCGCAGCGCGCGCGCAGCACCACCGACGCCGGCGCGCACACGCCCAGCGCGCACGAGCCTTCTGCCACAGGATACATGTAAGCGCGCAGCGAGCGAGCGCGAAACCGGAGTACCCCGCCGGGAAACGAGCGTGACTGTATGCGAGTACGCATTGGGCGCTTTCGAACGCGCGCTTTGTCGACGCGCGTTCAGAGAACCGGGAGTTCGGTTGATGTGTACACGTGCAAGCGCGCGCTTCTGGTCGAGCGGGCGTCAAACGCGCGTTCACATATTTCCGTATGAACGCGCGTTGCGCAGGCGTCAGCCGCGCGCTTCGAGATACGCGCGCCGCCATTTTGTCGTCCGTTTGATCGCGCGCTTTCGTGTAGAGTGGACACAAGTTGTGAAAAAGGAGGTCGAACATTTTCGAACTGACACACCCTACTAACGCTCGCTGAACTCGGTGCTGAACGCGGTGTGTGTACGCTATCAACGCGCGCTCGACGCAGCGCCGAGCGTCCAACGTGTACCCGCTGTATGCGTGCCGGGCACTGACCGGTGATCTGGTTGAGGCGGCGCAGCGCGCGGCACATGGGCGTGCGCGCGCGCACGTTGCGGCCGCGGTGCCGCACCACCATGCTGCCGCCGAGCACCATCTCGTGCAGCCGCGCGCACGTCTTCTCGCTCACCGACACCAGCTTCTTGCGCAGCTCGCCGTAGTTTATCAGCGCGTACAGCTCTTGCGCAACCTTCTTCACGTCTGAAACGAAGGTAGGCAATGTACGCTGTACATCCTGCATTATAATATCATTCTTTGAAACACATCTAATTCTTTACATTTGGTAAGCAGTACATCTGATGACGACACGATCAGACACAGTTTAAAAAACTTACACCTCAAACTCACCTCGATTTCTTGCCGGTATCTTCTCATCAGAGGTTTTCTAAACCGGTGGTAAATTTTCTGACATTCATAAGTGCTTTCTGTGAACCTAATCTGAATAAAGATATTTTAACTTTGACTTTGAAAAGGGGTGGTAGACGGTAGAGTATAAGTTCGCGTACCTATCGAGACGCCCTCATCGTTTCATTAGTAATATTTCATGTTTTGAAAAGCGAAGTAAAAAAAGATAAACTGCTGAGTTTCTTGCGGCGTTTCTTCTCAGCAGATTCTTCCATTTTCCGAAGTGCTAGTAGATTCAGACATGTAAAAGAGCCAACATGGCTTACTTGCAAAATAAATTTTTCATTTTAATTTTCAGTACGCGAACTTACTAGTCCGTCGACCACCTCTTCACGGAACCACTTACTTTCCCCGAAGTGCACATGCTTCGACAGTTTATGCCACGTCCGATAATAAAAATGGCTGACTTGTGTTTTCGTCTTCAAGTTCACATCTGGCATCCCCTTCTTCTTCATCTTAGCACAAATATGGGCGGTGATAGCGTCGAAGTCCTTCCCGTATTCGTTGAGGGCTTCGAAGAACAAGCTCTTCTCGTCCGCCGACCAGAGAGCTTTGGGCATGCGCTGTTTGACTGTGGGGAATTTCAAGGGATCTTTCTCGTCGATTTTGCTCGGGGTATCGCATTCGGGTATGTCTGTAAGGAAAATGTTATGTTTGAGATTACTTTAAAAATGGCCAGGCATTTAACCGACAGAACTGTAGAGATCTAAGACTTGCACATTTAGGCCAGAATATTCCCAGAACCAGTCATTATAAGGATAATATATTTCTGCACAGCTATATAAAGAGGTAAACTTTGTTTGTTTTTATGTAGGGGGTAACCTCTGGAACAGGGTTGCCAGATTTATTTTCATGCAAAGCGGGATTTCGAAGCCTTTTGTATAAAAAAGCGGGACTAATTCGTCGAAAGCGGGACATAACATAAATAGTACACATATTATCTGAGTTTCAAATTAAATTTACAGTGATGATAGACAGCTATAGAATATGTTTTTTTATGAAAATACGGTGCTTAGCCAAAAAATTACTACCATCTAGGTTACTGGTCGAGTATCTCCGTAAAACGGGACTGAGCCTGTCCCGCGCGGGACATTTAATTTTAGGCTAAAAAACGGGACGTCCCGCCAAAATCGGGACGTCTGGCAACGCTGCTCTGGAACTACTGAACCGATTTCAAAAATTCTTTCACAGATAGAAAGCTACACTATCCCTAACGGACATAGGCTGCTAATTTCACACGAAGTCGCGGGCGTCCGCTAGTATAAAATGCAAATGAGCAAGTGGTTACTCGCCTGTCATGTCATACATACATACATATTTGTGAGGCTCTGTCATGACCGCCGAACGCTGCGTTTAAAATGCAAATACGTTCACTTCCTTATTTACTGCGAATTATATTAAATAACTACCGGTGCTTGTATGTCTGTGTGGACCTAAAACATCTGACGTCAAGTCTATGCCCATTTTGTATGGAGCGAGTCTTGTTAACTGTTAGTTTTCTATTGATAACATTATAGAGAGAGAGAGAGTTCGTAGAGTATATACGAGAGAAGTCCAGTTTTACCCTGAGGGTCGAGCGGTTGGAGTCCCGCCACAACGTAAATTTTACGTCCTTTGTGGTGCGGGTGTCGACCGATCATCTGCCGACCTTTATGAAGCAGGAATTCTGGCCGAAGGGAGTCGCTTTTCGTCGTTTTCGCGGACGGCTGCTGGACACCCCGAAACTAGGTCACACGTCGCCGAAGTAACGTGTTAAATTTCATTTTTTTTTGTTTTATTAATATGTATGTTAGTCTTTAAGGTATCTTTTCTATGGGCCTATGCAGCCTGAATTAAATGGTTTTATTCTATTCTATTACTTCAAAAATAATGAATAATGACCTTAGAACAAAAACCAAAACACAGTTGCTTATCTTTTTACGGGTACTTTTAATTTTTGGAATAAATTAACGCCATGCATATTCTCAATTGTTGGATTTTACCTCTCTTGTCGGGGTGCGCGGGCTCGAGACGCAGCTTCTTGATGACGCGGGCGCTGGTGCGCTGCTGCTGCTGAGTGGTGAGCGAGCCGAGCAGCTCGCTGGCGTGAGCGGCCGGCACGGCCTGGGCCGGCATACTGCAGTCTTTTGAGGCTGTCTGGAGAAGATAAAGTCATTTAGCAAGGTAAGAGTTACATCAGCGATGGATAGGATTGTTGAAATAGGAAGGCAAACAAGCGAGTGGGTCACCTGATGGTAAGTGAACACCACCGCATATAGATACCAGCAACACCAAGAAGATTGCATTTTAAAGTGAAACAATTAAAGCGTACTAATAAGAAGGTACGTCTTTATGCTCTGTTTGTCCCTATTATGTACCCTTTTTATCCACCTAAAGGTTCACTGGAAGAGACATCTTAATGGGAGAAGTTCGCCCTTGTAGATCAACGTGTCTCTCGACTGCCGTCAGAAAGAAGGGTTAATATAAATTACGAGCATGTTTTTTTATACAAAAAAGAATTAATATATTGTGTTTTTCCTTATGTAGATGAGGAAACGTTTTGTTGGTGATCGTTTCAATAAAAAAATCTATAATTTTAATCAGCTAGCCAACTACAGTGATTGTAACCTTGGTATGTATCCTCATACTATTACCACATTACTATCATATATCATTAGTCAGCTTTTGTAACTAAAACTCTCCTTGTTTTTAGGTTTCCGTACCCAAAGGGTAAAACTATTACTAAGGCCAGGGAGGGTTCCACTCCGCACTGTAGGTACGCTCGAGCGCTTTGTCTATGGCATAGGCAAATCGCAGTAGGCTGTCGGCTTGCCGCGCGCCTCCGCCGTGTCAGTGTAATGGAAAACGAATGCCGCCCAACCCTAGCGTGTCGCCGGGAGTAGCGGGGGAAAGGCGGGCGCGGGTGGCGCGTTCCTTTTGACTCGCGCCGCCTGGGACATGGTGTATGAATTAATACGAACTTTTTGAGCGTGTGAATATAGTAGGCATTCGTTTAATCGCGGTCGTAAAAGAGAAGTTTCTGTACGTTATTTATTCTGTGCTAAGACTCCGCTGTCCGTCCGTCCGTCCATCCGTCTGCCACCAGGCTGTAGCTCATCAACCGTGGTAATTAGACAGTTGAAATGTTCACAGATCAAGTATTTCTGTTGCCACTATCACAACAAATACTAAAAAACAGAATAAAATAAATATTAAAGAAGGCTACCATACAACAGACATGATTTGTTTTTGCCGTTTGTACGGAACCCTTCGTGCGCGAGTCCGACCCGCACTTGACCGGTTTTTTTTTAAATAAGAAGGCAAGCGAGCAAGTGCGTCACCTGATGGTAAGTAACCAATAGACTGCATATGCGTTGCCAACCCAAATGGCTAAGATGGAATACCTCTTGTGCCAGTAATTACACCGGCTGTCTTGCTCTCCGCACCGGAACGCAACAGTACAAGCGCTTTTTTATAATCGAAATTTACTTTCGATTATAAAAAAAAAATCGGCAGTAAATTTCGATTACAAAAATTTTACAACAAATGGCGTCATCTCTCGTCAGCTAACGGGCATTCATAAATGACCAAGTTGAATGAGATAACTTGATTAAGTTTGTCATAGATGACACCCGGGGGTAGTTATACCCTAAATAAACAATAATGTAATGACCGTAAAAACGATACACATTGAAAAATTCGCAGGGTAGTTGGTAATGTGGCGAAACTGGAAAACGCAAGGCACGGAATGCTGATGTTGCAGCTCGAGTCCTGCCATTACCCAAACTTTTCTCTGTGTTGTCATTATCTTTTAACTTTATTTGAGTGCAAGCGCTGTTGCTCAGCGGCTGGATTAGCGAGCAATTTGAATTATTAAATTCGCAATACGTTGTACAAAACGGTTACTAAAGCGTTTCGTACGGTGACTGAGCAACCTAGAGGCCCACGGGAAAGGCCGGCAACAGACCAGCGTTTCTTGAGGCTTGCTTTTTATGGGCAGCGGCGATTACTTACCATCAGGCGACCCGCATGCTTGTTTTCCACTTTTATAAATAAATTGAAGAAAAAACTTGATCGTGTAATAAAGACATTTTAGGCCCGTACAGACACCGGTAGTTATTTAATACGATTTGTAGTAAATAAGGAAGTGAACGTATTTGCATTATAATCGCAGCGTTCGGCGGTCATGACAAAGCCTCACAAATATGTATGTATGTATGACAGGCGAGTCACGCGTCTATGTACAACTCATTCATATAAATCTATTCACAGGGGACCATACAAACTGCGATGAAATCGATTATAGCCGAGGTTCCACTCCAAGGTCCCGAGGGACCTAAACGCAGGAGACGGATCAGCGATTCTCTTATAGTTGCTGGTTTTCATCAAAATGAAAATCGTGTCGTCATTGCCCATTAGTTTTTAATGCTGAGTGGGGGGGGGGGGGGGGCTTTTTGATTCTGTTCAACATTTTTTTTTATTCTGTCCGTGTTGTGTGTATTTGTATATAGTTTTAAATAAATGTTTTTTTCTTTCTTTTTTTTCTTTCTATTGTCACTGTCACCTGTCGCCTGTCACGTTTCATGAAATTGGGCGTAGGCCCCTATATTTCACCAAGCTGACAAGTGCACATGTCACAATGACAATGCGGCATACTATGCATCGTCATTGTCATCTGACATATGTCAGTTTGGTGACACTGCTCAAGCCAGCCCTTCGTACTGGTACTGCAAACAACTCTACCTGACTCATAAATTTGTCTAAACCAGTTTAAGTTGTTTTTATTCATTTTGTACTTATGCTACTTATATTAAATTAACTGGATATGGATATAGGAAAAAAACATTTGACGTTATTGATTCGTAAACGGAAAATAACAAAAGGTAAATTTAGTACAGTTAAAAATAAAATGGTACAACAAAAGGCAAAGCACGAGTCGAATTTGCCCACTGAGGCTCCTGTACCACTACCATGAGTTTCTATCGAAAATCCATGTCACGTTACTACAGTCGAAAGCGGTTAAATACGCTCCCATTTGTCAGTGAAAGAGCTAACCATAGTCGATACAGTATTTTTCGATGACATTGTGTCAAATTTGCGACTCATGGTACCAATATTCTACGGCAACAGCTACAAAACGTTAGACACTGACGTTCAGATTTCGATAGGTAATTTACCGTTGGACTCATACTAGCGATCTTTAGTTCTCTAAGTGAGCGCTAGAGGCGCTGTGCAATTCCCCATAGAAATCGTTTACGCCGTCGCTAGCGAGTACAGTTACGGCTAGATGCACTGTACTCACTGTGCACCTAGCACGAATATTCTCGATGCGCGTCAACTCGCTACGTAACTCAGTGCGTCTCTATCTTACTGGGCAGGTTAGAACGAGACGCATTGAGTTACGTAGCGAGTAAACGTGTATCGAGAAGATTCGTGCTAGGTGCACTGTACCACCACAAAAGATATTAAATTTTTGAAAATTTTATATATTTTTCATGGAAGTTTATACCAGAATAACCTATGAAAAATTACCTTTTTGTTTCTTTTGTTACAAACGCGCCTATTTACTCGATTTTGGCAAACCCAAAAGTATGTTTGTTTGTATTTACGTATGTTCCACCGTAGTGCCTAAAAGACTAAGTCGATTTTGATAAAAAAGGTGTGAGATGAAACAGATTTAGCAGTTCAGGTTATAACATTGAAGCGACTGACCCATCTGACCCCAACAACCCCTGTTATGGGAAAACCGGGCCGACAATGGTTATTACACATTCATTTAAATTAGTGTTCAGGTTTCCTCACGACGTTTTCCCTCGCCGTAAGAACAACAACTACGACTACGAAAGTGGAAAAAAAAACTGGCATTTTTTGCTAAGTTTCGACCCGCAGGTCAATGAACTGGATAACGCTAGAAAATTTTCCATAAATCTCACGTTATGTCATACGTATAATAGCTACACAATTGCCTTTTAATCGGTAAATATTTTGTTAGTATTTAAAAACGAGAACACGTTAATTCACTATTCTAAATGTCATTTGTTTTTATCAATGGAATTCTACATCGTTATAATTTATAACATAACATAATATAAATAGCAGCTGACATCATTATGCTTTCTATTTTTAGCTATTTCTATTAATGCGATATATGGTAAACAAACACTGTTGTTGTCGGCGCCTCCCTATTGAGTAGATGACGCCTAAACCGAAAAAAAATGAAAATGTAAAATTGTTGTCGATCGTCATTATTTAAATAATATCCACAACAACAGAATTTTAAAATTACATACATATATATCTTCTACTTAAGAAAAAAGATAGAGTCGTGATGAAAAATACAACTATCATTATTATGGAGCCATATAAACGCTCTTATTTTTCTAATAAACGTGATTAAGTTGCACACCCCATACATTTACTAGCAAATCGCACGCTTAGAATTAAAGTGACCCATTTCTGAATAATACACGTCCCAAAATATCACCTTAATTAAAAGACATAAGGTTTAATTTTGGGTAATATCATATTCAGAATTGAGTCGCTTTAATTCTAAGGGTGCGAAATATACATTAGCGTGACGTTATGAAAATGAAAAAAAAAAAATTTTTTGCAAGTCAGCCACATAGGCTCTTTTGCATGTCTGAATCTACTAGCGCTTCGGAAAATGGAAGATTCTGCTGGGAAAAAACGCCGCGAGAAACTCAGCAGTTTACCTTTTTTTTCTCTTTTCAAAACAAGATTTAAATGTATGATGGAATATCTATGTAGCTATTTTATATTGAGCTTATTCGCGGGGCTTGCGTTAAATTTCATCGTTATCAATTCGTGATATTTCAACAAATAGTGATCCTAGATTAAAACTAAATATACAGTTTTGTTCTTTTCACGAGTTCCTTCAAATTTGATAAAAGACAAATTTTAGTCATCGTCCCCATTATGGCATAGTTCAATTTTATTTAAAGGCAATTGTAAAGGATAAGCAAATGTGCTGTTTTTAAATGTCACCTAAGTGACTGAAGCTCACCAAAACGGCTGAATCTCCATGAAAAACGACCATTTTTTTGATTGATACTACTAATGGGGTTACAATTCATATAAAATACAATTAGTGCTAAATACGGATCAATAGATGGCGTCATAGGTAGCATCTTTAGGCGAAGAAGTATTAAAAAGCAGGCTTAGCGAAAACTAGATGGTAAAAAATAAGGATTGCATGTCTCATGTCCAAAAATCACTAATTAAACGAATACATCTTGTTATTTTAAAAATTCATGATTATGAACGTTGTTCACTGGTTGTAGAAGTATTTTTTTACTAGACTGCGTTTTTATTGTATTTATGCCGAAATAAATAGGTATTTTATTTTATCATTATTCTTATAATATAATTATAAAGAATATAAGAAGAAAATTTTGTGTTCAGTCATTGTACGGGACAAAAATTGTGAAAAATCCTTATGTTAATTATTTTTTCAACTTACAACAAACATTTCAATTAACGCAATCACAGATCTTGTGAAGTTTTAAAACCTGATTAAATGGTTGTCACTTTGGATATTTTCCGAATTTACATAAACTCAGACATCACTTTTTTCCCCATGCAATTTTTCTGAAACTGTTAACTTTTCAGGATACGTACAAAACTAACCTAACGATGATCTTTTTTTTATTGGAAATGGGTTTGCGTTTGGCCTCTATGTCACCTGATGGTAAATGAAGATGAGGCCGAGGATGTAGCACGCTCACCCAGAAGATGCCTATTCACTCTTACCTTAAAAAAGCCAATCACTCCTAAAAAGTCCTGAATAGTTTACAATGCGTTTTATGACTAGCAATAATTATGACTAGTAATAAATTATGAACTTTATAAATAGGTGACGAAGGGTACCGACAAAAACGTCACCGATTAGCAGTAACGACCATCGAACGCAATTACCTAATAACGGATTATTATTACAGCGATCTAGTAATGGGACAGAAAACATTAGCATTTTGCGAGACGACCGCCACTGATATAACCATGGGCAGGACGAGTCGCATGCGCATAGCACGGACTGCGCTGGTTGGAACGGTTTAAAATACTGGCCACTAGCAATAAAAAATAAAAAGTAAAAATATTGAATTTGGAATTCTCTGTCAGTCTATTGTTTTACTTAATTCTTTGTCAGTCAATTGTTTTGCTAAATCTGTTTTGGTTTGAGAAATGTCAGTGAAAATTAGTATCGTGAACACCGCGGCGTTATGTTTTGTATTAGTTGTGTGTATGAACTTTTTGACAACATGTGAATCACAATTGACGAAGAAAGAAGCGTTTTTCACGGTGGTAAGTGTTTTTGTATTTTGATTGCTTTTAAACCGAAATAACATAGAAATAGCAAATTAACAGCTTGTAGACTAGATTTTTATTACCGATTTTTTTTCAGTTTAGGCACTTAAGCATAAAACACGGATTTTTTTTGATAGTATTTGCAATGCAGAATAGAAATATACTGGTTGTATGTGATTGACATTAGGCTTTAAAATATTTCTTACGAGCTTTGACCGGCTTCATATGCTTTCTATGCATTTTACGGGATATAAAGTATCCTATGTTTTAATCCAGGACATAATATAAACGTCTGCCTAGTTTTATTTAAATCCGTCCAACCGTTAGAGCGTGATTGAGGAGCAAACATTCGAACATAACTTTCGCAATTAATAATATAACGAGTTTTTACTCGCGACTTCGCTGGCACATTATACGGGATTTTACGGGATAAAAAGTATCTTATGTTTTAATTCAGGATATGATCTATCTATTTGCCAAATTTCATCTAAATGTGTTCAGCCGTTAATGCGTGACTGAGGAGCAAATATCCAAACATTTAAATACGCAAATAATATTAGTATGATAGTACGATTTGATTTTCTAAAACAACCATTTTTGGCTGAATACGGCGTAGCCTGAAGCAGCGTCCGCCATGCCAATATTAAAAACGTTATATCTAATTATTAGGCATGCCGACACATAGAAATACCACAGAAAGAGTATAAAAATTGAAAGCGATATTTTATAAGCCGATATCTTTACTTTAAATGGCAATATAATGTGCCAAAAAGAGATGACTACTCTAAAATCTTCTTCGTTTGACACCCTGTACACAATCAATAGACAAAATAGTAACCTTTGGTTATGGTAATGTTTACATTAAGGTACTTAGTACAATCTATTATTAATTTGCAAGTTTTACTACCTTAGCCCAATTTTATAAAAGCGACAGGTGACAGTTCGGTATACAATGCTTGCCCACTATGATGTGAAGTCTGTAAGCCTGTAGCGTTACATGTCGACACAGTAATGTACGGCAAATCATCACTGTCACCTGTCGCCTGTCGCGTTTATGAAATTGGGCCCTTGAAGCGCACCAAAGGCAACCATTTTGACAGTTTTGGCTCTGTACACTTCTTCTTCTTCTTCTTATAGTGCCTTTCCATTACTGGATGTTGGCCGTTAGCTCTGCAAACTTTTCCCTGTCTTGAGCCACCCGGAACAGTTGCTCTGCACTGGTAATACCAGTCCACTCCCTAATATTACACAGCCAAGAACACACAAGATGAACACTTGACAAGCATAATTTAATCCTTCATCCACGTGCCGACAACATACTATTAATCAAGCCTACAGGTTAAGTTTTATATGGAGCTTGAGAGAGTTTTTATGTAGAGCTTAGATGGTGAAACAATTTTTTTAATAATTAGTTGACCATACACCATACACATAATATTCAAGGCCAGATAGAACAGGTCAAACACAATTATTTTCACAATAACAAGTTCAGTTTCAGCATTTAACACTGAACTCGCAATAGTTATTAAAAAAAATTGAAGTATCAGCTTCATCAATCTACACTATAAGAAAGAGGTAAACTTTGTTTTTTGCTTGTGTGTTTGTTTGTTTGTTTGTATGTAGGACATAATCTCTGAAACCACTGAATGGATTCCAAACATTATTTCACTAACACAAAGCTAGACTATCCCTGACGGACAGAGGCTACTAATTCTAAGCGAACGAAGTCGCTGGCATCCGCTCGTTAACACTAGTTTTTTTTTTTTATACAACATAGGAAGGCAAACAAGCAAGTGGGTCACCTGATGGTAAGTGATCACCACCGCCTATAGACACCTGCAACAACAAAGAGAGTGCAGATGCGTTGCCAACCCAGAGGGCTAAGATGGAATACCTCTTGTGCCAGTAATTACACCGGCTGTCTTGCTCTCCACGCCGGAACACAACAGTGCAAGCACTGCTGCTTAGCGGCAGGATTAGCGAGCAAGATGGTGGTAGCGATCCGGACGGACCTTGCACAAGGTCCTACCACCCGCAAAATCGATTAATCTACATTAGTGTACACTACACTATCTACACTATTAAAATAAAGAGGTAAACTTTGTTTGTTTGTATGTAGGGGGTAATCTCCGTAACTACTGAACTGATTTCAAAAATTCTTTCACTAGTAGAAAGCTACACAAACCCTGACGGACATAGACTATTATCAACCCGCGATATGAAAATAATTTGAGAGTAACGTGAACACGCTGTCATTTCATAGACTTGCGCCAAGCTTTATTCCTATATGTATATGAAATGACAGTGGGCTGACGTAATCGCGGTTTGATAAAAACTATTTCCACTACTTTCTTGTACATGTGTCCATTAAAAACTACATAGTAACAAAAAAAATAAAAAAAGATGACTCTTCCGTGATGAAAGACTATAGCAATGAACTAGGATGATTATCATGCTGATATGGTGACAGTCTCGTGGCAGCAATTATAGCTTTTTATACTGTCACACTATATATAAGCCTGGGACCAATGTCATAAACGCGACAGGCGACAAGTGACAGTGACAATTCGCCGCACATTACTGTGTCGACAAGTAACGCTACAGACTTGCAGACTTAACATCATAGTGGGCAAGCAATGTATGCCGAATTGTCACTGTCACCTGTCGCGTTTATGAAATTGGGTCCTGGGGCCTAACATGACCATCAAAGTTTAATTTATCCCACCCTCCGTCTCTGTCTAACTAGTGACATAAGAAAGGGACGCACATAGTCATAAATTGAACTTCGGCAATCATGCTAGAGCTACTGTAGCTATCTAAAAAGGATGAAGAAAGTTAAAAAAAGGCCAAGTGCGAGAACGACTCGCGCGCCGAGGGTTCTGTATACGATAACGTCGAAACCAGGGGAGCCAGAGATCGACAATGCAAGTCGGGATCATTTCCGAAAATCCTAGTCAAAGATATATGGTAGACTACCTTTTGCGTGCGAGTTCGCCAACGTTGATTTCAGACTACATCCTAACTTCCACCCCACCCCCCCCTTTTAACCCCCTCAATGGTGGAATTTCCGAAGATCCTTTCTTAGTGCACCTACATAACTCCCATAACTACATATTTCTATCTTCATTCAGTTTACACTGTGCCTTGTCTGTGTCTGTGAGTCAGTCAGTCACGAAATTCTTTTTTCGAAGCTTTTTCAGTAGCGGACCCACTAAATTCCCGATGTGCCTCATATAGATGCGAAACACGCGTAGATCGTGTATAGTGTAACACTCACACTATACATACTCTCTTTAAAAACTATATTTTTGCACATACTCCATCCGCTTGACATTCTAAAGGGCCATTTACACGGTACGAGTTCTCGCATGCGAGTTGCATTATTATAACTAGCGGACGCCCGCAGCTTCGCTGAAGTAGAATTAGTAGCCTATGTCCGTCAGGGATAGTGTAGCTTTATATCTGTGAAAGAATTTTGGAAGTCGGTACAGCAGTTCCAGAGATTACCCCCTACATACAAACAAACTAACAAACAAACAAAGTTTTTCTCTTTATTATATTAGTGTAGACTAGTGTAGATAAGTGTAGAATAAGTGTAAGACTAAAAGTTTGTAATGTTTTGGCGTTTAGCTATATTTTGATATAAATAAATAAATTCCTATATCTATGCTATAACAGTGCTGAAATACTACTCTCCAATTCTATTCTAATCGCGGTTTGATGACATTGCTGGGCTCGATCGATCGATCACAGTGCCGGATTAAGAGGTCCGGAGGCCTTGGGGCAACAAAGGCCCCTGGCCCCAAATTATTTTCCAAATAGAATGGAAATAATTTCAGTCGCATTTACCAATAAAAAGAGTTTTCGAAGTCTCTATTGTGGGGCCTCTCTTTAGTGGAGGCTCCGGGGCTTTAGCCCCGGTTGCCCTCCCCTAAATCCGGCCGTGATCGATCACGTCATGCCTCGCTGTTATTTTCTCTAAAGTCTAAGCGAATCAGCGTCGGACACGACCCTGTCTCGCTCACTCGAGCTAGCGCGCTAGAGCAAGACAGGGCGCTGCGCCAGCGTCGAGCTCGTCGTTGTTGCGTTTAGAGCACTCTCCAGCAATGCCAGGGGGGTTCCACTCCGCACTGTAGGTGCGCTCGCCGCACCACCCACGGCATAGGTTAATCGCAGTAGGTTGCCGGCCCGCCGCGCGCGCGCCCGCTCACTCTGTGTCGCATGAGATAGTATTATAGTAAGCAGCCCAACCCTAGCGGTGCGCCAGGGCATTGCGGGAGGAACGCGGGCGCGGGCGGCGCCTTTCTTTTGGCGCATGCCGCCTGGCGAATGTTTATGAAGTAATACGAACTTTTTGGACCTGATCATAAAGTTAGAATTCGTTTAATGGCGGTTGAAAAAGAGAAGTTTCTGTACGTTAGTACTCTTATTTATTCTGTGGCAATGTAATGTAACTCGCATGCAAACTCGCATCGTGTAATCGGGCCTTAAGTATAAGTGAGTATTCTAACAGATAGGCCAATTTATGAGGAAAACTGCGACGGTCGCTTCTCTGATTGTTGTTATTGTCGGATTAACGGCTAATGAGGGCGATTAGTGTTCGCTAGATGAGGCTACCGCATTCATGAGGGTATAGTGACGTCATATTAGTACTTGCAGCGATTAATTCCTGATTTGTCGTAGGTATTCTTGTTTCGCCTAATTCTTGATTCGTCGAATTTTTGTTGCGTGAAAATTATTTAAATTATAAGTCTTTACATAGTATAAAATAAAGACGTTATCGGTTTCTGTCGGTCCTAAATCCTAATCGTATCTTCGGCCGTTTTCTCCTACTCCTTCTAGACCACGCGAATTTTGAGGTTTTGTACTGTTAATTAGATTTTTTTAACTGTTCTTTACATCCTAGTTGTATCCGTACGAAGCCAGGGCGGGTAGCTAGTCTTTATAAGAGCAGTAGAAGCCATTTTATGTCTGTCTTTATGTTTGTACGTGCATCACGCAAAAACTGCTGCACGAAATAGGATGCGGTTCTCACATTTGTATTGTTGGAGGTTTGAAATAAAATCTGATGCGTTTTTCGTCTTCATACGACGTTAAGAAGCAAAGTTATTAATATAAGCTACTCTACTTCCAAATTCCACGCGAAAGAAGTCAAGGGCAAAAGTTAGTGTGGCAATATAATAAAATCAATCATGTTATTAATTCTTTACCTTTAGTTAGGTTAGGATAAGATTTTAACTGTCGTGTTTTTTTTAATTAGACTTTCAATAAATCATGTTAAATAAAAAAAAACATGTAAAGTGGCCTATTTTAGACCATCCTGTCCAAAGAGAGTAACTTTCGGGAGTATGTACCTATGTGCGATCATTGTTGTTAATTGTTGAGCCAAAATAGAACCTATCGCAAAATTTCAATATTTAAATTTTATTTTTAAAAAAACTTTGTTATGTGGCATTTAGTCACAATTATTATAATTTCGTTGTTTATATTGTATGTCATCTTTCATTAATTAAAATAATTGTTATTGTAAATAAGTATTTATTTTGACCACAGCACGACCGAACCAACATCTAAAACTATGTCGGCGAGATAATTTTTTTGTTGAGCGTTCCAAACGCTACAGTCATTGCATATGCACTATGAATTAAAAGGCCATTTGAATGCATTTTTATTCTACATCCATGAGTGCATTGAACTTCATAAGTCCTTATTAGTTGGTTGCAAATATTATAAGATCTTATCAATGTTTACGTTCTTCCTTATTTAGTTTTTTTGTGGTGAGTTAGCCACATTGTCTTTATCTTTTTAACTTTGTTATCATCAGCCGCCATTTTATTTTTTTGTAAGAAAACATAAGCCCTCCAGTTGACCTAGCCAGGTTTAACTTACCCTCCCTGTCTCTGTCTAATTAGTGTCATGAAAAAGAGACGGAAATTCAAAGAATTGTCACGCGATGTCTGTGAAGATGTTCAACCATTTACAAATTACAGCCATTGTCAAATTTAAGAACGAATTGCGTGTTTGGCTGAGAGAAATGTGTTTTTACTGCGTTAAGGATTATTATAACTATGATACCAAAGTATTGACCTAATAGATTTACTATTGTAAATATATAAAACAAAATTTCCCTTTATTTTTTGTTGTCAATATTGTAAATTGGACACATTTTAGGCATATTGGACGTGTAATTAATATATTAATATAATAAATAATCATATTAAATAATAATGATAATATTTGCATGCTAGAACTGGCTAAGTGTGTACTAACCCTTAAATAGAGACCATTGTAATCCACACTTAACGCGAATAAATGAATCTGAATCTGTGGCCCTAACCTAACATGACCGGCCAAAATTAGTTTATCTGATTTTATCTCTACAAGCGTCCCTTTCCTAATACGCTAGTTTGACAGAGTCACAGGAAGAGATAAATTAAACCTGGGCCAGTCATGTTAAGGCCCCAGTGGCCCTAACATGACTGGCCAAGTTTAGTTTATCTCTATCTGCGTCCCTTTCTTATGACACTAGTTAGACAGAGAAGCAGGGAGGGGTTAAACTAAACCTGGGCTGTCATGTTGGGGCCGCAGAATGAGTTAAACTTGGCCAGTTATACTACAGCCACAGCTGTATGTACCTAACCGAGACTTCATCAGTTGTCTCAACCATCCGGGATCTGCTGACGTTTAAGGAAACGTAACAATTCCGCATGAAAACTTGAGCGTACCCGCACGTGACTGCAATCTGAATCGGAATTCGCACGCCCCGGGCGGCGCGGGCGCACGCTTTGTGACATAGCGCACAGTACAGAATAGAGCAGTAATGCAACTCTATACAACACAAGGTAAAGCATATTACCTACTTCATAGAGGTAACCCCACACGTCGTCCGTTGTTATTTATTTTAAAATAGATATCCAAAAAAGCTACAATGCACTTCAGCAAAAATGGCTAGGTAAAGATCTGGTATCAATCTGATCTGATCTGGTCAATAAAGGCAGCTGGTTGCGGTACGATTGTACCACATTTTCTAAAAATATTTGCGTGAAATATTAGCTTGCTATGCGTTTCCTACGGTTATTGAGAGATTAAGAGTTCCACTTCAACGGATCAGCGATTTTTTTCGGGGTCACTGATCTCCATGAACCAATAATAACAACACTAACAACAATAACTTCTCTTCCAAGGGCGTATTATCCAGGGGGGTCAGGGGGGTTATGTATGACCTCTCTCCCTTGGCTGGGTCCAGATTGACTACTAGTATTTTTTCTAAACTCATTGGTAACCCTGGTCTGACTGAACTTCAACTACGAGACCCCCCTCCCTCTAACGTGAAGGCTGGATCCGCTCTTATTCTCACCACGGAACGGACCTGCATGCTCGTTAGCCACTGGGGGTCCCTGGCAACTACGGTTTCCAATTCATAAAAGGAAAAAAAAGCATACGAGTAGTTAGCCTCCTTTTTCCATAAAAAAAGTTATCCTACTGTTTCCATTCATACTGTGGCGAAGGATCGTGTGCTGAATGAATGCCCATTGTTTAACTTTTTACAACCGCGCGTCTTCAAGTTCAGGAGCAATTATTCTTATCTGAAAAGTAGTTTGTTCATTTCGTTTAACTATGTCAATTAAACGGCACGTGATGTCAACGTGTATCCTATTTGGCGCATGGCAAAATGGATTCATGGTACGGTCAGGCTCAGAAATAGCTGAAAATTTTAGTACCTTGTCGCTGTCAGTAATGTGACAAATTCGAGACACTCACATTTCGTGCTTTACTACGACAAGGTTTTGTAAGTAGAAGACACATTAAACCAAATGGCGTGAGTCTAAAATTTTTTTTTAATAATATTTCCAAATAAATATTTTTTTGTATAGGAGATTTTAAAGTATGTTTTTATTACGGGGGTAACCATAAAAACGCTTTTGTTATTCTAATAAACGTATTTAGTTGCACACTCTATTTACCAGAAAAATTGGCGTGACGTTATACCGATACCTATCTAGCCATTCTAAATGGAGCGTTTACGCGGCGCTTGCGCTGCATTGTTTTCTATTCGCGATATTACAATAAATAATGATCGTAGACAAAAACTAAAACTACAGTTTTTCTTCTTTTGACGAGTTCTTTCAATTTTGATAACCGCCCAAACGCGAATGGTTTTATAATTGTATGCCTCGTAAAGCAATGAAATCTTTTTTGTGTTACTTAAGCAAAAAAAAACATAAAATTTACAACGAAACCAATAAAAACTTATTCACAAAGAACCAGTATTGTATTATAATCTTAATTACTTAATTGATGCTGTAATGTAATCGATGATTCAATTACGACGGCCGTAAAAAGCGTTTGTTGGTAAACAATAGCCATGCATTTGAAACGTTGACTATAATTAAAATCGGTTTATTTGTTGCGAAACGGGTCAACAGAATGACGGACCACATCGTGTAACAGCTATCGCATCGCAAAGCAACTACTTCATTGCCTAAACAAAATTCGCAAGTTCAGGGGGGTTTCACTCCGCACTGTAGGTACGCTCGACCGCCTTGCCTATGGCATAGGCAAATCGCAGTAGGCTGTCGGCTTGCCGCGCGCTCGCTCGCTCGCCTCCGCTGTGTCAGTGTAATTGAAAACGAATGTCGCACAACCCTAGCGTGTCGCCGGGAGTAGTGGGGGGAACGCGGTCGCGGGCGGCGGATTCCTTTTGACTCGCGCCGTTTGGCGCATGGTGTATGAAGTAATACGAACTTTTGAGCGTGTGAATAAAGTTGGAATTCGTTTAATCGCGGTCGTAAAAGAGAAGTCTCTGTACGTTATTTATTCTGTAGCAAGGTGTCGCACCTTAAAGCACTAAATCGCAAAATGGTCCTAGAACTTATTCTACGCACCCTTGTGCGTTTCCACTGACGAGGAGCTAGGCGGAGCGGAGAGGAGCGGACCGTGCATTGACCAAACACGTGCTCGAAATCCAGATCTGGAGTGGAGATTACTAGCACTATGATTGGTCAATATGAATATTTTTGAAACTATAAAGAATATTTAAAAAATCAAAACATACAAAGCTAGTTCTAGGGCATAATGCCAACATACAAAAAAAACCTTCGCTATAGGTTCAGGATTAGAGGGTGGAAAGCGCGCTGGGTACACAATAGTTTGAAATCTGCGGCCCCGCGCACAGAGGCTGAGCGCGGTGGCAGTTTAAAAACCGCCTACAGGTGATGTGACTCGGATAATTTCGTGCAGTTTTCCTATCTAGTTATTCTGCTACGTACAATTTTATTATAATGCATGGATGTACAGTGTCATACTAAATGACAGAAGAAAAACGGCCCGACATAAGGACACAGGTTGACACAAATGCAAATTATTGGATTTACAACTTTACATTTAATTTCATAAAATAATAATTTATTAAGTTTAGTTGCAAATAGGTTTTTTTTTACAAAATAATAGTGTTGACAGCAGCGCCGTCGGTCCGACAGACTGACAACGCGAGCGGTTGTCGATTTATTGTACTTTTGTTCTACTTTTAATGCGGCCATTTTTTAAACGCTGACTATAAGTCCATTAGTTATAGGTCAATGGCTACCTAGCTACCTGCAGGGCTGATGATACTGCTAACTCATACTGGTCACTTTTTTTTAAGGCATCGCGCTCTTGGCGCACTTAGCCGAACGGGGAAACGGAATTAGGATCAAGAAATACGAATGGAACGGAATTTGGAAAAAAAGGAAAAAATCAGGAAAGGGTCACTTATTTAAAAGAAATAAACATGCTGGTCACTTTTTAATGAATTGTTATGATTACATGACCGATAAGCGCAATAAATAATAACCGGAAATACTTTATTACTGTATATATATGTTTATACACAAAACATAGAGAATGGCAACATTTGCTTAATGATAGTGCATTGTATAAATGTATTAATAGGTAAAACGGCAGTGTTCTGATGTTTGCTCAGGTCACGGCCATGGTGACAAAACTATATTGCGTTAGGTAACATTGTTATTAGAATTAAATATTTCAAATCATTTGTTAGCAAAACAACGTATGATAGCATCTATAATCTTTTTTATTACAGTTGGAGATTTATTGTCCCATTTGACATTTGTCGACTGACACAAATAGGGATGAGGCTAAATGCGCATCGTTTGATACCATATCCGATTTTGGTAAGAATCGATTGTGTAGGTTATGAACTTATCGCTTAGATGAAAGTTAATTATACTAAAAGCATAACTAACAGTTTTTAACAGCTTCAAGTCAGTCTGCTAATCAGGGTTTCAAATGTCATAAAACCAAGCTTAAACGTGCATACTTCATGTCGTAACTAGGATGGTAAAACTACTAAAGCGACACTTACTCACATGTCGCTTTAGTAGTTTTACCATCCAAGTGACGATATGTTTGTATTTAATAAAAAGACGAGAAGTCACTGTGAAAAGGTTCTACAATGGGCTATGAATCAAATTGGTTGACTGTACAGGAGTTTAGGCTTGCGTTGTCTGGCAGTCAGATAGTCAGAAACGGATTCTTTTATATGTAATAGATAAAGGACTGTGAATGACCGTGAACTTACTCCGATCAAATCGGAGACATTCTAGAGAAATGCCAGGTCAGGAGTACCCTAAACCGACGAGCATACATTAGGAATGTTATGAGAGTAAGTGAAGCAAAGGTTGTATGTCAGGGTCGTAGCAAATGGAAATCCGTGGTCTCTGCCTACCCCACCGGGAAACAGGCGTGATTTTATGGATGTATGAACAATGATATTATAATACATGGATGTACAGTGTCATCCTAAATAACAGTAGAAAAACAGCCCGACATGAGAATTGACGAGGTTGACGCTAATGTTACAAATGCAAATTATTAGTTTACCATTTATAGTCATTGGATTTACAACTTTACGTCTAACTGCATAAAATAATAATTTAGTAAGTTTCGTTGTAAAATCGTTTTTTACAAAATAATGGTATTGACAGCAGTACCGTCGGTCCAACAGACTGACAACGCGAGCGATTGTCGATTTGTTGTACTTTTGTTCGACGTTCGATGCGGCCATATTATAAACGCTGACTAGAACTCCATTACTTATAGGACATTCTGACAAAATATTCGAAAAAAATATATATTAAACGTCGGAATGTTGTCAAGGTTTTTACTAAATCCTGTGAATTACAAATCAAATACAACAATACAAATTTAACGGTGTTTACAACAGCTTACTTAAAATGGTAATTTTGCTTCAGAACCAGCAATGTAGTTAAAATCAGCCACTTAGCACCTACTAAAATTCTGGCAGCATTCCGCCAGAATAATCCTTATTGGTTTTATGACAAACACACAAAGTACAGTCAAGGAAATTGAAACACGTACCACCGTAGAACCTAGTCGAAGAGACATACGCATGACATTTGTATGACATAGCGAGGCGTTTAACGAGTCGCGTCATTGCGATAGGGTTCTAAGGTGGTACGTGAATATATTTCCCCTACTGTACAGTTTATTCTGTTTGAGAACCTAAGAGCGCATGCGGTCATAATATCGACCACCTAACACGCGTAGGTATATTAAAAAACTCTAATTTAAAATGCTATGCAATGACGACACAAAGAAAAAAAATGGGTTAATTAACGTTTCGCTCTTTTTAGCTTCTTATTTATTATTTTTTGCTAGATTCGTTTTTCGCAATTTTTATTCAATGTCGCTCGAATCAGAATTTCAGTATCTCATTGTTGGTGGCAATTTTTTTTAATCGCTGGATTAATAATATCCCATAATTACATAATAACGATATTGATAATGATAGATAATAGTGCATATTACTAATTCATAACGACTCAAAAAAATTGTACAGTAATTTGTCCCCAAAAAGTCGTAATATTAATGTCATATAATAGCAGGAAACATGTGATTTTAATTTTATCGTGATATAAAAATGTATTTATAGTTCAACAAGCCTGTAATCACGATTATCTGGCATCTTGCTCACAACTCATACAATTTACATAAAACTCATTAATACGTTGCAATTAAAACACCAATGCTGCAATGGACTTTTGTATCTTCATTAGTACTTAAATGAATTTATCTACACATATATCATAAATGCTCTATAATGCGTTCAGAAACCGTAGGCAATGACCAGCATTATAACAACCAATATAATTATAAGAAATTTTCTAATTCTATATTTGTTCGAATTCATTTTTGATTACATTATTTTAATGTGTACAGTCTATAGATATTTAATAGGTACCTAGCACAAGTAGCTAGTAGCAATGCAGGTCATTGCCCTATGGCTTCCGAACCCATCATAGAGTACTTATGATATGTGCGTAGATAAAGTAATGTATGCAACTGTACATAATTAGGTCTTAAAACACTCGTGTGATCCTATTATGAAACTCGCTAACGCTCGTTTCATAAAACCACACTCGTGTTTTAAGACTCCTCATTATGCAACAGTTGTATAAAATACTATTATTACACTTCCCGTTTAATTCGGCTCCGACGTTTAACATAATTAAAATCACGGTGAACAACTGTAATATATTTAACTTAATAATACTCAGGGCAAAAAGTAAACACAAATTTCTTTTCACGATCTCAGTGTACAGTAGGGGAAATATATTCACGTACCACCTTAGAACCCTATCGCAATGACGCGACGCGTTAAACGCCAAACTATGTCAAACAAATGTCATGCATATGTCTCTTCGACTGGGTTCTACGGTGGTACGTGATTCAATTTCCTTGACTGTAGGTACAGTCAAGGAATTAAATTTCCAACCCACCTTAGGTTCAATAGCATATAGCAAACTGTCACCATAAGAGCTATAGAGCAAGACGTTAGTTTGACATATCGACCTTAATGCATTGCGAATGTCAGACGACATTTCAACGAAATGGGTAGGGAATTAAGTTCCTTGACTGTACATAGATACATTATATGGTGATAACCGTACAAATTTAAATAATTCTAAAATTTTATAAGTCAGAATAATGACCAACAGTTAATCAATCGTTGATTAGTTATCGTTAAATGTTAGAACGTTTACCCTATAAGCCAGATTAGGCCTAGGTGAGTCTAGCAGAGTTCAGGGCCAGCAACTTGAACCAACCACGGTCAGTTTCGGATCGAGACGAAGCTATGCCCTGGTTAGTGGGACCCTGGAATCGTTTATAAGATCAATTGCAATAATGAATGGTTAAAAGTGAGCAATAAACTTTGTATGACATGAACTATTACGAACATGGAACTAGCTTAAGATGCGGATAGACTTGAACATTCAATTGTAACAGAACATCGAGCATTCGCTGTTTTAGACGCCTGCAGCGCGCTGTTTTTTCCTATTTCGGGAATTCTCCAACGTTTTCAACCTTGCTCAAGAACCAATGAGCCGTTTCCACCAGAGCTGTGCTGACCGCGAGGCGCGGTAAATGAAGCGATTCTATTGGTTCTTACAAACACATCCTCGCACATCTCTGGTGGAAAAGCAGCCTAAACGAACGGTAATGAGTAACGGTGAAAACGCTAGAGAATTACCGTTTTATTTTGTGAACGTTCTAACATTTAAATGCTTATTACAAGTAAATGCACACATCTATCAACATTTAAAAAATCGCCTGGGCTACCGCCGTCAACTTGGATGGGAACCTTTCTAAGGATATGAAGAATATGGATAAACAACAAGAAATAACAATAACATAACATAAGTATTGCCCGAAATGGAAAAAGACTAGGATCCAACTCTTAGAGATATGGGAGACAGGCTCAGGACAAGAAGACGAACGGCTAAATAAAAGCTCACTACAATTACAGAATTCATTAATACTCGTAAATGACCTCTTACCCCGTAATGTTATTTATAAAACAGGTTATGAAATTGCCTACGTCGAAAGAAAGGATAGGTCAGGAGTACCTACCCTAAACCGCCAAGCATGCATGAAGACGCACGAGAGTAATAAGATAAGCAAAAGTTGTATATGAGGATTGTAGCAAGTTGAAATCCGTAATCTCCCTACCCCTTCGGGAAACTGGCGAGACTTTATGTGTATATATGACAGAATGGAAAATCTCACGGACTACATTTTTTCAAAGGGGGTCTTCGTCGATAAACAATTTAGGGTGTCAAGACAAGGTGACATTCCATTAGCGTTGACGCTAGTAGAAACGACAACTTGTATGGATTTGGCGTAAGGCGGCGAAAGCAAACGTCAAAATGTGCCAATCGTGAATGTCAAACCCATACATTATGTCGTTTCTACTGTCGTTAACACTAACAGAGTGTCACTTTGTCTAGACTCCCTGCAATGTCGTTTTAATAAATGTTAGCAGAGGTGTCAGAAATTATGGATGTATGATAGGGACCGCAATGGTAATGCTATGTTTATACAAGTATACCCTAGACCTAGATAATGTCTAAACGGTAAGGGCCAGAAACTTGCAGGTCACGGTTGGCAACCGGACTCGCCTTGGGCAAGCTTGTTACCGCAGTTTACATAGCTTAAACTCAATTATTGATGGGAAATTGCAACTGTGTCAATTGTATGATCTGCACGTAAGAATTGAAGAGAGATAATCAAGAAATATGACAAAAAAAATGTTTTGATCTTATAAAGCAAAAATGCGATACTAGATGTTACTGATGAAGGAACCCTCAATGCGCGAGTCCGACTCGAACTTGGCCGGTTTTTTTTATTAAAAGGGAAGACAACGAGCATGCTGGTTATGTATTTTTTATTTTTTATTTTTATGAAATAGAAAGGCAAACAAGCAAGTGAGATTGCAGATGCGTTGCCAACCCAGAGGGCTAAGATAGAATACCTCTTGTGCCAATAATTACACTGGCTGTCTTGCTCTCCATGCCGGAACACAACAGTGCAAGCACTGCTGCTTAACGGCAGGATTAACGAGCAAGATGGTGGTAGCGATCCGGACGGACCTTTCACAAGGTCCTACCACCCGCAAACCTTTTGGGAAGTGATTACCTTTGTGTATGGGAACCAGTGACCTCTAAAATCGTTGACCCGATGCCGGCCTTAGCCCCCGTGGGCCTTCGAATCTCTCAATTACCGTACGAAACGCAGTAGTCAAAGTGGCTACTATTTCATGCCGGTTTTCTGTGAGACTGCACTACCCAGGTCAAGCTCGCCCATTCGTTCTACAACCAGCAACTGGCTACACTAAATCTCTCTTGAAATCATGGTATCTCCTTATGATGACAATTTTATAAAAAGGGAAAAGTTGTCATAGCAACAATGTAAGATCTACTCATCTATTAATCAGCTACACAAGGCCACATTAATGCATACAATTGTTACATATCTATGCAATGCAACATAGATAAGTAGATACTTAAGTTAGACAACAATTTGCTTAGTCACTTCATAACGTGATGAAACTATAATACAGATACAAAGGAATTACTGTTTACAGCATATTTCCCCCTGTTGTCTAATTTAAAGCTAAACATATTATTCTTAACTTCAAAAAACAAAAGGTTCTTATGTTTTTGCGACTTGTTGACGATAACGGTTTCTTATATTCCAACGAATGTAATTCTCGACATTTCAACCTCTTTTTCGGTCTCATGTTTTATGTTATAATCACTTAATTTCGAAAACAAAATCGTTCACGCAATAAGACTACTGGATCTACTAGCTCTTCGGAAAACGGCACCTCCTTTTTTCCAAAGAAAGCCGGAAACCTTTCTCCTCTACCAAAATATTCAATCAAATTTTCCTTTCCAGCCGCAACTGATATCAGCGGCCGGGTATCCAGTAGAGAAGCACCGAGCCAAAACTCCTGACGGCTACATCCTGCAGATGCACAGGATCCCTACTGGCAGGCGGACGCCGCGGCGCTCTGACGCCTCGAAGGGCAAGAGAGCAGTGCTGGTGGTCCACGGGCTGCTGGGTAGCAGCGGAGACTTCGTTATCATGGGGCCAGAGAGGAGTCTTGGTGAGCACCATGATTATGTCGTTTGAGCCACGTATAATCATTTTTTTTATACAACATAGAAGGCAACCGAGCAAGTGGGTCACCTCATGGTAAGTGATCACCAACGCCCATAAACACCTGCAACACCAAGGAGATTGCAGATGCGTTGCCAAGAGGGCTAAGATGGAATACCTCTTGTGCCAGTAATTGAACCGGCTGTCTTGCTCTTCACGCCGGAACACAACAGCGCAAGCACTGCTGCAGTATTAGCGAGCAAGATGGTGGTAGCGATCCGGACGAAGCTTGCACAAGATCCTACCACCCGAGAAAGCAATTAGATAACTGCTAACTAAACGTCAAATTAGTTATGGCCATTGCTTCGCTCAACGAATCAGCATTGCCATCTAACGTGGCATTCTCCCTATTGGCGGCGATTTAGGACAGATAGTTTATAATTTAGAATAAGATTTTATTTTTGTTTTATAAGTTTGTATTGCCGTTTAGTAAAACCCCCTTTCGCCAACCACCAGCCTTTAATTAACTATGATAGCCATCTACAGGGCACAAACGATGAATGTAGTGGTAGACGAACTGTTGCTTAAAGCGCTATCAGCTTTGCTATCGGTTAAATCAATTGTAGAGCACGAAATCTCATAAAATTGATTTGCCCTTAAGTGTATTGAGTTGTACTCTCAAAAGAACATGAGAGACAACAGCAAATAAATAAACAAACATGAAGTTATAGGCAAGAAATAAAAACGAGCTGGAGCTTTAAGTCATCGTGTCAGTGATACAAAAGTGGAGTGAAAATTAGATCCTGTATCTCCCTATTATTCGTAATGCAATCTCATGAACCATATTTTATCTAAGAATTCTTCTTTCAGCCTACATTTTAGCTGACGAAGGCTACGACGTCTGGCTTGGAAACCTCAGAGGGAACACGTATACCGCGCATCAGAACTTGTCAAGGACTGACGCAGACTTCTGGGAATACAGGTATCGTAGCAATGAGCTTAAGTAAACATCTTCAATATAAAAATGCTTGGTGCTACTAAGAAAAGTAGTACAGCGTGGACTTGCGTGGCTTGTGAGTCAAGTACATACTTAACCATTGTTGGTCCTTTTCTATTCAACCCGTTTAAGTCCACTGCTGAACATAGATCCAACTAAAGACTTGAAAACGAACAGTCGTACTACTTCCGCATACACCGGTTTTTAACCACCTTAACCAAGCCGTCAATCTTGGAGTGGGCTGACCGATTATTGAACCATTGTTTACTTGAATTAACACAAGTTCATTGTTTTCCAGTTTCCACGAGCACGGCAGATACGACATCCCGAGCATGATAGACAAGGTGTTGAATGTCACAGGGCTTTCCAAGATCATGTACATCGGCTACTCAATGGGGACCACTAGCTTCTTTACCATGATGGCCCAAAGGCCGGAGTATAATGACAAGATCATAGCCATGGTGGCCCTGGCGCCTGCTGTGTACATGGACAATATAAAACCGTTGGCTGAGCTGTTGATTAAGACCGTCAATGTGCCGGTAAGTAGTTCTTCTCTTTGCATAATCTTTGAAATTTCTAATTGACCTGTTGTAGTCTCGATGAACCATTTGACGTAAATAGACGGTTGAAAAGCCTATAGCAATGATATTTGCATCACACGATACTAGATCTGACATTGAATGTAAATATTATTTTTTCTCTTTTGGCGCGTCTCGGTAGCACTTCAATGGAAACTATGGATTTGGCCCATCAAATAAATACCCAAAAGTCCGGTTTTGTAAAAGGAAAAGCTTTACCTCGTGTAGTGATCACACCTCTTTAGGTTTTTACATTGGATATATCAATAGCGTATTTTGTCAGATATTCACAGAAGATTTTCCTATCCTTATCTTGCATCTCCTTTACTAAATTGATGGCAAAATGGATTGACCCAGATCAATTATAACCATCAGGAACAACTACATACATATAGTTGTTACAAGTTATAAATAAGAACATAAAGGCATGACCAGCCACAGTTTGGCATGCAAATCCGATACTATTAAAAATAATAACAGCTCTTTACCCCCTGCTTTCAGAACACAATGCGGTCCCGCGGCATGCTATCAGTGAACTTTCATGCCAACTTCATGAACACCGTCATAGGCAGCTTGTGCAACTCAAAGGAGCCGCGACAGGATCTGTGCCTCAGTTTAATCTACAGCATCGTAGGGGAAGACTTTGAGCAGAACGATCCGGTGAGCGATACGGAATGTCTTTGAGAGCGTCCAATTTTGGCGCTTTGCGTTTCTAAATCTACAATCAGCAGTAGATGTAGATGTATCTACGTATACCAAGGCTCAAATATGTCTTAAGAACTTACTCCCTTGACAATAGTAGTGTGTATATCTTTTTAAGCCGTTCGTCCGTTTAGACATCATAATCTGCTACTGAATGCCTTCTTAAAGCTTTAGTCGTTGGTGACCCAGACAATAGGTTATTCTATGGCTATAGGTGTTATAAGTCTGAAGCCTTTGTTGTCAGTTCAAGTTGTCATGATGGTCACCTTCGATAGAGCAGGGCCAGCTGGAGCATTACCAGAAGATGAAATCGGTCTCGGATCAATTTTGAAAAATAAAAAACCCTGAATGCAGACAAATTGGACAAATATTGCAATTACATAAAACTTTACTTTTTTTTTAAAGTTTTACTTTTTATATGGATAGCGCATAATTGATAAACGATTTAATTGATTGCTATGTTTGCAGGAGATGTCAAACATCATAATGGCCAGGTTCCAGCCTGCTTCGTGGCGGCAGTTGGAACATTTCGCGAAAATCGCTTTGACCGGTAAGTTTCTTATGTAACTACTATCATTACCTTCCACCAGTGTTTTGCTTACCTATACTACAGTAGCTTCATTCGTAAAGCGATCAGTTTTTATTTAAATAACAACATTTTTTTAACGAGTTTAAACCGCGAACCGCAAGGTCAGCAAGGGTCTGGTGAGGATCGAGGGCACTGATGGATGCGAGCAGCACAAAACTGAGCGACGTGGAGATCCTTGGGGGAGGCATATGTATGCCCAGCAGTGGGCGTCTTCCGGCTGATATGATAATAATCTTTTAACTTATTTTCAGGTGTTTTTACCTCATGGGAAGATGGGTTATGGGGGCAAGTGAGGTCATACAACCTCACCAATGTCAGGGTCCCAGTGACCCTGCTCTACGGCATGAATGACCAGTTGACTGAAAAGAACGTAAGTATATACTTTTTTTTTTATACAACATAGGAAGGCAAACAAGCAGATGGGTGGTTAGTGATCACCACCGCCTATAGACACCTGCAACAACAAAGAGAGTGCAGATGCGTTGCCAACCCAGAGGGCTAAGATGGAATACCTTTTGTGCCAGTAATTACACCGGCTGTCTTGCTCTCCACGCCAGAACACAACAGTGCAAGCACTGCTGCTTAGCGGCAGAATTAGCGAGCAAGATGGTGGTAGCGATCCGGACGGACCTTGCACAAGGTCCTACCACCCGCAATACTACTTAATCAAACGCTACATGCCAGATCTATCGCAACCCTAAGCGACGCTGTGTTTCTCTTACATAGTTAAACGACACACCTTCACAGTGGTGGAGTCTCACTGTAACCAGTATAGACCGGCTCTAGCGTAATAGTACCACACTCTCACATAATACTGGTGTAAAGTAGTAGCTTGCTGAAGCGGTTCGCATGGTGAGTGATGAGCTCCGGCAGCCCAGGGGAAGTCTAAAAGCCGGCAACGGATCGCTCAGTCTTTTGGTGTTGCTGATTATCATGGGCGGTGGTGGTCACCTACCATCAGGCGACTCGCATGCTTGTTTAGCCTTTCTTTTCATAAGCTGGTTACAGTGTGACTCTGACTATGGCTGACTACCACTAGTTTACTGTTGGTGTTTCATGATTTTTTCTATCTAGTTATTCCCCTTTTTAAATCATGATGATAAGTTCCTTTAGCTAATATGGATATAAGTGGCAACTACACTACTTCGTCCACCTAATGCGGTCGCCAAACTGATTTCAAACTACTAACTTCACCTTCGTTTTTCCGTCAACAGCGGTGGCAATATTAGGCGGTTGCAGCTGTCGCTCGCCGAATGCGGCCGACCACCGTGTTCTTTGCACTGTTGCGGTCACCGCACGTTGCATGCGGCGATCAACTTAATGTAATTGCTTCTATATTTAATGCATTCTTATTTTTCCAGCAAATAATGCGTCTAGCGGAGGTCCTGAACAGCACAGGCACGCTCGAAGCAGTCAGGCCGGGCTGCAGTTGGCCCAAGTTCAACCATCTAGACTTCGTGTTCGCTAAGGACGTTGGGAAACTTTTCAACAAACCTTTGATCAAACATCTTAATAAACTATACAACAATTACAGTGGCTCATGAATCTGGTGTTTTATTTGTTAACCTTTTAACTACCAACTACAAAACCTATTAGCCAAAACTATTATGGCATTGGTTTTAATTGTTAGACTGCGGTGAAACGAGCTCGATATTCTGTCTTAAAATACAGACAATGGCAGTTACAAGGCGAACTTTAACCTATAAACTTTAAAATAAACTGAGTTAAGAGAAATCTATGTCAACAAATATAGATGGTGCTGTTATATATAATTCAATAATAACAGCAGCAATGGAATTGAATAATAATACATTTATCCGGTAATAATGTAGAAAATTTTTGTATGGGAGTAAATTAGTTACAAGCTACTAATTTAAAATAAGCGCGGGTTAGTGTTCATCATCATCATCATCATCATCTCAGCCACAAGAAGTCCACTGTTGGACATAGGCCTCCTCCATGGATTTCCAAAGTGGCCGGTTGGAAGCAGAATGCAACCAGCGCCTTCCTGCCACCTGTACGAGGTCATCGGACCATCTTGTGGCTGGTCGTCCTACGCTGCGCTTGCCAACACGCGGCCGCCATTCGAGAACTTTCCGACCCCATCGGCCATCAGTTCTCCGTGCTATGTGCCCTGCCCACTGCCACTTAGTGTTGACTCCATACATAATCGCGACAGTGACATCACTGGTTCCGTATGTAGTGTGATAGTGTTTTCGTGACTATTGCCCGTTGCCATTTTACTACTTGTGATATTTCAAAAATATTGGTCATAGAAAAAACTAAAAACATAGTTTTTCTTTACAAATCATTACAATTTTCTATTATAGTAAGAGGAATAAATGCTAGAAGTAATGACAACAAAGAAAAACTATTGGTTATCTGGCAGGACTGCAAAGCACCATGCCACACTATTTTAAAGTAAGCCATAGAAGAATGTTAGACAATGCAAATCGCACCCTTAGAATTAAAGCGACTCAATTCTGAATCTGATATTTCCCAAAACAAAACCCTATGTCTTTTAATTAAGGTGATATTTTGGGATGTGTATTATTCAGAAATGGGTCACTTTAATACTAAGCGTGCGAAATATTTCAGTGTGCTTTGTTTTTAAGTCATTGCATTTTCTATTTCTACCATTTGTGTAGTTAATGAGAAACTTTTTAAAGCAAAAAAATCTAAAACAAAACAGTTCAGTTTTTTTTAAACTGGTTTTATTGGAATATTGAAATGACCCATTTTCAATATTGGCAAATAATTTGATGACTGCCAGTGTAGTGTGACCATTAATAAGGGACATTCAGGATAGAGTGTAGAAATAGAAAACGTACACACACAATGTATGATGCATATAAGGTTTTTGGCGCAGCAGAGAACACAATCTTAAACTCAAAAAAAACATATTACAAAACACTGTAAGGTTTTGATTTTTTTGTTAAGACCTCTATTAAATAAATAATTGATTCAGGCGTTACTTTGCGGAGGTCCATATCAACAAACTGGAACAAATTACCTTGCTACTCCGCGAAACCAGTGCCGGGCTCGTGCAAAATAGCTGCGTCTGTGCGACACATATATGTTCATGCAAAAACCCACCCTTCTCCGCTTCCACACGAAACAACATATATCACACAGACTCAACTACACACCACCACCACTAAACACTAAAACTACACGATCGACGCGCGTTTCGCCTCTATACGAGGCATCATCAAGATCAAAGAAACAGTACGACCGTTCTCGACCTCTATTAAAGATGATTCACACAGAAACAAGGTACACAACGCATGCTTAGTATTAAAGAGACTCAATTCTGAATATGATATTTCCCAAAACGAAACCCTATGTCTTTTAATTAAGGTGATATTTTGGGACGTGTATAATTCAGAAATGGGTCGCTTTAATTTTAAACGCGCAACAAGTTGAAGCATTTAAAAACATACATAGCCTGCTAAAAACATAACCCTTCCTTTTGGTTTTGCCATAGTCGGGTAATAAAGTAAAGGTAACACAACAAGAATTGAGATTACGCACACTGCTGCATGTCATGTGTCATCATCATCATCATCATCTCAGCCGCCAGAAGTCCACTGCTGAACATAGGCCTCCTCCATGGATTTCTAAAGCGTCCGGTTGGAAGCGGCATGCAACCAGCACCTTCCTGCCACCTGTATGAGGTCATCGGACCATCTTGTGGCTTTCATGTGTTTCTTTCAAATATTAAAAATTTATTTTGTACTGCTGTGTAGTTATGTACGTAACCGTTCACCTCAAATCTTCTTGAGTTACCTATGTATACCCAGATCGATTAGGGTGCAAATTCCTTGCCTAGGCCCTAAGAAAGTATCCAGTAAGCTGCCACAATAACTTACCTTCACAACACTAGCTTTAGGGGTTGTAGCCCCTGCCGTGACCTTGTTAGGAGGCGCATTTTGAGTGACAGGTACCGCCTTCAGTTCAGCCACCGGGTTGCGGTTAATCTCTGAAAATTAGAACACTCGTTCTGAACAACAATTATGTTGAAAAAAAAAATGAGGTTTTTAGCAGTTTCTGAAGAAATTTTAGAGTACAAAGCTCAAATTCTTCGCAGGATAGGGCGGGCATTGGTTTAATGACAATGGTTTGTAGTTATTCGCGCTAGCTTTTAAAACTTTACACAAAATAACAAGTGTAAATAAAAGAGATACGACATTGTTTCGTGTTAACCTACCTTTATTAGGCATATTTGTATGGTGAAGCTGAAGAAGACATGAGCCCAAGAATCCGATGTGAATTCTTTACATTTTAAAAGTAGCTAAAATAAATAAGTTATGCAAAAACTATTGCAAAATAAACTTATTTACGATGCATAACAAAAACCCGCCACAAATGTCACAGTTTTTTTTTATATTTAGAGATTTACTTTTACTTATAACATTGAAAATGTATTAATGTACCGGTACCGGTAAATACTGCTATTCAAAAAAGTGATCGTACAAGCAAATATTGTAAAAATATAATACAACATCCTAATATTTCGATAGAATATATGCTATGTAGAATAATTGGCTTCTTATTTCTCGATCTTACAAATCTATCATAGATTTTCTAAATAGTGAATCGGTAAAATCCGTAGTAAAATCTTTCATAATGGCAACACGAAAATTGACAGCTACGAAATGTCAAGGTGACAGCATGCCGAAATGACGAGTGCTTGCGGCGGCTTACGTTTTAATTTCCAATAAACACGCTAATCTACTACAAATTAATGTTATCAGCAATTAAACTAATAAGAATAAATGCTCATCAAGTTATAGCACGTTGACTTTACTGACAAGACATTAACCATGGATCTCCACCGGCCTGTGGACCCGAATAAAGTACGGTCACCTTGTAATTTGTTAAGGTTTCTTTAATTTTAGTCTATTTGTAAACGTTAATACACTTTCTCCTTTCAGACTTACGAG
This sequence comes from Ditula angustiorana, assembly GCA_963691745.1. Lineage (NCBI taxonomy): Eukaryota > Metazoa > Arthropoda > Insecta > Lepidoptera > Tortricidae > Ditula > Ditula angustiorana. The sequence goes on from OY829491.1 coordinate 973,557, forward strand.
GAACTGACTTCAGAAGAAAAACTTAGGTAAGAATTACAATTGCGTTGGTAATCTTTTGGCTTATTTACGAGCTCTAGTATACTGCCGGAAAATCATCGATTTTTGGGGTTCCGTACGAAAAGGTAAAAAAAAAACCATTATAGTGCGACTTCGTCCCTCCGTCAGTCCGTCCGTCTGTCTGGTACAGCTGCATATTTCAGAAACTGCTAATGTTTATTGTACAATTTGGGTTTTAAAGGTTGCTGACTGAATGTTATTGTGAATGGAAAATATCAAAAAGTAGTTTTGTTTATTTGCAAACGGGGTTGAAATTTGAACGGGCTTTGTTTGCACATTCCAAAAAAGGTTTTTATATGCTTTAATGCGACATACTTTTTGAATAATTATGTGCTTAAAACAATTTTAGTGACTAACTAAAACTTAAGTTATATTTAAATTCTACTTCGTCAGTTTTGTAATGAAACATGTCATATGACATTGTCAGTTCGGTGACGGCCTCTAACCATTTAGAGAGATTAGGGAGATATGGAACTTAAAAGGAGAAACCTTTGCCCAGCAGTGCCCACTTATTTAGGCTAAATAAAAAATGTAGTAATTCAGAACCCTTAGTGCATAAGTCTGTCTCGCACTTGACTGGTATTTATTTCTAGGTAATCATAATGTAAATATGTGCCAAGTGTGATGACATAAATTAAATAATCAGCTTATTGTGTTCTAGTGTAAATTAAGTTTTTGTTATAATTTCTGATTAAAAGTGAATGCTGCATTATAGCCCTTATGTTAGTAATTATAAAAGCTATAAAGACTCTGAGGGTATAAAGCCCCGGATATGAAGATAGTATACAATAAGGGGAATCCCAACAAGCTTTATTTGACTCTAAAAAAAATGTTAGTCTGGTAGTAGAACATTAAATTACTTTAAAAAGTTTTTATAATTTTTAAAGTGTCTGCTTTTTCTGAGAATATAGATAAAGTGTATTGTGAGTTGTTTTCAAATAGTTAGAAGTTTTAAGGTGGTGCTTAGAAAATTGTTGAGGTATTTAGTTTTTTATTATAATGTTTGTTTATAGGATTATAGTAGGTAGTGGCGATAGTGTGAATAACTGTTCCAAAAATAGAACTAGCTTAACAACACTTTGTAAAGTTTATAAAAAAATTACTTATGTGGATGTGAAACTACAAAATCACAAAATTACTCTGTTGTCTTACAACAATTTTTTTTTCTGTAGTGTTATCTTAAAACTTTTAGTGGTTAATTAAACCTGTTTAAAAAAGTTAAATAATATGACATGCACAGCAAAGTTATTTAGATTTTTATTTTATTATACAGAGAAACAATGATTATCATCCGAAATTTTATTTTTAGATAAAAACACTTCATAATGCAGATTACTATTCTTTATCATCCATCACTTAGTTTAATTTTTTATCTAGCATAGACAATATTTCTTAATAAAAAAATTAAAAAATACAATACAATAGAGCTCTGTTGAATAATCAAAATGACGAAATTAAACTCTTTGGTTAATTTAAAAAAAATGTAAAACAAAAACAGCCCTCTAGACGGAACCTATTCAAATAATTGCTTAGCATATAGTAGACTAGAGACCTGCCCTAGCTTCACACAGGAGCCATTTACCAGCATAAATTAAATAAGAATATATCGACAGTAAATGTCGTAAGGGACATTAAAAGACATGTCCCTTACGACATTTGAGATTTCCACTGTCGATATGGCACCTTTGGTAAAAAAATCTCTAAATGACAGTGAAATCGTATCAAAATACGTTGCGTGGTTTAGAAGGCGAAGGCGGCCGAACATACACTAAGGATTTAAGACAGACAGGGGCCTAGCACGCTAGCTTTTATCGATGACATAAAGCATTTATCCCGTTCTAACCAGTATGCGTGTGCGAGAGGGACCAAAGCGTTTATGTGCGCGATAAACGGTAGCGTGCTACTATAGCTGGAACGGATAGAGACTTAAACTATGTAAAGTGTAAAGAACGATAAAGATATCGACAGTGAAAATCCCAAATGTCGTAAAGGATACTAAGGGACATGTCTCTTACGACATTTCAGATTTCTAGTATCGAATAACTTTCACAGCAAGGCTTTGGTTGATCGTTGATGTGTCAAGTGGCCAAGTCTGCATAGTTTTTGTCTTTAGGTTTCACATAACCCATTTTGTTCCATGAAGGACATTTAATACCAAACCACTAGCCTGAGTCCATCTATCAAGTTACATTTCCTCCATTAACTTTATCATATCTACCTGAATTATGTAGTTGCAAAAACAGCCTTATGTCAAACTATGGAGTGTTGCTTCTCTAAGTACACGATCGGGTAGGTACGAGGTTAAGAAAGTATGTGGAAGATTTTATAGAACTGTTTCAGGGTTTAAGTCTCGCTTCGCGTAGTAGTTAATTTTTAATGGCATTTTCTTGGTATCTGATAAGGACAATGTTTGCTGCATAGACAGAGTTTGAAAATGTCATTTCTAATTCCCATATTTGTTTACCTAAGTTATATTTATTTATTGTTATCTATTTTCTTTAATCCTTATTTTTATGTTAAAAGTACTCAATATAATCTACATTTTTTTTTTATACAACATAGGAAGGCAAACCAGCAGGTGGGTCACCTGATGGTAAGTGATCACCACCACCTATAGACACCTGCAACAACAAAGAGAGTGCAGATGCGTTGCCAACCCAGAGGGCTAAGATGAATACCTCTTGTGCCAGTAATTACACCGGCTGTCTTGCTCTCCACGCCGGAACACAACAGTGCAAGCACTGCTGCTTAGCGGCAGGATTAGCGAGCAAGATGGTGGTAGCGATCCGGACGGACCTTGCACAAGGTCTTACCACCCGCAATAATGTGAATTGCTCTGTAATTTAGTTTTTGAAAATGCATCAACTGTTGACTTTCTTGCGGCGCTACTTCTCAGCAGAATATTCTATTTTCCGAAGCTCTGGTAGAATCAAAATTGTGAAAGAGCCTATGCGACTTTTTTTTTCAATAGGTCATTGGAATGTTTATTCCAAATTGGTTTATTCTTTTAGAACGTTTATCTTAGAATGATACTATGTAATCCGTGCTTATATTTACAAAATAAACTTTTATAATGGAAATCGAGCAAAACGAGCATGCGGGTCGCCTGATTGGAAGTTATCACCGCCGCCCATGGGAACCAACGAACCCAAGGTGTGGTAATGATGATTATCTATGGTCTGCAGTTAAATGCATAGGCTCAAACGAAGTGTAACGTCTAGTTTTTAATTAATAAACTAAATGTTTCCGAGACCTTTGGGATTTGTTTTTCAAGTTACAACATAATGGAATCGCACATCTATTGCCGGCCTGTAAGCCCGCCCGTTGGTCTCCGGTTTTCTTGAACACCGCACGAAACGCAGTACCAAGCTTCTTCTTCACTCTGGTGTTTGTGAGAGAGTGAGACTACCCCGGTCGAGCTAACCTAACCACAGAATAAATAATAGTACTAACGTACAGAAACGTCTCTTTTTCGACCACCATTAAACGAATTCCAACTTTATGATCAGGCACAAAAAGTTCGTATTATTTCATAAACATTCGCCAGGCGGCATGCGTCAAAAGAAAGGCGCCGCCCGCGCCCGCCTTCCACCCGCAATGCCATGGCGCACCGCTAGGGTTGGGCTGCTTACTATAATACTATCTCATGCGACACAGAGTGAGCGGGCGCGCGCGCGGCAAGCCGGCAACCTACTGCGATTAACCTATGCCATAGGTAATGCGGCGAGCGCACCTACAGTGCGGAGTGGAACCCCCCTGGCCTTACTATAAATTTGACTTTCCAGGTATGACCACCAGAAGCTGCACGAGATGCACAAGGGGCACGAGGGCATGCACAGCACCATGATCCTCATCCTCATCGGGACGCTCGTCGTCGCGCAGTTCGTCGTCGTCGAGTGGAAGAAGCGCCACTACAGGTCCTACGCTGTGAGTTCTTTTTTGTTTAAATGGAGGATTGAGGATACTCGCATGTAGGTCACTTGATGGAAAGTAATAACTGTCGCCCAAGGGAACCAAAAAAGTGACAAATGTGACACTGGCCGCCTTTCGAATCGTCTTTATAGCGCTCACATCTTCCACACGGTTGGACCAGGGGTGCAATTTTTAAATGTCACCAAGTGACTAGAGCTCACTAAAATGGCCGAATCTCTGTGAAAACGGCCATTTTGGTGAGCTTTAGTTACCCGGTGAGATTCAAATGCAATTTTTGAATCTCACGAGGTGACTAAAGCTCACCAAAATGGCCGCATTTCTATGAAAAACGGCCATTTTGGCGAGCTTTAGTCACCCGGTGAGATTCAAAAAACGCACTCCTGCCCGTCAGCGCTTTGAGCGTGATTCAGAACACCGCCGTTGACAAGTGCTGTCAATGGCATATCTGTCATAGTTTCTTTTTCAATTGTGATGGACTAAGGTAAGTATGTATTTAATCCGACCCAAATTTTCTAAAATGTTTAATTTTTCATAATTATATAACGCAACCAAAAAATCTGATATTACTTTGGTTCAACAGGGAAGCTAATTACTTTGTAACGAAAAAAAAATTAGCCCCCCTCCGGTGTTCTTCCCTAGGGAATTCCGCGAACCTGGGGCTTAGAACTTAAAAAAATCTAGTGAGTAATTCGAGGGCTGGGCGAACGACATGTCAGGGTTGGCATATTCGTAGTTACCCCAGGGATGTCAGAACCTTAAAACAGGTCTATAGGAGTGGCAAATTCAAGTAATATTTCTGTGTTGCAGTTCTTCACGATGGTGGCGATGTGGTGTATCCCCCTGATCATGAGCGCGCGCAGCCACTGGTGGCGGTTCGTGGTGATCTGGAGCGTGTTCACGCTGCTCACCGGCCTCGTCATGCGCAAGAGCTCGCTCAAGCCCATGTCCGCCACCACGCCTAGGTGAGAAGGTACATAAAGTACTGGTTTAGGTTGTTGTTGGTCATTTAGAAGACGTTTACCCAGCCGCTAAGCAGCAATGTTCCGGCGTGGAGCGCAAGCCGCCGGTGAAATTACTGGCACAAAAAGTATTCCAATCTTAGCCCTCTGGGTTGGCAACGCATATGCAATTTTCTTGGCATTGTGGGTGTCTATGGGCGGTGGTGGTCACTTAACATCAGGTGACCATATTGCTCGTTTGCCTTACTATAAAAAAAAACTAATTGGGTAAGCCTTTTATAAGATACTTTCAACGATCTGGTGAAGATCGCGGGATACCATTCGATGCGAGCAGAAAAAGACCGACCGTGGTGGCGATACTGGTCGGTATCGGATGCCTATCTCATGATACATCATGACAAGGGCATCCATTAAGAAAATGATGTTATCTCGTTCCAGGCTAGTGTACAAATGGTTCTACCTCATCTACAAGGTCAGCTGTTTCATCGGGGTCATCGGGTACATCATCATGATGCTGACCTTCCTCGGGGTTAACCTGGTGTTCGGGCAGAAGCCCCAGGCCTGGATGGACGTCGGCATGGTGCTACTTTTCTATGGTCTATACTTCGGAGTGTTGGGCAGGGACGTGGCAGAGTACTGTGCGGACAAAATGGCTGCTTCTATAGGGGTGAGTGATTTATTATTTAGGGCAGTGTTTCCCAACCTGGGGTCCAAGGAATCCAAGAGGTGCTCGACCCTATCTCAGGGGTCCGTGGCTAGTATTAATGTTGTCCATGAAAAAATAATATATTGAATATTATATAATAATAAATTGAAGCCTAATGGTGCGACGGACAGTTTGATGCGCATCGCATTTTTTGTGTAAAATAGAGCTAGTGAATATGAATACTACCTATGAGAGTATCAAAGCGGTTTTTTTGTTTGATTTTTAGGGGTCCGCGGATCATGCAAGGTGATTTGGGGGTTTGTAGGCATTCATTTTCAGGGGTTGATGCTGCGATCTCATATTCAAATAGTAGATCGTTTCGCCTGATATCCGTCAAACTTTGACAGGTCTCCCTTAGAAATGTGTCAAAAAAATGTAACTTTTTGTAACTTTGTATTGCTGTAACATCTAAAATATCGGATGTCTAACTGCTTTGAACGTAAATATAGTTTTAATGGTCGTCAATAAGAATTTTGCACTCGTATAGAAAAAATAGAATAGAATAAGTTTATCTCAGGCTGCATTGACCCATAGATAAATACCTTAAAAACTAACATACATATTATTTATTATACATAAAAACTTAATTACTAGCACGTGAAGTCTGTAACGTGAGCACTTTCGCGGTGTCAGTTAACCGGCCACGGAACCGCCGGTATACCTTTCGATTTTCTTATGCCATTCGATTTGTCAGTGAAATACGGTATTACATATATTTTTTCTAACGCACATATGATGTCGGCAGTACTACACTCAAGAGGGCATCCCGACGCGGCAGCTGGAGAGCGACGTGTGCGCCGTGTGCGGCAACAAGCTGCTCGTCGCCGTCAACGAGGAGGGCGTGCTGGGTGAGCCGCGGACCGATCACAGCGCCAGCACCGGCGCCTGAGTGGTTCTTTCTATAGGGTTAGGTCCAATCACAGCGCCGCACGCTCAGTGGCGGCCTTGGATGAAGGACTAAAGCATGGATATAGCCTCAGTACTTGTCAAGTGTACATAGCCAAAGCTGTCAAAATGGTCACCTTTGTGTGCGTCAAGGTAGTAAAACCTGCAAATTAATAAGCAAAACGTAGAGTATACTACCTTAATGTAAACATTACCATAGCCAAAGGTGACCATTTTGTCTATTGGTCGTGTACAGGGTGTCAATTGAAGAGGAGTTTAGAGTATGTGGTCATCTCTTTTTGACACATTGTATTGCCATTTAAAGTGATTGTCCCGAGATATTTATTTATTTATAAGTTACATAACTAATTACCTTATTAACTAAGTACCCGTAACCGCCGAGCACGTATGAAGAGAGGAATGTGTGTGGAGGAAGCGAGGGAAGTATACCAGGACCGGAGCAAATGGCGTTCTGTACCTACCTCTCCGGGAAACAGGCGTGATTTTATATATGTATGTAAATGTTTACAATGGTGTCCCCCGTCCCCGCAGAGAACACGTACAAGCTGTCGTGCGGGCACGTGTTCCACGAGTTCTGCATCCGCGGCTGGTGCATCGTGGGCAAGAAGCAGACCTGCCCCTACTGCCGCGAGCGCGTCGACCTCAAGCGCATGTTCACCAACCCGTATCCTTTGCCAACTACACCACTACACTGCCTACACTTCACTACATTACACTACACTACACAACACTGTACTGCACTGCACTGCATTGCACTACACTGCACTACACTGCACTGCACTACACTCCACTACAATGTCTTCTTGACAATAGTGTTCAATTCCGGGCCCCCGTGGGCCTACATCGGAAACCGTACCAACAATAATAACAATAACTAGCGGCCCTCGGTTTCGCACGGCTACAATTACGGGTTTTACTACAATTTGCGGGTGGTAGGACCTTGTGCAAGGTCCGTCCGAATCGCTACCACCATCTTGCTCGTTAAACCTGCCGCTAAGCAGCAGTGCTTGCACTGTTGTGTTCCGGCGTGGAGAGCAAGACAGCCGGTGTAATTACTAGAGGTATTCCATAGCCCTCTGGGTTGGCAACAGGTGACCCATTTGCTTGTTTGCCTTTCTATGTTGTATAAAAAAAAATTACAATGTCCTGTACTTACACAAAAGCCTTCAGTATTTTTTTTTCTAAATGACAGTGAAAACCGTCCGTTGAGTGGTTTAGAAGGAGAAGGCGGCCGAAAATGCTATAGGACATAGACGGATGTAGGACAGACAGAAACGGATAATGACTTTTCTTTGTACTACGTAGTAATGGGAAAGATAAAATAGGATGGCCAACTGTCTTATATTTTGCAAGACTTCTCGTTTTTCAGCTATCGTTTTGGCCGCGTCCTGTATTTTAATAAGAAAAATACAGGACCATACTATACCATAAAACGCGTTGTCCCGTATTTTTCCAAGAATCCTGTAAGTTTAGACCACATGTCCTGTAAAATGAGCACACAGAGTTGGTCACCCTGAGATAAAACCATTTATTTCGGGCTGCACAAGCCTATAGAAAAAATACATATAAATATAAATTTGTATTTTACCTTCGAAATATCGTCTTAAGTATTGCTACTCCAAAAATTGGTATCCTTAACCGTTTCTCAGTTGGGACAGGCCACACATCCTGTATGGACAGCTGCTGGACTGGCTGCGCTGGCTGGTCGCGTGGCAGCCGCTCGTCATGTTCCTCGCGCAGGGCATCAACTGGCTCTTCGGCCTCGAATGAGATACCAACACCTTCTACTTGACTTTCCAGTGCGTGTAGATTAAGGCTCCGCTGCACCTGTCTGGCGCGGCTCAACTGGACTCATGATAGAAGATAGCTCAAGCTCAAAGTACACTGGCGCTGCGTAAATTGAGCTGCGACTTGAGGCTGTCGGTACGAGCTGCCGTTATCTGAATTGATAGACGCAAAATGTCCAGCTCATTTCGCCACACTTTTAGAATTAATACAGTTTTATTCAGGTGGCGACATGAACGTTTCCGATGAAAATTCATTGCCGTTTAAAATGTTATGACGTCTTGTCACTTTTGACGCAGCTCAATTTACGCAGCGTCAACGTATTTTGAGCTCGAATGACGCCGATGATGAGCTAGTAATGTTATGTAATAACGGATATTTCTATCTCAGTGAACAAAAGAACGCTTAGGTGCACTACTACAAAGCTGTGGAGTATACGAGACGAGACTGCTTGATATTGTCCAGTGAACGAACCGGCTTAAACCGGTTTGATGCTCTGGCTGCGTGTACTCCTCACCTTTTAGTTATGATACTATCCCAGCACAGTTATATGAAGCTGTCTCTGGGTTTCCGAACCACCAACTAACCTAGTCTACGCAGAATGCAAGACTGAGATTGACATATCTTTTGCACACTGACATATGACCGTCATGCTGGTTGACCGACGCTTGGCATGGACGTAGAAATAGATATTAAGGGTGGTACTGGTCAGCGAAAGTTGCCGGTTTTTTGTCGCTAAAGGCTTCCAGACACGGCGACTTTGCCAATGCAAATGCAAATTAAACGCATGACTGCATTGACACTTAGACGATTATTGGGCTGGCCCCCGCGTCGAGAGCTGAACTGTGGCTGTGTCGCTGCAAAAAGTTGCATTCTGGTTTATTGTTGGCGAGCGTTAAAGGGTTCCTTTTATCGGAGCTCAAAATTCATTGCCGCTGCGTAAATTGAGCTGCGTCGAAATAATTCTATGGCGTTATGACGCGATGGTCGCGTGTTACGCCGGCCGGTGTGATCACTCTTAACATCTTGGCCTAAAATGCCAACTTTTTGGTGATTTGGACCCTCAATTTATACGGCGTCAGCGTATTTTGAGCTCCGAAAACTGGTACCTTTTAAAACTGTACCTCTGTAACTGGTTTTTGCCTCATTAAGTACATACTGGAATTGAACATTAAACATAAAGTTGAGTTTTATCAAAGTATTTTATTTACTAAGCGAATTTAGCGACAAAATGAGCGGTGACTTGTGTTGTTGCCGACGTTAACCTGCTCTGTTTACTATGTCCAAGAAATATTAACAAAAAGTATGATCATTCATCATTGATCATTGATGTGCTTTTATGCAATAAAATATTTTAACTTTGACTTTGACCTTCCTATTGTCAATATTTCGCGGACAGCACAAAGTGGTTGTAACGTCGAAACTACCCTTACGCTTTGCGAATAAGAAATGCATTTCGTCATTTCTTAACCTCGTATCTACCCGAATTATGCCGCTCCAAAAACAACCTCATGCCAAACTGCACAGTGATAATTTTCTGACTACAGAATTCCGATAGAAACGAGGTTGCGAGAAGTAGATGATTTGTAACTACCCGTATTTGGTTGGTAGCAGGCATAGGACGTATGGCACTACATAACGAGGAGATAAAAAACGTCGACGTCCACGTATTAGTTCCATTTCCTCTTGTACTGTATTTATTTAATTTTGCAAATTATTTGTACTTATGTGCATATGTCTGTTACCAGCTCATACAAAGGCTTGTGACGCCACTGCATGCTTCGCTGCCTTGTCTCTTTAGTTGAATTATAAATATAAAACAGGTTAAGGTCTTCACAGACGGTCTGCATTTCGACTGAAATCCAGCTGCTAAATAGCAGTTTGAATGCAGTTGTTCTGTAGTTAACATAACTGCATTAAAACTGTGAACCGACTACACAGTCCCCTTGCAGTCAGTTCACAGTGTGCAGTGGTAAAACTTCCCCCTACACTACAAAAATTACAAGTGCTAGCAATTTGACATGATGTTAGAATTTATCATACTAAAGTTTGACGTTTGAATTGTAGCATTTGTAACTTTTATGGTATAGGGCCCTGGACGCCGACAACAAGCAGACCGCGCAGTCGGTCAGCAGTTTTAATGCAGTTATGTTAACTGCAGCCAAATTGCAGTTTACAGCTGGATTGCAGCTGATATGCGGGACGCCTGTGTAGTTGAAGTCAGTGGATGTTTAAGCGGAAATACACATTATTGCAACCAATAATGGCGGATTCTCACCAGCGGCACAGCTGTTTTTGTAAGCGATAAGCGAGATTTCAAAATAATCATAACTATCGTAAAAAAATCGTTTTTTCATAGCAAGCCAATATAATGTCAGCTCTAAACAATAGCTAGCATGTGTATTATCCGCTTTTTCGATCCTTGTAGACATTTTAATTATTTAATAGACTATTTAGGCCCAGTTGTACCACTCTCTGATAATTTCCCGATGACATTTCTAACAGGTTTCTGTTATACCGTCACTGTTTGCGCCCATAGAATAAACCGAGACGGCATCACAGATGTCTGTTGGAATTATCCAACAGACCAAGACCAAGACAGATCAAGTTTCTGGCATTAACGAGGAAATTATCAGAGAGTGGTGAAACAGGCCCCCAATGTTCATTTAGACATTTAAGTGTATTGTATTAAAAGAGATATTTTATATATCGGTATAGGAATGAAAAGTGACGAATTGCTCAGTGATGCGAATATGGCGAGCAATTTACTTTCAAGATCACGAGGCGATATAACACTCCGCTGAAGATACCGAGCTAGATTGTAAGAAAGAGCAATATCAGTTACATATAGTTAGTTTGTAGTACAGGTTCAAATGACCCATTTGTTCGTTTGCCTTCCTATGTTTATTTAAAAAAAAAAAACTGGTATTATATCGTCTCGCAAACTTGCATGTAAAATGATTGACCCTATTCTGAACACTGCGTATCATTCTGCAATATGAACGTGTATTTAAGAGCTTCAGAGCATTTAGTACTGGAAGAGGCACTTATCTTTTGATGCTGGAGTAAATAAAATTGACTTCCTTATTCATAAACGCTAAGTAAACCTTTGTTAACACATGCGTCAATTTTATCTATATAGTATGTCACGTTTGCCTTCGACAAACAAAAGCAACAAGAATTAATAAGAATGCCTTAACTTTTTTTATTTGAAAACTACCTCGTGATGTGCATATTCATTTATATAAAACACGATGTAACGACGTTAGTGATCTGCTGTGTTTTAAATTAACAATGCCTTAAGCTATTGTTAAAAAAGGATAATATACTTTTATGAATAAGGAAGTAAGTACTTATACATACAAATTTTTAATTGTATACTATGTCTAATTAAAAGTGTATATTTATTTATTTATCTGAGCTTATATTATATAATTATAATTATAGATACATAGACTTACCTTTTCTTTACATTGTTTTTTTTTCAATCTAGATTTTATGTAAAGCTGTCGTTTAAACGTTTGTATGTGTGCTTCTTCAGTAACTATAATGCTCTGATCTTATAGTAGTTGTAGTTAATTTAATAATGGTTGACAAGGTTAATTAATTTGCCCTCGCCTTGCGATACATGCTTTTATAAATTATTATACCAATTATGTAACGAATATTACCAGTGCTTTTCCGGAAAAAATGGAAGTCAGTAGTAACGGTGACAAGTTGATATTTGAAAATGGACTAATAGAATATTTGAATAGTGTGTTCTAAGTTTAAATGGAAATATAAAGGCTGTATATACATTAACTTCAACACTCGCATTATAAAGTTTCCGTTGACTAGAGCGGCCAGCGTTTGAAGCTGCGTTGACACACTCAAAGTACGCTTTGACAAAGTAAGTTTGTCAAAATAGCTTTGATCAAAATTTACTTTAATACCGGTTGACAGTTGGGCCAAAATTCTTATTGATGCCTATAAAAACGTCCCTTGTACATTTTAACGCATATTTTTACTTATTCAGATATACTTAAAAGAACATTTTATTTTATAATTCAGAATTACATATTCATACCCAAATGATGACTGTTATAGAAATATTTACGATCAGAATAAGAAAAAAACTATTGTTTGGTAACGCAGTGGACACTATTTTTGAGGAGTCATGGGGACTGGTAACGCAGTGGTAATTTGGGTAACAAATGAGAATTTTCTGTAATAAAAAAACCCAGGATGGTGGGAAAATCTATATAAATAAAAATGAATTGTTGTTCGTTAGTCTGATTAAAACTCGAGAACGGCTGGGCCGATTGAGCTGATTTTGGTTTAAAAATGTTTGTCGTAGTCCAGGGTAGGTCTAAACGGTGAGCAAATATGCCTCCAATAATTAGGCGGTACGAAGTTCGCCGGGTCAGCTAGTTCATAATAAAAATTGGGGCCCGGTTGAGAACTAACGTAATATTACTAGGAAAATATTTGGAGACATCTACAATTTTGTAAAAGTGTTTATACATTTTCATCTTTATTTTAGGCACTAAAAAGAATTTTGGCCCAGTTACATAGTGCACTTGGATCAGTTTGCAAAATGCCATTACTTCTATACTTGACGTCATTTTGTTTCATTTTTGACATCCAAGTTGGTGTGAAATCTTAGAGCTTTCATACGTGAAATGTAGAACGAGGTGCAAGTCCACTTTCCGACACCCCGTCAAACGCCGTCAACGCCGACGTCAAAGTGCGCTTTGATTGCTGGCTACACGATCAAAGTAGCGTCAAAGTAGTCATCAAAACTACTTTGTCAGAGCAGACTTTGAGCGTGTCAATGAAGCTTTTGTGGCGGATTTTGTGTTTTTGAGAATAGAACGCAATTGTGTTCCTGTGTGTGCAACAGGTATGAAATGTGTACATTACTGAAAACGCTGTTACCTTTTCTGTCTGCGCCGATACTAAACAAATCAGGTAAAAAAATTAAAGGATTATTTTGCATAATGCAGTATTGGATTTAACGTGGTGACATTTCCAGTGCAAAATGATCCGGCTAGCACTGTGGCCGCTTTCTCGTTTGCCGGCCAGTGTCTTTAGAAGTGGATCTAGTTGGCGACAAAGCGAGTTGCTGCCGTCAAGCTAACAGTTCTGTTTTACAAGTACTGAATCTGTAGAATATACTTAGACAAAAATACTAGGTAGGATTCTTAAAAAACATAACATCCGACCTTATTTATGCTCGTGACTATTGTTTTTGGCAATAAATATATTTATGATGATAATCTAGCTATGTGTATGATCAATGTGTGTTACCAGTGATGACTTATGGCACTGAAACGTGGCCGCTTACTATGGGCCTTATAAGAAAGCTCAAAGTCACGCAACGAGCTACGGAGAGGGCTATGCTTGGAGTTTCTCTGCGTGATCGAATCAGAAATGAGGAGATCCGCAGACGAACGAAAGTAACCGACATAGCCCAGCGGATTAGCAAGTTGAAGTGGCAGTGGGCAGGGCACATAGCACGGAGAACTGATGACCGATGGGGTCGGAAAGTTCTCGAATGGCGGCCGCGTATTGGCAAGCGCAGCGTAGGACGACCAGCCACAAGATGGTCCGATGACCTCGTACAGGGGGCAGGAAGGCGCTGGTTGCATTCTGCTTCCAACCGGTCACTTTGGAAATCCATGGAGGAGGCCTATGTCCAACGACTTCTTGTGGCTGAGATGATGATGATGATGAATCTAGCTATGTGCTCTTACTGTTTGAGATGAAATGCTATAACCGCTAGTACAAATGTATATAAATACAGTGTTTTTACCACACCTTTACTATGAACGGTTATTTAAGCTTAAAACATACAGACAGACAATGTTGTAATTATTGCAGATGCAAACGCTCTTTTGTTTGACTTGTTTAATCCAAGCCTTTTGAACACTAAAGGTAATTTACAGACGAACTGCATTTGAACTGCCAGCCACATACACAGTTTCGGTTTTTATACGGTTGGCATGACTGCATTGAAACTCCAAACGAACTTTGCAGTCGGTGTGCAGTTCGCACGACTGCACACTGGCTGAGCTGAGAACTGCAAACTGACTGCAAGTGTACTGCACAGTTCGTTTGCAGCTTCGATGCAGTAATGCCTTCACCGCATAAAAACTGCATCCGAACTGCAGCTTTGCAGCTAGCTTGCAGGTCAAATGCAGCCCGTCTGCAGCCCTAACCAAAAGTTGTCACCCACTAATCACGACTAGGGCTGGCAGCACTTCGGGTTTCGCTCAAAGTCTACGGATAAAAAAAAACCGTCCAGGCTACGAGTTAGATCGGCCGTGGAATTTGACCGCCCGAAAATCAAGATCATTTACATTAATTTATGTTAATGAACCCCACAGAAAATCTAGCAAAATACTGGCAACTCTGAAATTTCCGGGTCTGTTTTTGAAAGGTGGCAAACCTTGGATGAAGGACTAAAGCATGGATATAGCCTCAGTACTTGTCAAGTGTACATAGCCAAAGCTGTCTAAATGGTCACCTTTGTGTGCGTCAAGGTAGTAAAACCTGCAAATTAATAAGAAAAACGTAGAGTATACTACCTTAATGTAAACATTACCATAGCCAAAGGTGACCATTTTGTCTATTGGTCGTGTACAGGGTGTCAATTGAAGAGGAGTTTAGAGTATGTAGTCATCTCTTTTTGACACTGTATTGCAATTTAAAGTAAAGAGATCAGATAATAAAATATCGCTTTCAGTTTTAATACTCCTTCTATGCTGTACTATTTCTATGTGGCAAACCCTAGTCGTGACAGCTCGTGGCCCTAACATGCCCGACCAAGTTTAGTTTATCTGAGTTTATCTCTATGTGCGTGCCTTTCTTATGACACTAGTGTGACAGAGACGCAGGGAGGGATAAGCTAAACTTGTACCGGTTTTGTTAGAATCACAACGGTCATTGGTGTTCAAAAGGAAAAAAATTGTCTCGCTTCATTTGCAATGTCATTTTATTTTAAGTAAACTTAAGAACTATTTAGGCCTTAGGGACAGCTTCTGTCAGTTTGTTTCCGCGACAGTAGTTGTTGCTAGAACCATTGTTAAACCTATACATAATTGAAAGATTTTTATTTTGTTTTATTTAAGTTGAAGTATGTTATACGATTTTAAATACACAAAAATACATTAAGTTCGTAGACTTTTTTTAATACCCTCGATTTGAAAATTAATGAAGTACCTAGTGCATTGTGTTCCGAACTTTTGCCAGGTGTCGCAAACACACCTGGCGAACGTTCGAAACATAATGCCGGCAGTGAATGCGTTAACTCATTGACTAGACTTCAAGCTGAAAAAGGGTTAACGACTCTGGTTGTGGCGCTGGATAGACGTCGTTATGGATGTCGTTAAATGGGTTAATTAAAATTATATTTATAGTTATATTTGATCAAGAAATTGCTTGACCACTTTTCGAGCTTATTACAAAGGAATAAAGTTCAAAAGTGGTCAAGCAATTACTTGGTCGACTGTACTTCACCTTGGCGTTGCTAAACTATCGATAGTTTGAGTATCGATAATTGACCTCGAAAAATAGTCACATATCGATGGCTATCATAGTATCGATAGTATCGTCAGTCATTGAATTCCAATACTATCGATCATCAATACCTACGAGGCATCTATACCTACTATCGATAGTAGCAATAGTATGAACGCCTATCGATAGTATTGACAGTTTTTAACCAATACTATCAAAAAGCAAAGCTATCGATAGTAAGTAGCAATAGTATTGACGCCTATCGATAGTATTGGATTTCAATGACTGTCGACACTATCGATACTATCGATCTTATGATAGGCCTATCGATATTGTGATTATTTTTGGAGGTCACGATACTATCAATAGTTCGATATATAGCTGCAACACTACTACACCTTGTAGGCATGCAAGTTTTGTAAATAAGCAATCGCGTGTGACATTGTAAGTACGAATTTATATTTTGTACAAATACAAATATGTATGAAAATAAATGACTTGATTACAGCCTTACTTGTTTTATTTCAAAGTACCTAAACGGCTGAGCCCTACTTAGGACATGTAAATTCACGAAGAAAACGAATTTGCCCAGAAATTAGACCAAATACCTAATTCTATTTTTAGCTAGATTAATTCAATTCGTCATTCCCATAAACCACCAAATTATAAGTTGGCTTGTTCCCGCAATAATAATTAAATTATTATAGGCATGTCTGTACATAGGAAATATCTAAGAAAATAAAAATTCATTGGTCTGTATAAAAGTATCTAAGCGAAAACAATTTTCTTTACAATTTTTGTCTGCCCGTCGTACGAAATCGTCGGCAAAAACTAGTTTGGAATATTAATACCAGAACCTAAATAAAACCTTTTTCTTAAAAATTTACGTCATCCATTTAAAAAGAAAACAGCAAAACCCATACTCCATTCGATTTTCAAACAAACGTCAAGAAATTTTCGTGTTTCATTCAAAATGCCGACAAACTTTTTGACCTCACCGAAAACAAATTAAAAATATAATAAATCAAACAAAAAATTCTGTGTTACTGTATAGATAGATTCTTAACAAAACTTTAGCCTTCTATAAGATGCTAGGAAACCCTGTTAGATGTTGCTGCCACGTCAGGCATTTCTCCCCTAATGTGTTTGACATTACCAACAGTAATCTGAAGAATTTTATTGCAGGATTCGGTGAGTCTTAAAGTGCTATATCTGATTTCAACCTTTTAAGCTAATTTAAGACATTCAGTATTGTCGGTGTAGTGCTTTTCAAGCTTTCTATCTACGTTACGTTGACTTCTCTGTGCCTACGTTACGACACAAACCTTCCCCTTCACTTGATCCATATAACTGCCTCTAGGTCTGCCCCTTCCTCTCTTTCCTTCTATCCTTCCTTCTAAGTAGGTAGGTACCTGCCAAGTATTTGACCCTTTGAACGCCACGGCCGCCTAAAGTCTTGAACTGTCGCGACAACGATGCTTCCGATTCCTAGTTAAGGGACATTTCAATTTATGAATAAAGTTAATTTTAATTACCTAATGGAGCTTGGCGTGTGACTGACTACTACATTCCCATCGAATATGAAAGCGTTCAAAAGTTAAAGTAAAACAGAATCGAGTCAAAGCTCCAGTCAGAGTTAGTTCGGACATAAAGTTAGATCATCCATTACTTATCTTACTTACAAAAAAAATTCTAACCTAAAATTTCGAGACTGAATAAACGAGGTAATTTTTAATTCGTTGACTGTTTTATTCAAACAATAGTTTATTAGTATTTTCATGGCAAAAATGAAAATTTTAGGTTAGAATGTTGTTATACTGCTTAAATGGGGATTTACATGGAGCGAGTTATCGTATGCGAGTTGCATTACACTGCGCGGCTCGATCAATCGATTGATTACATCGCACTTCAGTGGCCCTAACATGACGGGCTAAGTTTAGTTTATCTCTATCTGCGTCCCTTTCTTATGACACCAGTTAGACAGAGACACAGGGAGGGGTTAAACTAAACCTGGGCTGTCATGTTAGGGCCGCAGCAATCCACAATGTAATGCAACTCGCATGCGAGAACTCGCGCCATGTAAATGGTCCTTAAGACAGGTAAGTATGAATTTGGTTAATATTCGAGTGTTAATCCGATTACCTACTTGAGTAGGTGTAAGTTCGTGGCGTCTGGCGAACGTTCGAATGATAGTAATGAGCGAATGCTCGTTACTATCATTCGAACTAACATTTCAAACGTTCTAACATTTTCAAAGCTAAAGACGGATATATCCGTCAACGCGTACCTACAATGTAAAATATCTATCTGCATTCGCATAAGGATAAACTTTGGTACTTACTTGCAAACGCTTTTGCATTTACCGTGATATTAAAAAAGGTTAAATACCTACATGATATTGGAGACTAACCCCCTTACTCATAAACGCTTCGTAAACGTTTGTTAGTTAACAAGTTTTATGTCTTTATCTGTCATTGTGACGTTTACCCTCAAATGAAAGGGACAAAACATTGTTGTCTTAAAAATATTGTTAATTTTTTATGATTAAAGGGGTTATCTTATCTTATCTTATCTATGCGGGGTCCTTTCGGATACACTTCGACCCAGCGGGATCTTTTGTATATTTACCCCTCCTTCGCACTAAGTCCATCGCTTTTTCCACTTCCTCCATAAAGTGGATGATGTGGTTTAGCGGTAGTGCCTTGAATTCTCCTGGTTCGGGGTATCCGTTGCCCCGTTACCTGGCTAAGAGAATAAGGGGGTTATTTTCTAAGCCAAGTTAAGAGTTAACTTTGTCATTATGTATCCAACAGGAACTCACAAGGCATCCTATTCTAAGGACAAAGGGTGCAAGGACGTGCCTCAGTCAGAGAACAGGGACATCGAGCCGTGGCCGAAGCCCGACCCGCCGCCGCCCGCCTGGCGCTGCGAATGCCCGCAGGAACCCCAGCCTGTCAACTATGACCCCTACAGGATTAAGGTGCCTGAAATAGTGGTGCCCCCGCTGCCAGGCGGCCAGGCTAAGGTAATTTGTAACTGTCTTACCAAAAATATTGTTTTTTTCCACGCCCACGACAGATATATCCACGGTACAGTGGCTCTAACCTGAACGGCCGTTTATGACATTAGTTAGACAAATTATTTTAAACTTTCGTGATTTTAACACATATTTATAACGCTATCGGGACTTTAACGCGATGAAAACATTGTTAATTTACCTCGACGTTTCGGCCATGTTTCAACGGCCGTGGTCACGAGTAGACTCAAATGTCCAGGTAAATTAATAATGTATTTATCGCGTTAAAGTCTCGATAACGTTATAAATATTAGTTAGACATTTTGACGCACTGATGGATAATTAAACTCGGCCGGTCATATCAGAGCCGCAGCGCGTATTGTACTACCAATTTGAATTTCACGTAACGTTGCAACCCTTTCACAATAAATGTCATAAAGTAAATGGAATAAAGAATTACAACGAAGACGCATTGTGATAACGTTCAAGAAAGGTTCTATAGTGGCCAGAGCATTCAAATTGGTTGACTATAATAATCGACGACCTTCTAAACTATGGACTATTTATTTACGCTATACAATATCAAAACTCAAGCATGGTACACGCCTCTAATGTCACAAACTCCGCCATAGTTATTTTAGCGGAGTTTTAGATGTGCCACGAATGTCATGTATTTGCATTATCCACTATGTAGTTGATCGAAGATAATAATATACCAACAACAAAATTGGCATATTGCATTAAAAAGAGTAACCTTTTAGAACAGACGTCTTAGCACGTTTAAGGTACTCTTACAAATTATAAAAGAGCGGCAAAGAAAAAAGGTCACAAAGGTTACAGTCTTTTACAGTTTATACTAACAGTTTATTTTATTTCTAAATTTATTAAGTATTTGTTGAATTTATTGTGTTGTGCACAATAAAGAATAAGTATTTGTTGTTGTTACTAAGTAGGGGCACCTGATCATAACTGTGGATACTCTAACATTAGAGATTTATGTATATTCTTTTGTGAAACGATCGCCACGTTTCTCCATTCGATGCCTCCAAAAAAAGGCAAGTAACAGAGTGCTCACGAAAAAAAAGTCCATGGCGCAGTTGCATCTAATTGTTATACTAAATGTAGTCTCTTTTTCTTTAAACGCGTTTTTTTCCAATTTTATGAAATTTTAAGGGACGAAATTAAGAAGTGCGTTTTCTTATTATTTTTTTATCTCTACTATGCGACCTCCCGATGTTTCTTAAAGTGCGTTAGACGAAATCAGAGCCTCTCGTGGATACATTAAATATCTAATGAAACCCAGCTTGTGCTTTCTTCATCAGTGGACGGGAGTTGTTTTCACGACCACTGGGCCTGGTCCACGCGAGCCCGGCGAGACCCCCGGAGTCATGGGGCAAAAGCAGGCCTCCCCGCAACAAGGGCTGCCCAATGCCGCTAAGGAGGACGAGGCCCAGCAAGAAGGCTTCTTCACCATGCTAAGAAAACTCCTGAAGGGCAAGAAAGGCAAAAGCACCACTCATATGTCCGGAGTGGACGCACTGAAAGTTCAAATCCACTACGTCCGTGATCAAATAAGAAAAAAATAACGAACCATATCACATGACAATTAACATCGAGAAAGTTAAGGTACCCAATCCATTTCTATTGCGAAGCAAAGGTCCTGAATTTCGCTAACGCACTCTAACATCGGGGGCGTAGTCGCGTGAATGTACACAAAGTTTTTTTCAACAGGAGCTCCCTAAGGAGGCGGCCGAGCTGTTCAAAAACACGTGCGTTACCTTTGGTACTGATCCCAACTTTGCCCCTCTCCGGGACTTGTTCCAAAACTCCCCTGTCGTCCATCCCGATTACTGGAAAGACCAGCCAGCGAAAAAGCAGTTGGCGGATCCCCTCGGAGACTTGCTTCCGAGACTGGGTTATCACGGAAGGAACAAGTACAAGTACGCCTTCCACGAGCCGTGGAAACCTTTAGACCGCATGGCCTTATTGGAACAGGCGGAGAAAGAGGAAAACGGGCTTTCAAAGGAAATGGGTGCCGTCGAGTCGGCGGAGAAGCAGATGTAGCCACGGGAGCTCTGATTTCTGATGGATAAAAATTGCAAAGTGACGTATTGGCTCAAGTGTCGCATGGTATTGATAATAAAACTATTTTATTATTTATTCGTTTTCTTTAGTTACTGAAACACGATTTAGGAGCGTTCAGTGTTCTTTTAAATTTAACTACAGTGTGTATCGCCATCTTCCGACACTGGAATAAGCCAGCGTTCTATTCTTAAGAATAGGAAGAGCAACCTTGAACGTCGACTGCCCTGATTTGTGCCTCTAATACTGACTTTCTTGAACGCTGAAAGCCCTTGTTTGTGTCATTAAGGCTGGCTTACTCGAACGCTTAACGTTCTTTCCGTGTCTCTAAGACTTTTCTGGAAGCGTGAACGCTCTTGTTCATGTCTCTAAAACTGGCTTTCTTGAACGCTGAACTCCGCCCTCGTATGTGTCTCTATTATAAAGGAGGCTTTCTTAAACGCTAACGCCCTTGTTTTTGTCTTTAAGGCTTTCTTGAACGCTGAACAGCCTTTGGTGTATTTCTAAGCCTGGTTTTCCACCCGAGTTTCTGCTTAAGCGGAGTGGTAATAATGGACAAAATAAACTAATGAGTGGCTGTATGTATAAGGAGGGTAGAAAAGAAGTTAAATCAATGGTGGCGAATTTGTCACACAACTCTGGTGGAAAAACAGTCTTGGTCTGCAATCTATCTTTAGGAGGACAGCAGCCTTGCTATGGCCTGGGTCTCCGTTGTCTGCCGTTTACATCATAGAATTGAGACCTAGCCTTAGGTCTTGGTCTCTTTAAAATTATTAATTTCTCCAAGGTGCCGTGTGCGACGTGTGACAATTTTTTAGCATGGTAGGGGTAGTTGTCACGTTAAACAGAATATAAGACAAAGACAGAAGACAGAATAAATACATTTGTAGTTACGAACATGAAACTAGCAAGTCATACGTTGCACGCTCCACGCTGGTTTTATAAGTAATCCGCTTATAAAACAGGAAACTTATCCTCGTACTCCTGCCAGTAGGCAGGAGTACGAGGATATTCTATTCTTCAAGGCAGAGATGGAGACGATCGATCTCTCTCTCTTTCTGGTAATCCGCTCTTTGAAATAGGGAGGAAAAGGAGCATGCGAGTCAACCGATGGTAAATGATTACTGCCGTCCATTGGAATCAGCGAGAGAACCAACAGAAGTCCCTTCAGACGTTTCCAACATAATCCAACTATTTTCAGGCGTTTCATTCCACTCCTATTGAGGTATATTGTATACTACTGGTTCAATGACTACTACACTCTGTAGGTGCATGAGAAATGCCTTGGTCGCTGATTGGATTATAGACTACTGTCTCAGACATATCTATATCGTGGAGTAACCTTCGCGATTCCAGCCGATGATCGACTGCGCGAAGAAGACCCCGTGCTCTGCTCTGCCGGCGCCTCCGCCCCCGCCCTGCCCCCCGACCCCGCGCAAGCCATTCCCATGGATCTACGTCTGGGTCACCGCTGCCTTCATGACTACCTTGGGTCTGGTAGGTACAACACAAGTCTAGCATATACATATCAGCTTTTAGCCTTACATTTTGAACTGGTATAATCTAACGGCCTTGCTTTGCACATAGTGTGATTGGCCAGGACATCACTTCAAGAGAGTTGAACTCCCATAATGTCTGTCGAGCACCTGTTATCATTAAATTCATACGTAGGTTGGACGTCGAACAAACCAAGAAGGGTTTATTCTGTGACCACCACAAAGCGGAAATATGAGCCAGCAAACTGATATGCCAATGCAGCGGCTGACAACCACCATGACTGCCTTAGACGATTGTCTATTCCCCAGGGGAACAATTAAAATATGTATTTTTTTTTCCAGATATATAGATATTGGGTATACAAAGACCTACAAGCGAAATCAGGAGCCAGCAAGCCAGTTTGTAAGTTTGCTTTATGTCTACCTAATTCTTTTTATCCTTATCACGTCACTGTTAATCACATATGTAGGTGCAATGGCACACATTATTTATTATAAAAGATGTATTCACTTTAACACCATTGATACCACAATACTGATACATGTTTTTATTAGTCGACTGAATCACGCACCATCTATTGACTTAAGCCTTTCCTGTTTTGATGCTAAGTGTACCTATCCGGCAGGGCAAGCCGTGCGGGTGACCCGACGGCCGCCCTCGTACGCCGACCTGCCCGCGTGCGTGCAGTATCTCATCGTCGGCGGCGGCGCCGCGGCCTGGGCTGCCTACAAGTCCATCATGGAGCATGACAAGACGGCCAAGGTAAAGGCGACCCTACCCTACTACCTCTTCTCGTAGTGCCTTTCCATGGATGATTCCATTTCCTGGATGGTGGCCAGTTGTTCCGAAGAGTTTTCTCTGTATTGAGCCACCCAGAACAGTTGCTCTGCACTGGTGATCCCGGTCCACTCCCTAATATTATGCAGCCAGGATTTCTTGCGCCTTCCGGGACGCCTCTTTCCTACTACCCACCTTATACAAAAAGTTTCAAGTCACGTCCATTTTTATTTATTGTCAACAAAAAACTTGATGCAGTTGAAATGTTTGAAAATTTTCAACGCTATGTCAAATCCAAAGTAACTTCGAAACAACGCGATTTTGAATCTTACACCAACATAAGCTTATTTGAGCTTTACGCGCGAACTGCTTTATCCGTCATTTGTGTTCGGCCTGTGCTGCGGATTTATCCGTCTTTGGTGTTGAAAAGGTTAAATAATGTACATTTTCTTGCTGGAGCAGCAATAATAATAGTGTAGCATTTAAATTGAATTACCTATGTTACGGGAGGCGAGTAACACCTAACAACATGATTTCCATCGACTTCTGATCTGGTTGTAGGTGTTCTTCGTATCGAAAGAAGACTCGCTGCCGTACGCGAGGCCCCCTATGTCCAAATACATGTGGCTGAACCCCGAGCCGCCAGACCTGAAGAAGTTGAACTACGTTAAAGATGGAAAGAGACTCACGTACGTTAGCTTTTGTTTAACTTGAACTTGTAATGTTTAGATCGATTCTTGCAATTCAGCTTTGACTCATTCCTATTTGTCCGTTTTAATAGTCAAAATAAGCCCCCTTAGATTCAGATGTTACTTTGCGGAGGTCCATTTCAACAAACTGGAACAAATTATCTTGCTACTTCGCGAAACGCGCGTTTCGCCTCTGTACGAGGCATCATCACGATTATCATCTAGATCCCGATGATGCCTTGTACAGAGGCGAAACGTGCGTCGATCGTGTTGTTTAGTGTTTAGTGGTGGCGGTGTGTAGTTAAGTCTGTGTGATATGTTTTGTTTCGTGTGGAAGCGGAGGAGGGTGTGTTTTTGCATGAACATATATATGTCGCACAGACGCAGCTAACTTGCACGAGCACGGCACTGGTTTCGCGGAGTAGCAAGGTAATTTGTTCTAGTTTGTTGATAAGTCTCCTTACCACGAGTATATTTCTTAGGATACAATACAGACAGGGACACGACTTGTAGAATGAAGAGAACTGTCATATATTTAGTAGCTGTTTCATAACACATCGTGTATGCCTTAAACCTAATTTAATAACTAACTTATTTCACAGTATTGTTCTTATGTTCCAGAATGTTCTACACACCCTGCACAGATTACTTGGATCCGGTGGTCTTCTACCGCAGAAAGACTGGACCGGCAGTGGCGGCGGCCACCGGCTACTGCGTGACCCGGCTCGACGCTGACAACCACGTCGTCTACATAAAAACCTTGAGCGGCGAACAGCCTATCTACTACGAACGGTGTTTGCTGGCTACTGGTTAGTGAAATGCTAGGACTAGTATCATTTGAGGAACTAGGAGCCTAGGGCTGTCAGAATACGGTATTTCACCCACAAATCCAATGGCATTAAAGTGCAAAATTGTTGTAGACTGTTAATGTATGGTCGTCCTTATAAGACCAGCAATATTAACTGGCAATGTTTTTGCATGTATTTTTCCTGAGTGAAATGCTGGCAACATAATTGTGTCTCTTACTACTTCCGTATCGCCCTCTATTCGTGTTGCATCATCAATTTTGTCTCGCAAACCTAATCGTGTTAAATCCGACGTAATAAATGTATTCCTGATTGTTATTACAATATGCTTTATTATTTGCCGTCCACTGAAGACCCTAAACCTCCACACCATTGCACTCTGCTAGAGGTTATGTTCCCAGCCTTGCTTCTACAAGAAGAATCAAATGACCATGAGGCACTGTACAACTGCTTATGGCGTGTGAGCACAAATTAGTGTGACTGGCTTTTCGAGATGGCTCCGGGGGACGCTGAAAATGGCCAATCGGCGCATGGGCACATTTTATCTAACGCACAATTTGAGAAATTAAACGGCGTGCATAATTATAACGCATGGAAATTTGCGATGAAGATGGTTCTGACGCTGGAGGGGTGTCAGACAAGATGATATCTTATCTGTTGTAGGTTTTATGTGTGGTCTGTGGCCGGAAGCCGGAAGTGATTATTGTATTGCTTATTACTTAATGGTGGTTAATGAATACACGCTAAAGATTAATTACTACAAGTGTTTTATTAATGATCTAAACCATCATGACATGGCGCTGCGGATAATCGACAAGAAGCGGTATGTAGAAAATGAAGAACAGAAGATCGCATGCATTAAATAACTATTGGGACAAAAAAAATATAGAAAAAAAACTACGCCATTTTTACTACGCCAAGAAGCACAATGGACATGTTAAAGCTTCCATCTCCGTTGAATCTATCGACGAACAACATTAAACAAGCATTTATAGAATGGAAACAAAAGTTTCAGCTGTATTTTACTGCGAGTGGGGCCGCGGAAAAACTAAACGAAGATCAACAACGAGCGTTATTATTACACAGCGTGGGCGATGAAGGATTGGCAGTCTACAATACTTTTGAAGACAAGGAAAAGCTACAGTACAAGGACATACTAGCTAAATTAGAAACCCACTGCAGTCCACCTAGCAATGAGACTTATAATAGGCACGTATTCTTTAGTAGAAAACAAAAGACTGGAGAAAACTTTGAAGACTTTGTAACAGCAATAAAGAAATTAAGCTTGGATTGCAACTTTGTTAAACTAAAAGACGGCTTACTGAGGGATCAAATCATCATGGGTTTGGTGGACATCAATCTTAAAGAAAGTTTATTGAGAATACAAGATTTAACTTTAGAAAAGAGTATAAGCAGTTGCAGAGCTGCGGAAACAACAAGAAATCAGATGGATAACATTAAAAATAAAGAACATATGGAAGTAAATAGAATAGTGTCTGGATCACATAGAAAAATTAAGAAAGAAGAGGAAGAAGTCAAGAAAGAAAGAGGACGACCAACGTCAAGACATCCATCAAGTGCCAGGCAGCCTTCCCGAGGCAGACAGCAACATGACCAGCCATGGGGCAATAGAAAGGTATGTGGGAAGTGTGGCAGACATCATGGCTACAGGAAGTGTCCGTGTGATGCTGTGTTATGTATGTTGGTAGTAATAATTAGTTGAATAAGTGCTCAGTATCTGTACTGTATGATTGATTGATTATCTGTGGACTAATAAATAAAGATGACGTCGCTCAATGGTGTTTTCTCTAATATTATTCTCAAGACTATCCCTATACATCACATGGCGCTGCGGAAAAACTAAAGAAATTGTAAAATAAGAAGAGATTATCAAAGAAACGACAAAAGGTACCGTAAATTTATCAATCATCGTCTGATGCAACATGACGGGTTCGGCGGAAGCAACCACGCCAGATGCCGGTATAACAGGATTAAAATCCCCAGAGAAATTACGGCACGGAACGGCAGAAGATTTCAGGAAATGGAGACAAAGATTTGAAATTTATCGCAAAGCTAGTGGAGCAAATACTAAAAGCCATGAGGTGCAGATCGCGCTGCTTTTACATTGCATAGGAGAGGAGTATATTGATATATACAATACATTTAATCTGAACGGATCAGAGCAATATGAAGATATAATTGATTTATTTAGTAAACATTTCATACCTATAAAAAATGAAAGGAGAAGCTTTTGATGCCTATATAACGGAGCTGGAAAAGTTAGCAAATGACTGTGACTTCGGGGAATTAAAAGATAGACTCTTAAAAGACAGGATAGTCGCAGGCATCATGGATAACAGGCTTAAAGACAGACTATTAAGAGAGGCTGACCTAACTTTGCAAAAAACAAAAATATTTGCAAAGCTGCGGAGGTGGCTGCAGAACAAATAAGAAAAATTGAAAAAGTAAATAAAATGGATGTTCAATTTATAAAAAAAGGTTCGAGAGACAAAGCCTTTAAGAAATGAAGCTGGTCCAAGTGCAGGTCCAAGTACAAGAAATTATGAAATAAACTACAGTAGAGGTCGAGGAAGAGGCCGAGGACGAGGTGGACCACCCCATGGGTCAGGGAGAGGACCAGGACGGGTGCATCCAGAATGTTCCAGATATGGATTCTCTCATGAGAAGAATAGGTTACCAGCATATGGGAAAAAGTGTGATAAGTGTGGTAAGATGGGACATTTTATGAAAAAGTGTTTCTGGAACAAGGTTAGTGCGGTCCAAGCGGAGACATATGGGAGCGTGCAAGTATTACGGAACGCAACTTTTGAAGATTTTTGACCCCCCCTCCCCTCCTTGAAACGCACCGTAACATTTTTCTGTACCCCCCTCCCCCGCTCTAAATGTTACGTAACACTCAAGTGATTTACATTTTGAATTACAGTATGAACACTATGAACTCACGCATAAACACTAACGAATACTGACAACGAAAACAACATTAAAAATGACGTACAATGCAATCTAGGGATTCCCCGTGAAATATAAACGAATAGGAATTATAAACTTGCGAGAGCAAATTTCAAAAAAAATGACGACCAGACTAATACAGTTTGGGAGTTTTAATTCCCTAATTTTTTAGAAACAATGTTACGTAACGTGTAGTAAAAAACACCCCCTCCCGCCCCTGTAACGCATCGTAACGCTTCACAAGACCCCCTCCCCCCAAATTACGTTACGTAATACTTGAACGCTCCCTATAGCAGACGAGACAGGCAAGAAAGTGCTTCGGGTGAGTTGAACGTTTTACAGCTTAAGGTGTTTGGTATAACGAAAGAGAAAAGTTGGTATGAATATGTAAAATTAGTGCTATTATCTGTACTGTATGATTGATTGATTATCTGTGGACTAATAAATAAACATGTCGTCGCTCAATGGTGTATCCCTATACATCACAGATGCACGTGCGCTGGCACGCATATGCCTGAGCATACAGTCGTCTTTATATCAATATGTTCGCACCGCTGTGAATGCTAAAGAGGCATGGACTAATCTTAAGAATATATTCGAAGATAAAGGCCTTTACGGGCGGGTCTTGTTACCAAGACAATTACACAAGATATAATATATCTCTTAATCGAATATGTCAGAATATTTAAATGCTGTGATGGTGCTCGTTAGCAGCTGGCTGATATCGATAAAATAATCGATGACGAAGTCGCCGAGATTCTCCTCAGCGGACTGCCTCAGGAGTTTGACGTGCTGGTGTCAAATCTAGAGACTGCAAGCATCAGTGGAAAACTGTCAAGTGAAATGGTAAGAACTCGCTTGCTCCAAGAAGAGTTTCGGAAATGTAACAATAGCAGTGACCTGTAATAAAAATGTGGCTTTTATTACAATATACGAGGCTGTTTCTGAAACCGGCTGATTTATTATTTGCCGTCCACTGAAAACCCTGAACCTCCACGCCACTGCACTCTGCTAGATAGACAACCATTAAAAACATATTTACATATGTCCAAAGAAGCCGTTATTAAAATCCGATCGACGTTTTAGAAGTTACAGCGATACAAAATTACAAAAACTACGAAGAAAAAGATATTTTTTTGTTTCGATATATGCTCATTCGAATCAAGATAAAAAGTTTTATACGAGTCTAATTAGTTGTTGACAGTATTAAAACAAACGCGATTTAATGTTAGCTTCATACAAATCACGAGTTTGACATCATCCTAGCTGTATGCAGCGCGATAAAGCGTTGCCGCGACGCAAGCCCGTTGTCATTTTATTACTCGTTATATTTCGAAAAATAATTATCGTAGACGAAAACTAAAAACGCAGTTTTTCTTTTAACTAATTCTATCAATTTTGCCAATAAAAAAGTATATTAATAAAACGGATCACTCGCGTATTTTTAAGTCGAGAAATGCCCGACGCGGGAGCTCATGATTAAGGACCACGGACTGGTCCGAAACATGTCGGGCATTTCTCGACTTAAAAATACGTAAGTGATCCGATTTATTAATATGTACGAGTCTCACGGTAGTTTTATGTAAAAATAAAAAGTAATTAGAATACCGTATTCCCCAGGCTCTAAGGCCAAGAACCTGAACATCTTTCACACTGCCCCGCGCGCCGTGCGCCAGAAGGTCTGCACGCTGCGAACCGTGCGCGACCTGGAGGTGGCCTACCGCCGCGTCAAGGACGCCCGCCACGTCACCATCATCGGCGGCGGCGTGCTCGGCTGCGAGCTGGCCTGGTACATCGCCAAGATGAGTGAGTCGGACCATACTACACTAATATACTGCTCAAACTAAAATAAGACCCACTCGACTTTTCTCAGTAGAACAAAAATATAAAAACATAACCCTTCCTTTTTGCTTTGCCGTAGTCGGGTAAAAATATGAAAGAAAGAAAGAAAATAGAAAGAAAAACGTTTTTCTTTCTTTCTTACTTCCATAACCCGACTACGGCAAAGCAACACCAAGGATATTGCAATTGCGTGGCCAACCCAGAGGGCTAAGATGGAATACGACCTCTTGTGTCAGTCGCACCGGCTGTCTGCTCTCCACGCCGGAACGTAACAGTGCAAGCACTGCTGCTTAGCGGCAGAATTAGCGAGCAAGATGGTAGTTAGGGTGACCGACTGTCCTGTATTTTACAGGATGTCCCGTTTTTCAGCTATCATTTTTGCCGCGCCCTGTATTTTAATAAGACGAATACAGGACCATGCCATACCATAAACGGGCTGTCCCGTATTTATTCCATGAATCCCGTAATTTTAGAGCATTATGTCCTGTAAAATGAGCACACAGGGTTGGTCATCTGGACGGACCTTGCACAATATCCAACCACCCACGATTAATGTTTTTTCATTTATTAATAAAACGGATCACTCACGTATTTTAAGTCGGTAAATGCCCGACATTTTTCGGACCAGTCCGTCATCCTTAATCGTGAGCCCCCGAGGCGACGGTGGCGGTGGATGAGGACCACGGACTGGTCCGAAACATGTCAGGCATTTCTCGACTTAAAATACGTGTGTGATCCGTTTTATTATATGTCCGAGGCTCACGGTAGTTTTATGTTAAAAGTTTTTTCATTTGTTCCACAGACAATCTTCCGAAAGAAGTAGAAGATGACACGCCGCCGCCCGAGCTCGTGATGATGTACAAGGACGGCGGGGTGCTCTCCAACATCATCCCGGAGTACCTCGGCGAGTGGGCCGCCGAGAAGTTCAAGTGCAAAGGCGTCCAGATGATGCCGAAAAGTTGGTGGCATTGTTTATGCTTTGGTTATATTATTATTGCTTTGCTTTGTTTTGCGAAACTGGCAATCGCGAGGCACGGAATGTTGAGATTGCAGGTTCGAGTCCTGCCATTACCCTAATTTTTCTTTGTATAGTCATTACATAGTATTTTAATTTAATTTGAATTTATAAAAAAAACTAAAGTATAAACTTGTAAATTAACTACTTTTCTGATTAAGATAGTATTGGGTAAAAGTGGTAGCAGTGCCATACACACAGACGGACGTGGAGAAATTATAAGATGTAATAGATTTATATTTACAGGGAATTTTACCAAATATCTTGAATAGAGGTTTTAGACAGCCTCTATTGCTGACATAAGTGTACTAAAATGTGTAAGACTTTAAAATATAGAATGGTTTTTAATGAAATTATCAGTTTAGAAGCTGTTGTTAAATATGAAATTTAATACACTCGTCTGATTGCATACAGCGACGCCGCACGACGCCTTCATTTCGAAGGACGGACGGCTGGAGTTGACCCTGAATAATGGAAAGTCATACGTCACCGATTATGTGAGTCTTGTCAACTCTTACTTTTAATTCGCACCATATAATCGACTCACGAACACAGTTGTGGAATACAAGACCACGGTGTAGTAGAGTCCGTAACGTATAGTCAACCTATGAATTGCTTGTCCACTTTTCGACTTTCTTTTATTTGGTCGACTATACAACAACTTATAAAATATGGCGGCGTAGATTTAAACAGTTATGCTGAGTTAACACTCCAATACTGGATTTAGACGTATCTCATTGCTGGCGCCAGTGTCACTGGCAATCTAGCGCTGGCAGCTTGATGGCGCGGGCGCTATGCAGACATTGTTTCGTGCCAGCGCTTAAACGGAATAGAGTCCATGTTTTTTTCTTTTCAGTGGTACGCGGTGTCTAGTGACACTTTTGGCGCCAGCAAATAGATACGTCTAAATCCGTTTCAAAGCTTCTTTCATTTCCCAGGCGTTCGTTTGTGTCGGGACCAAGGCTCGGGTAGAAATAGCTGAGACTTCAGACCTGGAACAGGATACCATAAACGGCGGGATTGTGGTCAACACTGAACTGGAGGCGCGCAAGCATCTTTACGTGGTGAGTGCTGTCGATAGATGGCGCTTGCGTCTTTTAACCAATCAGGTGGTGGTGTAATCGGTGGTTTTTCCATGTCCTGTAGACATGGAAAAACCACCTTCCTAAATGATGGCTGGATGGATGAAATCCCCCTGACATCTCTTTTAAAATATGATGTATAAAATGGAAACGAGAAAGTGGATAGCCTGATGGCAAGTGATCACCACCGCAAATAAACACCTGCAACATAAAATAAATTACAGATGCGTCGCTAATCCAGAGGGCTAAGATAGAATACCTTCTATGCCAGTAATTTCACCGGCCGTCTCGCTCTCCACGCCGGAACACAACAACAGTGCAAGCACCGCTGCTTAGCGGCAGGATGAGAAAGCGAGATGGTACTAGCGATCCGGACGGACTCTGCCCAAGGTCCTATATCACCCGCAAAAATCTGACGGGTTAATGAGTGTATAAATGTTAGGCAAATATGGCGGACAGGTTACTGTTGGTAAATCTGATGGGATATCGTTTGACGCACGCAAGAGCTGGCGATATGGGTATGGCTACGTAAAAGCTGGCGAGGTTTTATATTGGTTTGTGGCGGCGCAGGCAGGCGACGCGGCGAGCTACTACTCGCAGTGGAAGGACACGCGCATGCGCCTCGAGCACTACGCCAACGCCTGGGACCAGGGCACCATCGCCGGCGCCAACATGACCGGCTACTGGACGCCCTGCAACATAGAGCCCACCTACTGGCTCAAGCTCGACGACGCCGTGCAGATGCAGGTGAGATCCCTCTTCGTTTTCTCAGCCTTTCTCTATCGCTAAAATGTAGGCTTCCTTCGATCTGTCCCTATCTAATCATTGTTGAAATATTTGAATCCATTTGGCTCCAGCTGCTCTTTTAATACTTCTGAGTATTTATTTATATCTAAGTAAGTTTATGTATTTTAAGTATTTGGGTATTATATCTATTATTAGTATGTAATGTGTTTATAGGTAAATTGTATGGTAATTCTCCACTGTTTTTGATAAACTCTTGGTCTGATATATCCTGCTATGATACTCCTTTCATCCACTCAAAGGTTAACTGGAAGAGATCCCTTAAAGGGATAAGTTCGCTTTTATACATCACTTTATCTCTTTTTGTCATTTATGTTTTTTTTGTACAATAAAGAATTTACATACATAATATCGTCATACCAGCGCATTTGTGGTCTACCAGGTAGTCTCTTCTCCCTCCAAGGTTTTCACTCTGCCACATTCTAAACGTGTTAACGAGCCATATGACTAGCCTGCTTTCACTTGAGTTTTGCCACTCGCATGAGAACATTGGCGACTTAATTTGCTCTGTTCGCGCAGCCACACATGCTTTTCTGTGCCTCAGTGATACCTACTCCTCCAACCTTCCATTGACTTTCCGGCTACCCCAATCGTTATTTAAGCGAAAACATTCTTGTACAGTATAATCTATTTAACATGTCACACAATGCACAGTGCGAATACTCAAAAACTCACCACATGAACTCATTACATACCATTGATTGACGACCGGATAGCCTAGTGGTTAGAGGCCCTGACTACAAAGCTTGAGGTTCCGGGTTTGAACCCCGGTAGAGGCAAATGTTTGTATGATGAATACGTATGTTTGTACCTGAGTCGTGGATGGGTAGTATCTATGGTCTGTCTTGTCGGAAAGTGTCAAAACGCTAAATTATTGAGGTTACATGATAAACAAGAATTGTGTGATTGTTAATAAATATTGAACTTATATGCAAGAAGAGTATCATTTAAAAACATAACATTGGCGACAATTATAATATAATACATGGATGTACAGTGTCGTACTAAATGACAGCAGAAAAACGGCCCGACATGAGAATACATGTTGACGCCAAAGTTACAAATGCAAATTATTAGTTCACCATTTATAGTCATTGGATTTACGTCTTTTACTAACTAACTTTTCGTCTAACTGCATAAAATAATAATTTAGTAAGTTTCTTTGCAAATAGGTTTTTTTTACAAAATAATAGTATTGACAGCAGCGCCGTCGGCCCGATAGACTGCCAGCTCGGGCGATTGTCGATTTGTTGTACTTTTGTTCGACTTTTGATGCGGCCATATTTTAAACGCTGACTGGAAGTCCATCACTTATAGGTCAGTGATTGGCGACGAGGATGGGATTTGTTATTGTTGAATCTGTGGTAATTGTATTCTCTGCATCGAGCTTTCAAAGGTGACGTCCCTTCTCATTCTTACGACCTCCCAAGTCGGCTGTGTGTGTTTGTGCTGTCCCTGAAATATTATTTAATCTTATCGAATCGACCTGAAATACTGTAAAAGGAATGAACAGTGGGTTTATTGAATAAAGACGGTGTTCATCGAAAGACATTTACTTTTATTTTGATTCAATTCTTCGAGTTTACACGAGAAGTCCTCTGTGCTGCCGAAGCTCTCTGCTCTTCAGGTTTTGGACCCAGGTATCTACCTCGTTGTTCATGATATAAAGAAGTATATAAAAATGTCTGTTGGAGAACAGGCAAACCCGATGAACATCGGTATGGGAAGCACGTTGTCCAACATACTCTCCATAGAAAAATTAAATGGCATAGAAAATTACATCAATTGGAAATTCGCTATCAGAATGATCCTTACGCTGGATGGCTTGTGGGGTTGCGTCGATGGGACAGACACGGACGCCGTGCCAAGGGCGGGTCAAGCTTTGGCGCCAGGAGGGGGTCACACAGTCGTGGTCAAGTCAAGAACTTATAATTTAATTTTGATAACAATAGATACAAGTGGTCCACCTAAGTCCTGGAACCAGCTCAGGGGGGGGGGGGTCATGACCCCCATGACCCCCCCTGGATCCGCCGGTGCGCCGTGCGTGATGCTCGCGCCTTGGCACGCATTTGTCTATCGCTCCATCCTAGTTTATACCAATTCGTGCGAGAGTCAAAGACATCAAAAGAAGACAGAGGTTGGCGAGGTCACAGACTGCATTACTTATTT
Source organism: Ditula angustiorana (assembly GCA_963691745.1). Lineage (NCBI taxonomy): Eukaryota > Metazoa > Arthropoda > Insecta > Lepidoptera > Tortricidae > Ditula > Ditula angustiorana. The sequence continues at coordinate 1,008,152 of OY829491.1, forward strand.
CAATTTTAGTGATGAGCCCGGAGTAGATGTTACAGATATCGCTAAAGGCACCCGAACAGGCCCTGTGGTGGGAAAAGTTTATGATTCCGTAGTAACAGGTTGGCCAGGGTATGTTACTGGAGAATTTAAAACCTTATTTCTGTAAAAGGGCAGAATGAAACACAGAACAAAACTGTATATTATGGGGTAATAGAATTGTAATACCAACTAAATTAAGATCTAGTGTTTTAAAACATTTTCATAAATCCCATAATGGGATTGTACAAACGAAGATGGTGATAAGGGGATATTGTTGGTCGAACCCAGTTTTGCGAAAGTGGCAAAACGCAAGGCACGAAATGCTGTGGTTGCAGGTTCGAGTCCTGTCATTGCCCAGAATTTTGTTTGTGTTGTCATTATATAGCATTTAAATTTAATTTGAATGTTTAAAACAATAAGATTAAAATCAAAAGTGAATTTCGATTATAAAAATTTAAACATTTGATGATTTCTTTACAAATTAAGAGTAAGGTAAGGTGTAACAATTATTTCGGTGGTCACTTTTTTGTTTAATAGGTAGGTAAAAAAAACTTTGGTTACGTGTAACAAAACTGTTTTTTCAGTGTAGGGAATGAATTTTAGATTTATTTATTTCACAATATTTCATTGCATTATAAATTACAGAGATCACAATTTATACGAATTAACATTATGATCGTCAAAAATAATTATAATAATACAACAAAATTTAAAAAATATATAGCATGTCAAAAAATTAAACAAGAGCATACAAAAGAAAAACAAAATAAAAACATCAAAATGATAATACTTAATTTCACAATAATGCAAAAAAGTCAAGCATATACAGTCAAATATTTTTGTTCACAGGTGGTCGGGGAGGTCGGAGCCTGCATGCCGATCATCGCTCTGTTCAAGCCGTGCCGCGCTGAGGACCTGCCTCCGGAGAAAGAGAAAAGCGACATTCCTTGCTACAAGGAGTGCGTGACGAATTACTTATACTGGCCTAGGCATTCAGTGGCGCTTATAGTACGGGCCGGCCCATATAGTTGATCAATTATAGAGTAGTGACCTATCCTCGCACTTGGCTAAGGTTCAAGCAGGGGGTTCCACTCCGCGCTGTAGGTACGCTCGACCGCCTTGCCTAAGGCATAGGCAAATCGCAGTAGGCTGTCGGCTTGCCGCGCGCTTGCTCGCTCGCCCCCGCCGTGTCAGAGTTTTTGAAAACGAATGCCGCGCAACCCTAGCGTGTCGGGGAAGGCGGGCGCGGGCGGCGCGTTCCTTTCGACTCGCGCCGCTTGGCGCATGGTATATGAAGTAGGTAATACGAACTTTTAGAGCGTGTGAATAAATTTGGAATTCGTTTAATCGCGGTCGTAAAAGAGAAGTTTCTGTACGGTATTTATTCTGTGCCCCTGGAGCTCGGGGGGCCCTGCATTACGAGGTAGCGACGCCCCTGGCATTGCGCCTCGGCAAGCGCAGCGTAGGACGACCAGCCACAAGACGATCCGATGACCTCATACAGGTGGCAGGAAGGCGCTGGTCGCATGCCGCTTCCAACCGGTCACTTTGTAAATCCATGGAGGCGGCCTATGTTCAACAGTGGACTTCTTGTGGCTGAGATGATGATGATGACGCCCCTGAACTAATGATTCCCTCCAGCGCCGCCGAGTACAAGGCGCGCTACCTGCGCGGGCTGCTGGCCTACGTCCGCGACGAGACGATCGTGGGCTTCGTGTTCTGGAACATGCCGCCCATCGACGACCGCAAGGATGTCGCCACCGAGGTAACAGCGATGAGCGATGACACGAGCACTCGCTGCTTCTGTTACTGTATAGTCGACCAAGAAATTGCTTGACCACTTTTCGACCGTATTACAAAGAGATAAGGTCCAAAAGTGGTTCAGCAATTACTTGGTCGACTATACAACGTGTCCTTAGCCTATGGACAAAAATAATACTAAACAGCATAATTTGTTCGAATATTTTCTTTTTTTTTTGGCTTCTAATTAAAAAAACAACTATCTCATAGCATTCCTCAGTGTTACGTAGGTAGGTGTTCATGTTGGAGTTTTAATAAGAACGCTCTCTTAGTTGTAACTTATTAATGATATAACAGTTTGCAACCTCTCTGTTCGATGCCCCCTAAAAATGTAAACATTGTGATGCCTATAATAAAGTTATGTTTATCAGTAAAAAACAGAATTTCACTGGCCTCTGATCGTCAGCATCACAAATTCAGCAGCAAAGTGTGGCTGATGTGGATTAGTAAAGGCCACGTTGGGGAACGCGTGTGACTTCCCGAAACTAAACGACAATGTGTCGTTTTCTAACTGGAAATTCCGATTAAAAATTTTGGCCCATATTTTGGAAAAGATCATCGAGAAATAAGATATATATCAAATGACGCAAAAGCGATGTCTATAATAGTGCAGTGCCTGACAGATAGATACCTTGATTTGGTTAAAAATTGCACGATGGCCGCGGCAATGATAAAAAGCCCTAGGATCTGTATTTGAAAGGAAGCGTATTTAACCAATTATATTTACGAAAAAGGTTGTTCTCCATGCGTTGTAGATCAGAACAACTCCTTCAGGATCACTTTTTTAACTTTTTTGAAATTTTTCTGGGGTTTTTGTATGGTTAACCTGTCTCTTATACGAGGGGCGTTCTGTATATTCTCAGTGTATTAAGATTTTCCAAACTTTTTTTAGTAAACTTTGTAATAGTGGCCCTAATACATTCATTAGGTACCATTAATAAAAAGTAGAAAAAAAATTAAATTCATTAGTTGTTTATTTTCAACTGCAAAAAACAAGTCTTTAACATAAAACTACCGTGATAAACGAGGCGCAGCCAGGCCCGCCTGCACCGAGCAACTGGGCTGTCAGGGCTTCGGTAGGCAGTCGTCATCGCGCCACTGCCGGAGGGGCTCATGATTAAGGACCACCGACTGGTCCGAAACAAGTCGGGCAATTCTCGATTTTAAATACGTGAAAGATCCGTTTGTATTAATAAAAAACAAGTCATTGGTTACGTCTGGTCGATGTAGATCCTGCGCGCGCGGCCGCACTACAAGGAGCTGAACCTGGTGGCCGAGCTGCTGGGCTTCCCCGACACGCGCTGCGTGTACCTGCAGGCCGAGGAGTTGATCGAGGGCATGCCTTGCATCAAGAAGTGAGTCCACGCCACGGCATCTCTACCTTTGTTTCATTACATAGAAATTATTATTAGTACTATCGGAACTGGCAGGTAGGTCTATGATCATCAGGGATAGTGTAGCGTTCTATTAGTGAAAAAAATATTGAAATCGGTTGAGCAGGTCCAGAGATTATCCCCCTACACTCATACAAACAAGAAACAAAGTTCACCTCTTTATTATATTAGTGTAGATAAAACAAAGTTATCCGGTTCTCCCTTTTTTAACATCTTCGGCTGCGTATTCCTAAGCTACGTTTTCTTCGTGTTTCTTCTGCATATCAATGACATGCTGCAAAACAACAGCCTTCATTGCTATGCAGACGACAGCACTGGAGATACACTATACACAGGGCATGTCAACGAGGGCCGGTCCAAACTTGTGTCTGAAATTGAGACTACATTAACGAATGTCTCAAATTGGGGTCTTCAAAACTTAGTTAAATGTAACCCACTTAAGACACAAGTTTGTGCGTTCACCGCTAAAAAAGACCCCTTTGTCGTATCTCCTCTTTTTGATGGAACTCCCCTTGTTGCAACGCCTAGTATCAGCATTCTTGGTGTCGACATATCGAGCGACGTTCAGTTCCGAGGTCACTTGGAAGGCAAGGCTAAGCTAGCCTCCAAAAAGCTTGGTGTACTTGGTAGAGCGGCGCAGTATTTCAACTCAACCCATCGCCTTCAACTTTATAAGGCTCAGGTTAGGCCGCACATGGAATACTGCTTCCATCTCTGGGCCGGTGCACCACAGTATCAGCTTTTGCCCTTTGACCGTATACAACGTAGAGCGGCTCGAATCGTCGGCGACCGGGTGCTGTCTGATAGGCTCGACTCACTGTCTCTGCGGAGGGATGTCGCATCTCTTTGCATATTTTATCGCCTATATAATGGGGAGTGTTCCGAGGAATTGTTTGGATTAATACCAGCAGCTAACTTCCATCACCGCACTACTCGAAACAAGCTTTCGTTTCATCCTCACCACCTGGATGGTTGGCGTTCAACCACTGTGCGTTTTAAACGTACCTTTTTACCAAGTACGTCAGCTCTGTGGAATCAACTTTCGGCTTTGGTGTTTCCAAGTGGATACGACTTAGGGACCTTCAAGAAACGAACCTATTCCTTTCTTTAAGGCCGGCAACGCGCTTGCGATTCTCTTGATATTGCAGGTGTCTGTGGGCGGCGGTGACTGCTTACCATCACGTGACCCGTCTGCTCGTTTTCCCCCGATACTATAAAAAAAACGTGACGGAGTTTGATACGATTTTCACTGTAATGTAATTTTTTACAGAAGGTTTCTGTGTAGTCGCCATTAAATATATTGAAGAGGGCAAGCCGCTCAAAAACATCTGAACACGACTCTATCTATATCTTGCCCTCTCCGATATGTGATGGCAAATGTACGTTACGATATGTTGCGCCGGTCCCTGCCTGTATTTGTAGATGCGAAATAAGATATAATTATGTGTGAAACTCTAATAGAACTTGTTTAATTAACCCAAGACTTTTTTTTTCAAATTGAAAGACAATTCATAACAAAGTGGCGACCGTGTAATTAAGAAGTGGTTTTATGACACAAAGATTGCATCCTATTTCAATATAGCGCCATTATCATCAACAGAGTTGCTTCAAGTAAACATACAAAGGCAACGAGTGCGTAGATTATTTAACAAAACCGCAGCATCAATAGATAATAGTTTAAAGGAGAAAACCAATGACTTTGGCGCGGTAGGAGTTAATTAACTATACGAGGTTGAAAAAGTTAGCCATCTTACTATGTCAGATGAAATGATACTGACAGACTTGTTAACAAGGGAGGAGTACAATAACGAGCTGCTGACAAATGAGGTTGATAAAACGGAAGAACTAAGAAGTTGATTTATTAAACGGCGACATAAATATAACGAATGAAAGCCCAAAGAGGAACCAAATGAAGAGAAAATATCAAAAACAGTGCATAAAGAAGAAAACAGAAACTACAGATTACCTCAAATCGAGATCAAGAAATACGACGACGACGACCCAAAAAAATGGATACAGTTCTGGGGCCAATTTAAGAAAATATATGAAGACCGGAACATAAATGAAGAGGACAAGTTTCAAGTTAGAAAGGGATTTATTATGCTTTATGTCAGCGATAAAAGCTAGCGTGCTAGGACCCCTATTGACGCGAGTTATGAGGATATCATCACACTGATGACAAAATTGCTTTTTTATTATACTTCTTCATTTCTTGGGTGAGTAGTGCCTCGATGTATATATGTACAACTTATTTGAAGACAAAGATAAAAAATAATCTATGATTCATTGTTGAGTGCATTTGAGAACTATTTTATTCCAAAAAGGAATTTAACACAGGAAAGACACAAGTTTCTCACACACAGATGTCTTCCTCACTGAATGAAAAACTTGCATCCAATTGCGAAATTGAGGACCTCGAAGAGAGCTGGAAAGAGACATATTTATTTGTAACGTTGACAGACGTTTAGGGGTTTTCTTCTGGGTGTCATCCGAATTTTAATCGTGATAGTGGATGGTCGGCGCCATCCAGCTGGAAAACAGTGTTGAGTACTACGTCGGGGACGGGTGTGTCCGAGACTTTAGAGAGTGACGTGGTTAGTGTAGTGTGCAACCCTATATTTAACATTAAAAATAATGAAGCAAACGAGGGTAGTTGTTCGCCGCTGGAGCCCACGCCGCTTGAATCCGAGCAGCCGAGATGTCAGGACTTCGGTACGCAGTCGTCGTCGCGCCACCGCCGCAGGGGGCTCATGATTAAGGACCACGGACTGGTCCGGCTCCTGTTATTCGAATCAAAAAAAAATTCTGACGACTATCATCAGAAAATGAATTCGCAGCATTTTGAAGAATGGCTTGCTGCATACTGCCTACATTAAAACCCAATTCAATTCTAGTTATAGATAATGCTCCGTACCACACCCGAAAAATAGAATCAGGCCCTATAAATAAATGGAGAAAAGGCCAAATATCAGACTGGCTAAAAGAAAAAAACATAGCTTATGAACCTAAAATGACCAAAGATAGGTTGTTGGATATTGCAAGGAAGGAGAAAGCTACTCATGAAAAATTCGCAGTGGATGAGATGGCGGCTGCACAAAATGTGCAAATATTAAGATTGTCCCCTTACCACTGCGAACTAAATCCAATAGAATTAGTATGGGCTCAGGTGAAGGGGTATGTAGCACGAAATAATAAAACGTTTAAAATGGCAGAGGTCAAAGAATTATTCTATGAAGGCCTACGGGAGGTGACACCACAGCGCCGGCAATCATGTATACAGCATGTAATTAAAGTAGAAGACGAAATGTGCAAATTAGACGGGTCAATTACTGATACCATACAGACGTTCATGATAAATGTCCCAGGATCCGACTCCGACTTCGACCGTAGTTGTCCAGAAATCAGTGATGGTGAAGATAGTGAAGAAGAATAGAAAATACGTATTAAATATGATTTTATTTTAACCTTTCCGAATCTCTTTCCCTTAATTTTAAATGATAAAATGATGTCTTATATGTTTTACGGCAGCATTTGTCCTATACTGTAAACTATGTAAGTGCTAGAGGGACGAATGCTCTTCAAACATAAAAGACGTCCTATTTAGACTAAGATGGAAGAGTGTCATCTGGGTTCTAGAAAAAACCATTAATATTAATATAAAAGCTTGTATCAATAAGGGTTATTTGACAAAAACCTTGTTTATAATTATGTTGACCAGTAATGCCAATAATAAATAAAGTAACATATTGCAAAAAGGTTGCTGAAACCTGAAATATTCACTTGACAATGACATAAGTCACTTTGACACTTTTGACAGTGACGTATCTGTAGTAGCTTTTTTGGTCTTGAACTATAAATCCTCGTAAATATAATAATGGCCTGAAATGAATTTTTCACGGTGACGCCAGGAGACACGAGGCTAGAGGGGTATTTCCAAAAGGTTATAAATCTTGGAATAGACTGTGAGTTTGGCGACCTTCGTGAAGGGCTGACGGTGAGCAAAACTATCGCATGGTTAAACAACACATCCAGGGGCCTTAACACGCGCTTAATAGCAGAAGATGACTCCAAATTGACGTTGGAATATGCAATGACATTTTTATTGAGCGCAGAAGCGTCGCGAAATGTGGAGGACAATTCGAAGGAGGAAAATGAAAATATGGAGAAACCAGAAGAATGTCTGTTTCTAAAAATAAACACCGACTCCCTAGGAAAAAGGAAATAAAAAATTGCAGAAACTGTGGACAAAAATGTGGCCTAATATAGTATAATGCGCCAGCATATGGCAAAACTTGCTTTAAATGCGATAACCCAACCATTTTGTTGGGGAGGCACTTAAAGAGGTAGACGCACTGGTTTCGCGGAGTAGCTAGGTAATTAGTCTCAGTTTGCTTTGCTTGCAATTTGCTTTCAAACCGACATCTGATGCTAAATTTATGTCTGTAATTATAGATTCAAAATTAGATACCTATAATTGGATGTGGGAAACTCTAATAGAACCTGTTCATTTCATCCAAGACTTTTATTTACAAGTTAAAAGATAATTTATTCATAACACATTGTGATCAAAGTAACGCCTGGCATGGCGCACTTCGCGAAGTTACAAGGTCGGTTAGCGCACCTCTGCACTGGGGCCGTCGCAATTTAATTGCCGCGCCTGCAAATAAATAAGAGTTATACAATAAACAGAGAGACATGCATGTTGGCAATACAGCCAACATTAACATTAAATATTATGACTATTTCTTAATACGTTAGTATTAGTTTTATCTGTGGCATTATTTAGTCTGTGCCTTCCTATGTTTTCTCTGTTTTACTTCAATATAAAAAACTACTGGACCCCAATTCTCGGGTCATGCGAGACGCTATCTCGCATGCCACATACGTCAAAAATGACAGATTTCCTTGGGATTTGACAGTTATTCTCGTGCGAGATGAATCTCGCATGAACCCAGAATAGGGGCCCTGTAAGGTGTTGTGTGCGCGTGCGACAATGAACTTGAATATAGCAAGAACTGGGTAATGTTAACTATGAAATACAGTCCACTAAAATAACCTAAGAGAGTTCCCAAGAATTCCTACATTCAGACTTCTTACACATAAACCCCTTTTTATTATTAAGTATGTATATGCTCGCCTTTCCCTTTGGGAACCCGCCGCCGCCGCTTTTGTCGCCGGTTTTGTTCGGAGTAAATCTTCTGTACTTGTATTTACTTATTATTTATTGTGGTAACGCTTAATTTTTATTTCCAGACGACGATATGACTAATCACTTGGAAGTTTCGGAACAAAAAAGGGAATTAACTGACGTGAAGATAGCTGGAGCACTAAAATTCATAAGTAACGAGTCTTTGTATTTTGATAATTTATTTATTGTGAAAGAATGTAACTTTTTATTACAAGCGACATTTACGATAGAACATGTGTTTTATTTAATTTTCAGTAAGTATAAGTTTCGCATGTGTACTTCATTCAGTAATAAAGAGTTGAAGTTGTAATTTTTTTTGTTGTGCGTGGCGTGTGGTTTGCATGTGCGGTTTGGTTCTTTCTTGCTCTGAAACTTAAAATATAAGACTTCTACGATGATTTTGGCTAGAATAACAGATATGGATACTGGACTGCAGATTAATACGACACCTGGCTTTCTTACGGATACGGCAGATGATCATAACATTGACGATTTGGAACGGCTTAAAGGACAATGAAACCTACCGATGGTTTTTGTGCTGCAGACAGCAGAAATCTACCAAAAGTAGATTATTTCATGTTGATGGAGTTTATGCGAGACGAAGCCGCTACGCTACTGAAATTAAGAGTGATGACTTTGTTGTAGAAGTAAAGTGTCCGATCAGCCAAACAACTATGAAAAACTACATTAGTTAGGCAGTGTGATTGAAAAACACAGCACAAATAATGTTGCAAATGTGTGCAACAAAAATGTCAAAGGGCTTCTTTTGTGTAGCTGATTCTGATTTCGAACAGAACAAGTTAGTTCATAAATATGTAATACAGTATGATGAAACTGTGACGCCAATTAAACAGCAGGCTTAGCGACTGACTGGTTTATTATAATAAACAGCTTACCCTCCACCGTACAAATATAAACACATGTCAATAATTTAGTTCAAGCCGCAGATGATTTCTGGAAACAAAATATCTTTTCTAAAGTTTGTGCATGTACCAAAATTCAATAATTGATGGTACCTATTATATCGTGATTATATTGAGTAGGTAATTAATTAATACACTCCAAATTTATTAATTGGTAATACACGTTTATTAGAAAAATGACAGTTCACAAACTTCTACGTTAAAGCAGCGGAACTAGTGCTGCCATCTAGTTTTATAATGCATATACCACTCTCCCCTACATTTTTTTCACAACATTTTTTTTTTTACATTTTTAGGGTTTTACAAAAACATTAATTTAAACAAAAATCTTATTCTAAATCTTGACCACATTCAAGAAGTTGGCTGGCATGTCGTTTCCACTGAAGCCCATCTACTTCTACCACATAAGTTACACCTGGGATTAAAATCTCGCAAATTTTGTTGTAATATGTCTCGCAAACTTGATTATAACATTCTCACTTTAGTAATATTTTGTCGATGTATGCCATTCGGTATTTATCTATTGAGACTGTTTTTGGGGTAATTATGATATAAAATGATTCTTTGTTGGTATATGACATACAGCCGCAATCTGGATCTGTGTATGAAACACACCTAAAATTATAGTTTGGCAACATTGTATTCGGTTCCGGGCTTGGCCGCTAGGTGTCGTCCCAAGCTCTCTCTTCTCTTGCATTCAGCAACGCCCTATGCGACTATGCGTGCTATCGAAAATTATGTAAAACTTATAATACAGTCCATTAAAAACAATCCATGTGGGAGTTTAATTGATAAACAAGGAACAAGCAGCGACCCCCACAATCTGGTTTGACGGGAATTTCTATTTCTCCTTTTAAATACGACTCTACAGTTTCTATGCATTCTGATTTTTTAATCGGAGATGTCCGAATCTGATGAGATACACTGCAGGACGTACTCCAAATCTATTTATTACATAAGTATCCAGTTAGCTGATGTTCGCCAAATTTCGAAGATTCACTCATCAAATGTTGACGGTATGGTAGGCGGTCATCAGTTAACACAGGAGTGGATGAACATGATATGTCGTGGATTTGAAGAGGTCCCAACGATTTGAGCTCTTCTATACGTAAAATTACATAGTATATAATGGTGTTAAATAACATAAATTTGTGTATGGCAACATTTTAACTCTGTGGCAACACAGCTGTCTTGACTTCTATAAATTCCATAAACAGCACACTATGTGGTGCTGTATTTTCTACACTATTTGGAGAATATAGTTACTATATAAATTCTTGCTAGGTTTTATTACAAACAAATGGATCTGAAAAAATTGTCAAAAATTGCGAGCTTGGATGACAAAATAAAAGAAAGGTCGTTGAATGGTCCTTATTGTGACTCAGTAAAATTTGAATTACTGAAGCTAGCCGAACAACCATTGGACAAGTTAATTAGTATTGGAAAAACTGTGGAAACTGCTTATAAGTTAGCGTTCAACCATGAAAAAGAACAGGAACAATCCCAGATGTTTCAACTGCAAGGAAGAAACTTCAATAAGAACAAAAACAGTGGTTTTCGTCCAAACACAGCACTAATAAATAAACAAAAGGCATCATGTTTTTGCTGCGGAAAGAATGGACATATTAAGGCACAATGTTCGCTCCGTGAAGAATTATGTAGTGAGTGTGGAATTAAAGGGCATATATTTAAAGAATGTGCTAAAAATAGGGTTTATAAAGTGAAAAATGATAATTTAGTGGAAAGCACAAGTTTAGATGAGAATAATACCTGTGTGTGAAAAAGAAGACATTGTGACAGAAACTGAAACACATGATATATTTTATTTCAGTGAGAAAACAAAAATTCCAGCTGCAACATTGCAGATTACGATTAATGGAAAGGTTGTGGAATTTGAAGTTGACACGGGAGCTGATGTGAGTACGATTACTAGCTGACAAACAACAATATCCTCTGGTATAGTCCCATAAGGCTCACCCAGGAATGTCATACATTATCTCCCAAACCAACTTTAATAGAAACACGGTTCAGTGTCATGTGTCCCCCACATATGTGAGTAGTTCTTACATACCTCGTACATCTCTAGAGGATGCATGCCAGGGGTTCAGTTATTGTGGACAAGTTGGTTACCTAACCAATCATGGTTATTTTTTATCATTTACTAGCCCCATATTAAACAGAAATATAAATATATCCTTGACCAGTTTGCCTGTTTGCAATAAAAATAAAAGTTTGATATTAGACTGTAACCATTAAAGGGGTAGAAAAAAACATGTAAAAAAACAGTTGAAGAGACTGTAAAAACCACCAAACACTTGCTGTTACAAGCCTTTAAACTAAACTTGCCAAAGTTTATGCAACATTTAGCTAATATACGGAACCAATTTAAAGCTATTCGTTCCATCAAATATAATTTATCCTCCGAAGAGGGATTACTCCATATAGATTTCTCTGAGAACTATGCTTGCATGTACGGTGAAGAGGTCCAGTCGGCCCATTTTGGTGGGTCAAAAGCCCAACTCTCTTTGCATACTTGTGTCTATTATTCAATTAATCCTCAACCTCCGGCAAATCAAACACGTGTGACATCTGTGTGTACCGTTTCAGAAAATTTACGGCATGATCCTGTTCTTAAATGTGCTCATTTAAAGCCAGTAATAGAAAAAATACAGTTACTTACACTGAGTTTAAAGGTTTTACATATATTAAGTGATGGTCCTTCCACCCAGTATAGAAATAAGACGATGTTTTTTTTTATATCTAAGTATTTAAGCAAAATATCGAAGACTGACAAAATTATATGGCATTATTCTGAAACAGGTCACGGTAAGGGAGCACCTGATGGTGTTGGCGGGTGCGTTAAGCGTACATGTGACAAAGCCGCGGCTAACGGTAAGGACATAGCAGGAATATAGATATTATTCGGGTTGATGATGAATATGTTGGCGAGATACAGCAAGTGGCAGATGCTTGTAAATTGAGACCATTTAGAGGGACTTTTCAGGTACACCAAGTGGCTTGGAGTAAAGTACAAGCAAATACACTCCTTGCGAGAAGACTTAGCTGCATTACTTGTCCGGCTCATGTTATATGTCCCCATTATGAGACTGGACAAACAACGTTGCCAGATTCTCCAATCCATCATGGCATTCGATCAGGACGAACTGATACAGAGCGTCAGTTGCGTTTAAATACGTCAACTCCTCTGAGCCACATAGCGGACTTCAGTCCACCGAGTTTCGATTTAGCTTGCGTTAGCCCTGCTGCTTCCAGCCCAGCTTCTTCTCACTCACTCTCTCCCCCCGCCGTTTTTGGCTCTGCCTCTTCTGCCTCTTCCCGTAGAGCATCTGCTAGCTCTGCTGCTTCTAGCACAGTTACTCCTACTCGTTTCAGATCGACGATTCAAAGATGTAAAAGATCGCAAACTGTTTAAAACAACATTAAATAAGTATTTACTGCCAAAGTCCTATTACACGCTACAAGAATTTTTTGAAGATAAATAGTATTTGTAGCACTTAGGGATACTTAGGTAAGTTTGCCTGCATTAGAAATGTATAGATATTTATTGTTACCTTAGTTTAAGCATATGTCTATTAAACAAAAATAAAAAGTATATCCTGTTACAAATAATGACACGACAGCTAATGTTCCGTCATAATGTTTCGGTTAAGTTTTACTTTACTTTATAATGTATATTTTGCAGTGCCCTTACAGGGTTTCGAAATGTTTGAAATGTTTATGAAAGCAAAAAAATATTTTGAGTTTGAGTTTTGAGTTAATGAAAGTTGAGACTGAGATTTATTTAAAACTTTTTAAATGGCAACAACAGTTTAAATGTCAATTACCTGACTTTTTGGCGGGAAGTCGAACTAAGCGGGTGTTTTAAATTTTCCTGAGTTAATTTTTCCTGTTAAATACTGTAAATATATATTATAGTTGTGAGATAACTAGTTATTGTAAATACGGTGTAAATATTTATCGGTTATGGGTGTAAATAGCGACGGGGTTGCCCCCGTCGAGCTCGCTAAAAAACGAAAAATGCAGAAACAAATTTGTGAAGACAAAGAAAGTTACAAAATTTACACGAAGTCTAACTACAAAAGACTTTTCTCCGAAAATCATAGTGGCGAATGCATAGTATTCGTAGAATCTACGGAACAAGAAAAAGTGGGCAATAAAAACCCAATAACTCTGACTAACTTGTTTACCGAAAATGTTAAAGGCATCGCTGGTGTGCACAGAGTGAATGCATATAAAATTGGAGTGACTTTTAGAAAACCAGCACCGGCCAATAATTTCTTGAAGATGGACGGCTTTTTAAATAAACACAAGTTGAAAGCTTTTATACCTGCATACATGACGGAAACAACTGGCGTTATAAGACACGTGCCCACAAACATGTCCAACGAAGAAATCTACAAAAATATTACCTGTGATCAAGAAGTCATATCTGTAAAGCGCTTTATGCGTAAAATTGACGATAAATTGACCCCGCTCGAAACCATCGCAGTGACCTTCGCAGGCACTGCACTGCCGCAGTATGCCTACTTACAGCTATTTAGGTACCCCGTGCACACGTACATCCCACCGGTTGTACAATGTTATAAATGCCTGAAATTCAACCACTCAGCCAAGGTATGTCGAGGCCAGCAGATGTGCTCGTCTTGTTCCGGTCGGCACTCCTTTCGGGAATGCGACGTCGAAGAGGTAGTCTGTATCAACTGTAACGGAAACCATCTAGCAATCTCACGAGACTGCCCAATCAAGCAGAAAAAAATGGAGGAAAAAAAGAAGAAGCACCTCAACAGATCTTATGCCACTGTTGTGAGTATGCCAAATACTTCTGATTCTAAGTCGTTTCCAGCTTTAAATAAACCCAGTACTATGATGGGTTCCCACCCAAACAATATTGTAAATAAAACTGAAAAGGCGCTTAATGCTGACCAAATAGCTAGCAATGAAATTATAATTAATGCACTAGTGAAAACTCTTATCGCTCTAGGCAACAACAGCGACAATGTGCCCATAACTAGTAGTAGAATAAAAGAAGTATTGTTAACAAATTTAATTTAATGGACACATATTTACATATAGCTCAATTTAACATACAAAGCTTACAAAGTAAAACTGCCTTGCTCACAAAATTTCTTAATGAACATGATATTGATATTTGTTTATTAAATGAGACCTGGCTTAAAAGTAGTAGCAATATACCTCGATTTTCAAATTATAACTTTATATTTAAAAATTCTAAAAATTCTCATAATGGCGTTGGTATGCTAATCAAACAAAATTTTAAGTATGATATTATAAGCACTTCTTTTTGTGAATCAATTCAGAATATTTGTATATCATTAGAAACAACTTCAGGCAAATTACATGTTTTATGTGTGTATTGTCCACCCAACAGCAGCAGATTTAATACTAGCAAAATGAAAAAAATACTGCATGAAACTCCTCAGCCACGTCTCATCATGGGAGACTTTAATGCACACCATATATTGTTTGGTTGTCATGCAAATAACAGCAGAGGCAATGCCTTGTACAACATTATAGATGAATTTGACTTAGTCCTTTTAAATGATGGTAACCCAACCACAGTTCAGTATCCTAATAGACATGCATCTGCCATTGATTTAGCTTTAGTTAGTCCCACAATTGCTCCGCTTTGTGAATGGCGTGTCCACGATGACCCAATGGGCAGTTATCATTATCCAACTCAGGTAGATGTTAATGTGAAGCCGTCGGTGTATGAGGTTCGTCCTGTGGAAGAAAAATATATTTATAGAAGAGCAGATTGGTCTAAATATCATAGTTTATCAGAAACCAAATTTTCTGGCTTAGATACTGAAAACACTCAGCCTCTTGAATTATATAATAATTTTGTAAATATTTTGTATGATATTAGGAATGACACTGTTCCAAAACAAAAATCAAAACAAACTATGCAAATGTTAAGAAAACCAGCTCCTTGGTGGAATCAAACATGCGCTGATGCTGTACGACAGTCTAAGGAAGCCCTTACAGAATACAAAAAATCCCCAACTATCCCTAACTTTATCAATTACAAAAGACTTGATGCTAAAAAGAAAAGAATACTAAAAGAAGAGCGCATTAGTTCATGGCATGAATTATGTAGTAGTTTTAATAGAATGACACCTGTTTCTAGAATATGGGGTTATATTAAAAAATTTAAGAGAATAGGTAGTTTGCAAAACAGAAGCTTAAATGATGAGTGGGTGCCACAATTTTTAGACAAATTGACAGAATCATCTCAGATCAATGAAGACAATGTAAACAATATTTTGAACCAGTCTGTGGAAAATAATAGTAATTCTTTTCTTAGCGAGCCTTTTACATTGAATGAACTTTACATTTCACTTAAGAGTAGGAAAGATACTACTCCTGGAATGGACAATATACCATACATGATGATCAAAAATTTACATTCAAATGCTCTCAACATATTGCTATGTATTTATAATAAACTTTGGGATAATTTAGTCATACCAGAACCATGGAAAACCCAATGTGTTATCCCCATCTTGAAACCAAATAAGCCAGTAAATAATGTCTCATCATATAGACCTATATCCTTATCCTCATGTTTAGGTAAACTTTTTGAAAATATGTTGAAATTACGTTTAGATTATTTTGCTGAAACACAGAATCAGTTACCTAACATACAGTTTGGGTTCAGAAAAGGAAGGAGTTGCTCTGAAAGCTTTGTATCATTTATAACTGACATTAAAAAAGCTAAGCTTAGTCATTCTAATGTAGTGTGTGCCTTCCTAGACGTAAAAGGTGCATTTGACAACGTGAACATTGAGTCCTTGGTCCATGTCTTACATGACTTGGGTTTGCCAAATAGAACACTGAACTGGATTTATAAGTTTTTGTCAAATAGGACCTTATTTGTTAAGTATAACAACAAATTACATGGGCCTAAGTTTGTAAATAAAGGGACTATGCAGGGTGCAACTTTGTCACCCCTGTTGTACAATTTGTATACATCCCAAATTTTTAATTATATTCTAGACACTTCTCAAATCAAAATTCTACAATTTGCAGATGACTTGCTTTTATACAGTGAAAACCAAAACCTAAATGTGGCTGTAAATAATGTTAATACCGCACTAAATCAATTGGAGCAATATTACAGTAGCATTTTAAAATTGGAAATTAGTTCTGAAAAAAGTTCTGTTCTTGTGTTTAGTACAGACCCATTAGCTCAGTCTAGCGTGCAACTTACTTACAGCGGCAATGTCATTCCCATTGTTAATCATCATAAGTTCCTAGGTGTCATAATAGACGATAAATTAAAATTTAATTTACACATAAACTATATTTGTCAAAACGCCATGAAAAGCATTAACGTTTTAAGATGTTTAGCAGGAACTTTTTGGGGTTCTGACCCCAAAACGCTCAGTATGCTGTATAAGAGTATAGTCAGAAGCCATTTTGACTACAGTAGCCTAGCTTATATGAATGCAAGTAGCACACTACTGAGAAAACTGGATGTGATACAAAATATAGGTCTAAGAGTAATTAGTGGAGCTATGTGCTCTACTCCTATCAATTCCATGGAAATCGAAAATTGCATACCTCCACTGTCCTTGCGCCGCTTGCAACTGGCTGAGAGATTCTGTTTGAAAGAGTTGGCTTCCAACAATAGTGTAGTCCTTGACAATGTTTTATATCCTGCCCAAATATCGCAGTCAGTTGAACTTTCAGCCATTTCAGCCGATACACTTATGTCCAGGGTTTTACCTGAAATACCATTTATTATGGCTCATGTTAAAAACTTAGCAAGTAACATTTATATAACTGATAAGTGGCCAATTTATACGTGTCCTTATTATGCCTTACTTAATTTCCTAGATATTAAATGCCATTTAGAAAGTATTAACAATAGATTTGATTTTTTTGAGCTCTTACATGCAAAATCTGATTTTTACACTATCTACACAGACGGGTCTAAAGATGTGAACAATGTTAAATCAGCTTTTTATGACTCTCAATTGAATTTTACGAGATGTTTTAAGTTAGATAATAGTTGTAGTGTCTTTACTGCTGAAACATATGCCATATTAATGGCTTTAAAGTTTGTACATACCCATGTAAAAAATGTTAACATATTAATAGTTAGCGACTCCAAGAGTGTCTTATCAACTTTATGTAATAGCAATTTTGCATTTAAACTAAATTATATTGTGTATGAAATTAAAGCAATGTTGCAAATTTTACGACAAACCAAACAGGTAGAATTCGTATGGGTCCCCTCACACAGTGGCATAGGAGGAAATGAGGTCGTAGACTTGGCGACACGGCGTGACCATGACGAAGATCACACGCAGATAATGAAAGTGCCTTTCACAGACTTTTACCAACTATTAAAGAAAAATGCGAGAAGAATGTGGCAGGAATATTGGACCAAGACTATCGAATCCAAAGGAAAGTGGTATGCAAACATTCAAAGAGACTTACCAATAGAACCATGGTACAACAGGTTCAAATATAGTGGTAGGAAATTTATAACTGTTCTAAATCGCCTGCGCTTCGGACATTGTTTAGTTCCAGCCCATCTTAGTAGGCTTAAGATAGTGAGTGACAGTTCTTGTACTCATTGTAGCAGTACAAATGCGGATATTAATCATATTATCTTTGAATGTGAAGCTTTTGGTGTTCAACGTTTATTACTTGTTAGTGACATTAGTGACATTGCAGAAGAAAACTCTTTAAGTGTTCCCCGCCAAATTGAAGCGTTATTAGCTAATCCAATTTATTTTCATCCTCTTTTTAAGTTTATCCATCATACTGTTGAAAAAATCTAAATAGTTTTAAAATTTGTATACTGTCATACTTTACTTTTGTTCTATTTTGTAATATTTCTCTCTTGTAATATTTTCTTAATATTTCGGCTAAAGGGCTTTGCACCCATGGCCAAGAATAAATTAAAAAAAAAAAAAAAAATGTCAATTACCTCAAACGTCACTTTACTGTCGTGTCAGTTGGGAAAAATATTGCGGTTTTCTTTAACGGTTTTGGTGTTAATTATGAACAAAACTATTAAAAGTAATACGCGTCAGTTACTTTTTACCATGTGTTAGGAAATACGGGTCTTAAGCTTGTCAAAAGATATATTTTTAATATGGCTAGACTGCTGCTTTTGTGTATGGCAGTTTTAAATTGATAGCCTGAACGCAGCCATTAAAATAAATTTACGATAGTGAAAGTGATTATAATAAAACTACAATTTTGTTTCAAATAACTCAATGTATTCGTTCTGTTTGTAAAACCTTCCCAATCTTATGATCTGTGAAGGTTTATTTTTAAAACCATGGTGCCGCTGAACGCGGCCATTGATTTGAGTGAGGTGCTTATCTCTGGTATGGCAGATGAGATTATTAAAAAAATATAAAGGAGAATTGAGGTGCGTACAAACTTAAAACTTAATTAAATTGATATTATTGCTATCACTTTGGTAAAAGGTCAAATTTATGTGTCATAACAATGTTTACAATTGAAGGAGAACACATGACGATATAAGTAGATGGTACTTTGTTTGAATTCCAATTGTAAAACTCTCGCCTGTTTAAAGAATACATGCTGTAATGGAACCTAATGTTACTCTTATTTACTAATTAATTAACCATCCTTTCACATGATTGGTAAATACAAAGAAAAACGAGACGAGCGGGAAGAGATTTCGGATACTAAAGCAGCGTTCTTACGTACGATATCGGATTTCTTAGGTTAGTATGGCATGGTAATTTTGATACATTATTTGCAACATATCTAGGAAAGTAATTGTTTCCAAAATACTTATGGATTGTTATTGTTTTTCTTTTAGAGGCTAATATGGAGGTTCTAGAAGGCGTGGAGGAAATACAAAATGCCGTTCAAAGCTTGAAAGACCTGGAGCAACAGTCGTGTATAAGAAATCAAAATCAATACCTTGAAGAATTGTCGTCTCTTACCGGTAATTATTTCCATTAACGAATAAATAACAAATGTTTGGGAACAATCTCGGACAATTCGACTTAATCTCAATCTAAGCAAAGCATTTACTGTGACTATTAAACAAAGTTATACACAAGTGCATATTTAATTTCATAAAAAACATTTAACAAATGCTTGTGCTCATCGCATTAATAAATGCCCTTATAGGAATTTAAACCTAGGACTTCCAGCTTTTTATAGTCAGAGGCACCACCTGCTAGTCTAACACCTATCAAATGAGACCATGTAATCACATAGGTGCAGCAGGAAAACAAATTGTATATTTGGATGAAACCTATGTGCACAAAAACTACAAACCTAAAAAATCATGGCGAGGGCCGGGAACAAGTGGTGCAGTTGAAAGTATTTCGTCTGGGAAAAGACACATTGTTGTGCACGCTGGGTATGAAAATGGTTTTGTCCCAAATGCTCTTCTAGTTTACAGCACGAAATCCAAACTGGCTGATTACCACCATGATATGAATGCCAGCAACTTCACTAAATGGTTAGAAGAAAAACTCATCCCAAATTTAGACAAACCTAGTGTGGTAGTTATGGATAATGCCAGTTACCACAGTGTTGTAAAGAATAAAGCCCCAATAACTCAAACAAATAAACCCGAAATCAAAGAGTGGCTTGCAGTTAATAATATTCACTATGAAGAATACCACAAAAAAGATGAATTGTTAGTACTTGTTGACAAATACAAGCCAGAGCCAGTGTATGAAGCCGATCACATACTTCAGCAACATGGCCATGAAGTTTTACGCCTGCCTCCATACCACTGCGATTTGAATCCTATCGAGTTAATATGGAGCCAAGCAAAAAGAAAAATTGCCAAGAAGAACATAGGGTTATCTGCACAAGACACAGAAAAACTGATCCATGATTCTTTTGCAAGCATAACAGCAGATGATTGGAAAAAAATGATCAATCACGTCATTAACGTTGATAATCAATATAAAACATCAAAGAGGACATGATAGATAAATTTATTATTAGTGTGGGGGGAAGTAGCAGCTCGACTAGTTCGGAGGATTCGATGGAAGTTGAGATTTTGGAGAGTGATTTTTATTATTCTTCTTAAATGTACAATCGAACGAAATTAAAAAGTTTTATTTCATTTAACCTGTACTTTTTCCGCTTTAACCTCACAACAATTACATAAAGTGAAATCCAAGAAGATCCATGAAGTTAGCATCATTTCTGAAAAAAAAAATTCTTAAACACATTATACATTAATTACGGATGAGAATGTAATTTTCTGTCAGATGGTTGCCACAACTTGTATGGCATCAAGTTTTTAGGTCATACATTATACTGGGATATTGTCTTACCAACAATTTGGGCACTTTTGAAACTTAAAGCGACAAATTTGTATGTATATGTGGCTATACTAGTAAGAAAATTATATGTTTTGGTCAAGTATCATTATCGTTTTTTCGCATTATACACGGTGTTGCAACACGTCGATTTTTTAAATTTGCCGCTATTTTCTAGTCTCAACTTTCATTAGCCAGACTCTAACTGTAAATTTTTATATAATAGTATTTTATGCAACTGTTACATAATGAGGGGTCTTAAAACACGAGTGTGGTTTTATGAAACGAGCGTCAGCGAGTTTCATAATAGGATCACACGAGTGTTTTAAGACCTAATTATGTACAGTTGCATACATTACTTTATCTACACACATATCATAAGTACTCTATGATGGGTTCAGAAGCCATAGGGCAATGACCTGCATTGCTACTAGGTCTAGGTACCTATTAAATATCTATAGACGGTACACATTAAAATAATGTAAAAAAAAAATTGAACAAATATAGAAACAAATTAGAAACATTCTCATAATAATATTGGTTGCCATAATGCTGGTCATTGCCCACGGTTTCTGAACGTATTATCGAGCAATTATGATATATGTGTAGATAAAGGTTACTAAAGTTATTTTTTCGTATAGATGTTTCGTAAAGTAACCACTAAGAAAAGGGTATCTACTATTATATTTCGTCGCTTCATTCTTCAATATAATTAATTACCAGGTAGTCCCTTAAACCTACAGGCAACATCGCACGCTTTTAGAGATACTCTTTTGACTAATAACGTCAATGCAATTTCCGGTTTACCCTTCCTTAGCTTGTCAGCGTGGTAACCGCCTCATTCCTTTTTCGTGCGAGGCGACGAGCGCACGCGCCACCGGTCCATAATGCCAAAGCGCAAATACCAAGAACTTATCGACCGGTACGAAAATAAAATACGAAAATTAATACAAGAAAATAGTTGTCGTCGACGGATAGTGTCACCACTGGATTCATCGGACGACGAAAGTGACAAAGATAAGCGTTAATGACGAATACATTACCACTATTGTACCAGCCGTTTCTTTTAAATGCGCAAATCAATTGATTTAAATCTGCATAACTTATGCATGCGGATCGCCTGCGAGGCGATAATCATGACATTATTTTATGCTTAAAAAGTAACGGTTAAAGGTTCCTTGCATCGGGGCTGACTGCGAGTCTTCAACGATGACAATTGTATAACAGAACGTACGTATAATCTACAACAGATATACGTTAATCTGTAATTATGATACCTGCTAAACAGATATATTGAACCTTTTGGGTAAATGCTAATTACCCTAAAAAAAAAAAATGTCTTCAACAATGACAATTACTTTACAGAACGTACGTAGAACCTAGCACAGGTATACGTTAATCTGTAAATACCATACCAGCCAAGCTTTGAACCTGTATGTACCTCACTGGTAAAAGTTACCTACCCCCGTAAAAAAAAAATGTGTTTGTGTTTTAGATAGCGAGGAATGTGAGAATCCGACACGAGACGTTGAGGTCACGGTCCATGACCATCCAGCCCCTCCGGAAACTGAACCGACCACCACGTCGGAACCGGTCACCGAGGCGAATGTCGCGGTCAGAGTGGAGTCGCGAGAGCTGTATACTCGAGGGTAGATGTGGAAACATAAGTGGCGAGCTGGCGATAAGTTTAAAGTCCAGTGACACCTCTCTACCCTTAGCCTTCCGCACCGGTGTTGCCTCTGAGCCATTTTATATGTCGCTTTTAAAGGGGGCCCATCTAGCGGAGGGCGAGTCACCGTCTGCCAAGATCACTTTTATTTGAGACATTTTTATTTGGCAGACGTCCGGATGTCTCACGCAATAGCCCAGTCATTAGTCCATTGTTTTCCCCCTATAGTCTTGTACGGTTTAGGTCCCATCTTTCCACAATAGTCTTTACGCCTGCCGGGGGCTGCCTCTGCTCGTGTCCCTATGATGCGGGCAGGGACAGCATCCGCCCGGTGTACCCATCACATTTCATTAAATTGTCTAAAGGGCCTCTACTTGTTGGCTTCGGCTCCGCGCACGCCTCCCAAAGGTCCGGGGCACTATTGTCCCCTGAATGGGAAAGACATACATAATAATAATATAAGTTCTTTATTTAGGTATTCACCCATTACATAAATGTTTGTATATACAAATAAGAATAAAATAAAGCAATAAAATTAACTTAGATGCAAAAAGCAAAACACAGTGGGTACAACAGCAATCTGGTCTAAATCATTGGTCATGTTATTTTATTATTCTCAGAGCGGTGCAAGGCAGCCCAGTGTCTTTTAAATCCCTCATTGAGGTCGTCATATACCAATCTCAAAATCTCATTCTTGGTACCGCTCAGTCGATCTAGAAAGGAGGCCGATCTAGAACGCAGTATCGCGAAAAAATCTGGAACCCTCGCATCCGCAAACATGCTCTTAGCGCTGCAAAAGCGTGGGAGTCCGAGCAGTATGCGAAAAGCGTCGTTATACTGTACACGCATCGCGCTGAGCGAGCGCTTAGTGTACTTTGTCTACAACTGACAGGTGTATAAGCATTGGCAGAATGCTCTGAACAAAGTCACTTTAACAGCACTCGAACAGCGCGAAAACCTGCGTGCAAGCATATTGCATCGCACCGCAAGGGCCCTGCGCTCCCGTCCTATGTCATCATCGTCCGTCCGTCTGTCATTAATAATATGTCCCAGATATTTGAAGCTGCCCACAACCCGTACTTCCAAACCATTTAAGTATACAGTTAAGATCCTATCCGGACCCCTTCCAGCCTTGAATACCATCATCTCTGTTTTTGTAACATTATATTTTAAACCATGTAAGCTACGAGTACTACTTTGATCTTATCGGGCGGTAGATCGTGCCGTTTGAAACCATAAGGAATGAATCGCGGATTCGGTTCGGATACACAATCGGATACACAAGAGAAGAAAAAAAAAGATAAACTGCTGAGTTTCTTGCGGCGTTTCTTCTCAGCAGATTCTTCCATTTTCCGAAGCGCTAGTAGATTCAGACATGTAAAAGAGCCTATATGGCCTACTTGCAAAATAAATTTTTCATTTTCATTTTCATTTTCAATCAGCGGAATGTTGACGGATGGTAAATAATGGAAGTAATATAAAAATAAGAATTTTGAGTCCTTGATAAATTATTTTGTAAATGCGAAATACCAATAGCATTATACTTACAGGATAAATACATTGGTCTAGAACGTGTCCACTATAGTTGCCGCTGTCCAGGAACCT
Organism: Ditula angustiorana; assembly: GCA_963691745.1. NCBI lineage: Eukaryota > Metazoa > Arthropoda > Insecta > Lepidoptera > Tortricidae > Ditula > Ditula angustiorana. The sequence continues at coordinate 1,032,073 of OY829491.1, forward strand.
CCGCGTTTATTGCTGATCTCAGCTGATCAGCATCACTATGGAGTACGCTCTGCATTCACGCATTAAGACTAGACATGAACATCTGTTACAATTGATTGCCGAGGCCAAGGAAGGAAATGCTGGAAGGCGAAAGCGGCACACTATTGCAGGTCACTAAGAAACGGCTGCAATTGAAGCAGGCCGTTGATGCTTTAAGAAGGACACATACATATTCATTGAAAAATGCGAGGATACAAGCCTTTCTACCCAATACATGAGTGATCAAATTGAGGCCGAAGAATTAAAAGCGACCCTTCAGTCCCTAGAGTTGCTAGCCAACTTAAAAAAACAACGTAGCCAGCAATCTACCAGACTCCCTAAACTCAACCTACCGAAGTACAGCGGGGACATCTTGAAATGGACCTAGTTTTGGGACATCTTTGAGGCAAATGTCGACTCAAAAGATCTAAAAGAAGTAGACAAACTGTCATACCTCTTAAGCTTCCTAGGAAGTACGGCTCAAGAGGCTCTACACAAATGAAAATTACAAAATAGCAGTCAAGATCCTCCAACACATATATGGTTCGACGGAAATTGTTGTAGATGCTCACTATGAGGCATTGAATAAGTTGAACCTGAAGAAAATCGTAGGAAAGGAAGATGCAGTAAAGACAGTAGACTCAGATGATGACTCATCATGAATGTTGTTGAAAAACATAACAAAAACTTAGCAGAATGCACAATGGGCTTCAAAAAAGGTCGAAAGGGTACTGTTTAGAATCAAGCCTTTAGCAATAGAAGTAGATAAATCGCGGGGCCCGCGTCGCGCGGAGCCGACGATCGGAAGCGCTCGGCCAGTTTCGTGCACGGTCGGCTGCGCGGCGGGAGCTACAACCGAACGGACTGGTGGCCGTGCGTACCGCAGGGGGATACGCATTATTGGGTCCAGTACGGCGACCACAGGAAGCAACGGATTACTGCCCCATATATTATGGCAGCGTGTTATCAGAGGTCCTGCAAAGGTTCTGGGCAACGGAAGAGCCACCCACAGCTCCTAGAACAAGCCCGCTGGACGAGGAGTGCGAGACATTTTATCAATGCAACACAGTGCGCCTCCCGTCGGGCAGATTTATGACTCGGTTGCCGTTTCTATCGACTCGACCTCCGCTGGGGAGCTCCTGGAGTCTGGCAGAGAAACGGATGGTGTCAATGGAGAGGTGCATGAAACGGGACTCCAACTTCCGGCAGAAGTATGTTGAGTTCATGCGCGAATACTTGGCCTTGGGCCACATATCGGTATCCAGGGTAGACTGGCGTCATGAGGAGCATTACGTAGTCCTGAAGACACCTGACTCCAAGATCAGGGTCGTGATCGACGGGAGCGCGGCGACATCTAACGGAGTGTCCCTGAATCAATGTCTGCACGCTGGTCCCAAGTTGACCAGAGACATTGCGGACATTCTAACGGACTTCCGGAGACACCAGGTTGTCTTCGTTGCTGACGTGAGGATGATGTTTCGCCAAACAGAGATTCACCCGGGCGACCGTCGGTTCCAACTGATATTGTGGCGCGAGAGCCCAGAAGAACCGATGGTCACGTATGAGCTCAACACGAACACGTACGGATTAAAGCCCAGCCCGTATGTAGCAATGCGGACGCTACGAGAACTGGCTGAACAGGAACGGCTTCGCTTTCCTCGCGCGGCTGCAGTCATTGACAGGGACGTATATGTAGACGACATTTGCACGGGCACGGATAGTATTGAGCAGGCGATCTCCGTAATATGCGGTAATGTGGTCACGAATGCCGTCCACTCCCGAGCCAGCTCCTCCGTTAGCTGATCATCCCAACCTAATTGGGCCAACCAAAGCTTCTGCATGAAGCACTTTGCCATGAACGTGACCGGCGCGATCCAACCGTTCGGATCGAACGTTCGTGCAATGGTCGAAAGGACCGATCGCTTAGTCCAGGTCTTCGACAGCAACTCGGCCTCACAATTGTACGTGAAGACATCCTGACTTGGTCGATACTGGACTCCTAAAATTGCCAACGCATGAGGATTATCCGAGTCCTCAAACAAGTGCGGGTCTTGTTGGTACTCAGCTGGCAGCCCTGCCAGCACCTCTGGGCAGTTTGACAGCCACTTCCTGAGTTCATAGCCACCGGAGGCCATGAGCGCCATCAATTCATCCCTCAAGTTGGCGACGGGGGCGCATTGTTAACCTGATCACGGGCAAGGATGGGTCTCCACGGATCGCAGACGTACAGGTGAGGGACTCGATCCTTAGACGGGCAGTTTCCACGTTATCCCGATTACCGGGAGTTTGAGCGGACCGACCACGGGTCGGTCCGGGGCGGGTGATTGTTTAGAATCAAGCCTTTAGCAATAGAAGTAGATAAATCGCGGGGCCCGCGTCGCGCGGAGCCGGCGATCGGAAGCGCTCGGCCAGTTTCGTGCGCGGTCGGCTGCGCGGCGAGATATCACTACGTGCATGAGCGGGACAGCGGTATCCCACGCGGGCGCACGGCGGTTTTGACTTGTTGTTGTTCTTAGCTCGCGGAACGAATCGCGTGATTTGGAGGTTATAGTAATTAGCAATTGCGTAAGTCAGTGCTAATCTGTTACGGGGCTTCGAATTTGTTGTGTCCTTACGGAGTGACACCGAGGCCCTTCTTACGGTCGGTTTTGGCCTCGCACGGTTGTGTTGACGGAACACCGAGGCACTGTGGTTTGGACCTTTGGACTGATATCAGGACGTGTGTGCGAAGTGATACGGGAACGTGTGTGGACACGGTGATCTTGGACGGCTGCTGACAACGGGAGTTGGACACCGCCGCGGCCACCCCTTGCAAGTTCACAGACATACATTACACACATACACCAACTCAAACTTGCGAGTGGATGACGGGCAATCGGATCGAAGCAAAGGTAGTTAGATTTAGGTAGATATAAGTTCGCTACGCGAAACGCGTACTGTTTGTTTGCCAGGACAAACCGTATTGTTGGAGTCGGCTATGGGCCCCTGACTCTCGGTTCGCCCTGGCAAGAACAGGTACAAACAACATACTAGATACAGCCGCAGATGTCTCTTTAATTGGTCATAAGGATGTGCAGAAGATACAGAGTGAGGAGTATGTTAGAAAAACGCTGAGACTAGGGTTGCCAGATGGTCGGGAATCGTCTGGATTCTCCCGACATTTCATTAGATGTCCAGACTCCCGACAAATAACAAAATATCCCGACAAATATACGTATCTTATCATCTATCTTACTACCGCAATAATAATTTGAAAATGGCACACGCGGTTTAATTTTGATCAAAATTGCTCAAATTTTCGATCTTTCCTCGATACTCCGAAGGCATCTAAATCGGTGGACTCTGTAAAATGCAAAGCCATATACTTGTGGCAAACAAACTGTAAAAAATAATTGAAATTTATTCAGAAACTTAGAGTTCGAGCTCAAGTTTCTGAAAAAAACATTTCAGATTTTATTGATAACTTTGGTACTGAGTTAGTAAATGTTCCAGCAGAAAACGTTTACAACTATGATGAAACTAATTTGACTGATGACCCGGGGAAAAACAGTCATATGCAGGCTAGGAACAAAATATCCCGAAAGTATTGTTAACTCAACTAAAGTAAGTTTTACAGTTATGTTTTGTGGCAACGCAGCAGGAGAAGTTATCCCACCTGACATAATATATAAATCAGAACATCTTTGGTCAACATGGACAGAGAATGGTCCTACAGGGACTCGATATAATAGAACAAAAAGTGGGTGGATGGACTCTGTAACTTTTTAGGATTGGTTTTTGAATCATTTCATGCCAATTCTTTACAAAAAGGTTGGTCGAAAAGTAGTGATTGGGGACAATCTAGCCTCGGATATAAACGCAACAGTGAGAAAGAATGACATTAGTTTCATATGCCTGCACCCAAACGCTACTCATATATTACCTTTGGATGTCGCTTATTTTCGACCACTGAAATACAAATGGAAGCAAACTCTCTCCGAATGGAAAAATAGCCAGGTTGGACGAAAACTACCAACAACGCCGAAGGATCAGTTTCCTGCTTTGTTAAAAAAGACTTTGAGCGCAATGACTAGAACAAAAGACACATTGGTTGCTGGCTTTCGAAAAACGGGGATATATCCTATTAATAAACACGAACCATTAAGCAGGCTGCCATAAGGCAAGATCAAATTTTAGCAAAGAATTGGTCACGGAATCCTTTATTAGTAAATTAGAGTCATCTCGAATCGAAATTTGCCCAGAAAAGAAAGTTGTAAAGAAAAGAAAACTTAATGTAGATCCCGGAAAATCAATATCACATGATGATATGAATGGGAGCCGGACCATCAGGATTGCAACCAGTCAAAACAGTTAAGATAAAGAAAAAGAAAATGGCATCTAAACGCCTACAACGCCGAACTTCATCAACAAGTTGCAGTGACACAAACATACGTCAAAAAAAAAATTTTTGAATATATTTTTCAGTTTTATTATTCGAGAATGATAACTTACACCTCTGAAACGCGATCAAACCTAGTCTAACATTTATATCCACAAAATAAATATAATGACGCGACTTTAAAAAAAAAATTGATAAAAATTGGATAAAGTAACCCGTGTTTACGGTATTTAGATTTTTAGATCTGGCAACCGTAGCTGAGACCATCAAAGAAGTGTTTGTTTGCTTTTGACGGACACAATATTGTGATACATGGAGAAATTGTCATTATTATAAAAGTCAAAGCGGCAGGAAATAGTTCTAAATATAAAATTACTAATTTAGTCACAGATATTTAAATATGTAATTTAAACGAAAACTATCAACTTGTTGGAGAAAAATTACTACAAGAAACTGATCTAACTTCAACAAAAGCACTTCAACTAAAACAACGATACAAACAGTCACACGCAGAGGAGCTCAATGGAGAAACAAGTATTATGTAATTATCAAGAAAATAAGCCAAGAATGAGAGGAACAAGCCAGAACAGAAGCCAGTTAAGAAAATCATACAATTATAACAGTCCACCATCAAATAATATTAGAGCAATTATAGCTATGGATGAGCCTAAAGACAAAAAACAGTTACAAACTATATTATGTATAGGTAGTTACATATGTCTCAAGATGCATAACTAACCTATCTGATGTGACAGCTTTATTAAGGGAATAATTAAGAAAATACTCTATCTTTGGAGACAAACAGATTTCTTTTTTTTTTAAAGTTAAAGGAATTATTAACATCAAAACCGGTTCTGAAATTTTTTGACATTGACAGTGCTATCACATTATCAGTTGATAGTAGTAGTACAAGGTTAGGTGCAGTGTTGTTACAGAATAATTCAAAAGCAGTGGACACAGATCGAAAATGAATTACTGACAATTGTTTATGGTTGCGAAAAATTTCACCAATATTATATCATATAACAGATAAAACCTCTGGAGCTAGTTAAAAAATCTATGAATGAGACACCACTAAGACTGCAAAGATTACGGCTAAGGTTACAAGGTTATGACTTAGAAATTAAGTACAGGCCAGGGAATATAGATGTGTTCTTCTGCTTCGCCAGCTGCATCGCATCGAAAATAGTCACTTCAACTCGATCTCTCGCTATATAGAAGCCATTATGACTTTAGTTCATCGTGGCCCTAACATGACTTGCCAAGGTTAGTTTATCTCTATCAGCGTCCCTTTCTTATGACACTAGTTAGACACAGACACAGGTAGGGGTTAAACTAAACCTGGGCTGTCATGTTAGGGCCGCAGCTAGCAGATATTGATAAAATTATTGTAGACAATGAAATCGTTGAGCTATTGTTAAGCGGTTTACCGGCGGAATATTATGATGCTTTAGTAAGCAATTTAGAAATCGTTAGCATTACAAACCCTTTATCAAGTGAAATGGTCAGATCAAGACTGCTCCAATAGGAAACGAGGAAAACTACGTGCTGTACCAATATAGAAGAAGCTGCTTTCTTCTCTACTTCAAAAAAATCGTTTAACTGGTGCGAGTAAAAAAGACAGTGTGTCATTACTGCGGCAAGATAGGCCATATTAAAAGCAAATGTTTCAAATATCGTAAGGACAAACATAATGACAAAGTCTATAATAAACATCACTCCCTTCTTGCTACTGAAGAAACGACTACAGCTTTCTTTGTGAAGACCACTGGGTGATATCTGGACTCGGGGTTTTCAAACCATCTGTGCAATGACAGGAGCTTGCTCAGCAATTATCAAGATCTCTTTGGACATGGCAGCAAGGTCGTGTTAGCAAACAACGAGGCGCTGACCGCTGTCGGTGTTGGTGGAATTCAACTTGAAGGCGTTGTTAATAAGATTGAACAGGTACTGTATGTTCCTAATTTATCTGCAAATTTATTATCTGTTAGTAGACTATGTGAGAAGGGTCTTATTGTAATTTTGGACAAAGACAAGTGTAATATTTATAATAATTGTAAAATTCATGTCTATCCTCTTACCTTAGCATCAAATTTTAAGAGTCTTTATGAATGGCATGGGTAGTCAAGGTAAAAGTACTTCGCAAGAAGTACATTCTTCCATGTTCTTGTGTGATAGACAAGGAACACAGAGTGCTAAAGCCGGGTATTCATTAGGCAACTTTTGTTAATAAACACTGTTTATAAATGGTGTTGCACGATGTCGCATCATCTTTGTAAACATGTTTATAAACAAGGATGATGAAACATTGTTGCATAAACATGTTGCTGTGCGCCCCACTGTAGGTGGAGAGCAAGACGAAACATTCAGTTTATTAACAAATGTTATCAAGTGTGGACGTGTGTTTGCAAGTTCAGAAACATGGAAATAGTCTGGTCCAACAACCAGATTTCAATGCACATCGAGCTAAATCAACAACGTAGTATTCTTTGGAACGCCTCAAATAAAGATTATAAAGATAAAATAAAAAAAAGCCGATATTGCTGCAGAATTAAATATGCCACAAAAGTTGGCGGAAAATATGTAAAAAAAAGAAACAAGTGAAGAAAATCGAAGGAAAGGAAGATGCAGTAAAGGCAGTAGATTCCGACGATGACTCAGATTCAGAAATAGTGATCATTAACAAGATTGTTGAAAAACACAACAAAAACTTAGCAAACTGCAAAATGATCTTCAAAAAAGGTCGACACTGGGTACAAACAACATGTTTGCTAGATACAGCTGCAGATGTCTCTTTAATTGGTCACAAGGATGTGCAGAAGATGCAGAATGAGGAGTATGTTAGAAAAGCGCTGAGACCATCAAATAAGTGTTTGTTTGCTTTTGGCGGACACAATATTGTGATACATGGAGTAATTGACATTATTATAAAAGTGACAGCGGCAGGAACTAGTTCTAAATATAAAATTACTAATTCACGGATATTTTTATATGTAATTTAAATGAAAATTACCAACATGTTGGAGAAAAATTACTACAAGAAACTGATCTAACTTCAACAAAAGCACTTCAACTGAAACAACGATACAAACACAGTGACACGCAGCGGAGCTCAATGAAGAGAACAAACATCAACTACAAATGTTATGTAATTATCAAGAAAATAAGCTTACAGTACAGTAGTGTGGCAATACTGAATCTCCTAGTAGTTGGCACTCTTGCGATCCGCCATTAAGGAGAAAAGAGTTTGTCTCGCCACTCTGATTGTTATCAGCCATTATCGTTGTATTAAACTTGTTGTACGCTTACGATCCAGGCAGATTAAATACGGAATTATCTGAGAAACAGCATCTTTCATCTGGGTGTGAATGTGCCCAATAACACAAACAAACTACCAACATGTTGTAGAAAAATTACTACAAGAAACTGATCTAACTTCAACAAAAGCACTTCAACTAAAACAACAATACGAACAGTCACACGCAGAGGAGCTCAATAAAGAGAAACAACTATTATGTAATTATCAAGAAATAAGTCAAGAATGAGAGAAACAAGCCAGAACAGAAGCTAGTTAAGAAAATCATACAATTATAACAGTCAACCATCAAACAATATAAATAAGTCAACAATGAATATATTTATGTTAAAAGTCAACAATGCAATGTCTTCGGTCAAGATCCAGAGACACACGTCCGTTACAGTTGTTGGATAGTGTATGGTCTCACCAATGATTGTGTGCAGGGCGCTTTATCTAAAATTACCATAAGTATGGCAATGTTAATTAGAAATGTCAATCTCTATTTTTGCTCTCTTCCTTCCGCCGCCGTTCATACGACAGCACGTAATATTATTATGATAATTAAAAACTGTCTCAAGTGTATCTTTATTGTGAACAATAAAGAAGTGCTTCAAGCCTACGTCATTGTTTCCATTATCTCTGCTCTCGACGACGAATCCCCTGTTACACGGTGCAAGCGCCACTGGGTTCAAACCACGAGGCTTCTAACAACAGTCACATACCTAATTATCTTCAGTCTACCAGTCAGCCGGTATGAATGAACGCCCTGTAACTAACGCTAAGCGCAGAAGATGTCATGCATAGGAAAAAGAAAAACAATCTTCAAAGAGGCTACACGGGCGTAGAGTGGAATAATTTTCAAACTGCAAAGAAAATCTGCATGCGGGCCAACAATTTAGAGGAGGAAGGCGACAAGCGAAAGGTCGCAATTCTCCTGACTAACGTCGGCACCGATGGACTCAAGAGTATTTACCTCGTTTAACGTCGATCATCATTTAACGATCTGATCAACAAATTTGACGAGCACTTCATGCCAAAAGCTAATATCAGTATGACAAGGCACAAGCTTTTTAACTGAAAGCAGGGCCCTGAAGAGTCGATAGAGCTTTATGCCACAGATCTAAAAAACATCGCGCTTCAATGTAATTTTGGCACTCTTGAGGGTGACCTTCTCAAAGACATCTCGTGGAATCTAAATTCCGACGCACAGTACATCAAGGAAAAGATACTTTTCTTACAGTACACCATACGCCCGAGCGGCAGTTCAAATTACCCGCGCGGTCGTCCCGCGGTCGGCTTCCCTGTCGTTACACTGAGTAAGGCGATTGGACCGTTCGCCCCGCAGCCGTCTCGCTCCCTCATAAAACTAGCGTCGCGCTCCGTCTCACGCCGGCGTGGTAGTCCGCGGCGTAGAAATAGTACAGCATAGAAGGAGTGTTAAAATTGAAAGCGTTATTTTATTATCTGATCTCTTTACTTTAAATGGCAATACAATGTGTCAAAAAGAGATGACTACATACTCTAAACTCCTCTTCAATTGGCATCCTGTACACGACCAATAGACAAAATGGTCACCTTTGGCTATGGTAATGTATACATTAAGGTAGTATACTCTACGTTTTTCTTATTAATTTGCAGGTTTTACTACCTTGACGCACACAAAGGAGACCATTTTGACAGCTTAGGCTGTGTACATTTGACAAGTACTGAGGCTACAATGGCTACATCCATGCTTTAGTCCTTCATCCAAGGTCCGCGGCCCACCGTTGCCGGCCAACCACGCGCGTGCTAAATTATCCAAATTGTCTGCATAGTATTATTTTAGGCATAAGATCCCTTCTGTATGCACAATTCTTAGTTAACTAATTAAGGAATAGACTAATTTCTACTTTAAATCTTGTTTCCCTGAGATACCCCTCTCCCATATATAAAGAGAAGCATACAACTTTCAATATGGCTGTTGATCGAGCCAAAACAATCAGGGACAATAAACTGGACTCGTAGTAGATTTCTGTAGAACAAGCAGAGGTGAATTACCTAGGCCTACATCTAGATATAAGAAAACAATAGATCTGCCTCTTCTTCGGATTGTTACAAGCCTAGCGTCGCCACTTTGCGACGGGGTGAAGCAGGTCAAAAGGGGCTTTCAATATTTAGCCATTGGTTCAACTTTGAATCTTATCGTAAGTGAATAAAGTGCTTCTAAGTTTTCTAACTAGCAGCGACACAGGCGTCGGATAGCAGAACTAAAAATATGACGCCAATTTAAAATGTACAAAACGCAGAGCTGTTTACTTGACAATTGGCACAGACAGTTTTATTCAGGTTATCCAACATAGTCTACCAAATAGACTATGGTCGGCTACTCTGCCACTGCGTTGTACACAGTTCTATAGTTTTTTCATTTCGATGGCCTACATTGATTCCTGGACCTGAAGACCAGCAGCCATAACCGACTCAAGTACAAGACACATTACATGAGCCCACCAACACTACTAGCATAGTGTGCGTTTATCGCAGACATAAAGAATCCATATCTTTATTTGCATCTAGCGTTGCTGAACTTTCGATAGTTTGACTATCGATAGTTGACCTCGAAAAATAGTCACAATATCGATACTATCGAAACGCAATACTATTGATAGTAACAATAGTATTGATGCCTATCGATACTATCGACAGGCCTATCGATATTGTGACTATTTTTCAAGGTCACGATACTATCAAATCAAGAATACCTACCTACTATCTATAGTTCGATATGTTACCGCAACGCTTTGCGTCACTTTCTTATAAGACTAGTTTGACAGAGACGCAATGAGGGATAAGTTAGTTCGTTTTGCGGGTGGTAGGACCTTGTGCAAGGTCCGTCCGGATAGCTACCATCATCTTGCTTGTTAATCCTGTCGCTAAGCAGCAGTGCTGCACTGTTGTGTTCCGGTGTGGAGAGCAAGACAGCCGGTGTAATTACTGGCACAAGAAGTATTCCATCTTAACCGTCTAGGTTGGCAACGCATCTGCAATCTCCGTGGTGTTGCGGGTATATATAGGCGGTGGTGATCACTCACCATCAGGTGACCCACTTGCTTGTTCGCCTTCCTATTTTATATTTAAAAAAAAGTTAAGCCTGGGCCGGTCATGTTCGGGCCGCTGGGTAGAAAGGGATATATTCAGGCATTTAAAAACTCTCTAATGTCCAGCAAATTGATTCTGCATTTCTTTACATGGATAAATCATCATCATATCAGCCGGAAGACGCCCACTGAGCTGGGCAAAGGCCTTCCCCAGGTTCTCCACGACGGTCGGTCTTGTGCTGCTCGCATCCACCGGTTTCCAGCGATCCTCACCGATCGTCGGTCCACCTTGTGGGAGGCCTACAAACACTTCGTCTTCCGGTACGTGGTCTTCACTCGAGAATCTTTCCGCCCCAACGGCCATAGATAAATATTAATAATATTAAGAAATATTGTAATAAAATAGTAAATAAATGTCGAAATTAAATAATTAGTCCATTGGTTGTATTTTAGCCTTTAATATTTCGAGTCTCGAAAAAATTTTAACGCTTCTTGACTGGCTTCTTGCAGTTTCTTATCACATTTATTATAATCCTCTTCCTCAATGTGCTTGTTGAAGAAGGCTTCGGCGTCGTCTTCATCTTCGCAATGTCCGTCGTCTCCGTAGAGGTAAATCTGAAATTAAAAAAAGGATAAATATTAATTAATAGGAACAATTGCTTTGCTAATCCGCGAACCCATGGCCATGACCAATACCTACCCGTGGTAACGGCGATGACGCCACGATTGCCTGCTCATTAATTATTAATCTTCTATTGTTACTACGGGTACATACAAATTAATAAGGGGGTACGTGGGTATAAAAAGGCCCGACCTCATTCGTCGACGGACGTCAATAGCTCCTGATGATGCCTCGTGGAGAGGTGAAACAGATGACTTATTTTTGGTATTAGTAGTTGGGTTATAGTCTCGTTTGTATTGTTTTTTTTTTTTTAAGTATTGATCACGAGCGTTGTTATTTTTACGATTGCTGATACTAGGTTCACTGCATTCCTTTAATATCTGTTAAAAATTTAATAATGTTGTCTTTCTTTGCTCTCTATCAATATCCGCCTTGTGGCTGCCGGTTCATTCTTCTGTCGTCTAAATTATATTTCATTATTATAACGTGAATCCTGTTAGAATTTAGAATACTACAACACACAGTCAGTAGTACAGTCTTCCTGCTTATTAATAAATAAGCAGGAAGACTGTGCTCGTATTGGTAGACAAATATAAGAACGTATTTCGAAGATTTTTTGTTTTATTTGTGCTCCACATTTCACGCCACCTTGTCCGCTGCTTCTGGTCTTTGCCACAGGTTATGGGCCCAGACCCAGAATAAGTTATAAGATTGGCGACGTGAGCACTGAGTACAAACTGCAGACTGCAGGAGACGAACAATCCGAACGTCGACCGCGCCACCAGGTTACACCCAAACATAACCTCTTAAAATATGATGGGAATCGAAAAACTTGACGGAATATCAAACTAGATCAACTGGAAGTTAGCAATTAAAATGATCCTGCCATTAGAAGGATTGTTGGACTGCATCGACGGCACTGACGCTGACGTGACGCGTGTTACGGAAGTGTATGTGAAATGCATGGGCATAGCCCTAGTACAGTAAGTGTAGCTCCGGCTCCCTGACTCGCCAGAAAACTGCCAAGGATGCCTGGCAGCGGTTGTTCGGCATACTTGAAGATAAAGGGTTGTATAGAAAAGTCCTCCTGCTTCGGCAATTACACCGCGTGGAATATAGCCACTATTCGAGCATGTCGGACTACATAGAAGACGTTGAGCGATGCGGCTGGTCGCTCAGTTGTCGGACATAGGAAAAATAATTGACGACGAAGAAATCGTCGAGTTCATATTGTCAGGTCTACTGGAGGAATTAAATGTTCTTGATTCGGATGTGGAGACTGTCACTCTGACTAAGAAACTAAGGAGTGAAGTAGTTAGGATTTGTCGTCTCCAAGAGGATCACCGGCGATATAATGTTGCTAATAATTTATCAGAGAACTTGGCTTATGTAGCCAACAATAAGAAGAGAACCAATAAACTGATTTGTACATACTGTAAGAAAAGTGGACATCCCACCAAATGGTGTTTTTAAAGAAGAAACGCGATGAGGGGGAAAAGACCGAAGAACACACTATGTATGCGTCTGCTTTCTCCGCCTTAAAAATGAACGAGTTTGTCATCGACAGTGATGCCTCTGCCCACAAGTATGTAGTTCCACCGATGGGGCGACCGATCTTGAGTGTGAACGAATTAGCCAATCAGGATCCTTTTAGGGTTTAGTATCGGACGGTCATAAACGCAACTGGTGTACGGCATCAACTAGGCCTAAAATCATCTCGACGAAATTGCAACTAGGCTAAAACGTAACTCGAGGTGGGCTTTGGAAGGAAGCCATTTTGTTGTTGCTTGAAGGGACAGGGAGTGGATCTCTGTATTTTTGACTTGTTTTGTCGGGCGACCTGATATTCGGTGAGGAGCGGCCCACGCTCATGTCTTAACCTCTTGTTGTTGCGGTGCTGGCTGCTATCGGAACGCCTTCGTTGGAGTTGGCAGCGTGACCCGGGCGCATTAGCAAGTCTGCATTTCCTCCACGGAGGTGTTGAGATACGGCGTGAAGTGTAGCTGTGGTTGGTGTTGTTGGGAGCGCCTGAGAGGCGTTTGTTGAAGCTGAAGCTGCTTGGTCTGCGTGGCACGTTGCCGGTGACGCTGGGACGCTGGGCACGAGACGGCGTCCGAGCGTGGCACACAGCTGTCCGCAGCTGTTGAGTTGTGGAGGAACCGGAGGCGGCTGTGAAGCGGAGGCTGCTCGTTCTGCGTGGCGCCACGTTGGCTACGGTGGGACGCTGGGCACGAGACGGCGCCCTAGCGTAGCACACGTGTCTGCAGCGGCAGATTTGGGTTGGTCTTCGCCCATCAGGTACCAGCGCCTTTAGCGCAGTTAATTAATTAGGTAGGTAATTATAAGCGATCACTGGCCAATTGCATTCACGACCCTGAGGTTGTTATAAGTAGAGAAGTAGGATTTTAACTCTTAAGATAGCGGCGCAGTAAAGCTGTTAATACTATAAAACTTGTGTTGTGGGCGGGTTAGTTGTGGGTTTTTTTTTTAAATATTTTTTTTTTTAAATAAATTACAGGTTGGTCAGTGATCATTTGCTTAGTGTATGGTGAAAATTTACTTAATACAACATAATAGTATATTTATGATAAGACAGGTGAACTTATAACTCTGCTACACTAACTGTAGAGTAATAATTACTTTAGTTATTGTGTGTGCATTTTTTAACATTCCAAATTGTGTGACCTATTTACTCTTACTGGTGTCAAATTTACCATTTAATCATTGTGTTGCTGTTGAACTTGGTATTGTGTGATTTATTTTCTCTTACTGGTGTCATTCAGTCACATTCACAAACCTTATAGCATTTCAACTTTTAAAAGAAAAATACTCTGGATCTGTAGTAAATATATCTGATTACCTTTCTTTATAACAAAACTGGTAACATAATTTGTGTAAAAAGTGTGATAAATTTTTATTTCAAAACAGTCTTGTTGACTTAAGAACTACGTTTATGTTTTAGTTAAGCAGACGGTTCAGCAATTGTTGGTTACAATAACAGGTTTTACTATTTTAGGTTGTAAACCTACAGGTTACGTTATACCTACCTACCTACATTGGTGTCTAATTGGTTGAAATTATATAGGTACATCTAAAACACAATAATATAAGAACACAATAATATTATAAGGTGACTCATTATTTTATTATCTTTTTTTTTTCACACACTTTATGTGAACTATTGTTATGATTGTGTATATTGCTCGGTAATCTTGTTTTGAAAAGAGAATAAAAAAAAAGATAAACTGCTGAGTTTCTTGCGGCGTTTCTTCTCAGCAGATTCTTCCATTTTCCGAAGTGCTAGTAGATTCAGACATGTAAAAGAGCCTATATGGCCTACTTGCAAAATAAATTTTTAATTTTAATTTTCATTTTCATTTTCATTGACACGTAGTAAACAAAAAAAAGTGTGGTAGGCAAATTTTGTTATCGTTATTGCTTGTGGCCTGTTGGTTGATTTATAAAATGGAGGAACGACCTATTGTGTTCCATTTATTAAAGAAAGATGAGTTAATTTATGAAGTGAAGATACGTGGTGAGGAACCGGTTGATTCTTACCCGGAGCTTAAAAACCAGATCCGTGAGTTGGCACGACGGATACCTAGTGATGAAATTGATAACTTTGAGGGTGATATATCTTTAGAATTACAGGTTATTGGTAACAAATTGGTTGAATTGACAGGTTTATTACTCAGAGAATGGACAGCTTGTTCAAACTATTTAGGAGCAGCCAGGAGGCTCAGGAGGAGGAAACATCACCTGTCCCCAAGCCGGTTCCCCAGCTGGTAATATGTGTGTGTGGTAGGAACAAGGGCTGCTTGTTGCTTTCATTGAACGGTTGGAGGAGTTGTGCATTAGTAGGCATATTAAAAATGACGAACTTTTTGCCTCGGCCATTGAGTTGTTTGTCGAGGATGCCTCTTTTTGGTACCGCGGGGTGTGCAGTGAGGTTAGTGGATGGAATGAATTGAAAAAGCGACTTCTGGCGGAATATTTGCCGTTTGATTTTGACTACAGATTAATGCAAGAGATCTGTGCGCGTACTCAGGGGCCCGAAGAGTAGTAGTTAGGGTTTTGTTTTATAAATAAATATCTGGCTGCGCAATCATTTGTTTTATTGAGCGTTCGGCAGCGCCCCTCTATCTGCGTTATAATTTTCATTACAGTGTAAAGAATCGACATGGACGAAGATTCTTAAGGCTGAGTGTGAACAGCCTAGTGCTCCTAGCCGTATTTATGATATCTATCTTAATCTTTTAATCACAAAGGGCACTCATTAAACCTTCACTTATCACTATCAGGTTACCTTTGTGACAAATGATGTGCCGCGAGTGTCTTTCGTTTTCCATCGCGGTCGCGTTAGGTCGTGTGACCGATCTTGGTCAATAATTTAAGTTAAAGATTAGTTTCATTAAATCTAAAAGTTGCACCTTTTTATGAAAAGAACATTAAACCTCACTTCAAAAATCAAGTGTTGTTCCTTACTAGTCCCATCGACGGCCCTATCTTGTTTCTAGCTGTAGCACTATTATTTACTAGTTTTAATTCATTTGTAAATAACCACCAATAAATAATTGAAGCAATTGTGCTGCTTTTCTTTTTACTCAGATGAAGATGATGCTTTTGTGAATGTTCTAATAAATGCTGCAGTCACACCAGAGCTGCGAGCATTTCAAAACTATGTGAACCGGCAAGAGCTGACATGTCCAATAACAATAAGCTGTTCAAATGAGAGACATCGAACAACTAATAGTATGGAGTCATGGCACCGTCGACTGAATGCCCGTGTAGCTACCACACAGCGGTCCGCGCAGCACCTCGTACTCTTGCGTACTCTCTGCTAGGTTGTCAAGTTTTGCCACCTTTTTTTTGCTTCAATAAATGAATTATAATTTAAATCTCTAACTTCTATTACAAGCACTACTTCTGACGACCGGATAGCCTAGTGGTTAGTGACCCTGACTATGAAGCTTGAGGTACCGGGTTCGATTCCCGGGAGGGGCAAATGTTTGTATGATGAATACGAATGTTTGTGCCTGAGTCGTGGATGTTATATGTATTTAAGTATATATTTATCTATATAAGTATGTATATCCGTTGTCTAGTACCCATAACACAGGCAGCTTTAGTTGCTTACTTTGGGACTAGGACAATTGGTGTTAATTGTCCCAAGATATTTATTTATTTATTTATTATTTATTATTTTAAGCACTCGATTGGCCCTAAACCCGTGTACCACCAAAATCGAAGTTGATATATTTTCTGTAAAGATTACGCAGAGAGGCAAAGTTGACAGGCCCAAGATTAACGAAGAATTTGTTCAATTGTTCCAACAGGAAGAGGAAAGATTAACATATTTAATTGCAGTTATAAGGAACAATTAAAATAATTAGAAGAAGGCAGACTTTCTGCACATGAATTTTTGGTAGTTATATCTGACTTAAAAAGAAATTTGAATTTAGGACAATTTGAATTAAAATACTTATTTTATTTTATGTTCATTTTATGCAAACGGTCGAGTTTTAGGAAAAGATGTGTTGATTTTAAAAAGATCTGTTTTTGTTGTTGTCTTAACTAGTTATTATACGGATTGGTTTTACATTACTTTGGTTCGTTTTATTTATTTCTAAGAAAAAGTATAAGTTTTCAGAAAGTACGCCCCCGTGTAGGTAGGTACTTGAAATATTTCTACGATTTCTCAACCGCACTTCACCGAACAAGTCTGAATTATGTCTGTTTGCCTCATATAGACCGATTTTTAGTCATTTACTGTCACACTGCTTAACCTGAACGCTCAGGTAAGACTGAAACAGGCTTAATGTTACCCGGCAGGCATCTAAGACAATATGCGAGGTTTTAGGGGTGTGGGCGGGATTAATTATCTTAACATCTTCTCAGTGTAATGTGCCGATTTTTAGGTATGTGTAAAGGCGACCTTCCTTCATAATTTAATTAAAACTGATGAAGAGCGAAGAGATTCAGGAATCAACAAAACTACAAAATGAATCTGGTGAGTGGATGGAGCTGCGAAGGAAAATTTTAACTAGTTCTAATTTTGGAAAAGTCATAAAAAGAAGAAAAACAAATCCATGTGCAAATATGGTGAAAAACATGTTGCACCGGCCAAACTTAAGCAATGTAATGTCGATAAATCACTGATTAATGAATGAGAGTACAGCACGTGAACAGTTATCTGACATTCTTAAGGAAAAAATAGATCTTTGTGGCTTATTCGTCGACAAATACCAACCATTTTTGGGAGCAAGTCCAGATGGTTTCATTGAAAAGATTAACGTACTAGTAGAAATAAGTGTCCCCTGGCACTTACAAAATGAGTATAAAGAAGCCATAAAAAACGGCATAAAGCATTAGATTTCGATTTAGATTTATTTATTTCATAATATTACATTACATTATAAATTACAGTGATGAATTAAATTTTGTTATATGCACGCATAGCAACGTGCCTACGTATGTATAGCAACCGATGCGCGGCCCGCTCCCAGCAAGTGTGTCGACGCAGCACAACGTGACAACGCTGTCCCCGTTTCCACAAATGTGAAATATCATACTCACTTTTGCATCTAGCATCGAGCATTAGGCACCACTTAGATTTAATAAATATTTTAAGTTTAAGTGTGAAATTCCGTAATTAAAGGAATTAAGATTCATCTCTGATTTCCTTCGCATCCTCCGACTCCCAGCCTATAAATTTATTTGTGGAAAACAAACGAAAAGACTGGTCAGGTATATTTAAACAAAAAGTCTGATTGGTATATGCAGGTGCACGGACAAATGCACGTTTCCGAAATACCGAAATGCATATTGGCACAAAAGATTTTAAACTTCATTTTAGTACGGTCCGCGTCCTTGCAATGGCAGTGCCGAGCGCGTTTTGTGAGCGGGGGGCGGGGGGCTCGAGCGACAGATCGAGCAGTCAATATTTTTTCGCATATCGTCTTAAGACAAGTTGCTTAACGGGCGACTAGCTATGTTGACACTTATTTTTAAGACGAGTTGCTTAATAGGTGACCAACTATTTAGACCACTCGTATTTAAGTCGAATTGATGATAGGGCAGTAGACAAAATGATTTTCTGACGAGCTGCTTCAAATACGAGTTACGTTTTAGTCTAGTTGCAATTTCGTCGAGATGATTTTAGGACGAGTTGATGCCGTAGACCAGTTGCAATTACAAAAATATCTAGTGATTTTTCTATGCTATACAGCATGTAACAAAAACCCTGTACGTCCGATTAAGGGGATGTCTATTAAAATGTGGAGATACCATTTAAATTGTTTAAAAATAAATATGTCCAATAAATAAAAAGTTACCACCATTTAACCATTTAACACTTAATGCTTAAGAAAATGTTTACTACCCCTGACGTAGTATACTAAATTACAAAGTTAGGTCAATGAAACGCGCGCGGCTCCAATCGCGGCGAGGCTTTCCTTTGACAAATGCCGCCCGCCGCACGCGCCGATCCTTTTTTGGTATTATTTTTTAGTTCAGTCGCCCGCAAACTTTGCTTCCGGTCGGATGTGCTGAATTTGCGCACGCGCCCCTTTACGTGTTTTGTTTTGTGTTGGTGAAAAGTGAAAATGTATTCCAATCAAGAGTATTTTAACATGCTAATGTGCTTGGGAAGGCACGACTGCAATTATGCAGAAGCTCGTAGGGAGTACGAAGCACGGTTGGCAATTCCTCTTGGACTGGAACTGCCGTCGCATAACGCGTTTAGTCGCTTGCACACGCGCATGTTTACCACGGGCAGCGTCCACGGTATCGAGCCACATCGCGTCGACGCAGGCCGGCCGCGACAGCAAGACGACATCCAGGAGGAAGTGCTCGAGCTGTTTGCCGAAGACCCGACCCGCAGCACGCGCGATGGCGCGCGGCAGCTCGGCATAAACCACATGCGTGTGTGGAGAGTGCTGAAGGACAATGGCCAACACCCGTTTCACTATCGCCGAGTGCAGTGCCTACAGCCTAATGACTACGCGGCCAGAGTTTTGTTTAGCCAGTGGGTTTTAAGCAAGGTCGAGCGAGACGCGGAGTTTTTGAAGAATGTCCTGTTTAGTGACGAGTGCTCGTTTCATCGGACGGGGGTTTTCAACTGCCACAATGAACACGTATGGTCAGTTGAAAACCCATACGCGATTAAACCAAGTCATTTTCAATACCGTTGGCGGATAAACGTGTGGGCTGGGATCGTAAATGATCAAGTAATTGGCCCTTATTTTTTACGACAAACAATGAACGGTCCCAATTACTTGCGATTCCTGCAAGAAGAGTTGAGCGAGCAGTTGGACGAACTAAGCCTCGCAGTTGTGAGGTCAATGTGGTTCCAGCACGACGGGGCGCCGCCTCACTTCTCGCGCGCCGTGAGGGAATACTTGAACGCAGAGTACGGCGAGCGCTGGATAGGACGAGGTGGGCCCGTCGCTTGGCCGCCGCGTTCTCCGGACCTCACGCCGCTCGACTTTTAATTGTGGGGTCACGTAAAAGAATACGTTTTTCGAAAAAGTTGCGAGAGTGAGGCCGAGATGCGAGCCCGGATAGTCACAGCGTTTGACAACATTAAATTCGACACAATGGTGTTGCAGCGTGTCCGTGCTAACCTAATCAAACGCTGTCGACGGTGCGTGGAAGTCGGTGGCGGTCACGTCGAGCATGATCTTCGTGGCGGTCGTAGTGAACAAGTGGACGTAATAATAAATTAAGGTGTTAGCACCTACAGTTTTAAAAGCTCTTTTAAGCGCTATAAAATAGCTCTTATCAGAGCTGAAACATTTCATTGTTTCACAAGATGTCAATCAACCATACTAGTAAAAAACAGCTGATCGGTCGATCGCTGTTTTAACGTAGGGCGGACGTCGGATGCCCCGCCCCAAAGCTCCCACCTCCCCTCCCGCAGGCTGGGTGAATGAAAAGTCAGCAGGGCAGTTGGCAGGGCTGCACAACATTTTGAAAACCGGTATGTTTCAAATTTTTTTTCATGACCTTTTTTTTATGTTCTTATTTAATTGAAATAAATACATATTCGGTATCACGACTTGATACTGATATACGCCTTTAATGGACGTACAGGGTTTTTGTTACATGCTGTATATAGCATAGAAAAATGGGCGTGTATTTTCCTTAAATAATAACATCTCGTAATTGATTTCAATGTTATCAAATGTGACAATAACTACAATAACAGGTAAGAATTTGTTTTTCTCTGTGCTGTGTATTGGTTTTATTCAGTTATTTTTTAAATTTGATTCGGCATACGGGAGCAAGGTGGGGTAGGAAGGCAAGCAGCATACAAATGTCTAATTTTAATGTTTATTTTTTTCTAGAATGGTGAAAAATTATAAAAAAAATCAAGTAGAGGGGATTGGTCAAACAGCTGCGCAAAGCCGTCACAGCAAACAGTGGCCGTTATAATTTCTGGCAAACAGCGATAGAAAAAATTACATCTATTAAATTCCTAGACGAAGTCAGTTCCCAGATTGAGAAATTGGATAACCACTCTGAAGAGCAATATTTGCAGTGGAAAAATAGAAATACCATGAGACCGCGGTATTTTAATTCCGATGCGGTTGAAAATTTCTTTGGCCAATTACGCGCGTATAACTATAGAAATAACAATCCCACCTTTCAAGCGTTTATAAAAACATTGAAATCATTAATTGTGATCGGCTTTATAAAATTTCATAACAAGTCGTACAATTGCGAAGCTGACTCTGCTAATCAAATAATACAAACTCAATCTCTGTTTGAAAGCCAAATTGTAGACAGTCAAAAAGAAGAAGAGAATAGTCCAACTCAGTCTCGGTCGCATACTGTAGCCGTAGAAAATATTCAAATACAAGCTGCAAGAGAAAGTCTTCATGTTCACTCACGGGCGTACACCGCAGGA
The DNA here is from genome assembly GCA_963691745.1 of Ditula angustiorana. Lineage (NCBI taxonomy): Eukaryota > Metazoa > Arthropoda > Insecta > Lepidoptera > Tortricidae > Ditula > Ditula angustiorana. Next base: position 1,053,373 of record OY829491.1, read on the forward strand.
TGGGTCACGAGAAAAGTTCTGGCAAAATTCAAGTGTCCTAACTGTCAAAAAGATTTTACGACAAAAGAATTAAACAACGTACACAAATGGATATCACAAAGAGAATATAGAACAAGATCTATATTCTCTTCTTTATAGGTCAAGATCTGTGGTCATAAGAAAGTATAAAAGATGCTGTGAAAAATGTGATTCAGGGAAAAAGGGCCACAGGTTAGCAGCAAGATCATTTTCTGTCCCACAGACAACTTTAGGAAGAAAAGTAAAGCTTGCTCGAGAAAGTTTATATAAGAACAATCCAATGATCGTTAAATTTAAGGTACCGTTAGGCCCAAAAGGGCAAGTTTTTACTGATAACAAAGAGGAAGAGCTATGTAAATACATAATAGATATGAAGAGCAGGCTTTATGAACTGACAATGAAAGACTTAAGAGGTTTAGTCTATAGACCAGCGGTAAAAAATAGGAAACGCCATCCGTTTAACAATGAATAAGAAGAAGCCTACCTGACGACATAATGAAACAAAATGAGAGCGGAATGTCTGGATCTGAAAAGGCTTGAATTGAAGACTGATAAATAAGAAACCAAAATGTCGTACTGAGGGCACGCCGACTCGGCTAGGCCAGCTCTCGTGTAAAGAGAATTTGTATTTGTTTCAGATAATGATAGCTTCTCTGCTTTAACATAACTCTGCAGTCCCCGAGTCTAAAGGCCATACTATGCAAATCCCCGTCCACGAGGTAAATTTTGATAGGAAAAAATGGACACGTCGTCAGTATGACGCAACCATTTTGTTCCTTCATGGAAGTAAAATTAGTTTTGTTTCAGATGTTAGTAGCTGTCTAAGCTCAACCATAACTCTGCGGACCCCGAGTATAAAGGCGAAACTACAAATTCACGTTGTCTAGATGTTAGTAGCTGTCTAAGCTCAACCATAACTCTGCGGACCCCGAGTATAAAGGCCAAATATATGTAAACTTACTGCCCGTAAAGGTGAATATCATGGATAATGTTCACGTCGTCAAGCGGTGGGTAATCTTTAATTTTCTTTTGCTGAAGTGTTTCGTTGATCATTTCAGGGCCGCTAGGCTACCCCGTAAGCTTTGGGCTACCCCAAGAGCTCCCGGTTACTCCGAGAAGTGCGGGATTGCTACAGTACTGCATTCTACATGGCGTCAAGGCGCTCCCTCGCTTGAAGCCGCTCGGCGGGATCCAGTTGCGGTTGCGACGCAGCTCCCAAAGGAGGTGGTCTCCGAAGGTGGAGCGCACACCTCTTGCGAGGTTCCAGGTCTTCTGCGTCGATGGATGTCGCGTGATGTTGTCCTTTTCATTAACTGTTTTCCGTATTTCTAAATAGGGTAACTGCCACCTATACCTACCATCCTTAGACCGGGTAGGTAACAAGCGCCTCTTTGGTTTACCCAACGCTAAACTTGTATGTAACAGCGTCTCTTTTGGTTTACCGACAGCTAACCTCATGGGTAACAGCTCCTCTGATATTTATTGAAATTTACCCTAGTGGGTAAATTGTAATAAATTTTGTTTAATGACTGTACTAAGGGAGGGACGCCTCCAGTAGTTGATAATCTTATTTAATTTAGATAAAACTTACTGTATACTGTAGTAAGGTGGGTTTATTATGAATAAACTACTCTCAAAAAGGTAGTCGTTTGTTGTAACCTCCGAGCTAGCCTAACCCGCGATCCTGTTTGTGGCCGGTCTCTCTTCTCACGGCGCCCAACTCATCTTAGAGACCGACCCTCGAGCCGAAGTCACCTTACGACCCAGTCTCATGCACGGGCCTAAAATAAGTGTTACAGTGGCACGTGAACAGTTATCTGAAATTCTTAATGAAAAAATAGATCTTTGTGGCTTATTCGTCGACAAATACCAACCATTTTTGGGGGCAAGTCCAGATGGTTTCATTGAAAAGATTAACGTACTAGTAGAAATAAGTGTCCTCTGGCGCCTTACAAAATTAGTATAAAGAAGCCATAAAAACCGGCATAAAGCGTTAGATTTCGATTTAGATTTATTTATTTCATAATATTACATTACATTATAAATTACAGTGATGAATTAAATTTTGTTATATGCACGCATAGCAACGTGCCTACGTATGTATAGCAACCGATGCGCGGCCCGCTCTCAGCACGTGTGTCGACGCAGGACAACGTGACATCGCTGTCCCCGTTTCCACAAATGTAAAATATACTAACTTTTGCATCTAGCATCGAGCATTAGGCACCACTTAGATTTAATCAATATTTTAAGTTTCAGTGTGAAATTCCGTAATTAAAGGAATTAAGATTCATCTCTGATTTCCTTCGCATCCTCCGACTACCAGCCTATAAATTTATTTGTGGAAAACAAACGAAAAGACTGGTCAGGTATATTTAAACAAAAACTCTGATTGGTATAATATGCAGGTGCACGGACAAATGCACGTTTCCGAAATACTGAAATGCATATTGGCACAAAATATTTTAAACTTCATTTTAGTACGGTCCGCGTCATTGCAATGGCAGTGCCGAGCGCGTTTTGTGAGCGGGGCGCGGGGGGCTCGAGCGACAGATCGAGCAGTCAATATTTTTTCGCATATCGTCTTAAGACAAGTTGCTTAACGGGCGACTAACTATGTTGACCACTTGTTTTTTAAGACGAGTTGCTTAGTAGGCGACCAACTATTTAGACCACTCGCATTTAAGTCGAATTGATGATAGGGCAGTAGACAAAATGATTTTCTGACCAGCTGCTTCATATACCTACGAGTTACGTTTTAGTCTAGTTGCAATTTCGTCGAGATGATTTTAGGACAAGTTGATGCCGTAGACCAGTTGCGATTACAAAAATATCTAGTGATTTTTCTATGCTATATATAGCATAGAAAAATAGGCGTGTATTTTCCTTAAATAATAACGCCTCGCAATTGATTTAAATGTTATCAAATGTGACAATAACTACAATAACAGGTAAGAACTTGTTTTTCTCTGTGCTGTGTATTGGTTTTATTCAGTTATTTTTTAAAATTGGTTCGGCATACGGGAGCAAGGTGGGGTAGGAAGGCAAGCAGCATAAAAATGTCAAATTTTAATGTTTATTTTTTTCTAGAATGGTGAAAAATTATAAAAAAAATCAAGTAGAGGGGATTGGTCAAACAACTGCGCAAAGCCGCCACAGCAAACAGTGGCCGTTATAATTTCTGGCAAACAGCGATAGAAAAAATTACATTTATTAAATTCCTAGACGAAGTCAGTTCCCAGCTTGAGAAATTGGATAACCACTCTGAAGAGCAATATTTGCAGAGGAAAAAAATAGAAATACCATGAGACCGCGGTATTTTAATTCCGATGCGGTTGAAATTTTCTTTGGCCAATTACGCGCGTATAACTATAGAAATAACAATCCCACCTGTCAAGCGTTTATAAAAACATTGAAATCACTAATTGTGACCGGCTTTATAAAATTTCATAACAAGTCGTACAATTGCGAAGATGACTCTGCTAATCAAATAATACAAACTCAATCTCTGTTTGAAAGCCAAATTGTAGACAGTCAAAAAGAAGAGGAGAATAGTCCAACTCAGTCTCGGTCGCATACTGTAGCCGTAGAAAATATTCAAATACAAGCTGCAAGAGAAAGTCTTCATGTTCACTCACGGGCGTACACCGCAGGATGGGTCACGAGAAAAGTTTTGGCAAAATTCAAGTGTCCTAACTGTCAAAAAGATTTTACGACAAAAGAATTAAACAACGTACACAAATGGATATCACAAAGAGAATATAGAACAAGATCTATATTCTCTTCTTTATAGGTCAAGATCTGTGGTCATAAGAAAGTATAAAAGATGCTGTGAAAAATGTGATTCAGGGAAAAAGGGCCACAGGTTAGCAGCAAGATCATTTTCTGTCCCACAGACAACTTTAGGAAGAAAAGTAAAGCTTGCTCGAGAAAGTTTATATAAGAACAATTCAATGATCGTTAAATTTAAGGTACCGTTAGGCCCAAAAGTGCAAGTTTTTACTGATAACAAAGAGGAAGAGCTATGTAAATACATAATAGATATGAAGAGCAGGCTTTATGAACTGACAATGAAAGACTTAAGAGGTTTAGTCTATAGACTAGCGGTAAAAAATAGCAAACGCCATCCGTTTAGCAATGAATAATAAGAAGCCTACCTGACGACATAATGAAACAAAATGAGAGCGGAATGTCTGGATCCGAAAAGGCTTGAATTGAAGACTGATAAATAAGAAAAAAGGACACCTGACGACATCATCAAATAAAATTAAAGCAAAACACCTGGATCTGAAAACGCATAAAGACTTGAAATTAAGTTGGTGGAAGACAAAGGAGGGAATTCGATCCCGGGATTCGTAGTATGGCCCAATCCCGGGATCCCGGTCATGGTGTCATAAAAAGCAAATTGCTTGACATGAAATCACCAGGAATGAGTGAGTCGAGTGGTAATGGTGCGTTTGCAGCTAGAAGTTGGCAACACTAGCAAGAATTACTCCATGGATAGATGTCAAGACAGATTAATCGTCAAATGCGTGGTACCAGCGAGTTAGTGACGTTTATTGAGTGAGGGATGCAATAAAAGCAAGATGGAACCATGTTTTTTTAAAAAAACTGTAAAGGGTTTAAAACAATTGTCACGCTTTACGTCGATGATTTTTTGATATTTTCAAATGATGCGGCTAAAACTAAGAATTCGAAAAATGTCCTCAATACACAGTTTAAAATAAAAGATTTAGGAGAAGTCAAACAACATTTAGGAATGAGAATAAACAAATATAAAGATATGATAACCTCAAGTCAGGAGCATTAAATAAGTGAATTGTTAACTAAGTTTAACATGGTAGATTGTAGAACAGTACACTTCTATAGAATGTAAATTACGAATTGAGAAGTCAGTTGAATGTAATTCAGATTTTATATCAAAAATTGTTGGGGTGTTTAATGTATCTATCTGTATTAACAAGACCCGACATAGCTTTTGCAGTTAATTATTAAATAATAGTTACTCTGATGAGCATTGTTACTAAGCTAAGAGAATTTTAAAGTATTAAACAAAATCAAAAAGCTATTGTCTTAAATATACTTAAAGAACAGTAGAGTTAGAAGGATTTGTAGATGCCTATTGGGCAAGGTGCCATCCAACCCGTGCTGGAGCTTTGGCTCGACCGAGGGCATGGGGTGCTCTGCTTCCGGCTCGTCCAGTTGCTGACCGGTCATGGCTGTTTCGGCCATTACCTGCACAAAGTCGCACGGAGAGAACCGACGTGTGCGGCGCCGTGCTGTCATATTTTTATGAAGAGTGATCATTGGATATATTATGAGAAATATTGTCGGACTTAAAAAGTTATTTGGAAACATGCGCACCCGTGCTCTTGTCTAGGTTGTCTGGAGATACTGGTGAAATTCAATTACTGAAGACCGTAGTATCTGAAATGAAGGATGTCTGCAGCCTGTAGTACCTTCCGACTCTGACTATTCCTGCCACTAGTGATAACCAATCTGTGGCTGTCCCTCCGTTGGTTACCAAAAAGATTATTTATAAAGCTGAGAAAATGTTTAACATTAACTCTCTAAACCTGAAGTACAGGGGAGATTCATGTGGTCGCACTTTTCTTACTCGTCTGCAAGTACTCCGTCTAGCGAGAAAGATACTTGAAGAAATCGTTTACGGAGGCTTCCCTGAAATTTTCGATGGACCAGCGCTATCTTGGTTCCGCTCCAATCCTTATGAACTGACTTGTTACGCTGAGGTGGTGAAAGCTATTCGGGATGATTTTGATATTCCTGACCTGAACCATAAGCTTATGAACGAGATACGGACTAGGACTTAAGCTAAGAACGAGACTGGTTTTCTTTGTTTCCATTGTTCTAGTGATGTTTGAGCGTCTTAATAAGGCTGTTCCTGAGGAGGAAAAATAAGACATTCTTATACGAAATATACGACCGATATAGAAGGGATTATTTATTATTATTTGTGTTAATGTTTCCAATGCTATCTGACATCGGCGGGAGAAGATCAACTCTTTCCAATCCCACCGCAATCGGCGAGGGTGGCGCTGTACGACAAGTTTCCTCTGATAGATCGCACGGGGGCGCAGCGTTCGCCGACTGCTATACCGACAAGCGACAACCGACGGTCACGTTATATTATTAGCCATTTTCTTGTATAATTAAAATTTTATAAATTGTCAAATTATATTATAAATTATAAAGGACAATAAAATCCTAAGTATAAAATCAAATATACGCATTCATTGAAGAGACCTTCTTGTCCTGTGAAAGTTATTTACAAAAAAATGTAGAAAACAGGATGTTACCAGAAGAACTTAGGAAAGACATGTAAACTTTGCTGGAGTACAAGAAAATGTCTCGAAAGGGAAAAAATATATAATAGTTCAGGCTAGCAGTGAATAGGGTTTCATCCCAAATGCCCTATTAATATTTAGTGGCAAAAACAAAAATGAAGATTATCATTCAGAAACGAATGCCGCTAACTTCGCAAAGTGGGTGAAGGAAAAATAAATATCAAATTTGCCAAATGCATCAATTGCGGTTATGGATAATACCCCTTACCCGATTATACAACACCACATCAAACAATAAAGTTGATGAGATCAAACATTGGCTCACTCAAAACAACATACCTTTTGATCCTACATTAAGGAAACCAGGTTTAGTTCTATTGTTGAAAAATAATAAGCCAGAACCCATTTACGAAATCGATGAAATATTGGGTGAACATGGACATACAGAGGTAAGGCTTCCGCCCCTTTATTGTCCTAGTCACTCAAAAGGAACCGTCATCATCGACAGGATCCTTCCTCAATCCGGTCAAATTCGGGCAATTTCTGTGTACGAAGGAATTGAAAATATAAAACGAGACGGAATTAAGAGAGTAGGTCGTGACCGGCTGGCCCTGGAGTTTGTTAGCGCCGTTGCTGCTAACAAATTCTTAGGTAGCGATGAAATGTTAAACTCAATTTATTCGGCTTTTGAGCCTTCGTACAATGTATGTAAAATGTGCGTAATTCGCGGGGTGCCGAAAGATTTAACAAATGAGGAGATAGTGACTAGTGTCACGACCCCTGAAGGATTCGGAAAGGTTTTAAAGGCCAAGCGACTGAACGCAAAACGTAAGACAGATGATGCCGTGGAGTGGCTACCCACAGAAACAGTGGCGTTAACGATCGACGGTCAAAGGTTACCTAGCGTTTACCTATACCACAACTCCTTTGAGACTCAAATGTACAAATTCCCAGTGTTTTCAATGCAGCCGGTATGGTCATGTACAAGCACAGTGTAGGTCGCCAACTCACTGTTCAAAGTGCGCGACTTAAGGTACAGGAACCTGCCTCTTTCCGATTGGTCAGCACGCCAAACCATGTCACCACTCAGCATGCTGACAAATGATTTATTTAGTATATAACGCAGTTAATAATTCGAATTAAGACACTGTGTTAACTTAGAACCTAGTGGTTAGTTACTCTGTTCATCTGAATAAAGTTATTTTTATCAAGAAGTCCCGGATCAAGTACTTATTTGGCGCAGCCGGTAAGAAGTCCTGTCGCTGAATCTGTTACGTCACGGGCATCGTGAATCGTGTCGTGTGGGTCACCTTACGTTTCAACGGGAACAACCGAACAAAGAAATTTAATAAATTATCCGAGAGGAACAAGCCACGCAGTGTTGCAGCCAGTAATCCAACCCACAGGAGCAAATGGGAGTAGCAGCGGACCTGTGAGTAAATATTTTCACCACCCTTTAAAGCTTTCCTTTATTTTCCACTCTTGTAATATATATCACGTGTTTTCTGTAATCATATTTTACGTAAGCACTAAGTGTGCCAAGCGATCCAATTTCATTGACATATAATTTAAGTTAGTAAAAAGAGTTTTTTTTTGTTTTGTAAAAATGTAGTCTATCGTACGTGTTCCCGGGGAAATGATCAAATTCATCCCGGTATTTTCTGGAAATGCTAGGAAATTAACAGCATTTATAAAAAAATGTGAATACATTTTAACTAATTTTAGAAGTAACGGGAATGAGAGTCAAATGACATATCTATTTCATTTAATTACTAGTAGGCTAGCGGGTGAAGCCGAAACCCTTGTAGGAGAACGGGAGCAAATAGACTCCTGGGACGACTTGAAGGAATTATTGACCCAACATTATGGGGGTCATAGGACGGAGGATTCTCTCGCTATGGAACTAGATGCATTAACAATAAATAGGGGAGAAAGTTTTGAGGATTTTGCTACTCGTATACAGAATATTAGAAGTCTTCTATTGGCAAAGGTATCGGATACTACTATTGAGCCTAATATCCGCACGGCGAAACAACATATTTATGGAAATGCGGCCGTTAAAGTTTTTTTGTACAGTCTCCCACCCTATTTAGGTAGATGGGTGCATATGCGAAAAGCTTCAACCCTGGAGGAAGCTTTCGAAATTGCGTTAGAAGACCAGAAATTTCAAAGCAAATTGCAGTTCTTTGCAGGGAAGGAGTGCACTGTGTAAAAAGAAAGGATCTCTTGCTTATTCTGCTCAGGTTCTCACGCTGCTACGGATAAGATTTGTCCCGAATTTAATCGTCAGCATAACATAAAACTGGCCATGTGTGAAAATTGCATTTCGTTTGTAGAAGCATCACAAAAGTTTCCCAAAATCACGCGTTCTTTTGCTAACGTTACCAAGTCCACCCCACCAAGTCAGGTGTCATACAAAAAAAACCGGCCAAGAGCGAGTCGGACTCGCGCACCGAGGGTTCCGTCATCAATAACATCTAGTTTCGCACTTTTTGCTTTGTAAGACCAAATTTTTTAACTACAAATTTACGGTTGTCGGATTTATTATTTCATTTGTGCTGTGAGACCTTGCTTTTTGCCAAATTTCATAGTTCTAGGTCAACGGGAAGAACCCCATAGGTTTTTGAGTGCCTTGCGAATGAATGAAACATGCGGCATAAACGGCCGTATCTTTTGATTCCGTTTACTTGAAGTTTTTTTTTCATGGCTCTAAGGGACTGCAGACTTGAGTATTTAATATTAATTTCAACTCAATACCTCCACGCGTTTTTCAGAAAAATGGTCTTAACAGACAGACAAACAGACAGACGGACAACAAAGTTATCCTATAAGGGTTCCTTATTTCCTTTTGAGGTACGGAACCCTAAAATAAAGGACTTTGTTTTTTTACGGTGTCTCGAGTTTCACTCAGCTTCCACGTTTCTCCATAAAACCCAAATATAATTTCGGTAGTCTCTTCAGGACGGCAAGTTTTGTGTAACATACGGCGTGTAGACCCGCCGGTGTTGTGGGAAAATATTTTCGATAAGAATTCTATTTTTATTTCAGATTTATTAACACCGTAATGCGCGTGGGTGTGGCCACGTAGGGCCTTCGTCTCAGCGTCCTGTATGATGCCTGGCAGAACTTCTTCATACTTAAACATGTAAGTAAAACTTCGGTTGACGTGCCCAGGTGCAATTTATGTGGTTTTTGCGTACCCAAATTGTTATTTTTCTCCACGTTTTAGCTAGAGGTAACCGAGCACGTGCTTACCTCCCCGGGAGCCCTGTAAACCATGGAACCTTCTTGCTGTCGTGGCGGAGAAACCCTTAACGACCGACAAGACCCGAGCGCTAGCCTACCTCGTAAAATAGGCCCAGACGGGCGTAAAACCTACGGGCCACGTCACGATTGTGTAGAGACCCGAGCGGTGGTTTACCTCGCTAAATAAGCCCAGGTGGGCATGTAACAACGTGCCACGTCACGTACGAGACCCTCGCGCTAGCTTACCTCGGAAAATAAACCCAGGAGGGCGTGATCTTTCGGATCGCAATTTAGGCGAGGCCCGTGCGTTGGGCCACCTCGTTAAATGGCCCAAAGGAAGACCAGAGCCCTTCCGCAACCTACAGAAACAAGCGTGGTGCGGGGCCCCCAAAGGATTCACCAGGCCCCCTACTTTAACTTGCTCGCAGTAAGATTTTTAATAATTTCAAGTGACGACTGTGGGGTTTTGCTTCTGGTAAAAGGAGTATTCATTGGTGTTGTTTACTTTTAGAATGACCTTGAAGGATGCATGCATTCCGTGTCTGCCTATTAATTATTTTCCAGCCGCTTAAAACCCACATCGTTGGTAGGTAAGCTTTCATTTTTATTTCTTTAGCAGGATGGCAATAATGTATGAGTATAAAGTTAGATATTAACTGCAACTATCTTTTGTTTTCGGCTTTTTATGTAGTAAGGGAAGCCTGCCCTGCTATATACCTCTCCGCTACCTGCGGGCTGCTCAATTCCTTCCCACGTCTACCTTTTTATTTAGCCTTTAAAACATTTTAAGCTATAGGAAGCTACACTCACACAAACACACAGACATTAGAAACTTTCACCTTTTATTTTATTTAGGAATTAAGTTTTTAGCTATAGTGCTTCAATCTTGTGCAACGTGGAGGCTTGTGTGTGAATATTTGAGAACGCTATTTACTGCATTTCCACTGAAAGAACCAATCCTGTTTGTGACACTGTTCCCAATTATAGCGCCCGTCTGCCTATTAATTATTTTCCAGCCGCTTAAAACCCACATCGTTGGTAGGTAAGCTTTCATTTTTATTTCTTTAGCAGGATGGCAATAATGTATGAGTATAAAGTTAGATATTAACTGCAACTATCTTTTGTTTTCGGCTTTTTATGTAGTAAGGGAAGCCTGCCCTGCTATATACCTCTCCGCTACCTGCGGGCTGCTCAATTCCTTCCCACGTCTACCTTTTTATTTAGCCTTTAAAACATTTTAAGCTATAGGAAGCTACACTCACACAAACACACAGACATTAGAAACTTTCACCTTTTATTTTATTTAGGAATTAAGTTTTTAGCTATAGTGCTTCAATCTTGTGCAACGTGGAGGCTTGTGTGTGAATATTTGAGAACGCTATTTACTGCATTTCCACTGAAAGAACCAATCCTGTTTGTGACACTGTTCCCAATTATAGCGCCCATTCATACAATACCGACTACAAACTACTCTCATCAAACCGTCATGGCAGATGAAGGTATGAGAGTTTGTTTATTCATTTGGTAAATTGGACGGCGTGTCAAATTTTTCTACTTGGAAATTTTACATGGAGATGGCGTTAAACCTTGAAGGTTTATGGGCAACCGATGCGACGAAAAATTCAAAAGCGCTATCACGCATTTGTCTTTCGGTAAGACTAACGTGTCTGCGATATGTGCGCAATGCCGGCACTGCTATAACGGCATGGGACAATCTATGTAATGTTCCAAAACCTTTTTTTTATACCGAAGAGAGTTGCTATTCGAAAACTACATAGATCGCAGTACAGCGACTACACAGACATGAGTAACTAACTATATTGAGGGTGTGATGTCACTGGTGCAGCAACTACATGATATTGGTAAGAATATAGAAGATGCAGAAGTCGCTGAGTTACTGTTGAGTGGGCTACCTGAAGAATTTGATGTCCTCGTATCGAGTCTGGAGTTCGCGAATATGTCCTCGACGTTGACCAGCGAGTTGGTAAGAACCCGGCTTCTACAATAGGAGCAATGGAGACTCTCTCAACAAATTAGCAGTGGATATGTGCGTGGTGTATCGTCGGATTAACGAGAAGACGATTAAGGACGATATCCGGTGCCCGTTATAGATGACCACATAGACAAGTTTTCAACAGTGAAGGTTTTCAGCACCTTAGACCTGAAGAATGGTTACTTTCACTTATCGGTACATGAGGAATCAATAAAATATAAGCTTTTGTCACTCACAATGGCCAATACGAATGTTTAATGGCACCATTTGTCTGTGTGTCCTAAAGTGTTTACCAGATTTATAAATCATGAAGCAGGAATTCTGGCCGAAGGGAGTCGCTTTCCGTCGTTTTCGCGGACGGTTGCTGGACACCCCGAAAATAGGTCACACGTCGCCGAAGTAATGTGCTAATTTTAATTGTATTTTAGTCTACATATTTTTATGTATGTTAGTTTGTAAGGTATTTATCTATGGGCCCTTGTTGCCTAATAATAAATGATTTTGATTTTTTTTGAATTTGAATAAACATAATTTTCAGAGATTTGTAAGGTGAAGACTGAATAGGAACACTAGCGTACGAAAGGGACGGAAGGCGTTAGTTTAATGAGGAATGAAAGAGATAACGAACTGTGAACTCGATAGTGAACGAAAGAGAAGGAAATACGTACCTACCGTCAGTTTGAATGATAAAGAGAGCGAATTGTGATGTCGATGACGAATGAAAGAGAAAATAGATATATTAGTATGTAAGAAGGAGACAGGTGTTTTTAGTAGTAATGACGAAACCGGTGTTGTAATTCTTATATGGCGATAGGGCTAAAAACTAGAATCCTTTTTATTTCTCAAGTAGAAGACGTAAAACGTGAAAAAATGTTGGTATACGTTAGATACTATTACAGTACTGCACGAAATACGATTTATTTCAAGTACATCGCGAGTTATATTCGAAAGCAGGGTCAGTAGGGGAGACCGGGTATGGTTGTCACACGGGTTGGTTGTCACAGCGGCCATAACTGACAACTGAACGCACGAACAAGTTCATTGGCCAGTGTCGAAAGATCGCGCGAGCCATGCCCCCCTCCGTACCTAGCCTCAGTTCGCTCCGGTACACAGTGACGACACCACGCGCGTTTTCATTTTCGCGCCATCGAAAGTATTTTTTTGTGCATCTGTGTGATATCTCGTAAGTACACTTGAATGTTCCATATTAATATACTGCTTTTTATATTGTTGAAGTGATATTTGTGTGTTTTATTCTGTTAAATGGTTTTAAGCGGAAACATTAATTTGAATTTATTTTGCTAGGTTATATTTTACAATGTGGTTTGGGGCATGTTGTCTCATTTCAACGGGGGCTGGTAGTCACATGTGACAACCAACCCCGTGCATGTCAGCTGGGTTTTATTGTTGGCTTTTCGTGTGTTTTGCTATATAAATGTTTTTTATTTCAGAGCTAATATAATGCCAAGGCGTTATAAACGAAAAACTGATCACGGGCTTGTTTCGGCGGCATTGATGCTACGTACTGCGAGGGTGGTGAAAAATGAAGGGAAATCAATTAGATCAGTTGGAAAAGATTTTGGAATCAACTACAGAACGTTAACAAGATATTGTCAGAAAATTTCTCCGGAAGAGATTAACAACACGGCCATATCAATACCCACTACGAAAATCGGTTACCAGAAGAATCGCCAGATTTTTACTGATGAACTGGAAAAAGAATTGGAAAAATACATTCTTGACGCATCAAATATTTATTTTGGATTATCGCCCAAGGAAATCCGAAAATTGGCCTTTGAGCTTGCTTTCACCAATAATTTAAAGGTTCTCAAGAGTTGGGAGGAAAATAAACTAGCGGGCGCCGATTGGTTCACTTCATTTATGAAGAGGCACGAAGATCTCTCCATTAGAACACCCGAAGCCACAAGTTTAGCTCGTGCCACTAGTTTCAATGCTCATAATGTCGGTTCTTTTTTTGATAATCTTGAATTAATAATGAAGCGACATAATTTTCAGTCTCACGACATATGGAACATGGACGAAACTGGAGTAACGAAGAGGTATTTCGTTGTTTTCTGTTACGACTACTCACAAACGGTATGTTTAATTTTAATAAAGAGCTGATTTTAAATAAATACAATGCTTATTATTGTTTTTACTCTTTAATTAACTATGTGACTACCTGCCCCAGCACCTGTGACAACCATCCCAGATACGGGGTTAAATGTCACACTTCTCCTTTTTCGAAAAAAAGCTAATATTTCCTCAATACGTACTTTTAGCGTAAAAATGTGTATGCATGTCGAAACTTAAATAAAAACTCTATTAATTAATGTTTCATTTGTCATCCTTGGCAAAAAGAAAAGGTACTAAAACTGCAAATCATTTTTTTTGTGACAACCATACCCGGTCTCCCCTAGGTTATTTTTTTCCAGCAGCATGGAATCGAATCGACCAGCGTAGAAGATCTAGATCGATTAACTGTAAATCAACTTAAGAAAGAATTGCGGTCAAGATATCTCCCAGTTATCGGAAATAAAGCTGAGTTGGTGGTAAGACTTCAAAAGAACAACGTGACCAAAGTCGAAAATGGAATTTTGGAGGAATATGAAATGGAAAGAACTAAGTGTTTCTCGGAACAACTTGAATTGAAAGACCTTCAATTTCAACACGGCCAACTACAAAATGAGGTAACAAATGCATTAGGTTCACGTACGTTATCTTCAATAATTATGATCAAACGCTCATACAAATATTGCAAACAATCTCTAATATTGCAACAAATATATTGTTAAAATTAGCGCTACCTAAGACTAAAATATTTCGATTTTTGCTTGCCAGAGTGTGTTTCACGAAATGGAGCCTGGATACATAAAAGTAGATAGTGCAAGTCTGCCCAAAGTTGCTTCGCAAAGTTGGTGGCAAATTTATTTGTGTGTAATCCTGACTTTTGCTCTGCCGAGTTTCGGAATGCAAAACTTCCGTGCAAGTACATATTCTTTGAATAACTAAAATATATGATTAGGTTAATAATTCATAAAACTTAGAGCCTGGCCACATGTCCACAGCGCGGCGTTGTTACCGTGAAACGGCGCGGCGCCATCTGACGGTGCAGATGCCAGATATACGACGCCGCGCCGTGGAAAGAATGATATTAAAAAACAAGTCACTGTGTGGAAATACACGGCGCGGCGCTGTGCTGAGCAGGTGCACGGTGCGGCGCCGCGTCATACCACGACGCCGTGTTGTCAGGCTCGAAAAGACTAATAAAAAGAAAATTTTGGTCAAACTCATTTCTTTTTATTATGAATCAGGATGGGGAGGATGGGAGTAATTTTAAGAGGGAATACGAGGCGTATTACCAGTCTTAACTGACCTTATATATAAATGTAAAAAGTATTTGCTTATTACATTTATTTACCTGTTTTGTTATCGAAGAAGAACAAGCCCTGAAGAATGTCAGACACGGAGAGCTCCCCATCCGGCGAACCAAACAACGCAGCAGCTCAACCATCATCCGTTTCAGCTCAGCTACCGGCAAGCCAGGAAGTCTTAAGCATCGCACTTTCCCTGCGAGTACCAACGTTTTGGCGCGACCAGCCGCGTTTATGGTTCTGCACCTTCGAAGCAGCCACCGCCGATCTCAAGAAGAGCAAAACCCAGTACAGCAATCCCTAGAGACTGCAGGCGCACGCTAAATGAGAATGAAAGACATCTGAGACTACTTGAGGCCATGGGTGAATAAACGGACGCCAGCTACTTAACGCTTGTTGTTATGAGTAATACATACATACATAAAATCACGCCTGTTTCCCAGAGGGGTAGGCAGAGACCACGGATTTCCATTTGCTACGATCCTGACATACAACTTTCGCTTCACTTACTTTCATGACATTCTTCATGCATGCTCGTCGGTTTAGGGTACTCCTGACCTGGCCTTTCTCCAGAATGTCTCCGATTTGGTCGGAGTATGTTCACCGAGGTCTTCCCCTTCCCATTTTTCCATCCACTCTCCCTTCATACAGCCTTTTTGTTAATCTTCTTTCATCCATCCTCTCTACATGCCCAAACCATCTTAACATACCTTTCTCAATTTATGTTACTATATCTTCTTTCACTCCGCATTTCTCTCTTATCACCTCATTCTTCACTCTATCTCTCAGACTCACACCACACATACTTCTCAACGCTCTCATTTCCACTGCATTCACTCGACTCTGGTGTTTCTTTTGCCATACCCAACTTTCACTACCATACGTAAGTGTCGGCACTAACACTCCTCCATGTACAGCCAGACACTTATATATTATGAGTAAATTCCTTGAAAAGGTGATATATCAGGTAGACCTTATAACTACGGATGACCAATCTATTCTAGCAATTAGAAGGGCACTTAGCGTGGTTTCGGCACTCGAAAGGTCAGACAAGAGACAAGACTCGAAAGAACACACAACACAGCAACGACCAGCTTTCTCTCAAGCGCTACTCATAACTCAGGTGTTAAGTGTGTAAGGGGTAAAAGAGATAGTGTTAGTACGTACACATGTTAGAGTAAGACCTAAGAGTAAGACAGATGATTTGAATAAAATAAACAGATTGCCAAGATGTCAGACTTTTTATTCAACGCCTTACATGGCGCTGCGACAAATAATTAAAGTAAAATGTTAAAGTGATATATTAATATGTCCGAGTCTCACGGTAGTTTTATGTTAAAAATTATAAAGTCCCGTTTCTATGGTTATCCTGTTACTTATGTTTAACCCCTATTCAAAAAGAGGGGTGTTTTAAGTTGATCGGTATGTGTATGTCTGTCTGTGACACTGTAGCTCACAAACGGGTGAACGGGTGTTTGTTTTTTATTTGAAAGCAGGTTTCAAGCGGTGGTTCAGACATGTTTTATCAAAATCGGTTCTGAAGTTTTAAAGTTATCAGCTATTTTGTTAGCTGCGGTAGGGATCTTAGACGCGTTTTGAGCATTTATTGGTATGGCGGTTTTTAAAATTTAAAATTTTGTGTTACTGGCAAGTTTTTAATGGGACAGCTGTCCATATTTCCGATTTGTTGTTTTATCACGTCTTTCTTAACCAGGCGTTTGCATGAAGCATGGACATTTCAAATTAACCAGGGAGAGCTATCCTATTAACAATAATGAGCAATTTAAAACAGTTTCGCACGGCATGATTTAATTTAAAATAAACAATTTGCCTCTTACCCCTGCGGAAAAAATGCGGCGATACGTTTAAAAGAAAACCCTCAAAAATTAGAAGATCAGAAGAAAAAAAATTTGCAAAGAATTAAATCAAAATACCAGTATAAAAAAATTACCGAGATGTCCAATGCCGAAAAAGAAATTCAAAGAAAAAAATAAAAGAAAAATCACAAAGTCATTCGACTCCGGCTGAACTTGTTACTGCCGACGAAGTTGAGAGTAATTTTACAGAAGAATCTCAAACAGAAAAAGCATCGCAAAAGGACAAAGAAGTGCAGAGAAAGATTGAGCGTATCACAAGGGCTAGAAATAAGTACAGAAAAAAATTAAATTATGCTGAAAGTCGCATAGCATACTTAAAACGTTTAACAGAAAAGTTAAGGAAGAAGCTATTTTGTATGGAAATGCTGTTCACCGTGTTAGTGAAAAATAGAGCCTTCCCAAATGATGTTAAAACATTGAATGATGCAATGACTAAATTATCCTGCGACATAAATTCATAAGCCGAACAGAAGAGAAGAGTCGTGTAAGCGTAACACCATACAGTATGCACTTAAGGGTGTTCATTTGGAGAAGACAGTGCAATGGAATCAGTGGGAAAGAATAGAGTATATGTACAATAAAACAGAAAATGGAAAATTGAAACAAATCATTACCAAAAAGACCGTGAAGACAAATAAAACTAATACAATAGGGGAATTGATAAGAATTTTTGAAACAAACATCAGGCCTTTTCAACTGCACTTTTTTAATTGGAAACACCAGCAACGACAATATCGACAAAAATGAACTGTTTAAGTTCATCTGAAGCAATGAATCTGTGTGATTTTAGTGAAAACTACGAATGTAAATTATCAGAAGAGGTTCAAGCTATCCACTTTGGAGCTTCAAAACAACAAATAACTTTACACTGTGGAATGATTTACTGGGCCAATAGATCGCAATCTGTTTGTACAATATTGAATAATAAATGTCATGAATAGGGCGGGCTTCCATTCCGTAATTAAGTAAATACGCAAATAATTTCATTTTCTGACAAGTCCGTAACTGAAAGGTTGAAATTCGTAATTACGAGGGCGGTTTGAGAAGTGACTTGTTTCGCATACTGGTAGATGGCGTTAGTGTCATCTCTGTACTTATTGATAAAGTTTAATAACTCAAGATAATTTATCTGTGGCGTCGAATGTGGCGGGAATTTTAAAGTTGACAATAGTTGAAACAAAAGTGATCGGAGTAAAGCGGCAAAATGGAGAAAATTGAAATTCGTGGTGTAATTCAGTTCTTTTTTTTTGAAGGTAAAACTGCGAAAGAAATCCATGAAAGGATTTTACCTACGTTGGGTAGCTCGTGTCCTTCCTACGAAACAGTTCGACTTTGGGTAAATGAGTTTAAGCGAGGAAGGACAAGCATTGAAGATGCACCTCGACCTGGAGCCCCAAAAACGGCGGTTTTACCCGAAATCGTTGATAAAATCCATGATCTTGTTTTAAACGACAGAAGATTGAAGATACGCGAATTAGCTGAAGCCACAAGCATCTCCTCTGAGCGGGTGAATTTTATTTTGCACAACGAATTGCACATGAAAAAGCTTTGTGCAAGATGGGTGCCGCGGTTACTCACTCCAGAACAAATGCGTATTCGCATGCGAACATCTGCTGACAATCTGCAGGTGTTTGAAAGAAATCCAACGGAGTTTATTCGCCGATTTGTTACAATGGATGAAACCTGGATTCATCACTATATCCCGGAGACGAAACAACAGTCCAGACAATGGGTTAGTCGTGGTGAGCCAGCCCCAAAAAAAGCCAAGGTCATTCCGTCTGCTGGAAAGGTGATGGCGTCTGTCTTTTGGGGCGCAAAAGGAATCCTCTTAATTGATTACCTTGCGAAAAAAAAAACCATTACTGGGGCATGCTATGCATCACTTTTGGACCAATTACAGGCGGCGATAGCCAAAAAACGGCCAGGCATGGCAAAGAAAAAAGTGATGTTTTACCATGACAACGCTCCGGTGCATTCAAGTCGTGTCGCTGCACAAAAATTGTCGGAGTTACGATTTGAACTGCTTCCTCACCCCGCTTATTCGCCGGATTTGGCTCCTTCGGACTATCACCTATTTCCGAAACTCAAAAAAAAGGTGAATGGGCATTTTTGTATGGGCGCTGTCCCAACCCTTGTATACAATAGTGAGTAGTATGGACGTGTAGTACTCGGTGTAAGGATCATCATAGGCTATGTTTCGAAGACCAGGTGTCTGCAGCATTAATCATTGTTTTGTATGAAAAAAAAAAAAACACCAAATTAGACCTATGCTCCCATTACGTTTTTTACTTCTAGTGGCCTCAGTAATGCGTGGTTGAAATCTTTCGGCTATATCTCGAAAATGATTTTACAGATACTTTTCATACAACTGCTAGTACAAAGTGAGGTATAAAATGGGCTGTAGCTTTTTCCCTGCAAACATCTCGGTTTTGCTGTCATATAAAAAAATTAAGCTCTTATTGAGAGCTTTCTAATAAGATATAGCACAACTGTATACAGCACTTGGGACAATTTGCCCATTCTCCTTTGTCAGGTCAAAAATTTAACTCCAACGAAGAGGTGATACAGGAGGTAAACGCATATTTCGAGGGCCTTGAAGAAACGCATTTTCGTGAAGGCATCGTGAAGTTGCAGAAACGTTGGGGCAAGTGCGTCGAACTTCGGGGAGACTACGTGGAAAAATAAAATATATACATTCGCTAAATTATTATTTTTTCATACCAAACCAAGTTACTTGTCAAACCACCCTCGTACGTAACTATAAAGTCTGTTCACTGAGAGTTGATAAATATTGTGTATGATGTCTACAGACGATATACTATCGCAGAAGATTACTTGGACTGAATGGACAACTAAAATTCATGTTTACGAAAAATCTGGTATAGGCAAAACTACTAAGAAAACTGGTCAAGAGGAAAAGGCAGGGACTTTTAATACACTCAAGTTCCAAGAAGAACTCGCAAAGTTTAAAACTCATTTTTATAATATTTACCACCAACACAAGCAATACAAAGAAGCTATAGAGAACATACAGGATAATGAAGTTGTCATACATTGTTTTTTCCGAAAATTACTGATGTAAAATGTAACAGGAAGTGCAGTCTATGCACTTTGCAGGCTCAAGGCAACAAATTACATTACATACAGGGATTGTATACATTAAAAACGAAAAACCTAAACCATTCTGTAGTATTTCTCCGTCATTAAAGCACTACCGTCAAGCTATATGGGGTCACTTAGAACCTGTTATTGCGTTCGTCAAAGAGAAGTTCCCGACGTCAATTGCGTTCATTTTTATTCTGACGGCCCGACAACGCAATACAGACAAAAGAAACATTTTTAGCTTTTTTCTGAAAAACTAAAGAAGCGGGTTTTGTCCAAGCGACATGGTCATTTTTTGAGGCTTCGCACGGAAAAGCCGCAGCGGATGGCGTTGGCGGGACCATTAAAAGGACTTTAGATAGGAAAGTTACCTACGGAGAAAACATAGTTGACGCAATTTCTGCATACGAAACGTTGTCTAAGACAGAGACAACTATAAGATTATTTTACGTTCCTGAAAATAGTATTCAGAATATTCAAGTTCCGGAAGATATACAACCAGTTCCCAACACAATGAAGTTGCATCAAATAGTAGCTACAGAAAATAAACATATTATCAAGTACAGACCATTGAGTTGTTTTTGCGCAAACGGCGTCGCTGTCAATGTTTTTATCTTAAAACGCGCGATTTTAATTTGAAATCTAAGAAAACGAATAAAAATGCAACCAAAAAAAAAACCAGACAATTCTAAAAATATCAAAACAAGTAAACATGAAAGAACGAAAACAAAAAGTAGCATGAATAAAATAAAGAAACGATCAGCCTCGACATCTGAAGATACTGACTCTGATGACATACAATACGACGATGATAGCGTCGAAGACTCTTCATACACAATGAATGATGACGCAGAGGACATAGAAATGGATAACACGCAAAGCAAAGTTACAGTTTTATCTGAAATAGAAAAATTTGAATAAATAAGATTTAATACGCCATATTTGTTTTTTAGATGTAACGTTTTCCTTTCTCTTGTGACGCATACTTTAATTCATTTTAATTGTAATTCATAGTAAAATAACCGTTGTGTCACTGTAATTATTCTGTCAAAATGTTAAGAAACGTTAATTAAAATTATAATCAGAAGAAGTGGTTTTAATTCATACGACACTCCGTTATAACCTCCATTTTAGAAAAAAAGATATATTCAAAATTTAACGCATGAAAGAACGTAACGGTCGAAAGATATAATTTTTTCATAAGATTTCAAAAACAAGAAGAAAATTTAGACGAATATGTGACATGTTTAAACAACCTCGTAGCAAGCTGTGATTTTCAAACATTAAAGATATGAGAGATTAAAGACATGTTCATAATTGGTATAAAAACGGTCATATTAAGGAAAGATTACTTCAAAAATCAGATCTCAAAGATGTAAATGAAGGAGTAGCAATTGCCAATACGATGGAATTAACGAATGAAAGATCTAAAAAGCGAGGCGGCGACGAAACAAGCACAGTTCACGCTATTTCAAGAAGAAACTATGCCAATGGAAAATCTAAGACAGTAAGACATACATCAACACCAAAGCACAGAACTCCAGACAGCCAAAGAAACACGTTATGTTATAGAGTAAATCTAATTACTGACGCCATATTCGAAGCTGTGGCGTCTATGCCATCAGACATGTGGCTCACAACAAGAGTGGTTGTCATTACAAACCGCCTACGTGGAGTCTGCCCCAAACTACAGCGAGACAAACAACAAAGCAAGATTATCTAAGAATAAGCCTCAGAGGAAGAGCGAAGGAAGCCGTCGAAAACCTTCTCATATACAACGCACGCGCCGATGAAGTTATAAAGACTCTCGAATCACGCTTCGGACGTCCCGACTCTATCGCACTCGCCGAGTTAGAACGCCTTCGAACACTGACATGACTCCATAAGCACAAATAGCTTTAATTTACGGCCTTTTGAATCTACGTATGCGTAAAAATGTAGGCAGGAGAAATGGCAAAAACAATCCACATCGACACAGGCTGAACCTTTTAAGATTTTACGTGCAAATTACTAAATGTGCAAACTACTAAAAAAATTCGCCACCTTCTTGGTTTTCGGCCGTAACAGTTCAAAATCATCCGTCTAAAATGTGGGGTCCGAGCAAAATCATTGAGCTAAGAGGAAATAGGTCCTACTTGTGGAAAAAGAGGATGGTAACATAATACGTAGGAAATCTACGCAAATACTTGCGTGCGGACTAATTTAATTGCCTTTTAAAGAAGAAGCTATACCTCTATGGCGATTATGAACTTCTACCCAGTTTTTAATTGACAAAAAAATATTGTTTGAACTAGTTCAGATAACAGTCAAAATGTAAGCAGAACTGTATAGTGCGGTAGTTTATTTTATGCGGAAAAACATTCATTAACAATTATGTAAGTAAAACCATAGTTATGATGATAATATTTTTAAATTCATTCAATTTATACTCTAAACTCGAAATGTACCTAACATAATCCTTGTAGCCAGGTTCGCGGAAATCACGCATCACGCTACGCATTTACATATATTTGAATTTATGAAACGTTATACATAAAGCTAGTAACAAACAATGGATAAAAAACAAATTTCAATGAATTCCAAAAATCAGACGAAGACAAAAGCTCTGTTTGGCAACATTTCTTGCGGAGCACTGATGGAACAAAAGCAAAGTGCAAAACTTGTGACAAATTATTAAACGTATTAGTTCAAAGACTCCATAATAATCCAACAAATATTTATACGATCTTCCTCCAAAAAACAAACAAAAAAATGTACCATAGTTAGATCATCAACTACTGCTTCGAAACCAACCTCTCAGTATCAAATAATTAGGACAGGTGCTGCAACTGAAGCCGAAGTATTCGAACCCACTATTTCATCAACGCAAGGCGATTGAAATTAAGAAATACCCATTTCAGTAGAGGACTACTTGTCAGTGACACTAGCGTGGGACCCAGTGCTACACTTAGTTAAATCTCAGGCTAGGCTGAATTGTATGACCGTTGAACTTTCATTTCTTTTATTTTTTGAATTTTTTTGTAACTCATTATTTGTAATTTGTGGTTGAGAAAAGGTTTAATGCCGAGTTTCTTGCAGCGCATTCTTCTCAGGAGATGCCAATTTCGGAAGCGCCGGTAGAGTCTGTTGCGATTGGCAACTCTAGCCAGTAATTAAAAAGACAGCATAAAGCAATGTGGTTTTAACCAGAACTTTTATTAACAAACTCGTATAAAACAGCGAATTGGACCTTTTGAGATATCGACATTCTAGGAGTTGGACCTTTTCGGAATTCGCCATTCTGGGAGTTGGGTTTTTTGGGAATCAGATATTTTAGGAGTTGGACCTTTTGGGAATTCGCCATTCTGGGAGTTGGGTTTTTTGGGAATCAGATATTTTGGGAGTTGGACCTTTTCGGAATTCGCCATTCTGGGAGTTGGGTTTTTTTGGATTCAGATATTTTGGGAGTTGGACCTTTTGGGAATTCGACATTCTGGGAATTGGATATTCTGACAACGCTGGACAAAGAGTAAAGTTTTTGGGATTCAGATCTTTTGAGAATTCGACATTATGGGAAAAGGATATTCTGACGACGCTGGACAAAGAAAAAATTCAATTTTGGATTTTTCATTGTTGGACTGGATAGATAGAGATTTTCTGGTAGGTTTACCAGAAGAGTAGGAACAACACCTTTGAATCTTGGCACCCAACTAGGAGACACAAAAGAGGTCCTCCGACAGCAAAACAGCGTAGTGGTGCTCAACAGAGCTAAAAGCCATGGCAGTCGTTCTAGGCTGCAGCGATCTGGAGTAATATTTTTGTAAACACCTTTTAATATATCCCCCAATATGCTATAGTAGCGTATCGAATGCCCTAACATTTTAAGAACAAAGACGTTTTTGGCGCACGGTATTTCATACAAATTAGTTCAAAATCTATGAATTTAATGGACTTATTGTATTTTAAGTTCGTACGCATTAATTTATTAGCTATCGAAAATGTACTCTTTTTCACTACCTATAGTATGTGCCGCGTTCTTAAGGTTTATGACTCCATCGAAGTATAGTCGACCAAGAAATTGCTTGACCACTTTTCGACCGTATAACAAAGGGATAAGGTACAAAAGTGGTCAAGCAATTACTTGGTCGACTATACACAGAATAACAGCGATTTATGCGTATAAGCATATTTAAGGTTTAAGTTTGATATTGGGACGACATAGCATGTAAGTGAGTGGAGTAGGTAATAAAATTAACGACAATCTAAAAATTCTATGTTTTATAATTTTCCTACTGTTCAAATTCATGATGATATCACGGTTCGAAAATGACCTTTCAGTAGCCCAAAATGCTAATGCTTTAGCATCTATAAAGTGCCGTCAGCACATCGGCATTTGTACATGAGTGTCATAATTTTAATATTTTTTTTAATTGGGTGCATTTTGAAATATAAGTTCCGTAATAAAATTTTTGTATAAGCGATAAACAGTCCAAAAAATTTTTAATTTGTTTAATTTAGATTACAAAAAAATCGTTTTTAGATTGTCATGCATGAATTCCAGTTTTTTTTTTGCTGCTAAGTTGCTTTCCCATTATTGTCGCTAGGCTATTGAAGCGCTATTTATAGCGCTTCAATTCATTATGCCTTTGGTTTAAAAGGCTTCAATTCGTAAAACATACCTCAAGTGCTTTATCAGACAGACACTAGGAAAATGTTTCACTATGAAGCTGAATTTCCTGAGTTTAATTTTGTTGCAGTTTCATTTTATCACTGTAGCCATGTCCAAGGATGCATTGTTGGGATCCACAGATTTCTTCATTTTCAAAGAAGTAGCTGTAATGTGTCAATATTTCCAGGCTGCATCAAAACTCAAGTTCCATTTGACATTCTATGCTCTTCCAAATCATTCCTACGCTCGGCAGCTGTAGCCATTCTCTCTTCAGCAAACGATCTCTTCTCCAAAGCCTCCATCTTCCTCTCCTCTAAAGCAACTCTCCTCTCCTCCATTTTTAACCGACGCTCCTCAATCCTAACTCTCTTTTCTTCCAGAATGGCTCTTCTTTCGTGCGCCGCCGCCAACCTTTGCGCGCTCTTGGCCTTGTCTTTCTGAATTGCTATCAATTCGCCAAGCTGATTTCTAATGTCTGTTAACAAATCTGGATTTGTTTCATGATTTACATTAAGGACATCACTGTTTGCACTATTATTTGCGTTAGTTTCATGATTTGTGACATTTTCTTCAGCTGCTGCTTCTCTTTGCGTGTTGGAGTTTGGTACATTCAGTAGAGCTTCAATTAAAAAGTTGTCTCCTTCCAAAAGGCCTTCAGACTTAACTGTAAAATAAGAATTATACGTTTCAAAACTGTAATACGGTTGAAAAGTGATCAAGCAATTTCTTGGTAGATTATACACTTGAACGGTACATTTGCTCTCAAGTTGCAATAAGATTGTTCATCCAATCTACGAAAGCGCGCTCTATTCCATTTCTGACTTACAGAATGTGTCTCAAAGAAGTGGAGTGGCGTTTACATGAATTGCAAACATACTATTGCAAACACCATAGTGGTTGATTACTGCTGTAGTTATTTCCAACAACTTCACTATGTTACAGTAAGTAAGAAGATGAAAAAACTCATGAGAGATTTCAATCAAATTTGATAATAATAGTGTAAAACGGAATGCTAAAACAACTTTAACTTACCAGTTGTTTTATTAATTTCAGATTTCATGTTGTTTAAATTTAGGGTATTGTTGAAGCTTAAGTCTGTAACAGGCTGCATACTGGAAATACTTCTCAATTCTGTCTCATCACAAGACGAGTCTTCTAAATACTCTATCCTGGAACAAAGACATATTCATATCTTTATATGTTTAAAATTTATTTATGCAAAAATATCAGCATCCTTGTATCGCGCGCAGTAGCAAGCTACTACTTCGCGCCGGTATTCCCATTTATGCCTGTAGTTACCACAAAAATTGGTTGGTGGTTTGACAATTGTAAAGGTTTTCATACAAAAATGTGAAAGATATATTAAATTGATGCACTTGTAAGATTTATGGTATACATAGATCCCTGGGCCCAATTTCATAAACGCGACAGGCGACAGGTGACTGTCAATTCGCCGTACATTACTGTGTCGACAAGTTACGCTACATACTTACAGACTTAACATCATAGTGGGCAAGCAATGTATACCGAATTGTCACTGTCACCTGTCGCTTGTCGCGTTTATGAAATTGGCATTGTTTATTTTTTCAATGTGCTCTAATTCCAAAACCATTTCGAGGAATAGGGATATTAATCCGTTTTCTGATATTCTGGTAAAAAAATAATTTGTGTTTGTTAATATTTTTGCAAAATAAAGTTTGACCTTTGTTTGACCTTATCGCCAAATAATTAGGACGCGTAAGATTTAAAGGTTAACTAACACAGGACACTGACAGATGACAGACCCGACACTCTTTTCTTTTAAATTTGGGGCAGGCAAAGGCAAAATGCTTTTGCCTAGTAAATTTGTCCAAAATTTTCCGGTAACTTATAAATAGGATAAAAAATTCAAAACACGCTTAAAACTTAAATCCTTCAAATTGATATCTTAAATTCGTCTATTTAACGAGAAAAAAATAAAATATTGGTTTTTTAAGACCAATGCCAATTGGGCCCTGGACTAAGGTGTGAAAAAGGTATTGTTACTAATGTCATACTCACTCATAGTTATCAACATCATTATCGGACTCAGAGGGAATGTGGAGATAACTGCGCTGAAACAAAGATAAACTTTGTGTTGCATATAAATAATTATATATCTCGGAACAATTCACACTAGTGCACCTAGGCCAAAAGTAAGCAAAGTTTGTACTATGAATACTAGACAATAGATATAGGTACATACTTATACATACAATATCCAAGACTGGTTGCCAACTGTCACACAATACAATGATCACAGATTATCACCTGGGTGATCAAACTGCTCAGGGCAGATGTAAAAACATATGAGCTAAACAAATTTCCAAATACCAGCTCCAGCTTAAGACTTTGCCTGCATTAAATTTGAATAACATACCAATTTCCACCATATGCCCCCTTTAACCCCCTTAGGAATTTCCAAAAATTGTTGTTTAGTAAAAATAAATAAATATTTTTGGGACAATTAACACCAGTTAACCTAGTCCCAAAGTAAGCAACTAAAGCTGCTTGTGTTATGGGTACTAGACAACGGATATAAATACTTATACAGATAAATAAATACTTAAATACGTATAACATCCAGACTTGCGTACAATCAATCGTATTCATCATACAAACATTTGTCCCTCACGGGAGTCAAACCCGGAACCTCGAACCCGGAACCTCGAACCCGGAACTTCAAGTTTTGTACTCAGGGTTACTAACCACTAGGCTGTCTGGTTGTTATTGCACCTTTAAACCCACTAAGGAACATTCGTTTCAAATATGAATACTATAGGCTTGCAACGAATAGTATATTCGGCAGTATACCGAACGCCGAATATTCGGCAAGTCCCCCGACGGAATAGCCGATTATTCGGCCAGATTTTAGCACCAAAACTTGTACAGACGTGATTGTTTCGCGCTCGTTTGTTCTAATGTACTCATCGCCTGCGTGCCCGCAGTTGCTCTGCGCGGTAAATTGCTAACGCACTGCATGTCCAGACAAGTTCATTTCGTAGATTTCGTATTACGTTGAGTGCAGTTATCATGCTCTCTTTTTTAGTTTTGATTTGTTTGTAAGTTTAATAATGTAACAAATAAACAATTGAATCAAATTTTTGTTTCCTTTTACCAATTACCTCCCAGGGAGATATATTACTTAAGTATTCGGTATTTGGCCAAATAATATGTAGGTAATCGATATTTGGCCGAATATAATAAAAGCAGCCAAATAGACCGAATAGTAACTGAATATTCGTTGCAAGCCTAATAATAAGTCACTAATGAAACTCATTAATATGTTTAGATTGCTCACACAATAGTATGAGATGCTATAAATTTCTTCACAAGCTCATACAAAACTTGACAAACAATGTCAGCCCCCGCTTAATATACAGTTTCTTAGCTTTTAAAATATATCAGTCAAAGCCAAATTTACGCTAGCATTAAAATAGTATAGTCAACCAAGAAATTGCTTAACCACTTTTCGACCGTATTACAAAGGGATAGAGTACAAAAGTGGTCAAGCAATTACTTGGTCGACTATACAATAAACTTACAGTTTTGTCATCAGTTACCGCACTCTTCTTATCTTTAATCTCGCACATATTTTTATAAATGACTTGTTCAATGCTGTTCAGAACGATCTTCCGGTGGCCCTGCCTCAAGTTCATAGCGTGAACTTTCTTCCTCACACCACTTTTTAGGTCCTTCCAATACTGTAAACAAAAACAAGCTTATTTGAGAGACACAGTGTAGCATATAGTACTTAGCACATAACCTAAAATTCCCGTCCTTTGCAATACCCCAACCTTTGACTGCCTTAAAAATAAAGACTTGCTCACCCTGTTCCACTCTCTTGGAGACTTGGTCATGCCGTTCTCCTGTGCATTCATTAGATTGGCTAACTCTGTCCATTTGGAGTCATGATAGTGCTTCCCAAAGGCAGTCCTGTAGTCAACGCCCTTGGCTAAGATAGGATTGTCGGCCATGAAATTCACGAGAAGTCTTAATTGCTTGTAAGTTGCTCTCATACGACGACGCCGGGGCTCCATTATATTAAGTAAAGAACAGTGAACGCTTCCCACAGTATACCTCAGTAGTATGTGCTTTCCACCGACCGACACACAATGAAATAACCAATTTGCAATTACAACAAAAACAATTTAGGTAATTGAAACAACAAAAAACGAACGAAAACCAGTATCATTCAATTAATAATATGAATGACACGAAGGAAATATGGAAGAAATACTGGAACTGGGAAATAAAATAAATGTGGACATTTGTTAAATGTGCGAGCGAGCAAGCGACAAAGCGTTACTTTTTTATGTTTTACGGTTTTGGATGCGAGTATTTTGAGCCAATTGTATAAATTATACGTAAAGCCATGTTGCCAAGAAATTTTTAATCGTAATGTTGGTGAAATGTATTTAGTTGCGGAAAATTTAAATGGATTAAGTTATTTCAAGAACCGTAATTATTATCAATCCTCTTCGTAGAAAAGTTGATGCAATTGCCGCACTGGCAGGTTAATAAATATGACGTGATTAAAAGTATATGACAGCGTCAATAAATACGATTTCTGTTGTGAAAGTAAAATAAATAATTGTACTTAAAAGTTTAATTTAGTTTAAGTTTTATTGCAGATATTAATAATGTACAGCAGAAAGAAAAAGATAAGGCAACACGATGTCGTATACGACAATACTACGAGGGATAATATTCCTAAACGGGGATATTACTCAGAATTGGTGTCGGAAATGATGCTAGAAGAGCCAGACAAAATTATCTGTGCTAAGAAACGAATGAAGCTAATATTACAGGTGCTCATTTTTATTCAGTACCTACTTACCTACTATATAAAAATGGTGCCGCATACCCGCATAGTGTACAATAAATATAAGAAGGTACCTACGTAAGTAGTTACGTAGGTACCTTCTTATATTTATATATATTTAACGGGCTACAGGTGTAGACCTGTGGCCCGTTTCACGAAGCTACAAGTTACAATTTTATAAGTCTAAACCGGCAACATTGGTCAATAATCCCAGGCATTATTGACCAATGTTGCCGGTTTAGACTTGTAAAATTGGCCACTGGAAGGTGCACTAGAAAAAACAGCGCAGGTGTACAGAGATGCGCTCTAGGGGCATCTCTTTCGATTACAGGATCCCCAATAGATTATCTACACTAATCTACACTAATATTATAAAGAAGCAAACTTTGTTTGTTTGTTTTTATGTATGTATGTAGGGGGTAATCTCTGGAACTACCTACGGAACCGATTTCAAAAATTCTTTCACAAATAGAAAGCTACACTATTCCTGACGGACATAGGCTACTAATTCCGCGCAAATAAAGTCGCGGGCGTCCGGCAGTACAGTCAGCGTCAAATATACCAGAGCGGGCAAGGTGGTCAAAAATATCTGAACACGCCCGAGCGTAGTTGACAATAGAGTTGAGTTCAGATATTTTTGACACCTTGCCCGCTCTGGTATATTTGACGCTGACTTTTTTTTTAATACAACATAGGAAGGCAAACAAGCAAGTGGGTCACCTGATGGTAAGTGATCACCACCGCCTATAGACACCTGCAACAACAAAGAGAGTGCAGATGCGTTGCCAACCCAGAGGGCTAAGATGGAATACCTCTTGTGCCAGTAATTACACCGGCTGTCTTGCTCTCCACGCCGGAACACAACAGTGCAAGCACTGCTGCTTAGAGGCAGGATTAGCGAACTGACTGTAAATAATATAACTACAACGGTTATATGGAAGGACACCAATCAAAACTCTTCAACTTCACTATTTGAGTTTGTGTACTAAGTAAAGTGTATGTTGTGTATGTGTGGGTAAAGTGTGTGTTAGTTTAAAAATATTTCATGCCTATCATTGCTAAATGTTAGTGATTGCCTTCCATTGTGTATTTTTCAGGCTAAAACCGATAGACTGGCACCAATGCTTGTCTCCCTACCAAAACCACAGAAACCAAAGTCATTACTGCCCCCCGGACGTTGGACTACTTACAAGGAAGATGAAAGCATTGTAAGTAAATTATATAAATGATTACTTAAATACTAGAGATGGGCCGACTATGAGCTTGGCCGATTAGCCGACTAATCGG
Source organism: Ditula angustiorana (assembly GCA_963691745.1). NCBI lineage: Eukaryota > Metazoa > Arthropoda > Insecta > Lepidoptera > Tortricidae > Ditula > Ditula angustiorana. Next base: position 1,084,066 of record OY829491.1, read on the forward strand.
CTGGGAAAAAGCCGACTAGTCGGCCAAGCCAATCAATGCTTTCGCTAATGTTCGAGCGGAATCTGTAATGTTGGTCGCGTCTCGTACGTTCACGCGCCGTATAAGCGGATATGAAGGTTCAGGTTTTTTTTTAATTTTCTTATGATGTTGTCTACGTAGAACGGCATTACAGAGTTTTTTTTAATAAAACGAAGGTCAGCAAACTACTTGGCTGAGATGTTTGTATTATTGTAAAAGTACCATTCCGACTCACCGAGGCACTGCGTATTTAGTAATTAACTAAATGACACTGAGCTTTTTAGGATTCCTATGTAATTAAAGGGCCTGTTAAAAAAAATGCATTGGCATAAAAATTTTCTTTGTTATTTTATTTTACACAGGCGCTTCTGTTATAATTTTTAATGGTGATTTCGTAGAGCGACACTCAGGCCCGCCGTAAGCGGGCGTGCAAGGCGTGCACCGCACGTGGGCGGCCAGTCCAGGGGGGCGGCAATTCTTTTATAACACCCTTATGAGACAACAATAAACAGCCTTTTTGACAAGCTCCAGCATGGATAGTTCTAGATAAACAGGGGCAGCATAATCGGCAACACTAAACAGTTGCCGGTCGCAGTACGAATGGGATGGTTCTACCGAATTAACACCATACTCGCAGATAATTCGAGTGAAGTAACACAGGGCTACTGCATTTCGTACGGCCCACTTGACCTAAAGGCCGGCGGATCAGCGATTCTCTTGGGGTGGCTAGTTCCTGTATTGTTATTCTACTATGCCTATACTACTTTTTGTAATTTACTCGAAATACGACTTTGTACGATAATCGATAATGTTTAAGATATTTGTTTTTAGCAATTCCCATTTGAGACGTTCGTGCCCAAGCTACAATTTCTAAGCATAGTTCCGCCAAAGGAACTCCCTCGATTGGTCAAAATCGAACGGTTACGACGGAAGTTTTTGGCGGCAAATATAAAGGTAAGTTAAATAATTAATAAACAATACCTACGTACGTACGGCAAACGTAGCGTGGGACGTCCTCAGACTCGGTGGAGCGATGATCTTCGCAAGGCGGCTGGCAAGAGCTGGATGAGAGTGGCCGAGGATCGTGCTCAGCGGCGTGCCATGGGAGAGGCCTATGTCCAGCAGTGGACGAACGTAGGCTGATGATGATGATGATGAAATAATTAATAGCCGGCAGTCTTTAATCTAGTGCTAGGCTAGGGAAGATGTGTAGTTTGTGAAGTCAAATATTTGTATGGTGTAATATGGAAGTTTGTATCTGAACCTACATGTATTTAGTGTCTAGCACCCATAGTACAAGCTTTGCTTAGTTTTAGACTATAGGTCCATTGTTTAAACCAGTGATTCCCAAAGTGGTCCAGGTGGACCCCTAGGGGTCCACGGGAGACTTGCTGGGGATAGAAATGTAGCAGCAGGGGGTCCACCGAAACCAGTAAAATTTTGAAAGTGGTCCACGAGAAAAATAAGTTTGGGAACTATTGGTTTAAACGTTCGACCAAACCGCTGCTTAAAATACGGAGTCGGTACGGAATCGCAGTGACGCATCCTATATCCGCATGCCTCCCACACCGATGCCCATAATACGCTGACGGTACGGAATCGCAGTGACGCCGTAAGTGAATGCCGTAACCGTCACGACTTTACCGCTGCTCAAAATGTCATGACGTTGGCGGCTCGTCACTAAGATTCCGTACCGTCAGCGTATTTTGAGCAGCGGTGTGGTGGGTATGCGATAAAAACGGTATGGATACGATGCGCCACTGCGATTCCGTACCTGCCACGGGGGTAGCCAGGTTTCAGTATCGGGGGGGTTTAATGTAGGTAAAAGTTAGTAATCAATGAGATTTGCCGCACACCTATTCTTGTTTTTTCTTCTTCTTACTTTTCGGGGGGGGGGATGGTTTGAACCCCCAAAACCCTCCCCCTGGCTACGCCCGTGTTACCTACCGTCTACGCATTTTAAGCAGCGGTTCGGTCGAACCTTTAGACAAGTGAGGATGACTTTAGTTTGCCCCATTGCACGCGTTGGTGGCCGCGCGATTGCCACGACCTTTGTTTGAATGTGCTATTATTGTGACATATAACTCAATGGTGCATTCTCTTTGCGTTTGTCAGAAAATGCTCCAGGAGCTGGGCATACAGCCATACTGGCTCCTGCCGCCGTCCGAGTTCCGGCTGGCGGAGCAGGACTGGTACGGCCTGTACAGCCCCTTCCCTCGTCTCGACCTGGAAATATTCGACAACACGGATTTTGACTGTCGGTTAGTTTCATTAACAGTCCCTTAGCATAATAACATACCTACAGTACAGTTAAGTACTTTAGGAATTTTACTTCGGCTGTCATCGAAAATGCTATAGTAAAATAAAAAAAAGCGAAGTAAAGACCTTGTGCAAGGTTCGTCCGGATCGTTACTACCATCTTGCTCGCTAATCCTGCCACTAAGCAGCTGTGCTTGCGCTGTTGTGTTCCGGCGTGGAGAGCAAGGCAGCCGGTGCAATTACTGGCACAAAAGGGATTCCATCTTAGTCAGGTTGGCAACGCATCTGCAATCTCCTTGGTATTGCGGATGTCTATAGGCGGTGGTGATCACTTACCATCAGGTGACCCATTTTCTTGTTTGCCTTCCTATTTTATTTAAAAAAAATGTTTTGCGGGTGGTAGGACCTTGTGCAAGGTTCGTCCGGATCGCTACTACCATCTTGCTCGCTAATCCTGCCCCTAAGCAGCTGTGCTTGCGCTGTCGTGTTCCGGCTTGGAGAGCAAGACAGCCGGTGACATTACTGGCAAAAAAAATTATAATAGCTGATCTCTCTAATTTGAATGTCTCGTAGGATCCCTGAGGAGTGGTTGTCCCTAGGTATGATAGAGGGAGAGCAGTACCCATGCCCCGGCCTTGCGTTCATACCCAAAATGGAGGGCAAGTCGAAGGCGGGGGGTGACGTCCTTACCGTGCTGAACAACTTGTATGAGGTTAGTCTCATTTACCATATTTCGAAAATATATTGTTACTTTAGGTTTGTACCTATCAACACTTCACTGTACCTAAAGCTTATACATAAAATAATAATAAATAAAAATATTTTAATTCAAGATATCAATTCATAAATATTATGATTACACTTAATTAAAATTTTATATTCTCCTTGTTAGTATAAAGAAGGTATTCTAAATTATATTACTAACTTCCCTTTTCAAGTAGCCATCAAGTGTCTCTCTATGGGGCAATCGAATTTCCCAGAGATGAATCCCAAGATGCCATTGGTTCTACCCCTAGTTCTGCGCAGGAGTGAGGCAACCATCTTGCATTATGGCGTGAAACCTATCCACCTCTGCCTCAGAGAATACAGTGGAAGCGCTGCAAAACCGGGGCAGCCCAAAATATATGCCATACATAAATATACAATATGCGTTGCCGGCAGTGCAAAGTCAAAGTCAAAGTCAAAATATTTTATTCAGATTAGGCTTACAGGTAGCACTTATGAATGTCAAAAAATTTACCACCGGTTCGGAAAAACCTCTGATGAGAAGATACCGGCAAGAAACTCAACGAGGTGTAATTTTTTAAATAAATCAAAATTACAATGTTATTTTACATCTCAAATATTAAAAATTATTACAATTTAACAATTTAACACAGCAGGTGTACAATCTTTGGAGGCAGCGATCGCCAATACAGATCGGGATCATTTCCAAACATCCTTGTCCAAGATATAGTCATTGACTTTATAATACGCCCGAGAAATTAATGTCTTCTTGACAATAGATTTAAATTTTGTATCATTTAGTTCAGTTATGTTTTGTTCAGTTGCAAACGTTAAATAACCTTTTTTTACCCGACTGCGCGACGCAAAGGAGGTATCTTCCCATTACTGGAAAGATTTGAGCCGGTCTACATTTTTAATGGGTTCCGACTGTTGAAGTTCATGAAACTACTGGTCTTGTTTTAGTCTTTTCAGTTTTGATTTACTTTTTACGCAGTTGGGTTTTTGATTTTTTAATTTCATAAAGTCGTTTATCTTTCCCGACAGTGGACGAACGTTGCAGCATTCAGTTTCGACAAAACTACCCTCAAATGGGAAGTGTTAGCGCTTGATGGAACTAAACGGAAGTTCAAGTAAGAAGTAGAATTATAAAGTAACAGAATTAGCAAGGTTGCAGTACGAATGGGCATCACGCCCACAGAATATCTTCTTTATTTCTTTCTTCCTTATTCTTTGCCGGAACCTTGTCTGCAGTATCCCTAGAATCCGTCTGATGTTCAAGGCGGACGATCCTGACACCTTCACGCAGAGAGTTAAATTTGCCATCGACTTGCGCAATGAGATCGAGAATAATTTGAGGTAATTACTTAAACAATGACAAATTCTAGTCTAGACATACAAAACTTAAACTAATACTGAAACTAGGAAAACTAAAAGTGAGGCCCGTGGCCCGTTGCACTAAGCTACAAGTTACAATTTTACAAGTCTAAACCGGCAACATTGGTCAATAATGACCAATGGCAATGGGCATACTGACCAATGTTGCCGGTTTAGACTTGTAAAATTGTAATTGTAGCTTCGTTAACGCACCACAGGTCTGATCCCTGCGGTATTGTCCCCATGATGCTGGCTGCGTTTCCCCTCTGAATTGATATACCAATTCGTTGAGCAAAAAACGAGCCAGCTCAAGGACCCCAGTGTCTAAACTTTTTTTATGACATAGGAAGGCAAACAAGTAAGTGGGTCACCTGATGGTACGTGATCACCACCGCCTATAGACACCCGCAACACCAAAGAGATTGCAGATGCGTTGCCATCCCGGAGGGCTGAGATGGAATACGTCTTGTGCCAGTAATTGCACCGAAAAAAATTCTGTCATAGGCCGAAAAGTTGGTTAGGGAATGTACGCATATTACGTGAACCATTTCTTATCAGTTTTTAACCCCCTCCCCCCCCCTCTGTGACCACCCGTAGTAAATGCTAAGACCCCCCCTCCGTCCTCTAGTTTTCACGTAGTACTTCATAAATATGGTTTTAAATCAGCTTTTGCCAACAGACAGTTAAAAAAAAATTGTTTGTCTTTATTAATCGGCGCTTGTCGCGTGACCCCAAAAGTGCGTACCTATGTACATATAATTACACTTTGAAAATCGCTTGAAATAATGCGAAATTTCCCGAGAGATATTGACTACGTGACAAAAACCAAACCCCTCCCCCCGACTTAGTGACCTAGCGCGGTATTTTGAAGACCCCCCCCCCCCTGAATGGGTCACGTAGTATATCCATACTACGTGACCCATTCAGGGGGGGGGGTCTTCAAAATACGGAACGAATAAGGAATGTATCCACGTTCCTTCGATATAAGAAGACAATAGATCTGCTTACTTGTTCGGATTGTTACAAGCCTATAGCGTCGCCACTTTGCGACGGGGTGAAGCAGATGAAGAGGGGCTTTCAATATTTAGCCATTGGTTCAACTTTGAATCTTATCGTAACTGGATAAAGTGCTTCTAAGTTTCTAACTAGCAGCGACAGAGGCGTCGGATAGCAGAATTAGACATATAGCGTACAAAACGCAGAGCTGTTTACTTGACAATTGGCACATACAGTTTTATTCAGGCTATCCAACATAGTCTACCAAATAGACTATAGTCGGCTACTCTGCCACTGCGTTGTACACAGTTCTATAGTTTTCTCATGTCGATGGCACGTTCCCCTTGGTCTTCCGCTTTGGTATATTCGATGCTGACTGTACCAGATTCTATTTGTACCTGGACTGCTTGCTGCTGGACGGGCTGCCAGAGATGCCACTCCACTACATGCCTGCCATCACCAAGATGGTGCTCATCCACAAGCAAGCGCGCGAAGTGGACGAGGATCACCTGCAGGCTCTGAAGAACGAGGTACACTTTGAAGAACGAAGGTTTCTTTACCCATCTTTGACGCAACGGGAGTTGAGATGGACAAGTAACTCTTAACCAGGTCCCATCAAATTAGACGGGCAAATGAGCCAGTGGATCACCTGATGGTAAGTAATCACCACCGCCCATAAAAACCCGCAACATCAAGCAGATTGCAGATGCGTCGCCAACCCAGAGGGCTAAGATGGAATGCATCTTGTGCCAGTAATTGCACCGCCTGTCTTGCTCTCCACGCCGGAACACAATTAGAGCAAGCAGTAGCTTAGCGGCAGGATTAGCGAGGAAGATGGTGGTAGCGATCCGGACGTACCTTGCGCAAGGTCCTACCTGTAAAAAAATTCCCAAAAAATCGAATACAGACCCATGTTTGTTACTATTTGGATGGACAACATCTTAGAAAAAAAGAAAGCAAGTTGTTTTTCACTTTAGCACATTCGAATTTGTATCAGAATATTATGTACCTAGTTGTTAAAGTTGCATATTGAAACCATGTATGTGGGTGGGAGACGTAATTCCCTTAGCCTGGTAAAGGGTTAATTACGCACACTACTACACAGCGCCATTCGAAACAAATGAAAAATTTGAAATTCGAACACAATTCCTCGTTGCACACATGACATGCAGTAGTGTGCGTGAGCTCAACTGTCGCTCCGTTAAAATGATCTTCGAAACGAATTTACTATCGTATCGATTATATTCCAGGCATACTTGATATACAAAAAGATGCAGGGTAAAATGAAGATCATACACACTATAACGAAATATCGGGACTTGTATAACTTCATTAATGTCCCTTCGAAAGATTACGTCGCCCCCGTTCCGGATTATGGTACGTTGGGTTTGATCCGGTTCGAAGTTCTATTTTTAGTGTAAACAAAATTTGCTTGCTGTTTTTAATTAAAAGGGTCAATTTAGTTTAGAGTTTTAATACGTTTAATAAGATAAAATCTAACATTCAATGAGTTTCAAAAATTTCATAGTAAGCTTTCAGTTTCCCCTGTAAATGCCAACATTTTTAAAATTGTTTAGATGAAGATTTTTTTAGATTTTATTTATGTTAACACAGTAAAGCTAAAGTCTTGATCAATAAATGGCCGATTTTGTAAACAAACCAGTTTAACATTGTCACTCTGTAATCACAATCACGCACTTTTGAACGAGTATGGTCCCCCGATTTGTACACTTTATCCTTGTATTTTTAAATTCCCTTTATTTCTTTATTGATTCGGTCAAAATACCTATTGATTTGTTATTAGTTCAATAAACACTGTCGTTGAATTGACGGTTATGTATCAAATAGCCATATTTGTTTACAGCATTGACTATTTCTATTGAGCCCTACTTTACCCAAACCGACTGAAACAAATTAAAAGTCCATACTATATTCGGTGAAGACTCTGATTACATAGGATAGTAGTAGCTCTATTATAAAAAAGAACACTCTTCATCCTTGTTTCATCCGTTGATTAAGGTAGTACTTTTAATCTCGTTTCTAAATCAGCTGTTTTTCATTTATCTTAGGTCGGTATCCGTGCATCATGAAGGATTTCCCCGGCAGATTGAAGTACAACCAGTGGTACTCCCTGTATGTACTTTCTGAAGTCGTCTCCTGCATCCACTTAGTCGTGGATGAATGCTTGAAGGTAACTGTGAGGTTACATGAAGCTGATTCAGATACTTTAATTGTTTATTTCTTGCTCACTAATCCAGCCACTAAGCAGCAGTGCTTGCACTGTTGTGTTCCGGCGTGGAGAGCAAGACAGCCGGTGCAATTACTGTACAAGAGTCTTTCGGAGATTTCATCGTGTGTTTCTCCTTTGTTTTGTATCTAATCAACTAACGCATCAATGAATGAGCAAAGAGCTTTGGTCTTAATAAGATAAGGAATCGAATTCGTACTTCTTAAGTTCTCTCCATTTTATTTAGGTAGAAGGAATGTTGTTTTTCACCGCTAACTATGGAAGGAACGTCAGTTTAGCAGAGTTCGATGCAGCACAGCAGCACTGTACTTCAATGGTGAGCATAGACTTTTAGATAGGGTAGCTAATAGTTTAAATGAATATAAAACCAAATTATGATTGGTATTCCACAGATGTTGAAGTATCTAAACATAACTTGGTTGAACAGCACGGCTCATGCGATAAGAATGTCGTTCCGGGATGTTGGGAAAGGGTAACATGTTTTAATTGTTTTAAATTTAGTGGTAGAACCGAACTGTAGACAGTTGTTGATTGTGGTACGAATGAGCAAGCTCCATTGGAGCGATGCCACACTCTGACAGAAATCTGCGGGATTGTATAAAAAGTACCTACTGAAATAATGTTGCAAACATCGATCGAAGACTACCTTGATGCATTCTGTTTGTGCTATCGAATTTCTTAGATATAGTGTCATTTGCGATATGGTGATATTCTCTTTTGATTGTCTTGGATAATCCCAAAGTACATTTCGAATTCTTTAGATGGTTCAACATTTACGAGAAGAAATGGGACTTCTACGGCATTAGTAAGCTCTGCAGGTTCATGCAGTTGGTTCGATTTCGTATGCAAGTAAGTTTCTGGTATAAATTACAACCGTTTTTTAAACGATTTACCGTAAGATATCGTTAATTTGTGACAATCTAAGACTAGTCATTTAACTAACTTAATCGTCTTGTTTTATTTTGTTCATAAATGCCTACGCATCTGGCTAGGTGAACTAGAGATTTCATTGTATAGTCGACCAAGAACTTGCTTGATCACTTTTCGACTCTGAATGATTAATAGATTCAGGCGTTACTTTGCGGAGGTCCATATCAACAAACTGGAACAAATTACCTTGCTACTCCGCGAAACCAGTGCCGGGCTCGTGCAAAACAGTATAGTATAGTGTAGTAATAGTATAGTATAGGATCGTGTAGTTTTAGTGTTTAGTGGTGGTGGTGTGTAGTTGAGTCTGTGTGATATATGTTGTTTCGTGTGGAAGCGGAGGAGGGTGGGTTTTTGCATGAACATATATGTGTCGCACAGACGCAGCTATTTTGCACGAGCCCGGCACTGGTTTCGCGGAGTAGCAAGGTAATTTGTTCCAGTTTGTTGACTTTTCGACTCTATTACAAAGGTGTAAAGTTCAAAAGTGATCAAGCAATTACTTGCTCGACTATACCTATTAAGTATAATTTCATAGCTCACTAGTACACGAGTTCCTTGCGACATTGGTAAAGTGCAGTTATGACGAAAAAGTATTTTCGTAAAATTACCATTCATTATTTAAATAGATGTGTTCATGTGTGAACGATAGAGCCAAGTAGCGAAATGGTATTTTACGAAACTCTCTGCTTTGTGGCCGTCCTAACGTCCTCCATGACGAGAAATGTAAAAAGGCCATAAACTGGTCTTAAGTAGTTGCCAATATATCGGGCGGCTATTAGTTAGATCTACTCGTAGCCTTATGGTAGCTGATGTTCTTACTTTCTCAACAGTACGCCCTCCGGTACAGCATCGAACAGTCCATGGCAATGTTCGTGTACATGTGTGAAACGCCGTGCCTCTGCACCTACTGGTGCGAAGAAGATTGGGAGTGGGACCCGACCGATCTCATCAACACCCCCTTCCGCTCCCCCACTATCACCCTCTTCTACTTCTACCTCATGATGAGTGCCGAAGGACCGTACTATAGCACTGATCCGGCGCAGTTCGAGGTCAGTCCAGGAAGATCATCTTAGGCCATAACATGCTTGCTTTTATAGTGGATATAAATCTTAATATCTCTGTCCAGTATGTATGCGAAAGGCATTAATGTTTTTTGTGACAGATTTTGTTTGATTCGAAGCGAACATACATGTGAAGCTTTCAATATTCTTAAGCCATTACTCGTGGTACAATATATTTTCGGTTTCCGTCAGAAAACATAGCCATCTACGAGTATCTATAATTACTTAGTTTACTACCTATATCTGCTTGTTTATGTTTGCATTGCAGATAGTGATTCAACGGTTGTTCCGGGAAATGTTGTACCGTTGCCACTTCATCCCTCAAGTGCATCCCATGATTATGACCGGACTGGTCTTCGATAAGGAACTGTTTCTCACTTCTATCGGTATTACATATAAAATCGGCTTCCTGTGCAACTGTAGGTTTCGCAGCTGTTTAGCAAAGTTTGGCACATTTTGGTGCTTAGATGTTTGTACTTCTCTTAGTTATAAGTATTTAAATTTACCTTTAGGTATATCTTTTTAACTCTATCGTTTATCATAATTGTAGCCTTTAAAATCTTGTATTCATCAAACTCCTTTCGCACCATGAATTCATTATGGTTGTTCTCTGAATTAATTAGATTAGTATGTACATGGTGATTCTGTGACAGGTCTAATGGAGCCAAACGTGGTGGATTATAGGGAGCGTCTATTAAAAGCATATCAGAAGGCCATCATACCGCTGATAGCTTACATGCATCAGTTCGATTGCTACAAGGACATTTACAACCTGGACATTGAAGAATATGTCGAGTAAGTAATAACCAAAAACACCATAAGATACCACAACCAGTTTTGTGTTGAGTAAGCCATCTATACATAATCTTTAGTATATTCACTGTTATGTTTTAATTAAATTATTGTAGAAATATACTCTGCTGTCTGTCTTGCGTCTTTCTTAGTATTAATGTTACAGAAGCATAAAATGGCAAATTTCCCGATTTTTAATGTTGCTGCTTACAAGTATTACTTGAGAATGTTTTTCTTGCTAGAAACTTCCGTTTAGAGAAGCATTCCGCCTCCGAAACCCGCGAAGAGGTCCAGATGCACTACAATGAAAAAATAGACCTGATCTGGCGGTTGCCGCAGTACATCAACATTGGGCCTTTTGCTATCAACGTCGATTCTTTAAAGGTATATCCACTTAAGTCACATTTGAGGATAGTCTATCTAATAGCTAGCAAGCAATTCATTTCTCGTTACGTTGCATTGCATAAACTTTGTATGCTATTAACGATTACACTTGGTTTTAACTGCCATTAATGTCTAATAATCATCGTCATTATTTAAACTTAGATAACCTTCCGCATCAACTGGTGTTCGGAAACCTCAACCAATTCTTAAAACTCTACAGCAAATACTAGTAAACAAACGGGCGGACATCATCAAAGCCTTACTGACGATGTGGGCAGAGGAAATCAGGATTGTAGTGGAGGATGTCATACAAGCGTACAAGAATGTGATGAGGAAGCTGGGCGAGAAACCGAACACGATAGAGCACGTTTTTGAAATCAGAGAGTGGATGGAATCGATCCCTTTTGCACTAAAGACACAGGAAGATATTATGAAGAAAGTTCATACGGTAAGTTTTATTAAGAACGCTATATTCAAGAGCAATTTGAAAATAAACGAAAAGATGATTAGGGCAAGATTTTCAGAAAGACGGATATTGAGAAGTTAAGGTTGCATACCTTGGCAGGGCTTGAAACCGATGTCTCAACTGAAATATCACCTAACCTGAAGGAATATAATGCTAGTTCTAATACTAGTATTTTTGAAAATATCCCAAAAGTATGAATGAAGCACTTACTTCCTGAAATCTTGCAATTTATTGCAATTCATATACACTCCGTGTTTAATTTGTTAAAATCAGAAGCCTGAAAGAATAATCCATGTTTGTTTGATTGCATGTTTAGTTTACGTTACTTTGGTATTTTAATAAATTATTTGGATTATTACAACCTCAAGATTCTATGAACTTCCACAGGACTACGAAGTCTTAGATGTGTTTTTTACACCTCTAGAGAACGAAGATTTTAAGGCATTATGGGAAGCTATTGGTTGGCCATTGAATATTACCAAACAGGTTAATACAGTTATTTTATTTGTATTTCGGTAGCAAAGACCAGGTATCTTATTTATCATAAAACCAATATGGGCTCTATAATATGCTAATCTTTTTACTTTAGAAGTCTTTAAAACACTAGTATTAGCATCACGTTTTGTTTGTTGTTTCATTTTGTATCTTTTTCTTTTGTAAATATTCCTTCAACATTGGAGTGAGGTTTGGTGGTTTCATCAGGTTTACTATACCTAAACATTGCCAAATGAAATGATTCATTAATTATAACTAAGTAGAATATCCGTTGGTCATCTCATAAGGATTCATAAAATATGAAATTACAACAAGCTTAAATTGTACCAGTTACAGTAAATCTTTCAAATAGATGGGTAATGATGACCTCCTAACTTAAAAAGTTACTTTTCAAAAGGGTGTTTTGCGGTTTCAGTAATACTTAGGTTCATATAACATAGGATTCCAATTTTGTCTCAAATTTAAGTATTAACCAATGTCCAGGTGGTGCTTACCACGGAGTTCTTAGAGGAAGAACAGGAGAAGTTCTGGAAGCTTCACCAGATGGACGAGCAGACGCTGTATGATAGGATTGACATGTTCACAGCTCAGTGCATGCAAATGACGTTGCAGAATGATTTCGCAAAGGTACATTGGCGCTACATCTTTTTTCTCTAGATGAGTAAACGAATTTTAGAGCTTTGATAATGGGCTGGTTTTTATTTAAGCTTGATTAATTTTAAAATTGGTTTCCTCTCCAAGATGTTTAACTTGTTCTTTGTCATGAGAAACATTGAATGCAAATGCTTTTTTTTTCACAGATTAAGATAAAAATTGATGACTTTTATCAAGATTTATTTTCCTCTTTTAATTCTAGGTCCATGAAATAGCAAACGATATAAAGAAAGCTTGGAAAGGCATGAAAGACTCTCAGGAGTGGGGTAGGGTTCTGAACCAGCGGCAAAAGATGTTCGGGCAGCCCGTTGTACCATTTTCCGATTTGAACCGTTTGGTCAAAGAGTTTGAACCTTACAGAAACCTTTGGGTTACTGCTTCAGGTAAGAATTAGTACATTGGCAGAAACGGTTACAATGTGGATCTAATCATTATTAGCAAAGTTTAGGATAAAATAACCAAAACAGTACTAAATTGTAAATATTACACTTTACAACACTTCATTTCCAGTTACTATCAAATTTACCTTATCCCTTATCAAGGTGATATGTTACGAGAGACTGTAACAGCATTTAGAAGTAAATTAAAAGTTTCTAATACTTTCAGACTTCCTGAAAGCCCGCGAGGTTTGGTTCGACAATCCGCTGATGTACGTGGATGCGGAATCCATTGAGCCTCTGATCAACGAGTACTATAAGACCATCATCAAGTGCGTGAAAACCTTTGCGGACCTTCCCAAAGTGCAGCATGTGGCTACTTCCATAAGGGTAAGTGATGTCTGGGGTATTCATAATCGATTGACCAAAAAAGCTTTGACGAAATGGTATTGTTTTACAAAATTTAATTTTCAGTAACCTAATTTCAACTGAAACCATTCGTCCGGATCTTATCCGAGTATCCGCGTAAACATTTGTAGTTACTCAAATAAAAATTAATTATTTTTCTCTTAGGATGATATTGATGAATTTAGACCGCTTATTCCCGTGATACAAGCCGTGAGGAACCCAGGCATGAAGGAAAGACACTGGAATGAATTTATGGAGAAGGCTGGTTAGTCGATTAATACCTTTATGCTATATCAATCTTTTTTTAAGTCATATTACTGCTGCAGAAAGCCGGGGTTTTCTAATAAAATCTCATGAACACAAAACCGTAAACTGACCCCTTCACAGGTGCTACTGACTTCGCTATTGGCCAATTTTAACTACATCATAATTATCATAATTTTATTGGTGTACGTCCAGCGATGATGCCCACGACTGATTTGTCAATTCAAAAGGAATCATAGCGATTCGTTTTTTCTCCGTCTATCATCAGGAATCACGGTGACGATGAACGAGAAGCAGACATTCTCAATGTGCCTGAAGCAGGGCGTGGCCGCGCACGCTGATCTCATCGCCGAGATCGGCGAGCTGGCCAGCAAGGAGTACGTCATCGAGCAGTCACTTGACAAGATGCAGGCAGACTGGGCCGTGAGGGCCATGGAGTTGGCGCCGTACAAGGCTACCGGTACAGTCAACTTTGAATCATTTACCTTTTTTCCACCAGGACGTTAATTGCTGATCATAGATCTCTTCCAAGATTTCTACGAGGAATGGTCGTATTCCTTCTGCATCCTCCGGCACCTGACTTTAACCAAGTCATTGGTCCATCACGTCGGGGGCCACCTTAAACTAGTTGATAGCACCTATCTGCTGTGAGATGTCCTGTAAGGTCATGAAGATTGCACCCTTTTTTGTCTTCCTGTGAATATGATATTTTAGAGCTACTTTTACTTTTGTATTAGCAAATTTCAAATAGATCATTTAATAGCTCCTAGTGGATATCTCATTGCGTTGCGGGTCTTCTAGCAGAGCCAACATTAACTCAACGTACCGCCACTCCAGTAGTAGTACTGACCCATTTCGAGTAAATCACTAAACAGATAAGTGTTATACAGGAAATAACACTTAACTCCACCAGGCACGTTCATAATGAAGATAGCAGATGAGACACTGCAGCTTCTGGATGAGCACTTGCTAGCCACACAGCAACTCGGCTTCAGCCCGTTCAAGGCGGCCTTCGAACTGCGAATACAAGAGTGGGACGACAAACTGCGTCTCACGCAGAAAGTCGTCGACGAGTGGATCGAGTGCCAGAAGTTAGTTACCGTAGTTTGATTTAATAATACACTTTGATCTTATCTTCCATTGGTTTTATTGCCATCCATGGTTAGGTTTTTTAAATTCCTATTGGTTTAAAAGTATTTTACTGTAATTGTTCTTAAAATCTTTGCCAAATCGACAGGTTAGGTACATTACTATTTGACATTGGATCAAGGCGACTGAAATCGCGATCCACTTTGGGGAAGTAAAGAATAGGTATTATTTTCAAAACTAAAATGTACAATGTATTGATTCAGATTGCACTTGACTTCCTTAAGATCTGGGTGTGTTAATTACGCTTCGATTCTGAGCTTAGTTCTTGGAGATTTAGATTGATGTCCATCCTATACTCAGCGAGTCGTAGTGTACGCCCTTTATACTTATTGTGATTTATTAATAAATTAATGGTAGCATTTATGGTTCTACTCTAATTTTTCCGATGATTCTTAAAATGTTGGTTCCTTTTTTGATGAAGTATTTACCATATTGTGTGCCAGGGAATGGATGTATTTGGAGCCAATCTTCACTTCGGAAGATATATCGCGGCAGTTGCCTATGGAAGCGAAGAAGTATAATACTATGGAGAGGATCTGGAGACGCATCATGGGTTCTGCAGCGGCATGCCCTAAGGTATACAGCTCTTATAAATTCCTAGCTTTTGCCCGAGACTTCATTCGCGTGTAATTTGAATGTGACACATGTTATTTTGAGATAGTGTGGCTTGCTATTTCTTTTGTGAAAGAATAATTGGACTCAGTTTAGTAATTCTAGAGATAACATAGTTACATACAAACTAATAATCAAAATAAAGTTACAGTAAATCTTTAAAACAAGTTAACTGTTGATATTAAATTTATATTTTTTGTAGTATTGTTGTCATTTAAACCAAAACGGACTCAAGGAGGACATCCCTACTGGTGGCTCAGCACTTCGCAGAATTTACTGCCTAAGCTTGAAAAGTCTTCACTACTTGCATACGCCATAGCCTTAACCATACCATAAGTTATAGTATGGTTATAGTCTACAACCAGCTTATGTCTTCCAGATCATGTTAATCTGTCCGGACAGCCGCCTGTTAGACAGTCTAGTGGAGGCGCGCCACCTCCTAGCCGTGGTATCCCGAGGTCTTAACGAATACATGGAGTTGAAACGTCTCCGGTTCCCTAGATTCTTCTTCCTCAGCGACGATGAACTGCTGGAGATACTCTCGCAGTCACGCAACCCGAAGGCTGTGCAGCCACATTTGAGGAAGTGCTTCGAGAATATTGCTAAGGTTAGGGTGACAGTAATCATTTTGCAAAATATAGATTTTTAAATCTTGCATCGACCCTGAGTAGATATCTTGTTTGATAGTGTAAACATTTTTGACTAGCTAAACAAATTTCTGCAATTCTTCTTTCATAATTTAGGATTCAACTAATTTTAAGTTTGTGTAGTTGTCTCTTTTCGGGAATGTTTTAAATATAGTATGACGAGATAACCTGCTGTAATAGTGTGAATAAACAACGTGGATTCGAATATCATTTTTCAATACTGAACTATTGGAAATTAAGTGTCTCTTTTTCAGGTGACATTTGAAGCTGATCTCAAGATCTCGCACATGCACTCAAGCGAGGGTGAGATCGTAGAACTGAAGTACCAATTCTACCCGTCATCTAATGTAGAGCAGTGGCTGCTACTGCTGGAGGACACCATGAGGCATACCAGTGAGCTATTCATCATTATTAGGATAATCAGATTGCAAGCGCACACGAGCATCTTTCTTAGGCTGTGTTTTTATTAGGCAACAGTGAGCGGCTCACTTTGTGATCGCACCACAGGTCACTCACCATCTTTCTGGTAAGCTATAAGAACTGTCTGTTACTAATAGTATAAATCCGTTGCTTGCGGCGTTACTTGGATCCTTGGATTCGAATGAAGAAACAACACCAAATGAAGGAGCATCAGAAGTTATTCAACGACGATATGCGGCTTGGGACTATTCATTTTGGTTATACAAGCGCTGGAGCATCAATTAGCGTCTATGTATGTAGATTGCCAAGATTTTCTTTTATATAGTCCTAGCATATAAATTTTAAGGAAATATGTAACTTAGGATAATAATCTATAAAAAAATGGAGTAAATTTAATGCTATGTAATTTATCGGGTCATGCCGGGCGTTGTGGTGATCTTTGGGGGAGGCCTATGTAGAGTACAGCAGTGGACATCTTTCGGCTGATGTAGTGATGATGATGTAACTCGTCCCCAGTCCGACTCACCCTCGTAGCCGGCCTGGAAGAGCTCTGGAAGATACCGCGGTCGGAGTGGGTGCTCCGCTGGCCAGGGCAGGTCGTCATAGCGGGCTCGCAGACCGCCTGGACAGCAGGCGTGGAGAATGCCATCAGCGAGTACAGAATGGATATGTTCTTTGAGGAGAACATGAGAATGGTATGTTTCAGTAATTAATTTTCAGGTTACTTAGTCGGTCTCTCTTTTGGGTAATGATTGGTTCTTATGATACCATCTGATTTTTCCTGCTTACATTTTTCGGTGATTAAAGTTTCCAATCCGCAATCCATCACAAGTCACGGAATTTATCAAGGATAGCGCTCTTTGTAGTCAAAGGATCGAATTTTAAATGATTCGGTAGCTATCAGTTCAAGAAATCATTCGTAACCTACCTTCTTATTTTAGACTTTTTGCAAGTTTTTTCGGAAGCTAACTCTATTTCGTGGTTGTTGAATGGCATTAAGTCTAAGGATGACGTGACAGAGAAACACGGTCTACAGTTAACTGTTTTATTTAAACGTCATTTACTAATGTGACAGGCAGGAAAACTATAAAGCATGATGAAATCATGAAAATGTACATGGTAATTATCATGAATACCACTAACATTAACCTCTAGTGTCGTAGTCAGGGTTACTAACCAGGCTATCTGGTCATCATATAGCTAATGGTTTGGAAGATGAAAGTTCACCTAACGCCATGACACTGATAGTAACGGTATAAGAAGCCACTCAAAAGTATCTTGATTGATTGACTTCTTAGGAGCGTTTTCGAAGGCTATTATTGTCTTGTAGTTGATGAACTTGATGAACAAGACCCAGTGTAAGCATAGCAATCGTTGTTGGCAGCTGGACAGCCTCCGCGCCCTAGTCAAGGGCGAGCTGACGTTCTTCCAGCGCGAGGTGCTGTGCGCGTTGATTGTCATCGAGGTGCACGCGCGCGACGTCACGCGCATGCTCGTCGACGAGAACGTCAAAAACGTCACTGACTTCCAGTGGATGTGCCAGCTGCGGTGAGTCGTTTGATACCATTTATGTAGATGATCGTGTCATTTCAGCTTCAAAAGACTACACTCGTATTGTGTCAATCCTATTGGACGTTTTTCTTAGAAGTAACTTTGTGCATGTTTAGCATTGCACATTAGTCAAGAGCATGCCAATATCATTGTTTAAAACTTCTTTAACTTGCTTCATTCCTAATTTTATCCCTTCGATTCGAATTTTCCAAGTAAAATTTTCGCCTTTATATGTTGGATTGACTTTAACTTTTATGTTAAAAATGTTTGTTTGTTTATAAAAGTTCAGCTTATTTCTTCTCAGGTACTATGAAATAGTAAAACCACCTTACGTGTTCGAAGAGGGCGAGTCGACCGAGATTATCCAAGAGGAAGGCTACCTGAACACGTCTCCGTTCTACCACCAGTTCAGTCAGAACCACGAAGACGTGCGCGCACTCAACTCATCCTTCGTCTACGCCAACGAGTATTTGGGGAACAGGTTACTTTCTCCATGCATTTAAATTCATAGAACTACAAAAATTATTATTCAATTGCATTAATGGGATAGAATAGCAGGCGAGGGTAGGAAATCCCTTGCTTGCATAGCATAGTCTTACTCGTCTAGAGACAGGGTCACACCTTTACTGTTTCCTCCTTTGGCACGGGGTTAGCAGAGACCACGCCATCGTGATTTTGCGAAATCTCAAAATAATTCTGCGGAGTCTCCGGCAACAGCTGGTTTCCTACAAGAGTTCTAATGTGTGTGTTCCATAAGTCTACGCTTGCGTTTATTGTTTCTTTATGTGGTTGAGCCCTCACTGTAGCGCCTTGCTGGTAGTTTTCTCCTGCTTTCCTTATAGTGGGTGATTAAAACCAGATAACCCAAAAGCTAGCAACGGATCAGTGATTCTTGAGATTCCTGATTTCCATGGGTTGCGGTGTTCACTTCCAGTTTGGTGATCCGCAAGATATTTTTCTTTCTTTACTTATAACAAGTTAAACACTATTGCAGCGGTCGTCTCGTCATCACGCCTCTGACGGATCGATGCTACCTGACGCTGATGTGTGCAATGCACCTCAAATTCGGTGGCGCCCCCGCCGGGCCTGCTGGCACCGGAAAGACCGAAACTACTAAGGTAAGTACAGTACGGGGCTTGGCTTTAATACCTTTCCACTAATGTTACCACAATTAGCAAATATATGGCTAAAACGGTAAAGCAAACTCGTAATGGCATCCGAAACGTCGCACTTACCTATATTAACATACGTCGCAACAAAACCTCAAATGGAGCATCAAGATGCAATTGCGACAGCGGAAGCGACGGGGGAGGGGCTTTTAAGAGTGTATACATATATGTTCTGTGGCGTTACGGTATAATATGTTGTAGTAGGAAGACTTCCTCACTTCACTTTCCCTTCCAGGATTTGGCTAAAGCTTTGGCTGTGCAGTGCGTGGTCTTCAACTGTTCAGATCAGTTGGACTACATGGCTATGGGGAAGTTCTTTAAAGGATTAGCAGCGTAAGTCCTTCGTGTTAAAACTAAATATGACTACACAATATGATGATAATGATGAACTCGTGGCTACATTGTGCATTGGATCGGACATCTGAATCATATTGGGATGTTGCTTATAGAATGATGCGAAGTAGAGTATCTTGAAAGGTTGGCAGTTGACATCTTTGGTTTATATGATGATTTAACGTCTCGAGCACTAATTAAGTATTTAAGATACTATACAATTCTACAGTCGGCTGCAGAAGACCCGATGCACTTAGGTACTCTGACAATTAGGGTCGTATTTAGATCTTGTTAGCCTCTCTGACTGTGTAGAAATATTTGTATAAGTGACTTATTTGTCAACGCGACATCACAGGAATTGTATTGTGTGATCATTCACAGATCTGGCGCGTGGGCGTGCTTTGATGAGTTCAATCGGATTGATATAGAAGTGCTGTCAGTGGTAGCTCAACAGGTAATACGCAGAGAGGTGATGATTCAGCTGGCTACAAATGCACAATAATAGGGCCGCTAAATTTACTTGACTCTTGTTTTGTTGTATACAAAACATGACATTTAGGTCGATCCATTATATTTTGAATGAATACCTGTTTTGCATTTCTCAGCGTTTCGGATTCTTTTATCGTTTAACATATTTCCATTGTTATTTGTCCACGTTTCAGGTAGTAACAATCCAAAAAGCCCAAATAGCGAAACAAGAAAAGTTCTGGTTTGAGGGTGTAGAGCTGCCGATAAAGATGTCCTGCTCAGTGTTTATTACCATGAATCCTGGGTACGCAGGTAAGGGATCATCAATCATCAGTCATGTGTATTATGATTATTGCCATCGTCAGTGCCTCTTAAGACTTTCGCAGAGCTCTTTAATTACCTCAGTGATAGAACCTATTTACTGTTTAATACGTTTGAATTTGCTATGGTTCAGGGGCCTTCCCCTCATTCTCCAACTATAAATGAGCTCGTTAATTTCAGGGCGAACCGAATTACCGGACAACTTGAAGGCCCTGTTCCGTCCAATCTCGATGATGGTGCCGGACTACGCGCTGATCGCCGAGATCTCGCTGTTTTCCTTCGGCTTCTTCGAGGCCAAGATTCTGGCTGGGAAGATCACGACCACCTTCAGGCTGAGCTCGGAACAGCTGTCATCGCAGGTATTTATATAGGTCTTTACGCGTGTTGTTTCTAGCGTGAGATAGGCAGAGATCAAGGGACGTTGTTTTTTTTTCGGTTTTGATAGGGATGTCCTTATTTATATTATCATATTAGTGTTATTCAGTTAATACAAAAAGTGCAACGAAAAAAAGGTCTGTCGTAAGATATCGCAGTGTCGATCCTTTATGTAATTTTTCTATCACTAAGTATATCAGACTCTTGACATAGCAGAAGCAAAGTTTCTTTTTGCTATATACTTATCTTGTTAGGTAGATAACATGGTCCTTCAACATTTTTGTTTTTGCCTTAAAAGAAAGTTTTTTTTTTTGAAAGTTTACAAAAACGTTTTTACATGTAGAACGTAAGGCATTATTATTATTTTATCCTTTTTCAAAACAATGTATGTTGATTTCGGCCCCATTGCGATACATTAAATATACAATCATAACAAAAAAATCCAATACTACCTCAGGACCACTATGACTTCGGCATGAGGGCTGTGAAGACAGTCATCACCGTGGCAGGGAACCTGATCCGGCAGATGCCGGACGGCGACGAGCGTCAGATTGTACTCCGGTCGCTCAGAGACGTCAACGTGCCCAAGTTCTTAGCGGATGACCTCCTACTTTTCAACGGTAAGGGCCAAAGACAACCTCTAATACACAAAAGATCCCATTGGCTCGAAGTGTATCCGAGCCCTAGTAGTAAGATAAGGACAGACTGCAAATGTTCTAAGGCTTGAGTGGGGGTAGGTAGCTCGAAGAACCGATGGCCGTTGGGATAGAAATGTTAGAGTGTTAGAGTAAAGATAGAGTGAAGACTGAGTACCGGAAGAAGTATTTGTGGGCTTCCCACAAAGTGGGTCGACGATAGGATTGTGGGAAACATTTGATGTGATTACCACAAGACGCGACGTTGTGCAGATCCTTGGGGAATTACTATATAATGATCAGAAAATCAGAAAATATTTTTTTGTTGCTAACGGTAATGGTCGGGTGTAAAATCACTTTCTGGGTAATGGAAATTCGGGTAAAACGCAATTCGTGCCAAAGGTAATTTCAGACTAGCGATAGCTGACCCGTCCGAGTGCTTCATGTTTTAGGTTACTTATTGATTTCTCTGGCGACAGGTATCATATCGGATTTGTTCCCGCGAGTCGAGATCCCTGTAGTGGACTACGGTATTATGGAGCAATCTATCAGGAACATGCTTGTCAAGAGAGGATACGACGATCTATACAGTACGTAATTCTATATTTTTTGGCTTTAAGTAATGTATCGCAGTATGATTGCATATCGATCGTGGTGGGACGTGAAATAGAACTTGCTACTGCGTTTTGAGGAGTGATTGACAAATCGGGGTCGGATCGGAGGACCTAAATCCTGATTTATTTTGTTCTCTTAAGGTCACTGGTTCTTGTTTACTCACTTCGTCTAGGTCACCTTGATCATGGATAGCGTTCTTTCTTTAAAAAAATACAGAAGTAGTATTGTACTATCAAGTATTTTTGTTTTCAGCGTTCATTTTCAAAATAATTCAGTTGTATGAGACGACTGTGGTGCGACACGGACTTATGCTGGTCGGACCCGCCGGAGGAGGCAAGACAAAGGTTAAATTTTGAACAAACCTACCTGATTTAGTTATTTTATAGCTAGTTAGTGATTCATTGCCTTATTTAGTTTTAGATCTTTGCCTCAGCTGACTATAAAAATAGGGTAATAATAGTAACTTAAAGAAATAAATATCTCAGGACAATTCACACCAATTGACTTAGTGCCAAACTAAGCAAAGCTTATACTATGGGTGCTAGACGACGGATTTAAATACTTATATTGATAAATACATAGTTAAATGCATATAACATTCAAGACTTGGGTACTAACATTCCTATTCATCATACAAATATTTTCCCCTCCTGGGAATCGCACCCGGAATCTCTAGCTGCATAGCCAGGGTCACTAACCACTAGGCTATCCGGCAACTTGTAGTGCTACGAGATCCTCCGCGACGCGCTGACAGCCATCAAAGGCAAGCTCGCGCCGGACGGGTTCCCCTTCACGCCGGTGCACTCCTTCGTCGTCAACCCTAAGTCCATCACTATGGGACAGCTCTACGGCGAGTTTGACCTGAACACCCATGAGTGGTAAGTCTGCGGTGGGTCCTTAGATTTAGTTTTGCGGGTGGTGGGACCTTGTGCAAGGTCCGTCCGGATCGCTACCACCATCTTGCTCGCTAATCCTGCCGCTAAGCAGCAGTGCTTGCACTGTTGTGTTCCGGCATGGAGAGCAAGACAGCCGGTGCAATTATTGGCTCAAGAGGTATAAAGGAGGTATTGAAGTAAGGGATAAGTTCGCCTTTGTACATCACTGTATCTCTTTTTTTAATTTATGTTTTTTGTACAATAAAGAATTTACATACATACATACATACATATTCCATCTTAGCCCTCTGGGTTGGCAACGCATCTGCAATCTCTTTGGTGTTGCGGGTATCTATAGGCGGTGGTGATTACTTACCATCAGGTGACCCATATGCTTGTTTGCCTTCCTATTTCATAAAAAAAAGTTATTTTCAATTATTTTAAACTTTCGCGACTATCACACATCGCACGCTTAGTATTGAAGTGACCCATTTCTGAATAATACACGTCCCAAAATATCACCTTAATTTAAAGACATAGGGTTTAATTTTGGGAAATATCAAATTCAGAATTGAGTCACTTTAATACTAAGCATGCGACATACTTATTATTACGTTTGACGGGACTTTAACGCGATAATATTATACTGTATAAACGTTTAGGCCGCATTGCAACGGCTGTGGTCACGAACAGACTGAAATGGAGGGTGTCACGTCACTGCTGCGTAACCGCGCAACTTTTGCGAACTACCCGCACTTGGTCTTGTTTATTTCTAACCGGCACATCATCACACCGACACACAACACTCACAATATCTGAAGATTTATCCGAAGATAAATCCCGATACCATCAGTTATCTTGTCTTTTTTTATCCCTCGATGCAACGCAAAGAGAGATGTTATTACTTTGACGCTTCTCCGTCTGTCTGTGCCCTCTTGGATCCGGTGTAAAATGTCGATGCGGATTTTTTTATGGAAAAGAGTGGCAAACGAAAATACTGGTCACCTGATAGGAAGTGATCACCGCGACCCATGGGAATAAGCCAAATAAGATAATGGATGGATGGTCTTTAGATAGGCCTCTGGATCTGTCACTTGTCGACCTTGTCGTACGAAATGCAGTATAGCAAGTTTCACGCTAGTATTACGCTGCTGTCGTATTAAACCGATCATTAGCTGGTTACAGTGGAGCTGATATCACTATGATGGTTGGTAGCTGAATTAAACGAGATACTTAGTTGGATCTTATGTGATCGATTTAACAACCCCACAAGCTTTCTTTAGCTGTCTGTACTGTACTGCGTGCTTAGGTCCTAAATATCCTGTCCTTAATTTATATTTCCACTTTCTGAGCACACATTTTTAGTTGATACCCAGGGTTTCGGTAAGAATTGAACGTTCTTATTTGGTAACCAGGACGGACGGAATTCTATCGAGCTTAGTGCGAGCTGGCATAGCGGTAGAGGATATGGACAAACGCTGGTATATCTTCGACGGGCCCGTGGATGCGGTGTGGATTGAAAATATGAACACTGTAAGTGAATATCCTTGCAGTGTTTTGAGGTTATCAATTGTTTTTTAAAATCCAATGGAAGAAAACCTACATTTCAATCAAAAGTTTAATTAACGGGTGGCACTGAAGAACGATACCTTTAAATATATGTGCATGCGTCATCGACATTTTGATAGGTGTCCAATAAGGTGCTTTTAGAAGTGTGAGACCAGTTTCTCTGGAAATAAAGAATTGAGCAATCAAAACAATTGCCACGCAATTGCAAACCACGCATTGGTAATTAGGAGGTAGTTAAAAAAAAACCCGATACGGGCATCTGTCAATAGAAACTCGTTGTTAAATTTCGTTAGCAAAGCTAAGTCGTGGCAAATATTTCATATTTGTAACTTGCACAAATGGACGTAAACATTGGACAAATGATTTTGCCCGGAAATGCCCGACATGTTTTGGACCAGTCCGTGGTCCTTAATAATGAGCCCCCGCGGCGGTATCGCGACGACGACTACGTACCGAAGCCCTGACAGCTCGGCTACTCGGCACAGGCCGCGGGGACTCATGATTAAGGACCACGGACTGGTCCGAAACATGTCGGGCATTTCCCGACGCAAAAATACGTGAGTGATCCGTTTTATTAATTTGTCCGAGTCTCACGGTAGTTTTATGTTAAAAATGATTTTCATCTCCAAAAAGTTCTCGCGCGTTCCCGAGGACTTAAAATCAAGGTACAATGGTTCCTGAACCTTCTCAGGTGCTTGACGACAATAAGAAGCTATGTCTCTCCAGCGGTGAGATAATGAAGATGACGGACCGACAACGCATGATCTTCGAGGTCGCCGATCTCGCCGTGGCTTCTCCCGCCACGGTGTCCAGGTGCGGCATGGTCTACTTGGACCAGCAAGTAGTGGGGCTCCCGCCTCTGGTCAACGCTTGGCTGAAGAGCAACCTTCCGCCGGTAAGTACGTAAACCGAATAAAAGTGTAGGTAGTAACGTATAGACGAACAAATATCTAATTTATGTGTAGCCAGTATTGATCTACCAATACATTCAAGCGTTATTTTGCGGAGGTTCGTATCAATAACTTTGATCAAATTATCTTGCTGATTGGGAAACCAGTGTCGTCCACTCACGTGCAAAAAAAACAGCTGAGTCTGTGTGACATATATATTTTCCATGCAAAAATTTACCCTATCTGCTTACACATGAAACTTCAATCCTACATGAAGCCACGTATCTAGAAGAACCGATAACCGTAGGGGAGAAAGTTTTTCGAATGACGGCTGTGCTGCGGAAAGCACCTGGTCACACTTGATCACAGAGCTG
Organism: Ditula angustiorana; assembly: GCA_963691745.1. NCBI lineage: Eukaryota > Metazoa > Arthropoda > Insecta > Lepidoptera > Tortricidae > Ditula > Ditula angustiorana. Next base: position 1,109,521 of record OY829491.1, read on the forward strand.
GTGGTGGATACATGAAAGCCAGCTTCAGTTATCTATCATAGCGTTCTTGGGGGAGCCAAAATTCGAACCTATCTATGAGTGGATCTGCTAATTTAAAAGGCGTTACGGGTTTCATTTTTATTGAAAAGCTTAAAATAATCTCCTTTTTAGATTGCCGATAACATCCGCAAGGCACTACCCGGTCTTATCAATGCGTACCTGTACCCGAGCTTGGAGATAGTCCGTTCGAAACTAACGGAGATCGTGGTGTCTATCGACTCTGCTCTCGTGTTGAAGTTTCTGGAGCTGTTGGACTTCAGGCTGCGGCCGTTGACGGGCAAGGACGATAGGCCTCCGCCGTCGCCTCCGTTTTTGGCCAATATGCGTAAGTGTTCTTTTAGATAGGCCAGGGTCAGGAGTTTCTTGAATTGGTGATCGTTTCTTTCCGTGACTCGCTTAGCCTTCAATATGTTAATCGTTATCAGCCAAGGCCTTATAACATGACGTGTCACGTGCTTTATCCCGTAAGAAAATATTTTTAGAAATTAAGCGAGTTCTTTGATCGTCTTCCCTTATCGTGCTACTTTGAGAATTTCTATTTTAATACTGAGCACTCTGTGTTCAGACTTGGCAAGAGCACTACTGTTCCCAAGATGACAGGATCTGCATTGCTAACTATGTTTTGTTGACATAGAAAGGAGGACGATGCGATATTTCCAAATCAAACTCTATTGTCAAGAAGACATAAATTTAAACTTAATCTTGTATAGAGCCGTTTGGGAATTATCCCGAATAATGCCAATATCGGAAATCCCTGGCTCTAGGTAGTGTGTACTTACCTACCTACTGTATTAAATACTTACTAAATATGTAATTTGCTTTATTAAAATCGATGCCTCGTTCAGTTTCTTGCCGGTGTCTTCTCATACCGTATCATATCCGAATCGGTGAGCGGCCTGTGGAAACCTTTAATTGAATCATTGTATGCTTTGTTTCCTTGCAGCCCGCTTAGCACCACTCTGGGTGGTGTGGGCTGTGATCTGGTCGGTGGGTGCGACCTGCGACCATAACGGTCGCGCAATATTCTCCAACTTCATGCGGGAGTTGACGGAGAAGAACGGCCTCAAACCGCTCTTCCCGAAAGAGGGCCGCGTCTATGATTACACGTGAGTTGATGTCGGGAGGTAGGTAGTATAGGTATATCAACGATATTGGGAAGTAGGTAGTATAGGTAAATCAACGATGTTGGGTGGTAGGTAGTGTACGTAAGTCAACGATGTCGGGAGGTAGGTAGTACAGATAAATCAACGATGTTGGGAGGTAGGTAGTATAGATATATCAACGATGTTGGGAGGTAGGTAGTATAGTAAATCAACGTTGTTGGGAGGTAGGTAGTATATGTAAATCAAGGGATTAAGATATTTTGACTCTGACTTTGAATGAATGCTTTTATACTCCAGAATGCACGACGGTGGCTTTACTGACATGACGGAGGACGGAGAGCCCGCCAACCCCTACTGGTACAACTGGATGGCCAATTTGGAGCCGTACGAAGTGGACCCTGAGTGGCAGTTTGCTGGTGGGCATTAGTTGCATCTTATTCATTCACGCGTTAGACCAGACACAACAAAAGTTTTGTTTCGATGTCTATAGATGTCTACCGCACCGGAATGTTTTAGCTAACTTCAAAGTTCAGGTGTAACTGGTTGAAGCACAGTTCACTGTCTGCTGGGTTATTAAATATATAAATAACTATTGTCCTTGGGAAGATCTTAATACTGATGAGATTTGTACTGTGGGTGAAAGATTTCATGACCGACTAGGGAAAGGGGACTTAAAGGCTGGTAATAAATTAGCGATTTTCTCGGGATCGCTGGTTCCCACAGGCAGCGGTAATCACTTCCCATTAAGGTGACTCGTTTGCTTCTTTTTTGCAAATCAAAGGTTTCGCACATTAAATTTCGCTTAACCTGTTGACGAACTGTTAGATACAATTCAAATGCCTACCTTATTAAATTCCAGATAAACAATCTTACAAAAGTTCAGGTAAACTTTAAATAAAGGTACCTATCATAAAAGTTTTATCGCTGAGACCAATCGCTCGCTGTTGGTAAAATTACTGGCACCAGAAGTATTCCATCTTAGCCCTTTGGGTTGGCAAGGGATTCTGCAGTCTCCTTGGTGTCGTGGGTTATTGGCGGTGGTGATAATTTACCATCAGGTGACCCACTTGCTCGTTTGCGTTTATATTCCATGAAAAAGTGTAATAGTGGAAATTTCTTTCCTCTTTCCCTCAGACATTGAAGTTCCTACCCTGGACAACGTCCGTAGCGCAGCCATCCTGGGCTACAAGATAGCCAACTACAACCACGTGATCTGCGTCGGTCCCACCGGCACTGGCAAGACGGTCACCATCACCTCCAAACTGTCGAGAGGACTCCATAAGAAGTTCATATGCGAGTTCATAGTCTTCTCCGCCAGGACTTCTTCCAATCAAACGCAGGTCTGTTCGGTTAAAGTCCTCGACAAAACTCTAACGAGAGTAACTCGATTCAAGTACCGGGGTCTCAAAGTTGTCTGCTTGTCTGCCTCAGTCTGTCATGCTTGTGGTTTTTGCGGTAAGCTTATTATTATCAATACTGGAGATATCTATCATTGACACTACCCAAGATATCCCATCGCTTTTTCGACCTCCTCCAAGAAATGGATGATGTGGTCCAATAGTAGCATAAAATAAGAAACTTACACTGAAAAAGTACTTATTTAGTGCCTTGAATTCTCCTAGTTCCGGTGCCTGATATCAAGGGGTGTCATTCTCATTCTAGCGGGGACATCACAATGACACTATGTGTTCCATCGTTTCTTATCATAATTTATATTCACAATGCAGGACGTGATCGACAGCAAGCTGGACAGGCGGCGGCGCGGCGTGTTCGGTCCGCCGCCGACCAAACGACAGGTGTTCTTCATCGATGACCTCAACATGCCGGCGCTCGAGGTGTACGGCGCACAGCCACCAATTGAGCTCATAAGGCAGTTCATGGACTTCTCTGGTGAGTAGAGGGCGTTCCTGAGTTTGTAAAGAAATTGAAAGGTAGACGAGCATGAGTGTCATCGTATGGGAAGTGATCATCGCTGCCTGTGGAAACCAGCGACTACAAAATTGTTGATCCGCTGCCGACTCATCTTCCTGTAGTTTTTTGGATTTCTTACTTAGCATACGAAACTTCACGCCCCTATTCTGTGACGGAGTCGGCCTATAGTAACCTTTAATTACCAAGCATGTCCTATTACCTTTTTTAATGGAATATGGAGGCAAATAAGCATGACACCACGGCCTGATAGGCTTCAGATCTCTCACAAACAAGATACTTCTTGACGCTGGTATCTTGTAAGAGTGTGGTATTACCCCGCCTGAGCCGACCCATTCGTGATGCACCAGGCTACATTTTGGCCTTAGTACCGCTATTAAATCATCATAAAAACAAGATACTGACACGGTCACTACACGTGATCCCAGGCTGGTACGACCGCACCAACATCGGCGAGTTCCGTACGCTGGTGGACATCAGCATCGTTGCGGCCATGGGTCCGCCCGGCGGCGGCCGCAACCCCGTCACCATGCGCCTCATGCGCCACTTCCACTACATCTCCTTCACCGAGATGGAGTTCGCTAGCAAGGTGATCTAATCCTCCATCACCGTAGACCATGTGATGGTTGACGCATTCGTAGGCCCCACACAGAATTTGATATACCACTGAGCTTGGAACGTTAAAGCATCGAACCGAATTCGCTTAGAAAGCTAGAAATATTATGCTATTTTTTTACGGGAGCTGAGCAAGTATGAAACTGTACCACATTTAACTTTAAAATCTTAAAATATAAAGTAAAAATTTGCTGCTTAATACATTTTGACTATATCAGAATTCTATTTCTGAGTACCATTCTGTATATCAAACGAGTACTTATACCTAATAACTTAAATCATCCTATACTCTAAGCCTAATTTTCCTTCTCCTACTATATAATAAATGTTTAAATGTGTGTTTCTCAATCAAGCATTAAACCGTGGAGCGCCCTATGATCACACCTGTGATCATAGAGCTGCGAATGGCTGGATGAATTCGGATGAAATTTGGCAGACAGATAGATTAAAACATAGGAAATTTTTATTCTTAGAATGCTCAGAAATTTGGGTAAAGCCGCGGATAGTAGCATGTGTCTAATAACTCATTGTTTTCCAGTACGGAATATTCAAAGTAATCCTGAGCTCATGGACGCGCAATTTTAACAAAGTCTCGGTACGCGAAGCGCCTTTCCTCAAGGGTTCCATAGACATCTTCAGCTCGCTGGTAGAAGAGTTGTTGCCGACTCCCACTAAATCGCACTACACTTTCAACTTGAGAGATTTGAGCAAAGTCTTTCAAGGGATATTGATGATGGATCCTAATTTAGTAAAGGTATGAAATTTACGTTGAGTTTTATGCTATGATATGTTGTCATGCTTGTTAGATTAAAACTGACAAGACTAAAAATTCTGTCCGTTGTTTTAAGATCGTTCAGATTTACACCAAAAATTTTGGTATATACGTTTAACAGGACGAAGACGACGTGATACGGCTGTGGTATCACGAGCATCAGAGAGTGTATCAGGATCGTCTGGTCTGCGCGGAAGACCGTCAGTGGTTTGTCAAGTAGGTTTGCTGTTTACGTTACTATAGTGAACTTTATATCAAACTTGTTCTTTTAAATTTACACCTTAAAGTATCTATGAAGAGCTAAAACATTAGCTATTCACTTTCACTCACCATTAAAATCACCTGTTCTATTTCATCATAGCCTTTAGCATAAATTTGTTTATTTTATTTTACCTCTCCTTTACTACTGACCTAAATTTAGGCCAGGCTATTTTCTTTTTTTCCCATTTCAAATATCAATTTGGAAAACTTTTATTACCAAACAAAATATTTTCCAATATCACCAACCAAATGTTTTCTTCTAAGAATAAAACAACGTCACATCTACGACAAAATAACGACTGAAATCAGAGTCTGACAAGTCGTCTTAATGTTCAGGTTACTTGACAAGAAGATCCAAACAGAGTTTGGCAAGAAACCAAAAGACGTGGTCGGTGGCAGGCTGATGTTGTTCGGTGATTTCATGGACCTCGGCGCTGAGGATAAGAAGTACTCGGAGATCAACGACCAGGAAGAGGTGAGGATGAAGTATATTTCGTTCATGTGAGGTGACAAGCCTAAACACGCGTCGAAATCACATCTACGCTCATAGTTATAAACAGGATTAACCCTTATTCAGTCAGGGTGTGTTCCTATGTTTCTATCTTCATCAATTTAGGCTGTGCATAGTCTATCAGTCAGTGACGGAACTCTTCTTTCCTTTATTTCTTTAACATAGTATAAAACAAGTCACTATTCGCTCCTGGGTGTCTTCGCATCTTCGGCCGCTTACTCCTTGTAAACTACACAATAGCTTTTGATGCGGTTCTTACTACCATTTACAGTTTTTATCTACATGACATCATATTGCCCATGCGAAACAGGGGCGGGTCAATTAGCGAATGAATGTGACATAGAAACTCTCCCATTCAACAGCTGGACACCATTCTCCAGCATTACTTGATGGACTACAACCTGTCTACCACCGCGCCGCTTGACCTGGTGCTGTTCGACGACGCCATCGCGCACCTCTGCCGGGTGGCCAGGATCATGCGTCAGCCTATGGCCAACGCCCTGCTACTCGGCATGGGCGGATCTGGTAAAAAGTTTAAGTAGGCATGTAGCAAAAAAAGGCAGAAAATACCAGTGACGACTTTTCATTTGTAATCGCGAACCCAAAAACTGCTATAACGTTTTCGATGAAAATTACCCAACCCTGATAGAAGTTTTTCCTAGTGTACTGTTGGTCCTAATCATCTTTTGTTCTAAACGTTTTTTTTTCAAAACCGTAATATTTGTAGGATTTTTGAAAGATTTTGTTATCGTGTAGATCTCATTCTCATTAGGTTATGTTAGATTTGTTTTAATATGTTTCTAATAACTCAAACTGTTTAGTTAGTATTTGAGCTACGCAGTAGGTGGCTACTCAACAAATCATGTCAATTCCAGGTCGTCAGTCCCTATCCCGGCTAGCAGCCTTCATAGCGGAGCTGACGTGCATCCAGATCGAGATCACCAAGTCGTACGGCCAGACGGAGTGGCGCGACGACCTGAAGCAGACCATGATGAAGGCGGGGGCTGACAACAGGGGCATCGTCTTCCTGTTTTCTGATGCGCAGGTGAAGTGTTCTTTATTCGAGGTTAAAACAGTCGTTGAAGTTACTGGCACAAAAGGTATTAAATATAAAGCCCTCTGGGTTGGCAACACATTAGCTGTCACCTTGCCATCATGTGGCCCATTTGCTTTCCTATTTTATAAAATAAAAATGATTCGAACCTTCTCAACAGGCAGTTGTATCCGTATTATTTTTTGTGAGACTATGACAACCACTGACAATGGCGACCTGAACTTCGGCCATAACAATTCGATCAATGATCATAATGACCTGAAGGATTAAGTACAATGACAAGAATGACTAAACCATAATAACGTGACTTATAACCGTCTGTGGTAGAACCGAATAACTATTTCAAAACCTGATCCATGGCACCACACAATTTTTGTTTTTGTTTTTTTTTTATATATATTTTTTAATTTATTACTTATTGGAAATTACATTAAATTTTGAATGTCGAACATAACAAATTCACAATAAGATCGTCAAAAAGGTAAACAAAATAATAAAATAAAAATACGTCTAGAAAAATGTCAAAATGTCAAAAATAAAAATTCAAATGTCTTTTTTTTATAGTATAGGGGGCAAACGAGCAGACGGGTCACGTGACGTTATGTCACAATAAAAATAAAAATATAAACTCACAAACGGTGAAAATGTCAATACAAGCAAAAATAAAATAAAATGAAAATGAAACAAAAATAATCAGGTACAAAATAATAATCTAAAACAATAAATGAGAAAGCATAATAATAAGTCAAATTAAATGAAATTAAATGTCATAACTGCTTTCATTGTACTTTTGAAACGGGACATAACCAATGACCATAAGAATCTGACAATTTACCATTAATAACCAACTAGGTGACCAAGCGCCGTACTCAGAGACATTAAATGAGCCTTGAATCGTTTATTAGTGACAAACCTTCATACAAAAATTTGAATAAGGAACTATTTAAGTGCCATTAAAATTCCTTTGAGTACGGCGATAAGTATTACAGCTAAACTGTAGAGATAATCTTAGAACATCCACATTGCAGATAAAAATGGAATCATTCCTTGAGGATCTAAACAACATCCTCAGTTCCGGTGACGTTCCCAACATATACGAAGCAGAGGACTTTGACAAAATCTACATGTCTGTCCGTCATGCCGTCATGGAAATGAACCTGCCTGCGACCAAGACAAACCTGTTCGGATGCTACCAGAGGAGGGTTCGGAGCAACTTGCATATTGTCATTGTTATGAGTCCCGTGGGCGAGGTGAGTTTGTGGTGGTGACAGTTTATTTCTGTGTAAAATTAAATTAGTTATTGTTTGTTCTGTCTAATACATTATAACCTTTAAAACCTTGTTCTTTAGTTATTCCGTGCCCGCCTTCGCCAGTTCCCGTCCCTCGTCAACTGCTGCACTATTGACTGGTTCAGCGAGTGGCCCAAGTCAGCGCTCGAGTCGGTCGCGAACCACTTCTTCAGGAATATGCAGGAGCTGAAGACCACTGATGAAGTGTACTCTGCCATGGTGGTGAGTATTTGCTGCCGTGACCTGGATACACACATAACACCATCAATTTGTGATGTACTATAACATTCTGCGTGTGCAAGTAAGAAAGTAGTGTATAATAGCAGCTGTACAATTAAGAAAGAGCAAGCAAGCCACAGTAGTAGGAACTTTCAAACAGAAATATTAGAGCGGGTAAGGTGTACAAAATATCATTCATATATATAATTTAAGAGCTAAGCTCTTTTCGGTGGGGTAACCGCCATTTCTCTCTTTCCTTTGCCATGGACCTGACTTCATGTTACGACATGACACCTTTACTTTAGCAAAGTAAGTGCTGTCTTCTTCTTCCCTCTTAATTTCCTAAAAAAACATCATCGAAGGGAACGTTGAAGGACAAAATAAAATACGAACTAGATTTTTATGTGAAAGGCATTGTAGAGTGTGTTGTGATATTTCAAGCACATAGTCGCTCCAATACCTCTGATGGTGTACAATGCTTACTGAAAATAATATTATATTGATAACTCCCAATACCTGTTCTTGTTATACCCACTTTCTGTCCAGTCGGTCTGTTGCTTCGCCCATCAAAGCGTGGTGGACGCCAGCGCCAAGTTCCTGCAGCAACTGAACCGCCTCAACTACGTCACGCCTATGTCCTACATGGAGATGCTCGGAGCTTACGCGGAGATGTTTCGGAAGAAACAGGACTCGATCCTAGCTGAGTCTAACGCTTTGAAAACAGGTATGTTTTGTTCATAATATATGTAGCAGGGAAACGAGTTTTAGAAGCATAATATAATGTAAACTAAGAGGAAAAAGTGAATGACTATTTTTGTTTTTGGAGCAGATTAAGGCAAGTTAATCTAGTTACAGTAGCTACTAAGGATCAGCACTGACATTCCATAAGAAAGAATTATTTGCACATTAGACAATTTTACCTTTTCTTTAAGTCCCGAGGATACAAGTGACAATAATTATGTGTTGAAATAAAGAAAGCCTTAAGTCTTTCATGCGCGAACTGTAGTGGTCATTCCTCAGGTCTGAACAAGCTGAACCAGACCGAGGTGGAGGTTAAGCAGCTGCAAATAGAGCTTGCAGACCTGAAGCCGCTCATGGAGAAGGCGGCTGCGGAGACCCGGCTGGTCATTGAACAGATCGCCACGGACACGGTGGGTTTATGATGCGATGTACAACTAAACATACAGCTGAGTTACTATGAACTAAAAGTAAATGAATGATAATCCAAAGTCCCAAGTATTTTTAGAACTTTATGATTTCTAGGCTATAGCAGAAGATGCACGTGTCAAAGTGGAGAAGGAGCAAGCTGTGGCCGAGAAAATGGCTGCCGAGACTACCGCTATGGCCGAAGATGCTCAAAGAGATTTAGGTAACAATAATAATCTAAAGTTGGGAAGTGATTACCGTCGTCCATGGGAATAATGACCCCAAGAATCGCTGATCCGTTGCCGAATTTTAGTTTATTTGTCAATTTTGATTTTTGTGTGGTGTTCAATGAAAAGTATTTTTATTGTATTGTTGTTGCGCTAACGGAATTACACTCCAATGTATGAAGTCTGGCAAACATTGTCTTTGATTAAACTGAGTATCCACATTATTTTCTACAGACGAAGCAATGCCGGCTCTTCTCGCCGCTGAGAAAGCGCTACAAGAACTGAATCGTAACGACGTCGTGGAAGTGAAGGCCATGAAGAAGCCTCCGGCAGGAGTCTTACTGGTCATAGAATCACTCTGCATGGTTTTTGACATCAAACCTATTAAGGTATGATTTACAACTCGTAGTCGCATTTCTGCGCGACCGATTTAATTAGACTGTCTCAGTTACAGTTCTCGGCAAACAACTTGAGCACTGACCTTGACTGCGCAGTAGCCGTTCCTAGTACAAATGTGTATGCGCAAACTTACCTCCTTCACTCGTGTCATGCTCAAGTTAATGTCACGTGTTCTAAGAATTGATGTAGTAACAGTGGTTTTGTTTGGAGACATAAGCAAATTTTAGACCATTAGAGTGAGTGGGCCGAACCTTTTTGCACACACTAATCAAACGAGCGAGATAGTGTCCTCTCGGCAGGTGTAAACCTTGCACTCGTCTGAGCGGTGCGACACTAGCAATATAGTAATGAGTGCTTCGCAAATTTCTCGCAGGAACCCGGCGCCAGCTTCGGTGAGAAGGTCCTGAACTACTGGAAGCCCGGCTCCGCGATGCTTGCTGATCCCACGGCTTTCCTCGAGTCGCTCATGAAGTTTGACAAGGAGTCCATCACGGAAAGCATGATTCAGAAACTCAAACGCTTTATCACCAACCCCGACTATGATCCTGCTAAGATTCTTAAGGTATGATGAGCTGATGAGTTAAGAAAAAGTGACACTACCAAAGTGCCTTAAAAGTACAACTGGTTTTTGTTGCCTCACTTTTTTAGACAGTGATCAAAGACTGCTCTTATTCTGTATGGATGGATTTCCCCTTTTTTCACTTTGTGAGTGTGAAGCACTACCCCATCGGGAAGCCCATTCATACTGCAGCCAGTGAATGGCTTCAGTGCGGCTCTAACACAGTGTTACTACTATATGCATGTTATAGGTGTCAAAAGCGTGCCAGTCGTTGTGCATGTGGGTGCATGCCATGTACAAGTTCTATCATGTGAACAAGGGCGTAGCCCCAAAGAAGGCGGCTCTAGAGAAAGCGTCAATTGAACTACGCGCTGTTGAAGGTAGGTCCATGACATGATGAAGAGGTTCCTATGGATACTCAAGAGTTTCACTCCTCCACAAAGTGATTAAAAGCTTGGCTTAGACGATGGTAGTCCTAGAGACGACCATTATGGAACTGGTTGCAGTCGGTAGTTATGCACGTAGTGTCTTATGAAGATCCAAAAGTTTGATGATACTCAGTTATGAGTGAGGCAGTTGGCAGTATCTGAAGTTATTTTTTAAATAGCGCCAGTACCATCGACAGTGTATAGATTTTTTTCCTCTACTAGTTTATACCTAAAATATTGTGGTGTGTTTTATTAGTGGTCATATTTTATACTCTGTCATTGTGTGTACTGCCAAATTAATAAATACTTTTTGTGAAACAGCTGTGCTAGCAAATGCGAAAGCAAAGATGCAGGCTCTGCTCGAGGGTATTGCTAAGTTGAACGCTTATTTGCAAGAGAAGGAAGACGAAAAGAGAAAAATGGAAGACGATATCAACGCGTGCTTAGCCAGGATGGATAGAGCCAATAGGTATTATTTTTGAAATATTTATTTTTCAAAGATCTTTTCTTTGGTCTATTAAAGTGATTTACTGAACTGACCACGAGTCTTCCGCTATTTGTTTCTATGGAGCGCATACTGCTGTCAACCGTCAATCGAGTCGATACCAACTGGTATTACCGACCAACAATAAACTGGCACTTAGGAAGAAAAGCGCTTATAACATGTGCATAAAAATCTATAATAAACTTCCAGCAACAGTTAAATCTCTATCTTATCAGGAATTTAAAACAAAACTTTACAAAGTATTATGTGAAAATTGTTTCTATAGTGTAGATGAATTTTTTAGGCATAGGTTTTGACATTTTGACTATGTTAGCGTTGACATTTGATTTATTTGATGATCTCACCTCACGGAATATATCTATTTTATTTTGTTTTCTTCTGCATCTAGACTGAATTTAAGTGTACATGTTCTATTTTGCTTTACTAATGCAACGATATTTGTTTTAATGATACTTCTGTTTTGATGAGACTGTTTTACTTTTATTTTAAACTTAAAATTTTGACACCTGTATATACAAACTTATGATATTACTTAAAATGAAATGTTTATTTAGTTTAATTTGCTCATTTGCTTTCTTTGTTTTTAGTGATATTGCTTTACTTATTTTTTTTTTTTTATTATTATTTTAAATTTTGACATGCTATGTATAGAATAATGATATTATTTTGATTTGAAATGTTATTTATAATAGTTTAATTCTCTCATTTCCTTTTTATCTGTTTTTATTGATTTTGCTTTACTTAATATTTAAAAATTTTGACATGTTATGTATTGACTAATGAAATTATTTTGAAATGGAATGTCATATGGTTGAAATTGCTTTTACTTGCTTTTACTCGCTTTATTTTTTAAGACAAAATTTTCACATGCTAACCTTGGCTGAATATATTGTGGGAAGCACTGTTTGCCATCTTGGCCTTAAGATCTTGGAATGTACCATATATTCTTGTGAATAAACGACTCATTCATTCATTCATTCATTCAATCGACGAACAACGAAAATCAAATTTTTGGTCTTCCTCTGCTCCGATGCTTAGACCATCGGAATAAAATTTAGTCCATCATCTTTGCCATTGATTTCATAAAAGTATCAGACGTTTTATTATTATTAGTAAAGCTGTCCAAGTGACATTATACAAATATTTCAGATTGCTCAATGGATTGTCCAGTGAAAGAGTCAGATGGATCAAGACTATCAAAGATTTAGATATTGCTAATATTAACTTAATAGGGGACATACTTTTAAGCGCTTGTAAGTAAAATCTGATATTAGATCACAAAAAACTTGTATAATGAAGTTACAATTACACTGATATATCAAGCACATCGTCAACATTCTTAAAAATGAGCATAATACTTGAACGCGCTACAAGAAACCTTTTATTTCATTTTTTTTTATTCTTAAATTCGACCCTAGGACAGTCCTGTATTATAGTTAAACCCTCTCTTTGCAACGGCATTGCTTGGATTCCGGTTCTAACATATATTACAGCTGACACGTTTCACCGTGACATCAACATCCGAAATGTCCCATGTTTTTGATCATCAGGTGCCGTAGGCTATGTGACACCATTCACTGACGAGTTCAGGAGAGAGCTGATTGGTGCGTGGATTCATCATATGCAGGTAACACATCAATAAACAAAAAACAAATGTTCAAAAATTATGGTACACCCCAGTCTGCCAACAAGTATAATGGCACCTTCTTGACAGCTGCTCCTCACCCTCCGAAAAAGCTCGCTTGCTTGCATCTTCGGAAAAAGAGTCTGGTTACTGGCTTCGTGCATATCCTTACATTTTTCAACCCTTTTGGACAATAATTCATTCAGATTGGCTGTCGGTCTTCGTCTTGGTGCCGACATATTATTAACAAAATTATTGTAACGAAAAGAAGACAGTAATACCAGTAATAATGCTTCTGCTTTTACAAAAAAAATGTTGAGGCCGACCTAGCTCTAGCTAGTGATCTTGTCTAGTCATGCCTATAATCTTAACGAATTCCTTTTAGCATTGTATAATACTGTCTTAATTTAATTATCAGGAAGTGCAAGTACCTCACACGCCTGGTGCTACGCCATTGTCTACTTTGGGAGATCCTGTACAAATCAGGTATGCACAATTTTGGTTTCTTTTTAATATTTCTTTACCTTTTAGCTGTTCTCGGAATGATTCCTGGTTAATATTATAAAAAAGTAAAGCCCCAGGCTAGACAGAAAACATTTGTTTAATTATTATTGCAAAACTTCCTCTTGAGCTTCTTATGGAGATCGGAAACTATCGACGCTGAGACATCCATAAGAGTCAAAGCAATCCCTTCATGGAAATTAAGAATTTGGAACGTTTTGCTATAATCTGTTTGGTTTTAGGACATGGCAGATGTACGGGTTGCCCCGAGATCCTCTGTCAGTTGAGTCGGCGGTGCTGATGTCCAACTCTCGTCGCTGGCCGCTCATCATCGATCCTCAGACGCAAGCCAATAAATGGATACGAGCTATGGTGAGTGCTGTTGATTTTGCAATTTATGTAGATGATTGCGTTTTCTCATTCATTAAAGTAGAATTCAGTTCCCCCCTCTCACCGAGAAAGTTGTAACGGATTAAAAGGTGTAGGACTCTAAACCAGATAATGCTTATTGACTTTTATCTCAATATACCAAAGTTTTGACAGTGACTGTTTTAGTTTAGGTGTGCCAAGCAATACTTCTTAAAGGGGCACTTAAAATAAAAACAACAATTTATTGGCGTACTGGCCTAGTCCACGTAATTCTAATTACTGTTGTAATACTTGAATCTGAACATGTTATAAAAATGCAGGAATTGTTATTTAAAGGGAAAAATCGAAGGGCTGGTTGTCTGCAAGCCCAATGATAGAGACTTACTGAGGAATTTTGAATCTGCCCTTCGCTTCGGAAAACCGATTTTATTGGAGAACGTTGGACAAGAACTGGACCCAGCTTTGGATCCTGTTCTAAAGGTATGCTTCAGTTTCATCATTCTTCGTATTGATAAGTTTTATAAAAAAACGCAGTAGCAGCTTGAAAGTTCATGTCGCTTAAAATATCTTGGAAATTATTATCACCATCAATCTGTCTTGAATCTTCAAAGATACAACATCCTTGTAGTCCATTTACTTGACAAGCCGCCTTGTTTTGTTTAAAAATATGTACGACTCGTTTTCTTCCAATTTCGTGTTTCTCATTCCTCTCCGGTCTCTCATTTCTAAGGTTTCTCGCACATGGATTATTATTTTCTTTCGCTAGCGTCAATACTTCCGGCAAGCGGGGCAGCTAGTACTGAAACTAGGAGACTCACTCATCCCCTTTATGCGAGGGTTCCGTCTGTACATCACCACGAAGCTGCCGAACCCCAAATACACGCCGGAGACCTCAGTCAAAGTGCAAGTTGTCAACTTCGCGCTCGTACCGAGGTGGGTAGCGTACCGTCAGGTTTGATATCGTAGTCCATTCCTTAATGGTTTTAGTCTCGTAAGATCCGCTGCAAATCGATAGAAGAATCAAATAATAACGGAAAGGATTTGTTGTAACAAGTTTCATTTAAAAAGGAGCGATCGAGCGAATACTTGTTCCCAGTAAAGTTAAAGACTTTGAGTCTTACAAGGTTAAATTATATGCACCAGATATAAACGCATCTGAAACCAGTACCGAAACTGACTAAACATTCTACGTTGAATTATCTTTTGATTGAATACAATTGGGATGTTGACTAAAAAATAATAATTAGTCCATCTTTTAGAACGCCAGAAAATAGTAGATACGTATTTTTTCTTTTGCTTCTAAAACTTAAAATAACAAAGTTACAGAGCGGCGAAAGTTCGCGCTACGTCATTATATCGTAAAATTTTTACGAATCGAGTGACGTCACGAGCCCCTACTCCTGAATTTGAATGTGCTGTATCTTTGTCAATATTATTCGTATGGACAAATAAAAAAATACGTATCGAGTATTTTTCTATAATCTAACTGACGGACTAATTAGAATCTTGTTGTTTTAACCCAGGAGACATCCCTATTACAAGTTCCACTAACAAATCAATAAATTGCAATATTATGGCTATAGTGAAAAGGGCAGGGCAAAAGTCAATTTGCCCTGATATTGTCCTTTTTCACTAGAATTACAGTTGTTTCCACATGTGTGCTTGTATTTCTCTTTCTCTAGTCACTTGGCTTGCCACCTAGGCAAAAAAGGGTAGGTAAGGTATTCACAGTCGTCAATATATCTCCTTCTCGATGTTCATTTTCATTTTTTTTACACATTTTATACATAATGCATTAGAACGTTGTTGCTTTCAAATTCTGATCCTGCATTTCAAAGCCATATATATCCAAGAAACGTAACCTTCTTAAATTTCTCACAGTGGTTTGGCAGAACAGCTCTTATCAATAGTAGTGGCTCAAGAGCGTCCAGATTTAGAGGAGCTGAGGGGCCAGTTGATCGTGTCTCGAGCACAAATGGGCGCGCAGTTGGCTGAGATGCAGTCGGACATTCTGTACGGGTTGTCGAACAGCGAAGGGTCGCCCGTGGACGATGTACCCCTCATCTTGACTTTGGAGGCGATTAAGATAAAGAGCGTTGAAATTATGGTTAGCAGTTGCATATCTTTTAATGAAGTAATGATAATAGATGTGGATCTTATTCTATAAAATGCCACCCTCCTCTACATGTACTGTTTGGACCTGTTGATTTAGAACGACTGCTTATTTAATTTATTAATATATATTTAATGTAAATTAAAGTCATATCTGCTGAGCGAGTTAGATAGAACGAGAACACATAGTCATTGCCATTGTAATCTGTTTTGAATGAAAGGTCAGCACTTATTATGAACTTTTGCATTATTCTAAACCTTACGGTCCACTTAGACTCCTCCATCTTTTAACGGTAAAAATTGAATCTTTTTCACATCTTCCATCAGCTAAAAGTAGAAGACATGGAACGCACGACGATAGAGATCGACGAGGCTCGAGGCGGCTATGTGCCCGTGGCTAACCGCGGCCAGATCCTGTTCTTCTGCCTCTCCGGCATGTCCACCGTCGACCCGATGTACCAGTACTCGCTGGAGTGGTTCATCAAACTCTTCATTAAGGCCATGGCGGAGACTGAGCCCAACGGTATAGCTGAGTTTTACGTTTCATCCTTACTGTTTCCTAACGTTGTCTTCTTTAAGCGAATCAGGGTGATAGAAAACCTTGCCATATTGTGAGAATTTCAGAACTAATTTCTTTACAAGCGACTGTTACGTTCTATTTTATTCTATCTACCTAATGTCTTATTTATCCTATTATTTCTCTACCTTGATATCTATCTTAGGGTTGATTTCGCTAATGACAAAGTTGATCTGCGACAGCAATTATTATAATGCAGTTTTGATCAATAAACTAACTTTTTTTCAACAGAGGATATTATTGAGCGAGTGGAAATAATCATAGAGCACTTCACGTTTTTACTCTATGTCAACGTGTGCAGGAGTCTCTTTGAACGACACAAGCTACTGTTTGCTTTCCTGCTCTGCGCTAGAATACTCTTAGACAAGGGTATTATAAGAAGCGCTGAATTCAACTTCCTGCTCAATGGGGCCAAAATTGAAGAGGTGGGTTACAATATCTATTAACGAGACCTGACATTTGAACGGTGTGGCCACATCAGATGGTCAGCAGGTTCCATGGCTCTGTACGGTTCAAGTTATTGGCTGTTCACAAACCTTTGTCATGCTCAGAAATCTTTAATTTTGTTCGTAAAAATTAATCTGCACGAGTATGCATAGAAGTGGTATCCGATCACAAGTCCGAAACTACATTTGCCTAATATATTGTTTGCCAACCGTTTGATTGGAACTAATAGATTTTTGTTTTAAAACCATAAATAAGGCTTTAATCCATTTCACCAAACAAATCCTCAGATCAAAAGATGTCTAGAAGATATAGTTCCGATTGTGTGATATACTTGGAAGGATCAGACCAGTCCAAAACTAGTCTAAGGTGTAAATAAATATATGTTTTACAGGAAATGGAAAACCCTGAACCGAAATGGGTCTCCGAACGGATGTGGCTAGACATGCAGCAGCTGGCGTCGCTGCCAACAATGAAAGCTTTCGTCGTCGACTTCCCGAATCAAACAAAGCATTTCAGAACTTATTATGACGCGATGAATCCGCACAAGTAGGGTTTGAACTCTTCGGTCATGGTGTATCGAAAGGGGCTTGACAAAGAAGAAAAAACCTTACCTAACTTATTTTCTTTTGTGCCCCTTTCCTATACCTTTACCAATACTTCGGTTGCATAGAAATGTCTTAAAGGGACCACTAGCATGACTGGCTGTTTCTAAGCAGTTTGCGTATAGCAAGAAAGTTTACGTATCTATGCACTTTTAATTATGTGAATATCATTATAAATAAGAATTAGTCTTCTTTTATGGGTAGCCTCAGGTCTATTTGCAGTTCCAATTTGACTCCTTCCACTTCCATAAGCAACTTGTTAGCTACTTCGACTGCTTACTCAACCCAGTAACCTACCAACTTAAACATATTTTCAAAAACCGCGTTAATGTGATTACATTTCTACAAATGACTACTATTTTTGGCATTACATTCGTATAATATTTCTTATGACGTTGAATAAGTAAGCAGTTGATTTGCTTCAGATTTTTAACTGGAACTGGCATCAGCGTACAGTCAGCATTAAAAGAAGATGGGCATATTACGTTGTCTCAGTGACAATATTACTGCGACAGTTTGAATGACTCAAAGTAGTTAAAGTGACAATTTAATGCTGACTGTACAAATTCGTAAATAACAAAAGTATCGTAATAGATTTTTAATCTTGAACTTTTTGGGTCTTAGAGGTTTTTTTATGTACAACTTTGCTTTTTAGACTCCAATACCCGAAGCCTCTGGACACGCAGCTGGATGCTTTTCAAAAACTTTTAGTTTTAAAATGTTTGCGACCGGACAAACTTGTACCAGGACTTCAGGTGAATATATTTACTTCTTCGTTCTTACCTCAGATTTTGCCTGCGATCCTTTCTGCGATGTTTTTGAGAATTATTACCGTTTCAAAATTGATCCCGTAAACAATCTACTGTATCCCTATTCAAAAATTCACTAGCAAATCTATGTTTTTGTACCTATGTTAAATTAAAAGATATATTAGAAGAAACACGAAATGTGATTTGTTTGATTCGATTTCACATATAAAACAGCAATATGAGCACTGGCTGTTACCATTTTTTACTGGATTTCTTGCCTTGCCTTGCCTTGACAATACGTATTTAGAGTTTTAACTATTTTTCTACAGGACTACGTGGTGGTAGGTTTGGGTGGTCGGTTTGTGGAGCCGCAGCCAGCGGACCTGGCTGCTCTCTACGCCGAGTCGGATAACCTGGCTCCGATCATATTCGTCTTGTCCACTGGCACTGACCCTGCCGCTGGTAAGTCATTGTCATCAGCTGAAAAAAATCAACAGCCTCCCTATGGTGCTCTACTATGAGTATAAAGGCCGATCCTACGCTATCCACTTTCTTCTACCTGTACCAGATTTTCGGTCAACCTGTCCACGGTCGAAATATCCTAAATAAGAAATTTAAATGGAAGAAAAAGTTTAAAATTGCAATAAACCTTGTGTTAAGTAGCTACCGTCAAAGAATTTAATTCCCTACACATTTTGTTGAAATGTCGTCAGACATTCGCAATGCATTAAGGTCGATACGTCAAACTAACGTCTTGCTCTAGTTAGCTCTTATGGTGATAGTTTGCTATACGATATTGAACCTTAGGTGGGTTGGAAATTAAATTCCTTGACTGTACCTGAAAGTTGTTTGTTTTGGGTACATTAGCCTTGAAACATGATTTTCCGTGAAATTTTTGCAGAATACTATTAGTAACCATTAACCAAACCATTAAGAACTATTTCTGAATCTCTATGAAATAAACATAACATAAGAATGCCTTAATACCTGACATGTCCTAGAAAATACTTTTTGGTTTACCAGAATATGACTCGGAAATTTAGAGAAGCTGAATAAATACTGCCGTTTCTCGTACAGATCTGCTGAAGTTTGCTGACAAAATGAAAATGGGCAAACGGTTCGAGAGCATCTCGCTGGGACAAGGTCAAGGGCCTTTTGCTGAAAACATGATGAGGATAGGCTGCGATTTTGGGAACTGGGTATTCTTCCAGGTAACTAAGAACATTTGTTTGCATTGCTCATGTTTGAAAGTCAGCCGTTTGTGAACACGCGTGATTGTTTAATAACATATCTATAGGATACGATACTTGCGAAGAATTAAAAAACCACTGCATTGCCAGCAGCTTAGATGATAGAAAAATATTCTGCTCGAAGCATCTTTGTTTAAAAGAGCATAATGTTGTCAGTCTTACGGTCTACAAGCATTTTGAGACCTAAAATGCAGCTTTTTGTTTAGAATTGCCATCTTTCTCCTTCGTGGATGCCGGTTCTTGAGATAAACGTGGAGCATATCCAACCGGAGTTGGTGCATAAAGACTTCAGACTATGGCTGACCGCCATGCCGTCTCCACACTTCCCGGTCGCTCTGCTGCAGAATGGTTAGTCAACTATAAACACAAATATAAGATTTCATTAATAACTTCAAATTCCATGGTGTTTCATGTTTCTTTGTGACTGCTGAAATGAATTAGCGTGAATTGTTCATCAAAACGCCACTAGCATTTGGTAACTATTAATAGCTTTCATGCTGTGATACTTTCAGGATACAAAATGACCGTGGAGCCTCCCAGAGGGATTAAGGCTAACTTACTCAAAGCCTACATGAATCAAGTGCCAGACTTCGTTGATTATTTCAACTCCAATGATAGCAAAGTGCCCAATTTTAAGGTTGCGTTGATGAACATAGAGTTTTGTAGACACCTTGCATTTGCATTAAAACAGCATACCTACTAAAATTCCACTTTGCCATTTTTAAACTGTTCATTGAATACGATGCATAGAGTTAGCTGATAGTCATGTAAGTGCGTGTTCTGGTATTATGCATGCCTAGTAAATAATGAGTTTTTTTTTTTTATTTATTCCTTGTATTACTTTCATAAGTAAATATCATTAAGACATATTTGGTTATCATTTTTACAAATCTTGATAATACCTTTGTTGCTTGTCTCTTAGCTAGTTGTAAACCTTAAGAAAAAGTGCGAAAGAAACCATTACCATTCGGTCATTCAATCTATTTTTATTTACCATCAGTCAGTTTTCGCTAACAGAGTTACCACGTTGGTAGTTAAAAAAGTCAGCGCCCAAAAGCATCCCAAGTGAAGCCATTATAATTCCAGTGGCTGTTATTCTCCCTCTGCCTCTTCCATGGCGTTGTGCTGGAACGCCGAAAGTTCGGTCCGCTCGGGTTCAACATCCCCTACGAGTTCACTGATGGCGACCTTCGGATCTGCATCTCCCAGCTGCACATGTTCCTAGTGGAGTACTCGGAGGTGCCGCTTCGGGTAAGAGATTTGATGATGTTGATGTTATTTAGCCTGATTTTTCACTACTTTGTGTCTTCTGTTTGTGACTTCAACGGTGAAATTTTTTTCATTGTCACCACATAGATAGCTTTCTTTCAAAATAATGATTCTGCTGCCCAAAGAGCACCAGATATTTGACTTTTGGCATACTGATAAGCGATAGGTACACCGTCGTCTTTAACCCTGGCACAACATTTATCAGATTTTTTGCTATCAGTCTGCCTGCAACCTCAGAAATTATAGAATTACTAGTAGCTCTAATAACCAATCTTGATTGTGACACATTTTAAATTCGCCTCAGTTCTTTCTGGCGGCTAAAGTGATTTGTTGATTATGCTCTAAGATGCTAACATACGTCGCCGGACACATCAACTACGGCGGGCGAGTCACCGATGACTGGGACCGTCGCTGCTTGCTCTGCCTGCTTGGCGATTATTACTCCACCGCCGTGCTCAGCGATAAATACTATTTCGACGAGAATGGCTCTTACAAACAGGTTAGCAAGACTATAAGAACCATCGTCGTTTTTATCAACATCTTCAAAAGCATTATTATTGAATTTAGTATCTCCCATATCAATTTAAAAAACTCATTTAAGTAATAGATGCAATGACACCACAAAGAAAAATCTTGAATTGTGGTCAATCTAATAATGTGCTTCCCTAGCAACACCCATCGCTGAATGTCGAAGACTACACCAAGTACATCCGCTCTCTGCCTCTAAACGACGACCCTTCGCTCTTCGGGCTCCACAGCAACGCTAACATCAGCTACGCAATGTCGGAAACCAACACATGCCTAAGTAAGTGCTTACTCATAGACCCTTCCATGGGAAGTGTCCTTCACATTCCGGGTTTGGTCGCAATTTTCCTTTATCGCTTCGAATTAGCAGCAGTATGCTACATCAGCAGACGCTTTCACATTACTGCAGCTGCAACGGTGCTTAATGATACAAACAGACAGAAAGTAAACCCGGTTGCAGTAATACTGTCCGTAGCACTTTTAATGGTCTGATTCTTCGTCTAGCCATTCTTCGCAACTTGCAACCGAAGGAAGTCTCCGGCGGAGGTGGACTCTCTGCGGAAGAAATGACAGAGATGGCTGCCAAGGACATCTTGAAGGTCATGCCTTCTCTCTTGGACCTTAAGTTCATCGCTACCACGTGAGTATGCCTCACAATCGCGAAAATAGCTTACTCGACGCATGATCTATAGGAAAACGTAGCTGGTGCTAGGTTTGTAAGGAGCTAATTGCAGTATGATCGGTTCAGCTGGGTACGTACGGCTGAACCGATCCTGCCGGTATTATGCAAAAGTATGATACCCAACGTACAGTGATCATACTTTTGCATAATACCGGCGGGAAGTACTAGCTTGCTACAGCACGTTTCGTAGACAAAACATAACCCTGCCTTGATTATGCAACACAAATTTTCCCTGTAATTTGTCATGACTGTCTATCTCGGGTAATTACACTGACAGTCCTACTATTGAATTCGAGATTTTAATTTTATTGGATTGTAATCTTTTTGAACAACTGACTTATATCATACTAGCGACTCGCCCCGGCTTCGTGCTGGCACAATTAGTATGTAATGTACATATAGAAAAATCTTCCGTAAAAAAATCTAAATGACAGTGAAAACCATAGAAAAATACGTTGCATGGTTTAAAAGTAGTAAGCGGCCGAAGACATAAGGACAGACAGGAACAAAGAGCCACTTTGTTTCATACTATCTAAAGATGATGTTAGCAAGTTCCATAAAGGTACATGATGCATGCAGTGAGGACAATTCACTCAGCAATTATCTGTCCACCAGGTACCCCGTGTCGTATAAGGAGTCGCTGAACACGGTCCTCATCCAGGAAGCCATCCGGTATAACAGGCTACTGGGCGTCATCGGCAACTCCCTCAGGTGACTACAAAACGTTATCACGTGAAAAATGTTCCGTTGCTATAAAACCCGAAACCTTTGCATGCGTTGTTCGTATACCATAGCTATTTAACTCGAAGACTATTTTGTATGAGCTGTTAATTTGTAAAAATTGGCCACTCTACCACGTATAGACAGAATCAAATATATCGAAGCGGGTAAGGTGCTTAATAATAGCTGAACTCGACTTTATTGTCAAATTGAAAATTGCCTCTATTGTCGTGTTTAGATATGTTTGTCCACCGTGCTCGCTCTGATATGTTGCTGACTACACTATCGGTGGAAAATCCAGGAAAAAATAAAGGTAGTCCATATATGGAACAACTTTCGATGTGTACTGTCTGCAGGGATCTGCTGAAGGCATTGAAGGGTTTGGTGGTGATGTCGGAAGCGCTGGAGAGTATGGCCGGCAGCCTGGCGCGGAACACGGTGCCCATCATGTGGAGCTCTAAGGCCTACCCTTCACTGAAACCCCTGGGTGAGTTACGGAGCAATTATGTTTATTAGGAATGCGAAAGTTTAAGACCCAGCGGGCCTACAACAGGTTTGTTTAAAACAAAGATTTTTGTATGAGTTAAGATTAGGATCCCATGATTAAACTTATGGGAAAGGTCAGAAAGTAAGATCTCGAGTACAGTGAATTTTAATGAACGTTAGACTTAGTTCTAGTTCACATAGTACTGCATAGTAAAACAAGAAGGAAAACTTGCGAAGTTTTTTTTTAATCTTCAGGTCGGTTTTAAAAAAATGGTAACCCTAAATGGCGGGGAAAATAGTTGCATCAGAATTCCAAGAAGAGCATGGTCTTGCAATAGAAGAATTTTTAGTACCTAATAATTTTATATTGTGATGTCACTGTCAGAGTTGCCATATAACAATTACACGCAACGGACGTCTTATGTCGGCATCTTTTTTACTCGCGAATAACTTTCGATTTATCTAAACATCAAAAAATGGTTGTTTCAGAAATATTAAACGTAATTATAATAATGCAAATAAAAATCGATTTACGATGACACGGCCATCAATAGTAACAGTTCTATTCAGTGGTTTGTATGCAATTTGCGAAAGTAAATGTTTATAGACTGTCTCTCCATTACGGGATTAATCGAATGTATTAGTAACCCGGTGCGCTGCTGCACATGTTTCGATAAAATCGATTAATACTATCGCAGTCCCCGTACAAATGTTTCGTATACGCTGACAGTTCTCGCGTCTAATTTTCCGATCACTACCAAGTCTCGCATACAACTCTAGTGCTACAGAGGTAATGCCATTTCCAAAGCTGTTGCCTGGTAATTATGCATGTGTAACACTGGAGTCACAAGGACTTTATAGCATTGGTACAGTGAGCATCAATTGTAGTAGAGCAAGGTGGTCGAAAATATCTGAACATACGCCCGAACGTATGTAACAATTCAGTCGACTTGCGATATTTTTGACCACCTCACTCGCTCCTGTATAGGTATTTGATACTGACTTGCAAGGTCTTTTTTGAGCGGTCGCAGCCTAAAAATTAAAGGAGTTTATTGGGCTCATGCAACAATGTCAACGGCCAAACCTGATGATATTGAGGAAGGGTCACGACCCCTGTGATATCTCCTAGCAAAACGTTAGAGCACTTCTTTGGTGTTAGGCGTACTACTTCTGATTCCTTACCATTTTTTCTCCACCAGCGGCCTGGGTGAAGGACCTCTGTCTCCGAGTCAAGTTCATGCAGGAGTGGGCAGACAGTGGCATCCCCAAGGTGTTTTGGATCTCGGGCTTCTACTTCCCGCAGGCCTTCCTCACGGGCGCGCTCCAGAACTATGCCAGGAAGCATGTCATCGCCATCGATACTGTGGGCTATGGGTTTGAGGTTGGTCTTTGAATTATAGGATTCTGTTGGAAAGCAAGAATACAAGATAATGTCTCATAAGTAGTAACCTGCTACTGGATTTCGTACGGCGAGGGACCAGATCTGAAGACCCAGGAGAGGGCAGAACCTACAAGCTAGCTATGGATTAGTGACTCTCTTGAGATTGCTGATTCCAATGGGCAGCGAAGGTGACCCGCCTACTCGTTTGCTTCCCAT
Organism: Ditula angustiorana; assembly: GCA_963691745.1. Classification (NCBI taxonomy): domain Eukaryota; kingdom Metazoa; phylum Arthropoda; class Insecta; order Lepidoptera; family Tortricidae; genus Ditula; species Ditula angustiorana. Next base: position 1,134,087 of record OY829491.1, read on the forward strand.
TTCTGTAATAGAATAGAAATAGAAATATTGGTTTGCCAGAATACTTGGATTGGGGTACAGGATGTTATAGTACAGTCTAGTGCAGCATTCAGTCGAAAAGGAGCGACATGCAAATTTTTGTTCGATTATTGCATTAATTTATAAAGACACAAACACAGAAAACCATCAAATTCTAATCAATTCCATCAATTTGTAAAAGTAAATAGAGATTGCAATCCCAAACTACCCTATATATATATATATAGTCGTCCGACCAATCAAGTCCTAAGTTTGGTAATCAAATTGTACCGTAATTTCCCTGGTTTTCTCTAGGCCCTGGCTGGTGCGCCGGCCAAGAAGCCAGACGACGGGTGCTGCGTCCGCGGACTGTATCTGGAGGGCGCCAGGTGGAATATGGGGGATATGTCCCTCGAGGAAAGCAGACCTAAGGAGCTCTATACAGGTTCTGGAAATATAACGATAGAGCTACTTTTAAGGGAGCACATACTATACCATGCGCTCCATCAGCCAAATAGATTTCTGGTCTACTATGGAATTTTTTCACAATGGATGTATTATACCATTACACAGATTAGCAGGCGAACAACTAATTGTTCACTAATACTGTTCACATTTTCGCTCTATTATTGTAATTTTTTGCATGAACAAATATTCTAAAGGATTACTAGAGCTTTACAGCGGGAAATCCTTTCTTTGCAGCTGATTTTACTAAACCCTACTTGCTTTCAGAAATGGCAATCATCTACATGAAGCCAGAGGTGAATCACAAGCTCCAGTCCGGCTTGTACGAGTGCCCGACATACAAGACGCTGCTGCGCGCGGGCACGCTGTCCACCACTGGGCACTCCACCAACTACGTGATGACCATCGAGCTGGTCACGCACAAGCCGCAGGCGCACTGGATCAAACGCGGCGTGGCGCTGTTCTGCGCTCTCGACTATTAGTTGTATTATACTTTAATAAATGTTATCTTTAAAATATATGACAAGTTTTATTAGCGACCTTCATTTGACATTGCCTGTGTTAGGTAAATAAGACATCAACGCGTTTGTTTATTTATTTATTTAATACTTATTGCACAAGTTCAACAATTAAATAAGAAAAGGCAGACTTAATGGCATTAGTGTAATTTGTTTATTTGATTTTTATAAAACTTGATATCTTATTGTAAATGTATAATGCCGAGTGAACTTACTTTTTGAGGGTAAACAACCAATTTATAGACTCCCAGAGAATCAGGCATTGCCACCTAGTTTGTCACCACCATAGTAACGTCATCACTGTTGCTATGAAATGAATAAAGGGTGCCATCAATAGGATTATTTAAATAATTAATAGTTTCAAGCTTTACTTTTCGGAGGTCCATAGCAACAAAATGGAACAAATTACCTTGTTACTCCTCGGAACCACACAATAATGATGCTTCGCGCAGTTGTTAGGTAATTTGTTCCAGTTTGAGGATTATTTACCCTGTATCGTGGATTTTACTTGCTTATTTATTTTCTGCTTCGTTCTTATATTAAAATAATTTGTTATTACCCGAATGTCGCTAGAAGGGATTGTTATTCGTTATTTTTCGTTTTTCCTACTACCCGTCAAATTGTGACTGATTTTTGATACAAAATGTTTCAAGGAAACTGTTGGTAGATGAGGCGATCCCTTGTTGGAATACAAATCGCCCAAAAGCACACAATCATTAGAATTAGAATTAGAAAGGCAAACAAGCCAGTGGGTCACCTTATGGTAAGTGATCACCACTGCCTATAGACACCCGAAAAACCAAAGAGATTGCAGATGCAGATGCGTTGCCAACCCAGAGGACTAAGATGGAATACCTCTAGTGCCAGTAATTACACCGGCTGTCTTGCTCTCCACGCCGGAACACAACAGTGCAAGCACTGCTGTTTACCGGCAGGATTAGAAATAAGTGTACAATCGAGAAATAGTATGGTGTCTATGCTATGCATGATGAAAAATTCTGGATGAAACATCGCTGTGACTAATGGAATGATCGGCGCAGTGTTAACTTATTCCTGTGTCTCTGTCAAACTAGTGTCACAAGAAAGTGACACAGAGTTTTTTTATAGTAGCTTCCACTTATAACCTTCATTCTGGGCAGAGTGTAAAATGGGAATAAAACTCCTAACCTAGATACTGGTCGCTACTAGCAGATCCGATTTCTCTCCGGCCGGCAGCTACGCTAAACGCATTACGGCAAGCGACGCGAAACGCAGACCCAGACTAGAGTTGACGTGTTGCGGTCACAGTACACAGATTTGACCAGTAATTTTGTGTTATTAGCTTATTATTGTTCTTTTGATATTATTGTTATTTCGATAGCGGGCCATAAAGTCAGACCAAAAAAATAGTCCAGTGAGACCCTGCTTTATTAAAGTCATATATAGACAGTAAAGAGGAATTTTTTTATTTAATTTAATTCATAAAAATAAAGAAAACAATATGGTCCAATCATGTGATAGTAAGAAACTTGGACTGTGAGATTGTGTATACAAATTACAGTCAATCCAAAAATCATAAATAACGGCCAAGCGCGAGCGAGTGCTTTCCAACAAAAAATATAACCTAAAAATTTTGAATGACATTTTGTATAAGTAATGCTTTTACTAAAAATTCGTTTTTTAGTATGTTTGGAATTGTTTACGAGAGTTTTGATACGGAGATACCCTAATGCAATATATCCGTCAGATATAGCAAAACTATTCCATGCGGGATGTACAGATAAAATAACTGATTTAAAAAAAAAGTCCATGATTATTTCTAACTCTGTTAATTCTTAAACAAAACTACGTTCTGAACGGTAATAACTTATTAGATTTCTATAAGGGAACGTGTAAAATCTGTGTACTGGTTTAAAATGGGATTATTTCGTACTAGAAACTATTTTTTGTAGAAAAAATCTTATAACACTAGTGTGTTAGTTTTTTTTTTTTTTATGAAATAGGAAGGTAAACAAGCAAGTGGGTCACTTGATGGTAAGTGATCACCACCGCCTATAAACATCGGCAACACCAAAGAGATTGCAGATGCGTTGCCAACCCAGAGGGCTAAGGAATACCTCTTGTGCCAGTAATTACACCGGCTGTCTTGCTCTCCACGCCGGAACACAAGTGCAAGCACTGCTGCTTAGCGGCAGGATTAGCGAGCAAGATGGTGGTAGCGATCCGGACAAACCTTTTTTTTTATACAACAGGAAGGCAAACAAGCAAGTGGGTCACTTGATGGTAAGTGATCACCACCGCCTATAGACATCTACAACACCAAAGAGATTGCAGATGCGTTGCCAACCCAGAGGGCTGAGATGGAATACCTCTTGTGCCAGTAATTACACCGGCTGTCTTGCTCTCCACGCCGGAACACAAGTGCAAGCACTGCTGCTTAGCGGCAGGATTAGCAAGCAAGATGGTGGTAGCGATCCGGACAAACCTTTTTTTTTTATACAACAGGAAGGAAAACAAGCAAGTGGGTCACCTGATGGTAAGTGATCACCACCGCTTATAGACATCTGCAACACCAAAGAGATTGCAGATGCGTTGCCAACCCAGAAGGCTAACATGGAATACCTCTTGTGCCAGTAATTACACCGCCTGTCTTGCTCTCCACGCCGGAACACAACAGTGCAAGCACTGCTGCTTAGCGGCAGGATTAACGAGTAAGATGGTGGTAGCGATCCGGACGGACCTTGCACAAGGTCCTACCACCCGCAAAAATATCTTCAGTTTTACAAAAATTTGGCCAAACTTTTTATTAATTAGCACCCCAGTGATGGAATGATAAATATTGTCCCTTAACCCTTTAATTCGCATTGCCAAGAATACTCAACATAAGAATCAAAAAAATATTGTGACGTAGTTTTCATTTACATTCACTACCTATTATTATAAGATGATGGTATAATGTTTAATGCATCTTTGGCGACCGAGGTTATTGCCCATGCGCACTCATTTTGTCAGTTAGTGGCAAAATGGCTCCGCGACCACAGACGACCGTAGGACACAAGGTAAATATTAAATATTTTTAAATGTTTATATGGATATAATCTATTGAATTACTGTTGCAATGTATTCTTGAGGGTGTGTGCTTTGTATTTTTATGTTTACCTAACAAATTGGGAGCCAAACTAACACAGGACTGTGTCATAATAATGTGTGTTAAGAATTCTTAGCTTTGCGAGACTCTTAGAAATGTACTTACTGTTATGCATGTTAAGCATTCTTAGCACTGCGCAGCTATTAATAAACGACATTCTTCTTGAGTTGTTAAGTAATTTTAACATTGCGGAGATAAGGGTACATAAAGTACAGGATGCAACATCAAATTATGATATGAATTTTCATGCTAACGTTTCGCCTGAATGTTTTTTGTGTGCTGCATGTATTTTTTGTTTTGTGGTTTCAGGGTAAAGTAAAATGGGGTCAGCTTAATAGAATCATGGCACTCGTGCCTCCAGAATATGCGGGCTTCTCTGACAGCAGCGGCGAAGAAGAAGACGAGAGTCTCTCAAAACACCGGCGACACTGCTGACCTTTCCCATGCGAGTTCAGAGCCCTAATGCGTATCGTGTTTTCACGAGAGACAAAATTTTCTTGAGTCAGACGATGAAACCGGGCCATCTTTTGCCGTTCTATCAGATTAAGAAACAGTACCATGAAACCCTGTAATTCGAGAAATATTCCCAATATCCCCACTGGTGGCTATGACACTTTTAAAGTCTGTTTATTTACATATTATGAAGCCGGTTTGAGACTCATGGCTAAAATTGTCATAGCTCTTTGCAAAACTATTAAGACAAAACCATATGTCGTATATTTCTTTTTTTTTTCTTGTCGCTTGAACTTATTCATCGTCTGCTTCATGAACATGGCATATTTAGTCTCGGGACTAAAAAAAATACCGACTCTGTAGCCTCTGGGGATGTTAACAAAACCTGCCTGCCGACAAGCAACTGTTGAAAAAAACAGAGAACGACCAAGCAGCTAGTCTGCAAAAAAAAACAAGCTAGTCGTTGTAAAGTGACATTGGGGAGCTCCATCATTGATTCTCACCCGGTGGAATACATAAGACCGTACGCGAAAACCGAAAAACAAGGGTCAACGTAGACTGTCCTCAGATTGTAGAGCAGTACAATGCTCATAAGGGAGGTGTGGACTTAGCTTATACGACATGTTTGGTTTCGCGGAGTAGCAAGGTAATTTGTTCCAGTTTGTTGGCATGATTGTACCTGTAAGAGGGGCAACAATTGTTCAACACCTCCACCTTCGGTCCAATAGGATAATACAGGACATTTTCCAGTATATTTATGTATAGCTCTTACGGCAGATGTAGGCATTGCAAGAAAGGCAATACGACATGGAATGCTCAAAATGTAAATTGAGATTGTGCTTAGTTACAAAAAGAAACTGTTTCTACACTTTTCATGTTTCCCAATAAATATTTGTTCAATAAAAACTATAAATTTGTTATTTTTTTTATCTCTACACAATGCGCCATGTCAAGAATACTTGACTCCGGTTACCACTGGTCATTTGTTGAAAGTCTCGCAACGTTAAGTATTCTTAGCCTATGTTTTCTAGGTAAGTATGTATATATGATTTTTTTTATTAATTTTCTAGAGGTTATATTACCCCTAAGAACTCATGCCAGTGCATGAAACCAGAAAAATCAGAATAAAAAATCTTGAGCGCTAAAGGGTTAATAGTACATTGTACAAAAGTATCTCTTCAAATAAAACCGGCGTTTAGGTACGTAACTAACGCTTACAGGAAAAGCGTCTCTCTAGATACCTATCTGTTTATGTATAACTCGTATTCATTCGCACGCACGGCAACTCAATTGCGCCGGCCCCAGTGCAGAGGTGCGCCGATGTACGCAACTTCGCGAAGTGCATCACGCTCATTTAAAGCGCGTAACGCACGCGTAATGCAGCTCTACGAAGCTCTATTGCATACGCGACGTGTACCCAAAGGACGCGTGTACCGTGGTGTGTCTTGGCCTTTATTCTTTGCTAGGTGCACAGCTGTCACAATTTGCGAAGGGCACCTATGGTTATGGTTATGGTTATGGTTATGGGCTCCTTTTTCCGCACTTAGCCCGTTTACTCAGGCCATTGTGCGTAGTATAGGTGGCTAGTTGTCTAGCCAGCCAAGCTACGTCCAGAAGCGCAGGATCTTCCTGGTATCTCCACAGGCTTCACGGAGTGACCCCGGGGTTCCGAGGATTTCAGCCCGTTGTGCAGCCACACCCTCGCATTCCAGGATGACGTGGGGGGCTGTTTCTTCCGTCGTAAGACACCCTCTACATAGGGGGCTATCGGTTAGGCCTAGAACATATAAATGTTTGTTTAGTGAGCAATGGCCAGTTAGGTTCCCTACGATTATTCGTAGGGCGTTCCTATTAACCGAAAGTAAGCGTCTTGTAAGACGTCTATCCAGGTGCGGTACCGCATCCCGGGATTGTCTGCATGTACTGGTATGTGCCCATTGGTTCTCATGTTGTTCACGAGTTTGGTGTCGCAGCCAGGATCTCAGCTGGTTGAAGGCGATAGGTAGTATTGGAGAAGGGCCAACCGCTTGACGGTCTGAGCCTCTCCTAGCCAGCTGGTCCGCTGCGTCGTTGCCTAGAGATCCACTATGACCTTTGATCCACTGTAGCGTCAGAGGGTTATCAACCCCTATCGTTTCCAGGGAGGTGTGGCATTCTAGTATGAGCCCTGACTGGATGGTCTCCTTGTCTAGGGCTCGTAATACTGCAGCGCTATCAGATAGTATGCGTATCTTTTGGTGTTTGATGTTACGCCTAGCTACTGCTCTTGCTGCCTGTATTATGGCGGTACATTCGCATTGGAAAATGGAACTGTGTTCGCCTAAGGCTGTGGATATGTTAATGTTGATATCAGGTGAGTACACCCCGGCACCCGTTCCTGTGTCTGTTTTTGAACCATCAGTATATATACGTATTTCGTGTACATGTGAGTAGTCCTTAGGTTCTTCAAAAAGCTGTATGGTGTAGTGCTTATTGAAGATATGCTGTTTGGGCACCCTGTCGTTTGGTGCAGCGATCATGGGTTGGTAGTTGATAGCTTGCTCCATAATTTCGGTATGGTGCCCGTTTGATCTACCCCACAGATTTAGTGCTTTCAACCTGATGGCTGCAGCTGCCGCTTCCTGTTGAATGAACAGGTCTAGTGGCCTGAGTCCCAGTAGCACTTCTAGCGCGGCTGTGGGTGTGGTTTTCATGCATCCAGTTATTGCTAGGCATGCTAGTCTTTGGAATTTTTGCAGTTTGTTTTTGGCGGTTTGGAGTCTAGTCCTGGGCCACCAGACTACTGCGCCATAGCTGATCATTGGTCGTATGACTGCAGTGTACAGCCATATCGTCGTCTTGGGGTGTAGGCCCCAAGTTTTGCCGACCAGTCTCTTGCATTGCCAGAAGCATAGACAGGCTTTTTCTAGTTTGTTGTCCAAATGTTTGTTCCACAGCAGTTTGTCGTCGAGGGTGACGCCCAAGTACTTGACCTCCTTTGAGAGGATCAGTGTTTTGCCGAAGAATTTTGGTAGTCGGTGGTCTTTTATTATCCGTTTTTTGGTGAACAGAATCAGTTCGGTCTTTGTCGGGTTGACTGACAGACCCTGTTCTGAACACCATCGTTCGACGATGTTTAGTGCACCTGAAGGGCACCTAGCAAGATGGTCCGATGACCTCATACAAGTTGCAGGAAGGCGCTGATTGCATGCCGCTTTCAACCGGTCACTTTGGAAATCCATGGAGGAAGCTTATGTTCTACAGTGGACTTCTTGTGGCTGAGATGATGATGATGATGATGATCTAGCACGAACCTTCTCGATACACGTTAAGTCAGTGCGTCTCTCCCGAACTGGGCTAGTTAGAACTAGACGCACTGAGTTACGTAGCGAGTTAACGCGTGTATCGAAGGTTCATGCTAATTGCACAGTTATTTGAACGCACAGGTGCGTTAGCGGCACCCAAAAAAAGATAAAAAAATGAGTTTGAGGTTAAACAATTTATTCATATTAACGTAGCTCAGTTGTTGACGTGAAATAATGAACTCGGAAGCTTTCTGTCGGATAACTAAGAAAACAAATTGTGTTTGATATTATGATTTGGTGCTAAATCATTTATCATCCATAAAGTCGGTGTTTATGACTTAAAAATGCAATAACTTATCTGATGATTGAAAGGTTTCTTTTAGCAAGGCGAATCCCTGAATCCATAGGCCATTTTGAGAGAAAAACCATCCGTATGTTAAGGACCACGGACAGGACCGCAATTGGGATGTTGACTAAAAAATAATAATTAGTCCATCTTTTAGAACGCCAGAAAATAGTAGATACGTATTTTTTCTTTTGCTTCTAAAACTTAAAATAACAAAGTTACAGAGCGGCGAAAGTTCGCGCTACGTCATTATATCGTAAAATTTTTACGAATCGAGTGACGTCACAAGCCCCTACTCCTGAATTTGAATGTGCTGTATCTTTGTCAATATTATTCGTATGGACAAATAAAAAAATACGTATCGAGTATTTTTCTATAATCTAACTGACGGACTAATTAGAATCTTGTTGTTTTAACCCAGGAGACATCCCTATTCTGGCACTCATCAAGATTCATCTCGCATTCAAGATGTGTCAAAAAATGACAGATTTTAAAGGGATCTAACAGCTCTTTTTGGCAGATGTCGAGTGTGACTTCATCTCTACTGACGCCAGAATTGCCCTGCGGCCCTAACATGACAGCCCAGGTTTAGTTTAACCCCTCCCTGTGTCTCTGTCTAACTAGTGTCATAAGAAAGGGACGCAGATAGAGATAAACTAAACTTGGCCAGTCATGTTAGGGCCACTGCTGGTCCGAAACATGTCGGGCATTTCTCGACTTAAAAATACGTGAGTGATCCGTTTTATTAATATTATACCATCAGTATGTATTAAATATTCGCTTTCATGGTCATTTTTAAACATAAGACCCAATTTATATTGAAGAGATTTCGTCTAATTATCATTGATATTATCGACTAGCACAATAAATTAGTGAGGTTACTTTTTGCATTTTTAGTGAATTTTATTCCTGTTTCATGTGATTACACTCTGTAAATTTAGTTACTTAGGTACTCGTTTTTAAATTGTGTTGCAAATAAAATTGAATAATTTGAATTTTAAACATTTAACGACATTTCGACAAAAGTCGAAAGAAATTTCTGTTACAAAAATTCAGTTACTCATAATAAAAAAATAAAAGATTGTTTCTCTCAAACTAGAACAGAGAATAATAAATACTGCTGTAATAGATTTTTGAAAAATCGTCTCTAAAATAAAAATAAGTCTCCATTGCGTTGAATTTGCTATTTCCAATATGTTGCGGACTTATTTTTATATTTGATATATTCAACCTATTTGCTATTTTATAAAAAAGTTTCACGCTTGTCGATTTAATGTCAGACGTATGATGTTGTCAAAGGAAAATATATAATTAATTTTACGAGCTATTGAAGGAATTTTATTTATGAAGACAAAAACCTGAGACGACAACACAATAATTAAAGTAGTTTTCATTTCAGGGTGATTCTCTCATTTCGTGCAAATCACCCAACTTCGGGAAAAAAAAACTTAATTTAATGCCAATGTCAAGCTACATAAAAAAAACCATCTAAATATAATTTACACGTAATTAGACTCAAAAAGAGTTTTTTTTTAAATAGCATGGTAATGACACTAATGGATAATGGAATCTGTTAATGACATTAACTATTAAAGTAAAGAAAATGTTGCTGATAATGAAGATTTAAATAAAAAAAGCTACGTCCGTTTCGATTTTTATACAGAAGAAACATCTAAGATCAATAGATTAAAGATAGAAATACATAAATCTAGTTATTTCAAGGATTATTTTAATATTTTAGACTGTACTGCACTGCGGCTTCAGGGCAGGACAGTCCATTTCACGAGACTGGTGAAAACAAAATTAAAAGGTAATGTTAGTTTTCATGGCCTTCCGATATTTTGATTGTGTTTGTTAAATTAACCTTATCGGTAACCCTTTCGATTTGCATCATAAAATACGGCGTGTTATTTTTTGTCGCATTTGACCGGTTCGAGTCCCGACTAAGACAAGCGATTTTTAATAAATGCATAAATTTATTGTTTTTAAAAATAAAATAAAGTTTTTACACAGAATGTGCTATTTCTAGTATTTAAGGTAGTTGCCATCCATGTGGCATTCGAACTTTCCACCCTGTTTATAAAACAGGAAATACAAAACAAGTTGTACTGTTATATTTCATCTGCGGCCCTAACATGACAGCCCAGGTTTAGTTTAACCCCTCCCTGTGTCTCTGTCTAACTAGTGTCACAAGAAAGAGACGCAGATAGAGATAAACTAACCTTGGCCAGTCATGTTAGGGCCACAGTTTTCAACGAAAATATAAAATATACGACTCCGTTAATTGACCTTCCAGGAAAACAGAAGAAGCCCGATTTAAGGAAAAATTAAAAAAAAGCGCCAACCACAAAGTGCAATTAAATTATTGTAATGAGGGTTCAAGTTCGTTTGTTTTCAATGAAGTGAAGCCGTGGGAAGCCAAGTTTCATTATTTTTGCTTTATTTAGTCAAGTGGCTTTATTGTGTATGGCTCAATTATATTTTAATGCAAGGATGTACAGAGTCATACTAATTGACAGCACAAAGGCGGCCCGACATGAGAATACAGGTTGACGCCAATGTTACAAATGCAAATTATTAGTTTACCATTTATAATCATTGGATTTGCAATTTTACGTCTAATTGCATAAAATAATAATTTATGAAGTTTCGTTCAAATCGATTTTTTTACAAAATAGTATTGACAGCAGCGCCGTCGGTCCGATAGACTGACAGCGCGAGCGATTGTCGATTGATTGTACTTTTTGATTGACTTTTATAAACGCTGCCTTTTTTTAAACGCCGACTAGAAAGAAGTCCATTATCAACAAACTGGAACAAATTACCTTGCCACTCCGCGAAACCAGTGCCGGGCTCGTGCAAAATAGCTGCGTCCGCAAAGTAACGCCTGAATCTATTAATTATTTAGAAGTCCACTATGTATAGGTCAGTGGTATGACTTATCGAAGTTGCCTAACGAAGTCACTGTAAGAAAATAAGAAAATATTCTAGCAATATTTTTTGCGAGTGGTAAGATTTGGTGGCAGGTCCGGCCAGATCACCACCAAAAAAAGCCTCGGACGAATCTAGTTTCGAAACTTCGGTTTCGTAGGCTATCGAAGCAGACTTTACTCCTTGAGAAAAACAGTGACAAACATAAGAATGTCTATGGCCTTAAATAAATGAGGATAAAAAAGAAAGAATCTATCTAGCCCTTTTGCAAATAGATACGCATGTTTTCTCTTATAGTACTTGCTTTAAATAAGCTAAATTTATCCCAATTTATTACCTTAAACCTTATTTACCCTTAGAAAACTCGGCAAGAATCCTACGGCTAAGATCAAGCTTATAGAATCGACTAGAATAAATTCATAACCAGATCAGTAAATCGAATTGTCCGCTCTAAGCAAATTGCTTCATTCAGAAAACGCGTTTTGGCTCGGTTTTTATCAAAGGCCGTTTGAAAGGTCAGTTATCTCGCCTTTTTGCCTTTCTTAAAAGTTCATGCATTCCATAGACATTCTATACTGTTTAAGTATACATACATAGTGTATATCTTTTGAAAAGTTCGCCTAAGAAATTTTGGGTCTTGGCCCATAGCGACGAACTTAAGTTAGCTTTTGATATTTCCGTAACTTTAACACATTACAAAGAAACTATTTTCACTGTTTACAAACTATAATATTTTATACATTTTTTTATTTTTAAGTAGATTAGTAGCAGGAGAGCTTTTCAAACGAAGAGACAGACAGGCGCCGAAATCAACAGGTGTCCCAGCGGGACACTTACATAGGCGAATTAAAAACATTGAAAACGTGTGACCCGGTTTCAATTGAACATTCCTTTACCTACCCAAGTAAGAATTTCAACCCTTATGATAAAATCAGTTCATACGTTACGGCCTTATTCTGCTATGGACGAACAGAAATAGCCTTCGCAGCATTGACCTTACAAAACTCGTCTTTTTCATCTGCGGCCTAAATCCGACTCGCGCTTGACAGTTTTGCCCTTCGCAACCCCCGCCCACACAATAGGCCTTGATTCGGCAATTTAGGCCTCAGTGATACCGCCGCATACTAATTTTTAAATCTAGTTTCGACTTAAACTAACTTATAAAAGGTTTCTAGTTTTTCGTCTATATTTTTAGGAATCATTTTAAAGAAAGAATGGGACTGAAATTATTTTTCAGCAATGTTTGGTGCGAAAGTTATTGTCCAGTAGTAGAACTTTGTCACAATTAATGTCCTTACGACTTCTCGTAACAGATGCGACGATGACATGACAATCGCTTATTGCGACACGGATTTACCTGGCCTAGCAATCATTTTCATTTGTCATAATTGTAACAAATTAGTTACCTTGCTACTCCACGAAACAAGTGCTGTACACGTGCAAAACAACTGCATCTGTGCGACATGTACATTATTCATACAAAAATCCACCCTCCTCCGCTTCCACGTGAAACAACATACGCGATTTCGCGGAGTCGCGAGGTAATTTGTTCCAGTTTGTTGCTATAGACCTCCGCAAAGTAACGCCTCGATCTATTTAATAATATCTGTCACTCCGCATTCATAAACACGTCTAGTTTTATTCTCAAACTATAGTGTATCCCTTCGCGCTCAGTTAAGATAAACCATTATTCCAGTGACAGCGAGTACAATGCGCGCGGTGTCAAATGACGCGTCAGCCGCGACACGAGCGAGTGCCCCATACATCATGCGTAGACGCAGCTTATTGTAGATCCGTTACTGATATTGTCATAGTTTATCTTTTTTTTTTACAACATAGGAAGAAAAACGAGCAAATGGGGCACCTGATGGTGATCACCACCGCCTATAAACACCCGCAACACCAAAGGGCTTGCGAACCCAGAGGGCTAAGATGGAATACCTCTTATGCCAGTAATTGCACCGGCTGCCTTGCTCTTCACGCTAGAACACAACAGCGCAAGCACTGCTGCTCAACGGCAGGATTAGCAAGCAAGATGGTGGTAACGCATTCTTCTTTTTATCCACAGACGTCCGTTACTAAACATCCTAAGTATTAGGTCTATCATAAAGACTTTCACAACGAAGTCTTACGCCTTCCCGGCCAAGTTTCGTTTATTTCTATATGTGTCCCTTTCTTATGACACAAGTTTGACAGAGACGCAGGGAGGAATAAACTAAATTTAGACCGTCATGTTAGGACCGTTGGTTTGAATAAAAAATCACTTCCCTACTCACTTGCATCATAGGTTATAGTATTTTATGCAACTGTTGCATAATGAGGGGTCTTAAAACACGAGTGTTTTAAGACCTAATTAAGTACAGTTGCATACATTACTTTATCTACACACATATCATAAGTAATCTATGATGGGTTCAGAAGCCATAGGGCAATGACCTGCATTGCTACTAGCTACTAGTGCTAGGTACCTATTACATATCTATAGATTGTACACATTAAAATAATGTAATAAAGAATGAATTTGAACAAATATAGAAACAAATTAGAAATATTCTCATAATAATATTGGTTGTTATAATGCTGGTCATTGCCTACGGTTTCTGAACGCATTATAGAGCATTTATGATATATGTGTAGATAAAATAAATTTACTCTATGCTTACGAGTACAGCCAGTCTCAGAAGTAGCTAAACACAAGAACCTTGTCGTAGTAACGTATGAAATGAGAGTTGCTCGAATTTGTCACATCACTGACAGCGACAAGGTACTAAAATGTTTAGCTACTTATACTTCTGAGGTTGACCGTCCATACAAGACTTCAGCGACGATTCTAAATATTTTTTTCATCTTCAATTTCATTGCAATTGTAAGATGCGTAGGTTTTTCTGAAATGAGCCCGCGTTACTTGAAAAGCGGAGTTTTTCCGCTAAGTGTTTCGCGCAAACAAGTAAATGTATGGAACTTATGAGGATTATTTTAATAAATCATGTAAGTGGGAACGATACAAAGGTATGTTTGAACTTCCGTCGCCCTGATGTGGACTCAAAATGGAATAAGCCGGGCCTAGGGTTGCTAGATGATCATTTGAAATACATACATAGGCTGCTAAAAACATAACCCTTCCTTTTGGCTTTGCCGTAGTCTGGTAAAAAGGAGCGCTTTTGGGACTAAAATGGAGGATACTTATTTATTTATTTAAGCTTCATTGCACAGTTTACAAAACAAATACAATTGGTGGACTTAATGCCAGTAGGCATTCTCTACCAGTCGACCACAATATAAAAAAGAAAGTAACAAACATGGTTGCACAAAAAAGAAAAGTAAAAAAAAATTGATAAACAATAAGCTACCATCAAGTACCTACTAACAAGTATTAATATATTCTGAAGAAAAAGGAGGACTTTAACTATTAAACCATTACTATATTTTTTAATTAGCTGTTAGTAATATTTAGCTGAAATGCCAATTTTCGAAAGAAGTTCTTGTTCTTTAACAAATAAATATGAAAATCTTAACATTTTCAAAATTAAATTGTGTAAAAATCAACGATCTTACTGACTCCACAGTTCCATACTGAACCCAATTAAAGACGTATATAACAAAAGAAGGACTTACAGTAGGTACAGGAGGATGGGAGGACAATCTGTAGAAAAGGAGGACAAGTCCTCCTTTAGCATACCATCAGACAACCCTAGGAGGGTCACATTGCCACGCAAATCACATCAGATGGGCAAGCTGGTACTTCAATGTAGACCCCGAACTGGCCGAAGGAATGTTGGCAGATAATGCGGTGGACCGACGACCTGGTGAGGATCGGGGGAAGGAACTGGATGCTGAAGGCCTTAGATCGAAGTAGATGGCGTGCATTGCAAGAGGCCTATACTCAGCATTGGGTGTCACCGGGCTGTAGATGAAGAAGGGAAGCCCTAACATGACCGGCTCAAATTTAACTTAGCCCTACCGGCGTCTCTGTCAAACTAGTGTCATAAGAAAGGTATTCACATAGAGATAAACTCAGTTAAACTAAACTGGCCGATCATATTAGGGCCACAGCCTATCCACGAGAAACTTTAAATTATTAGTTTAACAACAACAATAAATACTATTTATTGATTCACACAAGTATACAAAATAATAAAACATACACAGGGAAATTTTACATGGGATTCAACAGGCGGTCTTATCGCTAAGCAGCAATCTCTTCCAGACAACCTTAGTTTAGTATTTAATTTAAAAATAACTCAGTATTAATCATGAAATATTCTATTTGAAATAACGTCGGCGTCGCTTAGAAAGTCCCCTGTAAATTATACCGCATGGTCTGTTTATCCTTGGTTGAAGCATAAATGAGAAGTTTGCTTTGAAAATAATCACTTTGCATTCCCTTGGATAAATATTGCTCCAACTGTATTTATACAGTCCGGTTCTCATTTTAAACTTTGGGGTCCCACTTGCGACGCAGGCTGCATGCAAATCGAGCCACGTCAGCCAAACGCTATTTTAGCTGTAAAAGCTGTATAGACGCGATCACCAATTACTGCAAAACACAGAAAAAGCAGTTTTGTTACACGTAACCAAAGCTTTGTTTACCTATTACACAAAAAAGCGACTAACGAACTATTTGTTACACCTTACCTAACTCTTGATTTGTAAATAAATCATCAAATGTTTATCAGTAGCAAATTGTTTTGTTAATTTAAATGAACTTTGATTACCATTAACCAAAATCACGATTAACCAAACTAGTTTCGTTGTTTTTTTTTTCAGCGTATTTGTATAATTTGACCATAGAAGCATTTTAAGCGTAAGCGTAGATTATTTGTTACTAGCGGACGCGCGCGACTTTGTTCACGTAAAATTAGTAGCCTATGTCCGTCAGGAATAGTGTAGCTTTCTATCTGTGAAAGAATTTTTGAAATTCGTTCAGTAGTTCCAGAGATTACCCCCTACATACAAACAAACAAAGTTTACCTCTTTATTATATGAGTGTAGATTACTATTGGTACAATTTACAATAAAATAAAAACATTAATTAGGTAGATTAGGTAATTCATATATTTTTGACCCTTAACTTATATAGTTCAGGGTCCATACCTATACATTTATATATTTTGTATAATAAAGAATTTACGTACACACATAATACGTCCCTATCAAATTTGATCTGGGGATATCTTAGTATATCTTGACAAAGTAGTGCAATTTAGTTCAATATGCTTAAAGCTTGCTGCTTGCCTATTTATGTTAATTGTTATCTGTTATCTACTTTAATTATTTTCTTATTAATTAATTCCATACACATAAGGAACCCTGTTACTAAGCCAACGCGAACGCTATATGTCCGTATTGTCCGTCCATTCGTCAGCGCTTAAAAAAAAACTTTCAGCACTTTAGTCAGCGGCACGTCCGCAGTAAAGACCCGGAAATAAATTCAACACGTACTTATACTGAAAAACTGAAAATGTATTGAAAAATCCGATCGTGTAAATTCAAGGCCAAAGGCAAATTTATAAGTAGGTACTCATTTATTAATTTGATGATACTTTAGCATTGCTTGAGTCATCCATGAAGTAATGAAAGCTTCGAACGGTGAAGAGGTTCCGCAGCCCAGCGGTAATTGGATAAAACCTGTAAAAATCTATTATCTGAGATTCGGTCAAACACCACTTAAAGGAGAAATCAGGAAATTGAAAAAAACAAATAAGAGTTCTTAAAATAATACACTTAATGGGGCCTGAAATAGATTTGTAGACCTACGAGCTTTTATTAATTTTCTAAGCATTTTCTGTTGTAAAAAGCATCGTTTTCATCCAGGTTCCAGGTTATAATGTATTTGTCTGTCTAATTTCATCTAACAAACTGGAACAAATTACCTTGCCACTCCGCGAAACCAGTGCCATACTCATGCAAGATAGCTGCGTGTGTGCGACATATATATCTTCATGCAAAAACCCACCCTCCTCCGCTTCCTCACGAAACAAAATATATCACACAGACTCACCACCACTAAACACTAAAACAACACGATCAACCCGCGTTTCGCCTCAGTACGAGGCATCATCGGGATCTAACATTACGACCGTTCGCTACTTGAACGAATGGCGTACTCATTATTTATATCATAGTTGTGAGTTGTGTGTATGTTAGTATATCTAAGTCCGTAGTAGCATAAATAAGCAGTAGTGTTTTGTCAAATTAACTTTCTGCGCCACTCACAATTTTTCTAATTCCGCCCAAAGCTTGAGTGGTAGAGAATGCCTTAACGAATTTTTATTCTATCTGTTCAATAAAGTTTGAATAAATAATGTAATGTATGTTTTAATAAAAAGGCTTAATGCTGAGTTTCTTGCGGCGCATTCTTCTCAGCAGATGCCACTTCCGAAGCGCTGGTAGAGTCTGTAGTCTAATTGCGTTAATTGGAACGATTTCATATTTAGTTTTTTAAATTTTTTCAATTATGTTTTCTAAATTGGGTAGTTTGTATTCTAAAATTTTTGTCAGTCTGCCCTTGAACATAGGACCTGTAAAGGGCTCGAAACGTCGGGAATTAGATTCGTTACAATACACGCGATATAAACCGTATAAATTGTTTTATTTCAACAAGTCGCGAAAACATAAGAATATACTTTGAATAAATAAGTTTGTATTACAATGATTCTTGAACAGCTCTAGAGATTTTCGTCTCCTATGGGCTGCGGTGATCACTTTCTATCAGGTGACCCGCTTGCTCGTTTCCTCCCTTTTTACCCGACTACGGCAAAGCCAAAAGGAAGGGTTATGTTTTTAGCAGCCTATGTATGTATGTTTGTTTTTTCCAATAAATAAATAAACAACTTTCGCAAGCCTCAGCCATTGTTTACATAAATGTATAGAGCACAGCATCAGAATAGATGAGCTCTTTTTATTTATTTACGCGTTTTCGGTAGGCTGTAATACGGCTGATCTTTATAGAATCGCGGGGACGCCGCAAAGCCCTTTCTTTTGATACATCCCTATACATACGGCGCAAGGGACAGAAGATGTATTTTATTTATTTTATGAAGTAGGAAGGCAAACAAGCAAGTGGGTCACCTGATGGTAAGTGATCACCACCACCCGCAACACCAAGAAGATTGCAGATGCGTTGCCAACCCAGAGGGCTAAGATGGAATACCTCTTGTGCCAGTAATTACACCGGCTGTCTTGCTCTCCACGCCGGAACACAACAGTGCAAGCGCTGCTGCAAATTCAGTATTTATTCAGTCAAGCTAAAATTTACAAATTGCATAGAACGTCAAATTACACGTTTTTATTTGTTGATGCGCTTATGACTTGCACCACGCGATGTCCTTTGACACACTACCCACAATACGGCTGTGAATTATTCACGTTTTTGAAAGCCTCACAAATGCAATTGTATTTTAAAAAACACACTGCTTTATGAAGGAACTAGCAACCCGCCCCGACTTCGCATGGGTGCAATTTCAAAACAAAAATTCAAATTAAATTTAAAATGCTATTTAATGAATAACAACACAAAGAAAAATTAGGGTAATGGCAGGGTTCAAACCTGCAACATCAGCATGCCTTGCGTATTCCAGTTTCCGCCACATTACCGCATGTAAAAAAAATACAAAAAGAAAAATCGAAAAAATTTAAAAATAAATAATTTCGATTACAATAACAAAAAATCAATTACAATGTTATGTTTATATATCTATAAATCGACCAAGAATTTGCTTAACCACTTTTCGATTGTATTGCTAAGTAAAAACTTGGTAGATTATACATAGAACTTACCTTAAAAAAGTGTCTAATGGACAGTGAAAAGTATCAAAATCCGTTGCGTCCAGAAGCGAGTCAAAGATTTGCGAGGACAGACAAACAAGTAGCTATCTTATTTTAATCTACGTATTTGAAGATAAAGGTATATAGTTTATGGGTCGCAAACATATCGATTGTCGTAATGTAATTTTTTTTTATACAGCATAGGAAGGCAAAAAAGCAAGTGGGTCACCTGATGGTAAGTGATCACCACCGCCTATAGACACCTGCAACAACAAAGAGAGTGCAGATGCGTTGCCAACCCAGAGGGCTAAGATGTAATACCTCTTGTGCCAGTAATTACACCGGCTGTCTTGCTCTCCACGCCGGAACACAACAGTGCAAGCACTGCTGCTTAGCGGCAGGATTAGCGAGCAAGATGGTGGTAGCGATCCGGACGAACCTTGCACAAGGTCCTACCACCCGCAGCAACGCAATTTTTCACATAATGCTCGTTTCAAATAATAAATATTATGTATACTAAGGTAGAGCCGCACTGTTGGTTTGCTGACAATTAGTAACTTAAAATATTAAGCTCCTTGAAACCCTTTTGGGTTAAAGGCCTGCAGCAGATAAGTGAAAGATCGCTGGATCCTATGCGCGACGGTATTCACATCCCATCAGATCATCCTCAAGCTCGTATTCCTCCCTTTTCCATAAAAATACAGACTGCCTAATAGTCTAGTCCACGCAAACAATCTAAAATATTATGTGTTTCAGGCAGTCAAAAATTAGGACACTCGTCGAATCCACGCGGTATTATGCATATTATGAGAAACAATATTATGCGAAAAAAATACTTTCCATTTTTTACATCGAAAGTAGATAAATTTGAACACCACATTTGACGAAGATGACCCAGTATCTGCGACTTTTGAAGTCCAACATTCCCCTACAGGAGGCGGGTTTTTATAAGCTAGACTGTGAGTGTAGTCTCTCTTACATTGGTCAAACAAAGAGAAGCATTTCTACTCGGGTAAAGGAGTATGTCGCGGATATCAAGCATCGTCGGGCCATCAAGTCTGCAGTCTGCGAGCATGTCATGGACAAGCCAAATCACGCGATTAGGTCCGATAAACCTCAAGTTCTCGCTAGGGAAACCCGTTATTTTCCAAGAATGCTACGCGAGGCGATTGAAATTAAGAAATACCCAGATTTCCATAGAGAGGACGGCTTGTCAGTACCACCAGCCTGGGACCCAGTACTACAGTTGGTTAAATTCCAGGTTCGACAGTAGATTGTATGACTGTTGGTATTTTTATTTTTATTTAAATTATTCAATTACCATTTTATTTTTTATCTTTATGTAACTTCTTGTTTGTAAAAAATTTTTTTTATTATTTAGTTCAAAAAAGGCTTAATGCTGAGTTTCTTGCGGCGCATTCCTCTCAGATATAACAGATGCCATTTCCGAAGCGCTGGTAGAGTCTGTAGTCTTATCGCGTTAATTGGAACGATTTCATATTTAGTTTTTTAATTTTTTCAATTAATTTTTCAAAATTGGATAGTTAGTATTCTAAGTTTTTTGTCAGTCTGCCCGTGAACATGAGACCTGTAAAGGGCTCGAAACGTCGGGAATTAGATTCGTTACAATACTGAATACACGCGATATAAACCGTCTAAATTGTTTTATTTCAATGCCTCATTTGTGTTAACTATAATAAAGAAGACTCGAAATTTTAATAGTTATTCTATTTCAAGCTGTTTTCACTGTAAAGGGAAATATAAGTGATGTTAAAATAACATTATTGCAAAGTGATACGTAATGTCAGTGGAATAAATGTTACTAAGTCAAAGTCAAAGTCAAAATATTTTATTCAGATTAGGCTTACAGGTAGCACTTATGAATGTCAAAAAATTTACCACCGGTTCGGAAAAACCTCTGATGAGAAGATACCGGCAAGAAACTCAACGAGGTGTAATTTTTTAAATAAATCAAAATTACAATGTTATTTTACATCTCAAATATTCAAAATTTTTACAATTTAACACAGCAGGTGTACAATCTTTGGAGCCAGGGATCGCCAATACAGATCGGGATCATTTCCAAACATCCTTGTCCAAGATATAGTCATTGATTTTATAATACGCCCGAGAAATTAATGTCTTCTTGACAATAGATTAAGATCTGAATTGACTAAAAATAAATTAAATATAAAGCTAAGCCTTTGTAAGCATACAAGGAACATACCAATTGCGACATGTCACTCATTATTTCGTACTTATGTACCTGAGATCGGCTTTTGGAATCGTATTTGTAATAGGTATACTTTCGAGTGACAACCTGGGGTTTTTTCGATCAATAGGATTTTGATTCCAGAACATTCTACATGATTTCTGTTTTAAGTTTCTATTAACACCTATGCTGAAATAATTATACGTTCGCGCGGCCGCGCAACAATAACTCCAATATTGTAACTTTTCTTTACATTTTTCTTTAATGTACAGTCGAAAATAACCTTAACTGCCAACCATTGCCATTAAACCATTAAATCGGTAATCCTCCAGCGCTTTCACCGTCGCTCATTACCGTTCCTTCAATAATTATTGACATACTCACAGGTCAACAAACATGGACTTCAGGCAAGAACAGAAGCTGTACTCGGAGTCGATACTAGTTTTAGCAAAAATTGGTGCTAAACGTTAAGTATTTCGTGAATGAGCAACGGTGAAAACTCTGGAGAATTACCGAAATACACAAGTATAAGAAATTGTTTTTGCTCGAAAGGGATATAAGTACTTACAAAATTCATAATGTGTGTTTTATAATATTTGATATAACTGACATAAAAACGAAACTAGTCATTAAAAAATACCAAGTTTTTGTCAATGATTAATCAAAGACAAAGACGGTCAAAGACGCATTACGCGAGCAATGATCATTAAAGACAGAGCTGAGAGAAAGTGCAGTTTAAAAAAAGGAGGGATATATGTATAAGTATATAAGTGTGGTTTTATACCCGTTATGTCAAATATTATGAATTATGTTAAAGACTAGTTAAATTGTTAACCCTGACTTGTGATCCAAGAAATGTATTTTTTATTATTGGGCTAATTTATTTGGGGTAACAAACAATCACAACAATGCATATTTAGCAAAGTACGCTGTAAATGATAACGTAGTACAGTCAGCGTCAAATATACCAGAGCGGGCAAGGCGGTCAAAAATATCCGAACACGCCCGAGCGTATTTGACAATAGAGTCGAGTTCAGATATTTTCGACACCTTGCCCGCTCTGATATATTTGACGCTGACTGTACAGACAATCGTAGTATGAAAAGTTATGAAAATGGATATGGGATGTGACACAAAGTTATATTACGGTCAGGATTATGCTCAAATCTCTATCTCACACAGACAGGCTTGAATTAAATTTGATTACATCATAAGTTTAATGAAAGAGTATTTTAAGTGTATCTAAATAAGGTACATCTTGTTGGGTTTTTACCATCATTTCATAACAAAAACGTTTCAAAAACTGATCATCTGGAAAAATGCTTATATTTCCAAAACTATTTCAAGATTGCCTACAGCGGCCCTAACATGACAGCCCAGGTTTAGCTTAACCCCTCCCTGTGTCTCTGTCTAACTAGTGTCATAAGAAAGGGACGCAGATAGAGATAAACTTACCTTGGTCAGTCATGTTAGGGCCACAGGGTTCTACATGAATGAACATGGGTTTACAGTGTCGGAAAAAATGCTAGTTTAGAACATTGCCATGTAAACAAATTAACACATTATACTATGGCCATTTTGCTATCGCATTCTGGCAGGCCGAGTGGAAAATAACGGTCCCATTCAACCTTTTTTTATTACCAGCACTAATTAAGATAAAACCTCCCTGTTTTATAAAATAAACGTTAGGTATATACTATTACTTTTTAAATACAACGTCGGTTGAAAACGATCATGCTGCTTGACTGGTGGTAAGACATTACCGCAGGCTATATACCTCTAAAGTATCGTTCGTGCGTTGCCAACCCTGCAAGAGATTGCGGGTACTAGGACCTTGTGCAAAGTCCGTCCGGATCGCTACCACTATCTTGCTCGCTAATCCTGCCGCTATGCAGCAGTGCTTGCACTGTTGTGCTCTGGATTGGAGAGCAAGACAGCCGGTCTAATTACTAGCACAAGAGGTATTCCATCTTAGCCCTCTGGGTTGGCAACGCATCTGCAATCTTTTTGGTGTTGCGGGTGTCTATAGGCGGTGGTGATCACTTACCATCGGTGATCCACTTGCATGTTTCCTTTCCTATTTCATAAAAAAAAAAAAAAAGTTCTGTTGGCAGCCTAATAATCCTTTTACTGCCCACGCAACCAATCAGCTTTACCCAAGCAGCTGTATAGTAGTTGTATATCGCCTTTATACAGTCACTATACAGCTTTTTATGCTATTTTGGTGGAGACTTTACTTACTGTCAGCCAATCGAAGCGCAGCAGTCGCCGCAGTGACGTTTTTGGAATAGGTTTCAACCAAAATATACTACTTAACATAAAATATGTATTGTATTAATGAACTACTTAACCTAGCAAGCTAATGTTTTCGGTAAATATTTTAACTTATAAGTTTATTAAGTAAATAAAATAGGGCCCACTCGACTTTTCTCAGTGAAACAAAAAAATTAAAAATATGTAAGTGCCAAGGCATATTAATATGTATAGCAGGGTTATATTAATTGTTTATACGTCAAATTTATAACATACATACAACCCAACTTTCAAGACGTACATTGTTAGAAACACATAATTATTTTCTTTTTACAGAGAAAAGTCAACTTGGGCTTCATTTTGTTTTAACTAGTTCATGTGGCATTTCCTTTCTATTGGCTATATGCTCAACGCTGCCTAATAACCCCCAAGAGGTAAGGGGAGGGTGGGGGGAGATCTTTCAATCATTCCTTACAATTGTAAAGTCAACCAATTTTATTCACAGGCCACTGAAGAACCTTTTCACAATAAATGGCATCACTTCTCAACAAATGTCGCTATATCTCAGCGATGACATATTGCGACAACGTTCTACAGTGGCCTATGATTGGTTGACTGTACATAGCGCAGGATAGACTTAAACTTAAACATAGCCTTTTTAATTAATGTTTTAATGTTTTTGTTTTGTTTTTGTTTTATAAATATGTATGTTAGTCTTTAAGGTATTTTTTCTATGGGCCTATGCAGCCTAAAATAAATGGTTCTATTCTTAAACCAAATTCATCCTTATTTGACCTAATCAGTAAACAACATTTTACTTAATATTTCTATTTTTATGACAAAATTATTAAATTAAAATTGTAATGACTACACAAAGAAAAAAATTAAAATAAAATAAAATAATTGTTTAGTAGCGACCCGCCCTAAGCACGAGTGAAATCTACTAACGAAAACTTAATAAGAATATACTACTGTACGATTATAAAAACTTTCTGTATTAAAAATAGTTCTTGGAATTCATAAAGTTAAAATGTAGAAATCCTAAAGTCATTTGACATAAGATCTAAACGCATAAACTTAGAATACGAAATGGTCAAAATTTATAAAAGTTGAACTTCATAATGGTTCTAAACTATGTAAGTATTTCGTATTTCGACTATTATATGAATAGCGTATTTTATGATTTTTAATTGTTATGCCTATCGATAATTATATTTTCTGATTTTACATATGTTGAACTTATGTATTTTAAAATTATGTATATTCATTTTATATAATTTTAAATTATGATACTTTTTAGTTTCTCAATTATTATTTTTTTAAATTGATAGGTTTGTTTACATGACAAGACAATTATGGATAAAAAGACTTCAGTGATCGATATTAGAGAAGTGACTTTCCTAAAGTCAAATCTACACTAAATGTAGACTAATAATAAAGAGGTAAACATTGTTTGTTTGTATGTAGGGGGCCAATCTCTGGATCTACTGATGCGATTCCAACAATTCTTTCACTATTAGAAGGCTACACTATTCCTAACGGACACAGGCTAATTTCACGCGAACGAATTCGCACGCGTCCGCTAGTAAAACATAATCATAAACCGAAAACAAAAATATGTAAATGGGTTCAATCAATTCCTGAGGGCACAAAGGCCGGACGCCGGGGCGCGGAAGTTTCTTTGCCGATACTATATTATTTCCTTATTGACATATATATCTGCTTATATTCCATAGAGACTACTCTCTTACCTACGCCCTGCATTAGCGTGTCATCACTTTTCAAAGTTTAGCTGGAAGGGATCTTCTTAATCTATTTTGGGGGAATAAAATAATTTTATGGTCTGGTTTTCTCACGTTATTATTGTTTTCAATAGATTGAGAGTTTGTTATCGTAAGTTATTATTACTTAGATTGTCATAAGTTTGAAACCGATTGTCAACGTGGGCCTGTGTCACGCTGCGTAGCGTACGGCTCTGCGTCGCACACCACCATGGATCCACGTAACATCAGCGTCGTGCCGCCCTGGGTGACTCGACATATGCTGAGTGGACTCCGTTTCCACGTTTTGTATACTTATAAGCACTTAGTGTTAACTTTAAGTCCTTTCTTTTTGTGTATGTATACTATTATGTGGAATAAAGCTTTCTATTCTATAAGGGATAAAGGCGTCTTTGTACTTTGTAAACTCCTCTTATTATCTCTATTAATTATCTCTTCTATTTACAGCCTCGATTTCTTTTATTTCGGCGATAACCACTGTTTAGGTTACAAACCGTGAAATTTTAGGTTAAATTTCTTTTTACATTATAAGACAAGTGTGTATATAGACTTTATATAGTTTGAAAAGGTTTAGTAGAGGTTTTTAGGTAAACATGATTCATAGGCCACTGTAGAACCTTTTCACAATAAACGTCATAATTAGCTCTGAATAAAATGTCATAATATCCCAGCGATGACAGATTGCGACAATGTTCCACAGTGGCATATGAATCAAATTTTGCGGGTGGTAGGGCCTTGTGCAAGGTCCGTCCGGATCGCTACCACCATCTTGCTCGCTAATCCTGCCGCTAAGCAGCAATACTTGCACTGTTGTGTTACGGCGTGGAGAGCAAGAAAGCCGGTGTAATAACTGGCACAAGAGTTATTCCATCTTAGCCCTCTGTGTTGCGGGTGTCTATAGGCGGTGGTGATCACTTACCAACAGGTGGCCCACTCGCTTGTTTGCCTTCTTATTTTATATAAAAAAAAACTGGTACAGTATAGGAATTTCTGGGATACAGGGAGAAATGATAACATAGAATTAATGCAATCTTGCTATGATTTGTATAATTGATTTAATGATTATATTGAAAACAACACCTTCTTATTTCTTAAGGAAACTTATGGCAATACTTAATTTACTTTTAAATGAGTCATAGAGCCACGATTCGAACGAATACAAAAATGACTAGATTTGTTTCACATAACGTTTCATTCACATAATTATAACTACTCAACTACTTTTAATCTACATCCTAAACTGAAAATAAACATATTTATTACCAGAATCGTGACTTTATTTATCATCGATTTTATCTTAAATATTAACTTTTACATAAATAACTATAATTTTTAACAACAATTTACAAAAACGAAACTAAAAATAATTTGACTTTGTTATCGTTATTACGTTTTCAAATTCCTGGAGTAAGTCCAAATTTCATTATT
Source organism: Ditula angustiorana (assembly GCA_963691745.1). Taxonomy (NCBI): domain Eukaryota; kingdom Metazoa; phylum Arthropoda; class Insecta; order Lepidoptera; family Tortricidae; genus Ditula; species Ditula angustiorana. The sequence goes on from OY829491.1 coordinate 1,160,649, forward strand.
TAATCGGAAATTTACCACAAAAATATTATCTTTTATATTCTTAGGCCTTTAATTTTATCTAAGTTTTTATTACATCTTGGAGGCCATACATAAAAAATGATTCTTTCAGGATTCTTCCTATAATTACAGTAATTGAAGGAATGATTAGTCCAGTCCGAGATCTTAAAAACAATCTAAGTACACTATGAATAAGTCATATTGTGAGAAGTAACGTGGTAAAATGAAAAATAAATAAATTATAAAAAAGTCCAGATTTACTTGTGAAAATTGGCTGGTTTTTTCACAAGTAAACCGCAATCGACTCAAAATATATTTATTATACTTAATACAATAAAAAAACTATAATTTATCCCGTCATCTCCACAAAGTAAGAGCTATTGCGTGCAAAACACTTCCAAAGCAAACATTCTAAAACATCACGCTTTTTGAATATTATAGTCGAACACGAAATGAAAACACAAAAAAAAAACTACAAAAATATTGCTTCTAAAACCAAAACGATCCACGAAAATTCTCACAAACATACAATTTAACCATCGACATCGTTTCCATAGTCAGCAGACCTCTTGCCGAGGCCGAAGTTAAACCTGTGCATGTCTCTCTCCCTCTTGCCGAGGCCGAAGTTAAACTTGCTGCTATATCGTTTGCCGAGGCCGAAATCGTAGTTCCGTCCTCCACGCTTGCCTAAGCCGAAATTGTAGAGTGGCAGACGCTTGCCGAGCCCGAAGTCATACATTCGGCGCTTCTCCTCGGTGGGTTCGTCATCGGCGAACCGTTTGCCGAGGCCGAAACTGTACGGGCGAGCGCGCTTCTCTTCGTAAACTGGAAAATTTTATTTGGTTATTAATAAATCTATCTATATAAATAAAAATGAATTGTTGTTCGTTAGTCTGATTAAAACTCGAGAACGGCTGGGCCGATTGAGCTGATTTTGGTTTTAAAATGTTTGTCGTAGTCCAGGGTAGGTCTAAACGGTGAGCAAATAAGGAAAAATTGCGAGTAAGATAGAGTAAGACTCTAAATATGCCTCCAATAATTAGGCGGTACGAAGTTCGCCGGGTCAGCTAGTTAGGAATAAAAATGCCCCCGCGAACATGAGACCTGTAAAGGGTTCGAAACGTCGGGAATTAGATTCGTTACAATACACGCGATATAAACCGTTTAAATAGTTTTATTTCAATGTCGAGAAGTCGCGAAAACAGAACAAAATACTAATAAAAATGTAAATTTAATTACTACACATTCTATTCCATTCCTGTATGGGTGGGTGACTTTATCTATTTCATTTATTATGAAGTAACATATAATTCATCATTCATCTTAATCCGATCAGCCGTTAATCCGTAAATAATTAATCCATTGTTTTTTTTTATAAATAATTATTATAATATTTATAATATACATATTTATGTATTTGTCGTGTTTTATGAGTATGGTATTGTGTCTGTCTGTTGTGAATCGCTTTGTTACCGTGTAATTGCAGGTTAAAAGAGACTTTTATCTGTTCTTCTCTTTTCTAACGGTTGTCAAGAAAAGATTGCTCAAAGCGATAAACCAACTGTTGTGTAACTTGTGTGTTATATCTCGATTGTACCTTTTCTGATTGTTTCTGTGTGGTGATCAGTAAAGAGTTTTTGGATTGTACACAAAATGAAAAAAATGAATTTTGCCGCGACATTTTTTTCAAGTTACGATATCTTGAGAATCGTTAACATATTTGTCAAAACATAGCTTAGAAATGTTTTACCTAATTCACCTACCAAATAATAAAATTATCTTATCTAAAATCGATTTATGGAATCTGGAATTACTAGGGCACAGTAGCAGATAGATACTGAAACCTATATCTGTTTATTGTTGCGTTTCAGGCTAAAAATTAATACTTTACTTTCATGAAAGATGAACATTCTAAACGACAACACAAGAAGCAACGTAAGAATCTTATTTGACTTAATGGCTAAATCACTTCCTACCCTTCTCGTACTTCCGAAATTTTAGTAAAAATCTTTTACCATGCACATAAATTAAAACAAGTAATTTCCAGTTAAGTGATAAGTTTTTTTAGGTTTAAGTAAAAAGGTCGCGGATTCCTTAGGGCGCGAAGTGACACGGGTTCCATTCCTTAAGTGATAATGTCCCTTGAGGACGGCATCGGGGTCTCATTTTAATCTAAATGTTTACCCCTTTAAAGTGCCTACAAATTCTAGCACAATCCACTGATTTAAAAACTTGCTGTATACAGAGTTGCCACGCACTTCCCTGGAATGAGTTTTGATACCGGCAGCCCCCGTATCCACGGCTCTAGACTACTATAGCTTTAAAAACAGCAAACTTGTCTCTTTTACATGTTCAGGCAAGAGTGATGAAAAACGTTGACCTTGTACGAGTATGTTACACGAGCGGCAAAGCGATTAAAAACTTTCTGGCCATAAAGTATTTGAATATCAGATATAAACAAGTATTAGGGGTAGGTTTACCTGGTGTATCCTCATACTGGTCTAGCAGCTCATCCAGTGCCTCCTGGTCGATATCATTAGTCAGGTCCTCGTCAGATTGGTCCTCTTCAGTGATGGAGCGCTTGCCCAAACCAAAGGAGTATAGTCTTGACCTGGTAAATAAAGCTTCATCAGTCAACATGCAAAGGCGAAATGCAAAACTTAGAAATGATCATATCCTACAATTTGTCATGTCGATCTAAGTTTGGCCAAGCTACGTAACTTCATCAGATATCGCTAATCGTTAATGGAGATGGGTGGGAGTGCAGAAGAGATGAAAGACTCAAACTATGATAGACTGAAAACTAAGGGCTGGGTTTAGAAATAGGGGCCACCTGCCTATTGGAGTGACGAAATCGTTACTATAGCAAGAAGATGTAGAGAAGAAAAGGACGAAGTTGAAAATAATGGCACTCATTAAAGGAGCAGTGAACTTAAACATAAATATACTGAAAGAGAAGATAATAAGAGCGAATGTGTACCTCTTTCCAAGGCCGAAGTTGTAGACGGGCAGCCTCTTGTACTCAGACACGTAGCTGTAGGCACGCTTGCCGATCCCCGAGTCGTAATGTGGGGACCGCTTCTCCAGCGGTGCCGCGTGTTGCTCTGAAGAACCCTGAACAATAAAATTAAGCTGAGTAACATCTTAGAAAACCAATGTGTAATGTCAGTCATTCTCAGTGGCGTAACAATAGGGTAAAATGCCACGGGCCCCCGACCCAAGAGAGCCCCGTCCCAAGAGGCCGCGAGCTCAAGAATATTACTGATAGGGCCCCATCAAAAGAATTTGCCCTGGGCCCAGATGGTATACTTACGCCACTGGTCATTCTCTTATATTTATTTTAAGCATCCATTATGACAACGATGAGGTTGATATTGAACTACCGCGTAGAGCAGGTGAAGTGTCACGTTTTATAGGTCTTTATATATTAGGAAAGATTCTGCAATAGTTCACCACTAGACTGGGCAAAAGCGTTATACATAGAGGTCAGGTGGTTATAGTCGCTTAAAATGTAACCCCGATAAAAGTGAGCCCGATGGAGGTACGGAGGAAACGACTAAAAGGATGATGGTTTTGTGTTGTAGAGCCCGTGCTGACCTGAGGGTCTCGTGCGTCAGCGTCGTGCGCATGCGTGTCGTCGACCTGCACGCGCTCCGGCGCACAGAGCGTCGCACCAATCACCAGGCACCACACCAGCAGCAGTTCGTACAGCATTCTGGAACAAGGTCAATAACCGGTAGTCAGTATATAGTGCCGGATCAAGCTGTAAACAAAAACTTGTAAAAAAAACCAAGTCTCGCAACTCAGTTCTCTACCGTAAAAAGTTGTGAGATCCATGTTATACCAACTCGGTTGGCTTATTCAGTCCCTAATTAAAGGACTTTCTGTTTTAAGTTATTACGTAATTAGCTAATCTAACAACATCTTGTAGTGACCACATTAATATTAAAAATCTTTTATGTTTAAATAAAATAGATTGACTTGGCCATCGCATGAAAACACAATGTACTGGTAACATTTTCTTATACAACATAGGAAGGCTAAGAGCAAGTGGGTCATGACATATTAAGTGATCACCACCGCCCATAGACACCCGCAACCCCAAGGATGTTGCAGATGCGTTGCCAACCCAGAGGGCTAAAATGGACCTCGTGTGCCAGTTATTTCACCGGCTATCTCCATGCCGAAATACAACAGTGCGACTGCACCGAGAGAGGTATATGCCCTGTAGTCTCTGCCTGCCCCAAATGGAAACAGGTAACAAACACTTAAAATAATAATATAGTAAACCATCAAAAGGTCTTTTTATTTGGTACAATTCTGCCGTTTATTACGTACTTTCAGTGGACCGCTCAAATAAAATAAGTAAGTTCAGTAAACCTTTACTGTTCGGGGCTGGGATTAGGCTACTAATTTAAGGGATTTATGTGCCCAAGTAATATGAACGAATGGACCCACCAAATTATGATAAAAGATTAAATGGGGCCACTGCTAGTGCCCAAATAAGAGTAAAGGATTCCAAGTTAATCTCTGTAACTATTTTATGTACAAACAGATACAAATTTAGCCGACCATAAAAGGGGGAACTGAGAAAAATTGTCTATCCTCGAAAGGGATAGAAATTTCGGAAAATGATCTTTTCTCGCAGTTCTGCGATTATAAATACCTATACGCAAATAAATACCGCCACGAATAAGCATGAAATGAAAATAGGCATGCGGCTTACCTGATGGTTAGCAATCATCGCTGCCTACGAGAACTTGCAACTGATATGCCAAAATAAAATATTTTGAATACCCATTTCGATGATAAAGGGTCTTATTTTTATTTTTCCTTTGATAAGCTACATTCAACAGATTTAAAACAAATTTGTTCAGCTAAATTTTATTCAGCAACTAAAAAACTGGCCCCCAATAATACAGTAGTTGGAATTAAAAATTAAAATAAGTTTTTGTTGAGAATCTAATTTCATATATATGATATAATATGAATATTTTTACATTGGACTGTTATTTGACTGTCGTCTGTCGTCCCCAGGAATTTATTTTTCCCGAATAATAAAATATAATGTAGATGAAATGTTGTTTTGATTCAAATTTGATAATAACCTAACATAACACGCACGTGATTATATCATGAATGCTCTGAATTGAAACGTCTGTCAATCGTACATATTAAATGAGAAGTTCTCCAATTGACAGCTAAATATGTTTTCTCGGTTGGCTTGAGTAACAAGCGAATGGCTATAAAACTATATTAAGAGAGGTTTAGGTTTTGTTTTGTAATAGGAAGGAAAACGAGCAAGTGGGTCACCTGATGGTATGTAATCAACGTACGTAACACCAATCAAATTCAAAATTCCAATTCAAATTCTAAAATTGAAATTAAAAAAATATATCATAATATCCCAGCGATGACACATTGCGACAATGTTCCACAGTGGCTTAGGAATCAAATTTTCCGGGTGGTAGGGCCTTGTGCAAGGTCCATCCGGATCGCTACCACCATCTTGCTCGCTAATCCTGCCGCTAAACAGCAGTGCTTGCTCTATTGTGTTCCGGTGTGAAGAGCCAGACAGTCGGTGCAATTACTGGCCCAAGAGGTATTCCATCTTAGCCCTCTGGGTTTGCAACGCATCTGCAATCTCCTTGGTGTTGCGGGTGTCTATGGCCTGTGGTGATCACTTACCATCAGGTGAACCACTTGCTCGTTTTACTTCCTATGTTGTATTTAAAAAAGGTTTAGTGAAATTTAAATACTGATTTAAAAATTTACCTACTGTTATCACGAATACCGTTTGCCACTTATGAATTGCGCCACCGTTTTGTGTTACTGTGTTCAGTTTAGAACTTCACCAATTTCAGTGGACAACCTTTAGCTCTAGCGAATTTATGTTATATTCAACTACTACTGTAATATTAATAGTTATAACCTGAAAAGATAACAACCCATAATTACGCTCCACGCGTGGCATATGCGTCACTTGTCAATTACAACTTGTAACGCTTTGACGACATAATTATGCTACCTACAAGACAGTTATACTAAATATTTTTATTATTATAAGCTCACGCCTGATTCCCATTAAGGTAGGCTGAGACCACAGAACGCCATTTGCTCCGGTCCTGGCATACTTCCCTCGCTTCCTCCACACACATTCCTCTCTTCATACATGCTCGGCGGTTACGGGTACTTCTAATTCTGCCTGTCTTTAGGACGTCGCCAATTTGGTCAACGAACGTACGCCGAGGCTGCCCTTTACCAACTTTATGAAAAATACTTAGTCTGGGTATGACTGAAATTGATCAAAGCCCCCTGAAAAATCATAGGTTAAGGTTTAGAGGGTGGAAAAGTTAGCGCCGTTTAAATGGCGGACGCTTTTTTAGGCTTGGAATTTGATACGCAGTAATTTAATCGCAAAAGTTATTAATTACAAGTAAATAAATTATTGACTATTACAATTTTATCGATGTGACAATCTGAGTATTTCTGTACTGGCGACCCATTTAAATCAAGCTCCCAGCTGAGGAACTTTATCGCAATAAATGTCATGGTGACTTTCATGGTAAGCCATGAAAAGGGTCCACACTGGCTTAGGGTTCAAATAGTTTAAAGTTTAGATTCCAAACTAGTAGTATTCCTCGTTTTTATTAAGATTAGATTTATTTATTGATTTATTAAAAAATATATATGAGCTGCTATCAAAGATAATACAAATAAAACATTTTATTTCTGTATATAATTTATTGTAGCACTTTTGCAAAAAAGTTTACCAAGTTTGTTCACAACATCTCTTATCTTAAAACGTTCGTGTGCGCTACGTGATAAGACGTAAAATATTGGTATATACGGTGCAACAGAACGTAAATAGCCGTCAAAATAAAAAAATTAAAATCTCATACAACGTGACTGAACGCCGAGCGACCGTACTAAATTCTGTCAGCTACGTCATCGTGCTACATTATGTCAAAAATTGGAACTGCTAGTGCCACGCTATATCCAACTTAACTCTTACTAAAGATGACAAGAGTACACACACATGCAAGGACCGGTACAAATACTAACAACGTCCTATGACGTCGCTGCTGTTCCGCGAGTTGACGTTAAGAAACGTTCGTGTCAGATTTCGCGTTATTTTTACCCACGTTGTATCACAAAGTCTATAGACGTCGTTGCATTTTGTACGGGGAAGTACTGTGCGAAACAACGATATTCTAAAAAATCGGCAGCGCACGTGAACGTGTTAAAAACCAGGTACCTATAGGTTAAAGTACAGTCTGCCTCAGTAGTTAAATACTTAAGAACTTTGTCGTAGTAACGTATGAAATGAGAGTTGCTCAAAGTCACGTTACTGTTAGCGACAGGGTACTGAAATGTTCACCTACTTCTGAGACCGACCGTACTCGTACAAAAGTATGTATACACTTCTGACCTTGACTGTACCTAGTCAGACCGTTATTCTGGTCTTTTAAAAAATAATTATACTCCAAAAGCAAGCAGCCAACATTGTCCACAAAATGAAAACGCCACTAACAATAGTCCGAGAGTCCTCCCTCAAGGCATTCAAGAAATTAACATTTCCATTGCATTCAGGCACTTTCCTATTTTACGATACAAAAGACATTTTTTAAAGGCTTTGCGTGGGAAAGAAATGGCTATTTTCAGATTGATTTATCGACTGTCTATCATCTAAATTGACTCAGTATTTGAGTTTGATTTTTCACTTTCTTTTATGAGAATCTTTAAGAAGCCCTGTGCTCGGTTTGTCGCAGACGTAAAGCATTATAATTATTATACATTTCTTTCCAACTAGTGTGTGCGAAAAGGACGGGTGATTTATATTTGCGAGTTAGTGTATAAGATATTAAAAGGGGCATTCATTCAATAATACTTTTTAATATAAAACTACCGCGAGGTTCCTGAAATCTTGTTTTAAAAAAGGAAGGAAAAAACATAACCTCTTCTTTTGGCTTTGCCGTAGTCGGGTAAAAAGGAAACGCAGCTAGGTTCTCGCTTTTCTTTTGAATCTTCCATTTTCCGAAACGCTGGTAGACTGAGACATGTAAAAGAGTCTATGTGCTTGCAAAAAATTTTTTTCATTCCGACATTTTGAAATAAGCAGATAACTCATGTATTTATAAAAGCGAGTTACTTTAATAATTAAATGAAAATAATTTATTTCGGACCTGAATCCATATTGGGTTAGTAACCCAACACCATATTGGGTTGGGTTATGAATAACTCGAATCGGTTTAAAAAAAGAGCCCTTATTTCAATAAGCAATTATAATTTTCAAAGCGCGGTAATATACTTCGACCATTGTGTTACGTATAATTTACCAAGTAATTGCTTGACCACTTTTGAACTTTATCCCTTTGTAATACGGTTAAGAAGAGGTCAAGCAATTTCTTGGTCGACTATACGTTGCATAGAGTGAATGAATCACGGGTTCCGCAGAAGAAATTTGATATGATGATTCTCATAGTGATAGAGCCTCTGTAGCCAGTTGTTGGTTGCCGTACGTGCATATAAGGGCTGCTTTCGTTTAACCCGCTGAGATATTGAAAGGCAGAGAGAGGCTTCATTTAAAATTCAATCCCAAGAAGCTGTGAGACATTTCAAGATGTATTTGAAATGAAAAGTTACATTCGCAAACGCGTAACTTTGGTCAATGTGTCGTTGGAATGACGATCTTAGATTCTGTGATGTAGAGTTGATGTTAAAGTTTTGGTTTCAAGAGATATACAAGGTTTATATAAGTGTACAGTCGAGTAATAGTATGGTGTCTATGCTATGTATGATGAAAATTTCTGTATGAAACATCACTATAACATGATTGGCGCAGGGTTAACTTAGTATGCCTGCGTCTCTATCGAACTAGTATCATAAGAAAGTGACAGTAGGGACACACAGAGTTTCATTACATAAAATAGGTCAGTCACCTAGTGGTAAGTGATCACCACTACCCATCACCCGCAACACCAAGTTAGCAGATGCGTTGCCAACCCAGCTAAGACGATATATATTTCTTGTGCCAGTAATTTCACCGGCTGTCCATGCCGGGACACAACTGCTGTACTGCTGCTTAGCGACTGGATTAGCGATGGTGGTAGCGATCCGGATGGGCCAAGGTCCTACAACCCGCAGTTAGATAAACTCAGATAAACTAAACTTGGCCGGTCGTAGTATAACTGACCAAGAAATTACTTGACCACTTTTCAACCGTATTACAAAGGGATAACGTTCAAAAGTGGTCAAGCAATTACTTGGTCGACTATACCTTATCACTGGAGTGCTAGAGATTTCAAATGCCGTACTGCCTAAGTTATGTATCTCAAATTATATAATCCTACTAATATTATAAATGTGAAAGTTTGTATGTTTGGATGTTTGGATGTTTGTTACTCAATCACGCAAAAACAACTGAATGGATTTGGATGAAATTTGGCACACATATAGTTTATAACCTGGATTAACACATAGAATACTTTTTATCCCGTAAAAATGCATAGTTCCCACGGGATAGCGATACGTGATATATACGCCGCCGTGGCGTCATGAGCAGCAAAGCAACTAATTCTCATTAATTTGTCTGTTTGTTTCAATTAAACAAGTCTACGCGGACGAAGTCGCGGGCAAAAGCTAGTTATAATATTATTGTAGTACAGATACTCGTACATGACCTCAGCTAAAAAACGGCACTCGGGCTGTTGTGGGCAATTTACGGTTGGGTCTCGCCTGTCTTTTCTCCAGTTGGCCACTAGATGGCATTAGTGGCAATGGAATAACTAAATTTAAAATGCTATATAATGTGTATATAATGAATGACAACACAAAGAAAAATTAGGGTAATGGCAGGATTCGAACCTGCAACATCAGTATTCCGTGCCTTGCGTAAAAATACAAAAAGAAAAATCGAAAAAATTTAGAAATAAATAATTTCGATTACAATAATGGAATAACTATTTTAGCTTAAGTAACTTGTCTAAACAAAGTCACTATCCGTTCCTATCTGTCCCTATATCTACGGCCGCTTACTCCGTTTAACCGGGCAACGAATTTTTATACAGATTCAAGTGTCATTAACGAGTGCAAATTTTTTACGTAAAGTTTGTGCCAGTTTTCCAAAGATTCGCACTTGGCCAGTTTTTATTGTTCCTTATAACCTGCTTATCCTTTAAGTAGCGTATTATCAAATCGCGATTAGAATACAATTGGAGGGTAACATCAGCACACTGACATTTCATAGACATAGGATTGAAGCTTGACGCAAGTCTATGAAATGACAGTGTGCTGACGTTACCCTTCAATTATGTTCTAATCACGGTTTGATAATAATGGTCTTGGATGAAGAGCCCGAAAGAAGAAGAATAGCCTCAGTACATGTCAGTCGTACACACCCAAAACTATCAAAATGGTTATCTTTGGTGTATAGTCGACCAAGTAATTGCTTGACCACTATTAAACCTTATCCCTTTGTAATACGGTCGAAAAGTGGTCAAGCAATTTCTTGGTCGACTATACGTCAAGCAATGATATTATAATGCTTATAGGTCAGTGACGTCAAGGTAGTAAAACCTGCAAATTAATAAGAAAAATGTAGATTATACATACTACCTTAATGTACACCAATAGTTACAATTTTTACGTTTCATGTGTGTACAGAGTGTCAATTGAAGAGGAGGTTTCGAGTATGCAGTTGTCTCCTTTTGGCAAATTAAATCGTCATTTAAAGTGAAGTGATTAGCTATTAAAATATAGCTTTCAATTTTAAAACTCTTTCTATTGTATCATGTTTGTGTGGTAATAGTCATTTAATAATGTCCGTAACTTCATTTGGAACTAATCCAGCGGTGGTCGTCAGTTTCGATTAGAATCCAATGCAGTTATATTGGAAATGACTGTGCCACAAATTCACATTGTTGTTTGGAATTAGCGTGGGTTCAGTTTAGTAAGATAGGTTAAACACAACAATTAACTTTCTTTGCAGTTGTTCAAAACATTTTTGCAATATATTTTTTTTCAACTGTGCCGTCAGTTGAAATTATCGCAAGGAAACCTGCACATTGGCATAGATCACTAACCTGATATTTGAATTTTTTAAATCACAGTTAACCTTTTTTGGCCCATTCAGTGACTTGTTATTAATAGACAGGTTATACCCATGCAAAAAATCCAAGAAAAATTATCCGAATGCGGTGGCGAACACACACATGCAAAATGTTTCGTTTTTACTTTTACGCACACATAGTGAACTGTGTAAAAGGGACAACGTGAATAAAACCATAAAAACAAACAAGACAGCTAGTATATAGCTGTTGCGAATATTTTTTCCAACGGACCAATCACGGCTTTGCAGGGTTTTGGAATTTGGAATTGACCGCAAACACACAGCTTAGGTTAACATGCGCACCGTTCGCTTGTTGCTTTGCGACTGAGGACACTGGTGCTATTTAACTCCAATTTGGAGCTCGCTACCGGAGCGTTTGTAACCTCTACCTTTTTTAATATTATTGGGCCCATTTTAAACTTTCCCGTCGCTGGCCACCCCTATTCACTAAAGTCGTGCGCAATAATAAATCGCAAGGAACCATCAAACGGGTAACGACGTATTATAATAACACGTTTACTGCTGATAGATACTTTGGCGAAGTCGTATAATTCAATGACATCAGCGACCGTGTTTTTTCAGCCGCCATTAAGACGCGCGACGCCGAATTTCATAAAGTTACGGATATAAAAATTAAATATTTATAAAATATCCCGTGTTAGAAATTAGCAACCTGCCCCGGTTTCGTACGGATACAGATAGGATGAAATTTAATATACATAGCCTTCTGTAAAATATTTTTTACATAAAAATAAACTGTTGAGTTTCTTGCGGTGTTTCTTCTCAGCAGAATCTTCCATTTTCCGAAGTGCCGTTGATTCAGACATGTTCAAGAACCTATTTGGCCTTGCAAATAAATTTATCATTTTCATTTTAAATGACTATTTTATGTTTATTCTATTACAATAACAAACTTATATTTAATTAAGAAATATCAAAACCCCGCATTTCCCCCGCTCGAGGCAGCGTGCCCAAAATGCTTGCAGCGTTACTTCGCTGCACGGCCAGGCTCAGCCTTTGGGAGAAAAAAGACCCGGCCCTCGGGTCACCAGTTTGACCCGACCAGTTTGACCGACACCTCATTTGAGAGTGAAAACCGAGTCAAAATCCGTTGCGTGGTTTATTTAGCGCCTGGAAACCGTGGCCCGAGAGTCTCGACATGACTGCTAAAAAATTCAAGTAATTGAATTACTTACCTAGTATAAGTAAAATACTTGAAAGTGAAGGAAATTTTCCATAAAAAAAAACTGAGACCCCCACTTTTTTGAATGTAACCTTCGTCATATTCATTTTGTTCACAAAAAATATTGCCTATGTCACCCAGACTACAATAACGAACCGATTGATACCTCGTTCATCAAAATCGGCTCGGTCATTTAGGCACTATGGTGGAACATACGGAAATACAAACATACATATATATTGCACATAGACTGCTAAAAACATAACCCTTCCTTTTGGCTTTGCCGTAGTCGGGTAAAAACAGAGCAATTAAATAATGCGTTTGTCATACATATAATTTTCTTTCACGACTTGTCCTAATTTGCATTTTTTGGATGACAAAATAATTTCGTTCCCCAAAAAAGTTCTCTTTCTATCTAAGCGAAAAATGTGAACGTGTGACAAGAACAAAAATATAAAAGTTAACGTTCATTTTTATGAATACTTGTCCAGTTAATGTTTATGGCGTTATTTGGGACTCTCTCGTTAATCATCCCATCAAATCTCCGAGACATCATGTCGGGGGATTTTTAAGGAAAATTGAAAAATAAACCGACCTCTCACATAAACAGAAGCATCTTCTTAAAAATTCTATCTGTGGTACAGTTAAGGAAATTGAAACACGTACCACCGTAGAACCTAGTCGAAGAGACATACGCAAGACATTTGTATGACATAGCCTGGCGTTTAACACGTCGCGTCATTGCGATAGGGTTCTAAGGTGGTACGTGGATATATTTCCCCTACTGTACATCTTTTAATTTAAACTTTTTTCTTGACAGAATAGGAAGGCAATAGAAAGTGGGTCACCTGATGGTAAGTGATCACCGCCGCCCATTGAACGTGCTAATTTTAATGTTTTGTGTTATAAATATGCATGTTAGTCTTTAAGGTATTTTTTCTATGGGCCTATGCAGCCTGAAATAAATGGTTCTGTTCTATTCTATTCTGGTCAACCTGCAACACCAAGGAGATTACAGCGTTGCCAACACAGAGGGCTAAGATGGAATACCTCGTGTACCAGTTATTTCACCGGCTAAGTGGTCCTGCTTAATTAAGGCAAGTATAACACACTTTATATATACGTTCACGAGAGGGGGGGGGGCTTGTAGAGTGACAACAGATCAGCGATTCTCTTGCGATCGCTGTTTCCCATGGGCGGTGGTGATTACTTCCCATCAAGTAGCCCGCGTGCTCGTTTCCCTCCTTTTCCATAAAAATATTTTTCTAGATTTTTCAATGTTATGACCAAACTCATACTATCTGCACGTAACTGCACACAGAATTCTAAATATTTAACATAAAATATTTAAGTATGAAAGTAAAATATTGTTTTAGACGTATGCAGGTCTTACAGTGTATGTTCGGCCGCCTTTCCTTCTAAACCACGTAGCGGATTTTGATACGGATTTCACTGTTATTAAGAGATTTTTTACTGAAGGTTTTTATGTCCATTACATTTCGATTATAACCGTGCAAAGCCGGAACGAGTCGCTAGTATTGAATTAATGATTTGATTTGGTTTGCTTTATTTCTCAATTTAAATTATCACATAAATTACAATTCATGTCAAGATTATATGCATTCACATTGAGATCGACAAAAAAAAGCAATAAATTAAGAATAAAAAAATGTGTAAAATAACAACAACAAAAACACAAAATAACAGCAAAATAAAATCACAAAATAATACCTAATAATGGTGACCCAAATAAAAAACATCACCCTCCAACTAAACACAATCAAATAGTGATTTGTAAATACTTAGTTAAACACTTGAAATAATTGCACAACGTTGTAAAATCACAGGCAATCAAGTTTATCTGTCTGATAAACAAGATAATATTTCCACCCTATCTCTGGATACTGGAAACTTAAATTATTTGTATGTAATGTAGTTCTTGTGAAAAACCCACCCACTAGGGCATTGATATAACGTAGGTAACCAACCAAAAATTTTGTTTTTTTTTATAAAGTAGGAAGGCAAACGCCAAGTGGGTTACCTAAAAGTAAGTGATTACCGCCCATTACACACTCACAACACCAAGGAGAGAGTATGCCTACCAAGGTTAACTCCTAAATTATCACCGTTTCCATTTCTTTGCGGTGAAAAATGGCTGATACGCTTACCCTCTACCATCGCTACATCATTCAGTGCATCGGAAAATTATCGACACACGACAACTCGCTACGTAACTTATAGTTTATGTCTTTAGGTACTTAAAATAAGGTAAAAAGTCACGTGACTCGGCAAATCAACCAATCAAATCAACCTTTGGGTCTCCACAGATCCAAAAGATTGACTTTGATTGGTTGAATTATTGTAATCGAAATTATTTATTTTTAAATTTTTTCGATTTTTCCATTTGTATTTTTTTTTACATTCAAATTAAATTTAAAATGCTATATAATGAATGACAACACAAAGAAAAATTAGGGTAATGGCAGGGTTCGAATCTGCAACATCAGCATTCCGTGCCTTGCGTATTCCAGTTTCCGCCACATTACCGCTGCCATACCCTGCGAATTTTTCAATGTGTTTCGTCTTTACGGTCATTACATTATTGATATTTTTTCTTTGGGTAAACTACCCTCGGTGTCATCTAGAAACCTAATCAAGTTATCTCATTCAACTTGGTCATTTATGAATGCCCGTTAGCTGACGAGAGATGACGCCATTTGTTGTTAAAACAACAACAATGTTGTTGTTGTTGTTTGATTGGTTGATTTGCCGAGTCACGTGACTATTTTGTTTACCTTATTTTAAGTACCTAAAGACATAAACTATAGTGCGTCTCTTTCTGACCAGACCAGTAGGAGAGAGACACTGAGTTACGTAGCGGGATCACAATTGTCAAGAAAGTTTGTGCTATGTGAAAGAATAGAAAGTTTGTAAAAAAAAGACGCGCCATATACAACAAAGTTGACCAAGGGGGGATAGTTTGAGTATGTACTCTCGGTTAAGTCAAAAAAATATATCAGTGGCCTTATTACGACATTATAAAAGAGTCTTATAAGTACACATTGTTAAGGCATCTTGCACTTGACTGTACAACTGTCCATAGGTACAGACGCTCCCTAACTTGCTAACGTAAGTTGCAAAGACTCTTGGCGGCACTCGAGGCTTCAGGCTACCTGGTTCGATGACGAAGATCCAAGATAGGGCAGGCCGTAATGTGTTTTTTTTATCATTGCGTTTAATCGTGTGGGAGGGAGGCATTGTCTTTGACATTAAAGGTTAAATCTAAGTGGACAATTTACTGTGTACTAGCATTTTATTTACATTTAATAAAAATTACAACTGGCCAATACCTGTACATAGGAGATATAAGAGGTCTCTATAAGAGCAATATAAGCCAAAATTGTATGTATGTATGTAAATTCTTTATTGTACAAAAAACATAAATAAAAAAAAAAGAGATACAGTATAAATTAGTAGTAATTGTCTTTAAAATGTGTATCTGAATTTACGCGCATCACGCAAAAGCTGTTACAATTACAATTTACAATTACAATTGGATGCGGTTTTCACAGTTGTATTGCTCAAGATCGAGCTTATAATCTGATACATGGTTAATCTTGATACGCTTAGAAGCTGAGTTATTTACCTACTTCCAAAATCCACGAGCTCGTGGTATACACAGTCGACCTATAATTGTTTACCCATTTGAACTGTACCCTTGTAGTAAGTAAGCTTATGTTCAAAAATTCGTAACGTAACGCTATACTCGTACATCAGTGGTGTAGAAAAAAGAAACTTTTGTATTAAAATAATATAAATAATTAATTTCATTTCATTGAAAATAGACCAATGTGGCAATACAAAGTCGCCTTTATTTTTTTATCTATGGTTGTCTGGGATTCATTGTTGCTTGGGTATAAGACCGCCTATCATAAGCTTGTACTTAAATAGGTTTCTAATGTATATTTTTTGGTTTTATTTGTTTGTGTGGAGTTCAATAAACATCATTGAATATATTGTTCTTGCTGACTTGAGTAACGAATTTTTTGTAAGGAGATTTAAAACGCGTTAAGTCTTTTAGAATAAGTCAATTTCTATTTGGGTGTTTGATAACTTCCACCTTCCACTTCCATATCTAGAACCATTTCCAAGTAAATGTGTAGACAAATGCATCATGTCTTGAAACAAATAGGATAGTCATTTCCGCGGGAAATTTGTTGCCAGGTAGCAGCAGTGCTTGATTATCTTTTCTCCTATGTTGGCAACACTCATATGCCATTGCAGAAACTCGGCTTAAACGTCTCGATCCCAAGCCAAAAAAAAGTACAGAAGCTCGATCATGAACATTGGAATCGAATTGTAAATTGGAGAAGGAATTTCATGCAACTTGGTTTATTTATACAATAATAAATTTAATAATTCGCACGCTTAGAATTAAAGTGACCCATTTCTGAATAATACACGTCCCAAAATATCACCTTAATTAAAAGACATAGGGTTCAATTTTGGGAAATATCATATTCAGAATTGAGTCGCTTTAATTCTAAGGGTGCGAACTAGACATACAACAACTACAAATATTCTTTATTGTACACCACATAACAATACAAAGCAAACAAATAAACGAATTAGAAAGGTAGACAATAGGCGGTCTTTTTGCTTAAGAGCGATCTTTTCCACAGACAAAACAATAACAGATTTAAGTAGGTACATAGGCATATAAAACTTAAACTAATACTAAAACTAGGGAAACTAAAAATAGGTGAGGTCCCCCAGGTCTGATCCCTGTGGTAGGGTCCCCATGATGCTGGCTGCGTTATTTCATGCTAGGTAAAAATATTGGATACATCACATGTTGGCGATCAGCTTCGTAGAGGCCGCGCGTTACAATCTTATACCTAGTTCACGCCTATGTTTACATTAGGGTCGCGTTCGCTCGGTACTGATATTTACGTTGAGAGCTCTTTGGCGGCTTTATTCTCAATAGCTTTTGGTGAACTAGTAATATGATAGCTTTGTTTTGAGGCCCCGAGAAAGATAAAAGAGTACTTAGGACGGGAGCAGTCGAGTTTTGATCAACGAAGAAGCCGGTTGTTCGAGAAACTGATTACATTGTTTGACAACTGCTTTATTAGTGCACCGAACAATTATAAGAGTTAATGTAAAGTTAATACACAGTATATGTATACATAAGCTGCGGATACATTCAACATTTCAAAAGTGTTTACAAAAGGCTGTTACACCTATTGACGTAATAAAGTCGTCGCTTCATATTTTTGAGTCGTTTAAATCGATACAATCTTTTTAGACATGACTGTAAACAATTTAATCTCTCGTAGCGCCTACACATTTTGTTGCTTTTGTTGGTCGTTAGCGATATTTTTAGCGTTTTTCTCTTTGGTAAATAAAATACGTTTTATTTAATACCTGTTGTTATTATTCATTCATTTATGAGACTGTCCAATTTACCTCTCATCGACGTGTTATTAAACACGAAGCAATAACGATGCCACACCGACTTGAAAACAACGCAAAAAAAAGTTTGACATTTGACTGTTTTTTTTTGTGACGATGGCTGCTAAGCCATTCGGCCACATTTGACAGATTGTGTGTTGCCATGTAAAAATAACATTGTTAGTTTCTTTAGTTTCTTTTTTTATAAAACATGCCCAAGTTTTATATAAAATAAGACGTGCTATGCGACCCGTCGGCGAGATCGGAACATGGTTCTAATCCGGGCTCATTACGCCGATGGTGATAAGGCACGATTCGCGCAATTATTATGTCAATGGGGATTATCGGCGCCGGAGCAAACCATCTTATGGAGAGACAAAGAAACATTCTTACTAATATTATGAATGCGAAAGTATGCTAGCCTCTCACAAGGCGAATTTTGGCAGACGGATCAACATAAAGTCACAGTAAAATTTTATGAATAATGCTCCTTTTGTAATGAAATTAAAGAATTTTTTAGACTTAATTTTTGATTTTAACTACCTTGAATGCAGAGCGTCAGGTGTAGTTACCACGTATATTATAAAATGATTTAGACTCACGTCTTCATTGGATAAGTTTGCGTATTGTCTCTAAAACAAATAAAATAAACATTATATTACAAAAAACAGATTCTTAAGACACACGTGAATACTAACTTAACATTAACAATATATAACTATCAAAATATTAATCGTTTTAGTATGTCCATCTTCGTCGACGCAGCTCGTAAAGTCACTTCCTTTGGACAACTGATCGGTTATGTTCGAGACAGCATTAACATATTAATAGAGAAATCATTTAATTTAATTGCTTTTTCCTATGAGAAGACAAGAGAAAATATGTACATAAATTAAAGTACAATGTGACAATGCGGGGTGCTTCCGGGTTGATACATTGGAGGACATAGGACATATCCTGGTCCGGTTTGACATCTAAAATAAATTTGTAGATGTGTTGCTTCACCGAATTTTATTTCATCGAAAGTTACGTTCTACTATAAATTTAAATTGATCTCTTACACAGGCTAGATTACATTTATGATTATACTCAATAGGCAATATTTCAGGAGAAAACGGTTGTCGATGATATGATAATTCTGTGAAAGATATATTTGATGATTCGTTTGTCGGCAATTTAAAGGTAATTTTGCATTATTCTGTTTTTATTATTTTTGGAAAGTTTCGCTATTATCGCGTCCGATGGAATAAAGGTAAAGTAATGTTTTTTTTTTAATTGTAAGGATCTTAGTGCTCTCGTTTAACAGCTGGGCTATACATATATTGGGATATTTTTTCTTGCAAAGATGAGGGCGAAAAAACTAAATATTTTTACCATTAGTTTTACATAAGTTTTTTCCATGTTTCATTTTTTTTTCTTATAAAAATATAGTCCTACCTAATAACACTAATTATATGGAGACAAAAATTTAGACGAAATATGTGTTTAATTAATTTTGTCAGTTTTTTCTTTAATGTATAATTGTACGTTTTGTGCTAATAAATTTACATTTCATTTTGGTAAGTTCTACGTTTATAATAAATTCAAACAAATGGGATATCACTGAGGACTCTCGTAGTAATTTCCAATCCAATGCTCAACTATTTATTAAATAAATGCCAAAAAAAATCTAAAATTTGAAACAGTTTAAAAACAAAATGTCATCTAAAATAAAACAATTTATACGGTTTATATCGCGTGTATTGTATTTACAGGTCCCATGTTCACGGGCAGACTCCCGTGTCTGCCCGTGAACATGGGACCTGTAAAGGGCTCGAAACGTCGGGAATTAGATTCGTTACAATACACGCGATGTAAACCGTATAAATTGTTTTATTTCAATGTCTACAAGTCGCGAAAACATAAGAAAATAAAATGTCATCTGTAATTAACTTTTAGCATTTTTTTCGTCACATTTTTAAGTTGGCGCGGCGCACCAATCGGAAGAGGTAAAATTAAAAGTTTAATCCTATTGACCAATTAAGGAAGTTTTGAGCTCTACCCAACGTCCTCTACGTCACGATTTAATCCTTATATTTAAATACTTTGAACTTAAAAAAAGAGCAATTGTGGACCTTATTTTAAGAAACTTAAATTAATATTTCAATGTTTCCTAATAATGAAACATAATAGCGATATTGAACCTTAAGTTTAAGTGGCTTCGGTTATTTTTTTGTATCCTTTTTTTTCAGTAAAACAGGGCACGAAATAATCGGCCTTTATTTAGTTAAGAGTTAATACGGCCTCATAAAAACTGGATTACGTGAGCAAAAAAGTAAATATCAAAGGAACAAAACGACAAAGAACGCGATTCTACCTCGTTAATAAAATTGTTAAATTATGTTCGTATTTTTTGTGAAAAAGGTCCTTTATTATAGGTGAAATATAATATACTTGATTTTAGTTTAACAACAAAGAAACATACTACTCAAAATAAAATCCATAGAAAAATATAAAAATATGCACATGCGTAACTATTTGCGCATGCAAAAAAGCAGTTTTTGAATATTTTTTTTTATACATTTTTGTTTGCTAACGTGTTCTGACTTGCAGGCAAAGTGAGCCCTGATTCCAAATAGTAGGTACGATCTGATTCGTAAGCCACTATAGAACGTTGTCGCAGTGCGCCATTACCGAAAGATTATGACATTCATTTGAGAAGTCATTGTGACGTTCATTGTGAAAAGGTTCTAGAGTAGGCCTATAAATCAATTTATTTGATTGTACGTACAATTAAGTACTGTTTTTCAGCTGGTTTTTTTTCTGACACTCGTTAGTGCTTTGTGTAAAGCCTCGGAATAAAGTAAATTGATCTTGGACTTCATTAAAGACTTTTTGGTTTTTTGTTTATTTATTTGAAATATTTTTATATGAAATTCACTTATTAGAAACCGTGGTGCTTTTGTTTTTCGGTGCCGATGGTTTACATGGAAGCTTCCAGCCCTGACATGACTGACCAAGTTTAGTTTATCTATGTTTATCTCTACCTGCGTCCCTTTCATTTGACATTATATATCATACATTATTATATTATATGAGATTATGACACTATGCTGGCTTAGAGTCTAAACATGCTAAACCCCTTTTTAACTCCTCTTCTTCTTACCCTTTCTTAATCTTTAGGATGTAGGCATCCTTCAATCAGTGCCAATGTGCTCCTTGTTGAGCTCTTTGCTTCCATTTGGCTGCAGCCACTCTTTTAATATCGCTCATACCAGCGCATTTGCTGTCTCCGGGTGGTCTCTTCTCTCCCAAGGGTCTCCACTTTTTTATATTTATATACAACATGCAGGCAAACGAGCACTGGGGTCACCTGATGGTAAGTGATCACCACCGCCCATAGACACCCACAAACCAGAGAGCTAAGATGGAATACCTCTTGTGCCAGTAATTGCACCAGCTGTCTTGCTCTCCAAGCCGGAATACAACAGTGCAAGCACTGCTGCGGCAGGATTAGCGAGCAAGATGCAATTAGGAAGATTTGCTATTAGCAAATTCAAATTCTAACCTAGTGACTAGTTTAACTGAGACGCAGGGAGGGTTAAATTAAACCTTGCCGGTCATGTTAGGGCTCCTGTATAGAACTAATAGTCTTTATTAATAGCTTCAGGAATTATTAATTAATGTTACCAAAGTGGGGTGTTTCCAGGCGAGTTTACGGGGTTATCCTTTGGCTTCTGACATCAAAGACAAAAGGTGTTTGAAAGCATATTGTGTTACATTTTAGTTTCAAACTACGACAATCATTATATCTGTATCACTGTATCTGCTCATCTTGAACCTTTATGACCCCATTAGAATAAGTTTACAAAGGGTTTTGTAGTGTAGGCGACTGTAAAATGTAATTGTCACTAATACTGAACTTAATGAACCATTAGCTTATTTAAATGATGTAATGACAACGCAAAGTAAAATCCAGGGTAGTGGCAGGACTCGAATCTGCAACATTAGCATTGGTGCCGTGTGTTTTGCCAGTTTCGTCACATTACCAAATACCATACCCTACGAATTTTTCAATGTCCTTCGTTTTGTTAAGGTCATCACATTGATTTTTTAGGTATAACTACCCTCGGCGTCATCTATGAGAAACATTTTCAAGTTATCATAGATGCTAGCATGCATGCTATACGATAAGAGATAATAAATCTCATAGGTAGCTTATTACAAAAAAATAGAACCCAGTAATGTGATTTTATCCATTATGTATCAAATCGTTACATTACGAATGACAACTGGCACGCCAAGCTTTTTCATTTTCATGGACAGAGTTGGTGTATCAGGTTATTTCGAATTGCGTGTAATTAATAACGGTATTACAACAACAGCAATAAATATTCTTTATTGTAAACAAATAAACTAATAATTAATTAATTGATTAATTAATAATTTATTAATTGCTTGGTTATCGTTAAATTATTATATTGTATCGTAATTACTTTAATCTAAACCTTACTGTATGTAAACGTGAGGGTGCAGTATAATTTGAACCCAAATGCTTAGTAATTAACTTCCTTGTTTTGCTGGCTTTAGAAAACGAATGAGTATTTAATTTATTTTGGGAAATACTGGGACAGCTTCCTTTTATCCGAGTACCCTTTTCCTTCTACAAGAAATTAATTAGATCGCTTGATTCGTTAGCGACCTTTAGTAAATAATTTACTTAACACGTTTGTGCGAGCAGCGGCAGACACGAAATATGTATTCTGTATATATTTTTATAAAGTAGGAAAGCCAACGAGAGAGTTGATCACCTCATAGACACCAAGGAGATTGCATATGCGTTGCCAAACCAACATTCATAATTCTTTATGGCATTTATTTAGAGAAGGGTCTACAGTGGTATATGAATAAATTTGGTCGAGACGGCACAATAACGAACAAGATCAACAATCTTAAGTTTAAGAGAGGACTCTACAAATATGCAAGAACGTAAGTGCAGGTCGATAAGAAGATTTCTAAAAGAAGCTTGCGAAAGCCTTCGATGCCGTTTGACAAGCAGAAAACCTTTTTATTGCATCTGCCTACTTAAGTTCATAAAGGACGTTTTCAAGAAGTAAAATATCCTACAGTCCTGTGGGTTTTCAACGTCCTGTTTTCTTGATATCTAAAGACTTGCTACTTTACATAAAAATGGTATTTAGTTCAAGAACTTTCTTTTCAAATCATAAGTTATAAATATACCTACTTACTTAATAACATTTCATCGAAATAAGTTTTAATTAGTGTTAGGTGAACGAGTTTGTGTATACGAAGGGTATAACGAGGTAGCAATCCCTTGTATACTTTTTTTTAATACGATATGTCGGTCATTATACTCGAGACGGTATTATTCTCGCGAGCGGTACGCGAGCGCGTTAAGGGAGCAGAGTGTGTTATGATCAATGCACATGCGTTTCATACGACTTTTTTCAACACACTTTACGAGGAAAGACAGACATGAATTGTTATTAACTTTATAGCAAATGGCGGCCGCCACGGTAGCTATGCGGCGAAAATGTTGTCATTACAAATTATTAAAAGTAAATGAATAAATAAAACTTTTCCTGTAAACAGCGTCTTTCATTGGTAGCTTTGTTTTCAAGTTTATCATCAAAGCGAATGCCAATAGCAGACGTTCAAACATTAGAAAGCATTTCTGAGGATCCCCCCTTTTCCGTACTTCAATGGAAGGTAAAAACATACCGGTTGATATCAGAAAGTAAAATGATAAAATCTGTGAAAGTGATGCTTTTTATTATGTAAACTGAAATCGTGGCATCAATGAGGTAAAGCGACTATTCACCTGCTAATTTGGTTAAATTTTACAATTGACTAATTTTTTCTGTTACAGAATTGTAATAATTATAAAAAATAATAAGAAATACTGGGCTTTTAATTTTTTTCTATAATCAACATAAAAAAACGACGCAACGCAAGCCCCGCAACGCTTACCTCCTAATACTATTTATCTAGGTAGGTACAATATAATATTTGAGAAAAATATGGAAAAAGGACCCAAATGAGCAAGCGGATCCCCTGATGCGGAGTGATCACCGTATGGCAAGTGGGAACCAGCAACCCCAAAAGGTCTCCCGAACCGTTGGCCTGCGTTTTTTTTACTTTTGCCAGCCGCGAGCCAATCAGATACGCAAGCGTATATTTTAGCCTGCATTGATTGGCCGGCTGGCGAGTGTCAAGCGCTCAAAAGTCAAATAACACCCTGCTCTCTCACACACCGTACGAAACACAGCAGCAAGCTACTACTACACGCCGGTAAAAATTGTGCAACAACGCAACCTGACTCTATTCAATTTACAGAAAACGTCGCAATAAATCAGCAGTTTGACTCGCTACAGCACTCCGCGGTTCGTAACTACGACACCATTATAATGATTCATATTTTCCCCTTTGTCCAAACTTAGTGGTACGTGGGAGAAAAACTTGGGAATTAAATATTTGAGGAAACAGTAATTTTTGGTTGTTTGTTTCAGTTTTCAACTGTATGAGGGTCTCGGTCACTGATTTTAAGTTCTCCAACTACAATGGAGCTTGGTTTTCTCTTTGTTATACTCTGTTGTTGTTGAATTAATAAGTTTCGTGGAACTATTGTTTCAAATACAAAAGTAAAAACTAGGTAAAATTATGGCTTATGACACTGTATTTATGTAAGACTAGCTTTTGCCTGCGACTTCATCCGCGTAGACTTGTTTGATTGAATCAAGCAAACGTGCACCCAACATGCAATCTGCAATATTTCCTGGACAAATTAATGCCATCAAAAACAAAACTCGTAAAAAAAAAACAAGTCTCGCACCTCAGTTCTCTACCGTAAAAAGTTGTGAGATCCATGTAATACCAAGTCGGTTGACTTATTCAGTCCCTAATAAAGGGACTTTCTGTCTTAAGTAATTACATAATTAGCTAATCTAACAACATCTTGTAGTGACCACATTAATATAAAAAATCTTTTATGTTTCAATAAAATCGATTGACTTGGCCATCGCATGAAAACACAATGTAACTCACAAGCAATTCATGTTATAGTAAATAAGCTTGTTTAGATTGTTTTTGTTAAATTTACTATAATATGTACGCCTTCCACCCGCAATGCCCTGGCGCACCGCTAGGGTTGGGCTGCTTACTATAATACTATCACAACGCGCGACACAGAGTGAGCGGGCGCCCGCGCGGCAAGCCGGCAACCTACGAGTACTTCGATTAACCTATGCCATAGGTAATGCGGCGAGCGCACCTACAGTGCGGAGTGGAACCCCCCTGGCGCTGGTTTCGAGCGTTTGTACATAGATTCCTTACTGCTTATTATGTAATACTGTGTGAGAGTTCACACGAATTGCGTAAACGCTTAACTTTTGAACGCGTTTAAACTTCGCTCGCTACTTGGGTGCTAATTCGCTTGTTGCGTTGACAATATTAATTTGAGCCCCGCGGATAATTGGGATCGCGTATTAAGTGGAAAAGTTTGTATCGCAAGCTCAGCTCATGTGAGAAATGAAAGGTCAGCGCATAATGTTAGGAGTGGGTAATCAAACTAAAAAAACCTTTATCAAATGTAATTATTTTAGATTTTTCAGTTTATCACTTTCAGAGATAAGGGGGAGGACTTGTATTTTTTTATTACCTACTATTCAAAAATGAGGTGGCATTAAAAAGCCTCACCAAGAATGTGTAAATGAAGCTCTTTTTTATTGAATTTTGTCCTCGTTGTAAAGTGATACGATGCCTTTTGCTAAGAGACTAAATATATCGTCAATCGTCACTAGTTTTACCATCCAAATACATAACGATATATTTTTCATTTTTTTTAATACCACGTCGGTGGCAAACAAGCATGCGGCTCGCCTGATGTTAAGCAATTACCGCCGCTATGAACGCTTGCAACTCCAGTGGAATAATGCGCGCGTTGCCGACCCTAAAATTTTCAATGAGGTTAGATAAGCAATATTGAAAACAATCTTCTCACATCGATAGCATTAGTAATTGCTGACAGAAAGACAGACGCACGAAAAGAGTCTCACCAGAAGGGTTAATTTTATATTTTTTTGGTAAGTACGAATCCCTAATAACCGTACCGAGATACTTTTCATCCTACATATGAATTATAGACGCTCTTTTGTTGTCAAGCTAGCGAAAAAAGATAGGTACAAACTATCATAACTTTACGTGTATTGCTTTCCAGCGAGTCTGCGACTGAAATAGCTAATATTATTTCCTAATATCCATTTGTCCAGTTGTCGCACTTACCGCCAAATAAGGTAAATGTAACGTAAATGTGAGAGTAACGAATGAGGAGGTTTTAAGGAGAGTGGAAGAGAAACGAGCAATATTGAGCACGGTTGAAAACAGGAGGGGAAGAATGATCGGGCACCTTGTACGACACGATAATTTCATTGCAAATATTATAGAAGGAAGGATAGAAGGAAAGAGAGGAAGGGGCAGACCTTAAAGAAGTTATATGGACCAAGTGAAGGAGAAGGTTTGTGTCGTGTCGTACAGAGAAGTCAAGGAGCTGGCGGTCGATAGGGAGGCTTGGAAAGCACTACACCGACAAGACTAAAAGTCTTAAGTTGAGAAGAAGAAGGTAAATGTCCCAGTCAATGACAGAACCCCAGTAGTTGACGAGAACATACGGAAACACGAACTACGACGAGAGACATGATGTAAATTTCTGCTAAAAAGATGTCCTATCAATCCTATGTCCTGTCAATGAGATTGCTACTTAGCAATAACCCCTGTTTAAATCTCCGTAAAATTTCTCTGTGTGTGTTTCTTATTATGTTTACTAGTGTGAATTCAGTATTTGTTGTTGTTTTGTTACGTGTGTCAAACACTGGTACCTTACCGTGAAAAAAATATTCTATTTACGTCGACGACGTTTTCGTAAAAACTATGGAATGTAGGATAGTAATTGAAAGAGATTCTTAAGCGTGTAATAGCGTAATTACATTGTTCCGGCGGCTTGGTACAGTGATAGCATTAGTTCACTAGACCGTACTTGTAGCAACATGGGACCTGTTTGACTATTTCGGTCACAATCTTAAACGGTTCATCGATGCAGCGTTTCTATTAGTCCGACCTGGCCGTACAACTCTTTAATTATATTCAGTTTAGTTTAGTTAAGTTTATTTTAGTTTCATAGGACCAACCTGTATTGCCTTACTTTTATTTATGTACATAATTATGTCAAGTTTATGTTCCGTTTCGTCACTAGTAACAATAAAAGCTTGGCTTGACTTTTTAAAAAGTCTATGCTTAGATTCTAATTTATTTAAAAGAATTACGTTTTAATTTTTCCTTTAAATATATTAATTTAGCTTTCAACAAATGAAAACGCTTCTAGAGGTTAAGTTTGTGTAACCTTAAAACAATTAATTAATTAAGTTAGTATATTTAAAAACTTTTTTTATAAAAATGACTGGTTTATTAATAGGAAAGCAATTGGTTCAATTTTTCATAACTATGTACGGTCTGGATCAATCCATTTTAATAACTATGAATTTAAAACGAAAATACGCATATGAATTTCAAAGGTTGGACTTTTTTTACAGAAAAGGGATAAATAAAACTTGGCCGGTGATGTTACGGTACTAGTATTATTTAATTTGTGGCTACGGCCAAGTAGCCTATTCAACATTGCATTTCTACAATTCGTTTCTATAAGAAAGACAAGACAAACACTCCTTATTGACAATAGTTTATAAAATTCCACGTAAAATGAAACGTCAAATGCAATTTTGAGAACGAGGTTGTACTGGAGTACGATCTATAACTACAGCCCTTAGAGGTGACGGCTTCCATTGATCGGAAAATAAAGTATTTCCGTCGTAAGCTGCAGCAGAAATGAAGTGAACGGAGTGTAATGTCCAAGGGAGTTAAACTTGATCTAATACCTGACGGCGAGTGTACAATAGATAAATAATAGTTTATTATTGCACAAGGGAAGCATCTCTAAACATTATTTGAACTGGCATGTAAGTCTTAACAATGAAAAATTACAGCTCCTAAGCATTATGCTAAAGTTTCCGAGTGCAAAAAAAGTTCAGTGGCGAAACTGTCTGCGACCCTAAGGTCTGTCTAGGTTGAATTTATCCCTTTCTGCTTCTGTTTCTAACTATTATCATAAGAAAAGGACGCACAGAGGTAAACTAAAGTTTACCCTTAATCTAGGATCAATGAACTTTAATAATACCAGCTAGCTGTTGCCCGCGACTTTGTTCGCGATGAATTTATTTATTACTCTTCCTCGAAAATTTAGCTTTTCGTTATAAAAAGTAGCCCATGTTGATTTTTGAAATGCAAACATATCCCCGCCTCATTCAGGTTTTCGGTTGTCCGCGACTTGTTCCATCCCAAAAAAACAGCTATTTATAATTTACCATATTCATCCCCCATTGGCCTCAAGTTGCGAATGTTCTTCAAATTATCCTTGTACCACCTTGTACTAAGTTTTATCCAATCGGTTCAGCCGTTAAAGCTTGAAAGCCGGACAAACATACAGATAGACTTTTGCATTTATTGTCAACACTATCTACATCTACACTAGTCTACACTAATAAAGCATAAACTTTGTTTGTTGTTTGTTTGTTTGTATGGATGTAGGGGGTAATCTCTGGAACTACTGAACCGATTCCAAAAATTCTTTCCGTAAAAGAAAGCTACACTATCCCTCACGGACATAGGCTACTAATTTCACGCGAACGAAATCGCGCGCGTCCGCTATTGTTAAATAGTTTGATTTTAGATGTTTTTTATTTATGTGAACAGGGTAAAGGAGTCGATTGCTACTGAGTTTCGTACGGCACACAGGGTGAGAGAGTTAAAGTGCGGCAACTATCAGTGATTCTCTTAAGGTCGGTTTTAATGAGCGCTGGTAATCACTTCCCACCCGGTGACCCGCATCCTCGTTTTCTTCCCTTTTTATTACAAAAAAAGCTGTAATAATATTAAAGGTTTGTGCTAAATTATTCTATCATGTAACGAGTTTTCTGTGATATTGTTATGCAATCAATTTCGCAGAAAATCCTGCGGGGTGATTTTATAATTACCATTTCATTGTGGCTTTTATGAATAACTTGGCATTCGGTCTGTTTCTATTTCAATAAAATCGCTTTGCTTTAGCAAATGATACAAAAAAAAATTAAGAACTCTTTGATGGTACTTCAGTGTATTTACAGTAAAATTAGTTCTTGTTTGTTTTTGAATTACATGTTTCTAATGTGTTTGTACATACATACATAAAATCACGCCTGTTTCCCAGAGGGGTAGGCAGAGACCACGGATTTCCATTTGCTACGATCCTGACATACAACTTTCGCTTCACTTACTTTCATGGCATTCTTCATGCATGCTTCCAAACACTATTTATGTTTTTTATCTTTTGATAGTATAAAGTAAAGTCTATCCATTCCTGTCTGTCCTAAATTCTTATAGATTATGTTCACCCGCCTTCACCTTCTAAACCGCGCAACGGATTTTGATAGGTTTTCACTGTCATTTAGTTAATTTTTCACGGAAAGTTTTTATGTAAGTACATTAAACCCTAATTGTACTTGTGTGGAGCCGGGGCGGGATACTAGTATGATAATAAATGAACTATAAACTGTGGGTGCCAAAACGTACCCAATAAATAAATTAACAAACAAACAAGTTTATACTGTAAAAGCTAAATTTTGATTAAATGTCTTGTTGAGTCTTCTATTGTTGAGTTATTTAGAAATAAGGTTTTGTGGAGTTTAAGTGGTTTTAATAGGAAATTCGAGTTACCGATTCGATTATTTCTTATGAAAGGCTATAAATAGAAGCTTTATGAGTCAAGTATTAAATTCGAATTCCCTTCCGCTGGTAGATGTAGAAATATATTAAGACATGTAGATGAATAAAATATTTCGTATACGCGATTTCATGATTTTTCTCCGGCTTTGTGCTTTTACGAAAATATATTATTTATCCGTTGACAGCATGTTTTCGTTTTTTACGAAGTTAACGTCAAAATATCGTTATTCAGATTAGCATAAGATTAGGCTTACAGGACGCTTAAATAATGTTTGAAATTACCACTGGTAAACGGTGCGAAAACGTGCAGTTTACAGGAGGTCAGCACCCTTACCATGAGTACAGTGCATCTAGCCGTAACCGTACTCGCTAGCGACGGCGTAAACTATTTCTATGGGGAATTGTACAGCGCCTCTAGCGCTCACTTAGAGAACTAAAAATCGCTAGTATGAGTCCAACGGTAAATTACCTATATCTATATAATACTGGTAAGTTACTATGAGTCACAAATTTGACACATGTCATCGAAAAATAACGTATCGACTATGGTTAACTCTTTCACTGACAAATGGGAGCGTATTTAACCGCTATCGACTGTAGTAAGGTAATATGAATTTTCGATAGAAACTCGTGGTAATGGTACTGCACCTACAGGACGGCAACGAATCAGCGAGTCTCTTGGTATCGCTAATTTCCATGGGCAGCAGTGATCATTTCTTATCAGTTGACCCCCATGTCAATTGCTCCTTTGCCATTAAAACGTTTCTTCAGTTACGGAGTAGAGCGGTCATATTTAAACACGCTGTTAGCAGTAGCTAGTTAAGGTTAACTGAACAAAAGGCTCTGTCGGGAGTTTGGTCGTTAGACCGTTTTATTATCATATTAAAACCTCGCGATGTCTTCATCTGCATAATTGCAAGTTGGTTTACTTTACTGGGTCTCCATACTCGTGGAATAGCGCCTACCTCAAAGGGAACAGACATGAACTTCTTTACTTTTTTTATGAAATAGGAAGGCAAACAAGCAAGTGGTTCACCTCACCACCGCCTATAGACACCCGCAACACCATAGAGAGTGTAGATGCGTTGCCAACTCGGAGGGCTAAGATGGAATAGCTCTTGTGCCAGTAATTACACCGGCTGTCTTGCTCTCCACGTCGGAACACAACAGTGCAAGCAATGCTGCTTAGCGGCAGGATTAGCGAGCAAGATGGTGGTAGCGATCCGGACGGACCTTGCACAAGGTCTTACCACCCGCAAATAAATAGTAAATAATAAATATGAGCAATGCAAAATGTTATCCGGTGCAATTACTGGCACAAGAGATATTCCATCTTAGACCTCTGGGTTGGCAACGCATCTGCACTCTCTTTGTTGTTGCAGGTGTCTATAGGCAGAGGTGATCACTTACCATCAGGTGACCCAATTGCTTGTTTGGCTTCCTATTTTATAAAAAAAAATTGGCTAATGCGCATGAGTGTGAAGGTTCCTTGCTATGAAAAGCACTCAGTAACCACGATAACGTAAACATAAACGACTATTATATAAACAAGCGTACGATCCGATGAATCTTCCGTTAAATTTTAATGCTGGCATTGTGTTTTAAGTGCTTTAGTATCTATGGCAACAATACTTGACGACCGGATAGCCTAGTGGTTAGTGACCCTGCATATGAAGCTAGAGGTTCCGGGTTCGATTCCCAGGAAGGGCAAATGTTTGTATGATGAATATGAATATTTGCACCCGAGTCTTGGGTGTTCCGTTGTCTAGTATCTTTAATACTAGGTTTACTTAGCTAGGACTAGGTCAATTGGTGTGAATTGTCCTGAGATATTTTTTTATTTACACTGCACTGCTATCGGGTTGAATTAATGAATTAATTCCTTCTAATATTGTACTAATATTATAATTGCGAAAGTAATGATTTTTGGATTAATAATCGTTTACATGTATTACTTTTCCGATGGTCCTCCTATACAAATTGTTTATTGTTTAAAATACGGCAAAAAAAACCGAATGCACGAAAGTTTATGTACAGTCAAGGAACTTAATTCCCTACCCATTTCGTTGAAATGTCGTCTGACATTCGCAATGCATTAAGGTCGATATGTCAAACTAACGTCTTGCTCTATAGCTCTTATGGTGACAGTTTGCTATATGCTATTGAACCTTAGGTGGGTTGGAAATTTAATTCCTTGACTGTACAACGCCAAGCTTAGTTTAACTTATTTATTCATACAATATAAAATTAAATTATAAATTGCAAAGAATTGCCAAATTACACGTTTTTATATTGAAATCGTCAAATTACATAAAAAGTATTAAAAAAAAACTAAATCAAAATGAAGGTCCCTTATCCCTTTAAATAACAATTATGTTCTAATGAATTAATTAGTGTCAATTAATTTATCTCATCATAATAAGGTGCTTTCGGTGAGAAAAAATCATCGCGCGTTTAATAATTTCATACAAGAATTTTTGAAGATTTGAAATTCAGAACCTTCAAAGTGTCATACTAAATGTCAGCAAGAAAACGGCCCGACATGACGCCAATGTTACAAATGCAAATTATTAGTTTACCATCTATAGTCATTGGACTTACAACTTCACGTCTAACTGCATAAAATAATAATTTATTAAGTAATATTTCGTTGTAAATAGTTTTACAAAATAATAGTATTGACAGCAGCGCCCTCGGTCCGACAGACTGACATGACAGCGCGAGCGATTTTCGATTTGTTGTACTTTTGATGCGGCCATATTTTAAACGCTGACTAGAAGTCCATTACTTATAGGTTAGTGCCTTAAGTGTAAGTTTTGTATCACAACCATAGAAATAGTATATCATATAAAGAGTAATAAATTGAAAGCGATATTTTATTAGCTGATCTCTTTACTTTCAATGGCAATCCAAAATGGAAACCGCCTACGGGTTATTCGTTTGTCTATACGCTGGATATACCAACTTAATGAAATAAAAAATATCTGCTACAAAAAAGTCATTTCAGCAATGTAAGAGAGAAAATGTATTTTAAAAATGAAAGGCCTTTTTTCCGTTATTAAGGCCACACATGTTAAAATTTTTAGTGTAATTCTATGCAATGTTTATTCAAATTGAAAGGACTACAACTGGTCCGTTTAAAGATATTTATTGTTTAACTTAGGTACATAAATTCTTCCTCATTATGTTTACTTAGTACACATAGAATATTCAAATTGTTCCAGAAATAATTTATTTTATCTACATCTACACTAATATAATAGAGAGGTAAACTTTGTTTGTTTCTTTGTAGAGGGTAATCTCTGGAACTACTGAACCGATTCCAAAAATTATTTCACAGATATAAAGCCCAAACCGGACATAGGCTAATTTTACGCGAAGTCGGGCGGGATAGTTTATTATAATATTTGACCCACGATAGGCATGCCTTTTGACTATTGTTAAATCACCTATCTGTGTTGAAATAAATTCACATTTGTTAAGCGATCGTAGCCGCCCGTACCCTTCGCGAGGACTACGATCAGCAAAAATAAAGATCATTAAAAAAAAAGTGTATTAAAATGCAAAGTGGGTAATGGGAATCTCTGAATTTGTTGCGAGGTAGTCGTGTCAAACAAAAACCTGCCTAATGAAATGGATACAGTTAGCCACATTAGAATAATGCTCGTTTCCATTGGTCCTAACATGACTGGCAAAGTTAAAATTTTTGTAACCGAAATTTACTTTCAATTTTTTTTAACATTGAAATAAATTTAAATGCTAGATAATGACAACACAAATAAAAATTAGGGTAATGGCGTAATAAAGAATACTTAAAAAATCAAAACATACAAACCTTCTTGGACATAACTACAACATATAAAAAATCATGGCTATAGGTTAAGGTTTCGAGGGTGGAAAACGTTATCGCCGTTTGTATGGAGAGCGGTGGGTTCACACTCCTCTTAACGCTTGACTCTCTATGTACGGATTCGGTCTTTATCGCTAGCTTATCGATGAAAGCAACGATGTTATGTTAGAGAATCACTCCAGAGAATACTATTACGTTAAATTAAGATAAAAACAACAAAGTCCCTACATCTGTTTAATAGTAATATGGAAAAAATGAACAAGTAATGTTTTACATACATCAAGCAGATCATACAAAGGAGTCAAACAAATCTAATATTGTTTGGCGTAGGTAATCAAAATGGAAATAATGTCATGCCTACCTTTACCCCAATATTGTTCCGTCTATATTAAAATAATAAAATAGTTCAAACATCTCGATATAACCGTTTTCTTTGCTATTTGAGTTAATTAGGTACATGATTTATTTCTCTGTACTGCTATCAACAACATATTATTTAATATTCAATGTCTTTAATGTTTTTAGGGTTCCGTACTTCAAAGGGAAAAATGGAACCCTTATAAGATCATGTTAAATATAGCTAGTAACAAAAGACTAGTAGCGCCATCTAGTTTTAACTGGTCAAATAAATATTGATATTGATGGTTGTTAATAAAAGTTTCGTTCGTTCACCGCAACAGAGTGTTTTACTTCTATTAGGCTATGGGCCCAGCACGCTTCCACTGCGCATTTCTTTGTTGTCCGTCTGTCAGTCTGTCTGTCTGTCAAGGCCATTTTTCTCAAGGACGCGTGAAGGTATCGAGTTGTAATTATTATCAAATACTCGAGTCTAAAGACTCTTAGAGCTATGAAAAAATCAATCTTCTAAGTCATCGCAATCAAAAGATACGGCCGTTTGCATTTGCAAAGTTTTTGAAAACTTAAAGGGCACTTCCTCTTGACTCTGAAATATGAAATTTGGTAAGGAGCAAGTCAACAGCACAAATAAAGGAATAAATCCAAATACAATTGTAGTTATATTTTTTTAAATGTGTTAATTTTGTTGTATTATATCCACTCCTAGCGGAACCCACGGTGCGTGAGTCCGATTCGCACTTGGCCCTTTTTTTATGTGTTACATAAGATAAACAAGGAGTAAGGGACGCCGTATCCAAAACTGAAGCCCTACTTGGTTTCAGACCATTATCCTGAACTGAAAAATAGAGTTACTAATTTAACCAACCCTTCGGAAGATAAACTAAAGACCTTTAACCAGCCTTTGGAGACTTGTCCAAATACCTCATGGGTCCATAGATAAATAAAAAACCTGCATTAAGGAGTGTGAACCCAGCCCCAAAAAGCGGTCCCCATACAAACGGCGGTAACGTTTTCCACCCTCTAAACCTTAATCTATGGAAATTATTTTTTGGTATGTTGTCATGATGCCCTAGAACTAGGTTTGTATGTTTTGATTTTTTAAATATTCTTCATAAATTTGACAATATTCGCATCTTAGGAGTTTCATACAAAACAAAAAAGCGTCAATTTTTCTTTTAATTTTCGATTCTTTTTCTATTTTTTTATACATTCAAATTAAATTTTAAAATGCTATAATGTATAATGAATGACAACACAAAGAAAAATTAGGGTAATGGCAGGACTCGAACCTGCAACAGCAGCATTCCGTGCCTTGCGTTTGCCAGTTTCGGAACATTACCGCTACCATACACGAATGCTGATGGTGCAGGTTCGAATCCTGCCATTACCCTAATTTTTCTTTGTGTTGTCATTCATTATACAGCATTTTAAAATTTAATTTGAATGTCACAAGGATTATACATTGCGACAGGGTTCTACAATGGCATAGAAACCAGTTTTGTTGACAGTACACAGAAAAACAGCACTTACAGTAATGGCTGTAACTTTACCTCTGTACACATGCGCGCTTCGTTAGCCACCGCCATAGGGCACGTAACCAGTGGAGAGCTCAGGCTGGCTATTTAAATCCTAAACTGGTTAGCGTTTTGCCACTTACGAGTCAACTGACATCACCTGTCACTCGTACTGAAAAAATATAGCGCCAAAAACGACACATATCCGTTCATAATTCATATAGTTATTCATTTATGTTATCATGTTTAATACAGAAGGTGTCAGTGGTTAGTAGTTGGTAGGTACAGGACACCTTAGTACACTGCTGCAATTTTATACTGAGAGTAATTAATTTAAATTGGCAGATTTTGAAGCTCTACTAATATTTCCAAATTCCGTATAATAGTTCCAAAATAATATTAAATATACTTTTTGGCGTGCTGTTCTATTCGTTGGCGTGAAAAAAACAGCAAAGTCAAACCATGAAACAGACAAAATTACATGCCATTGATAAGTAACAGTAAGTATTAAATTCAAAAGTGGCTTGCCCAATATTTCGACAGTGGAAATGTCAAATGTCGTAAGGGACATGTCCACTAATGTCCATTACGACATTTGAGATTTTCACTGTCGATTTAGTGTCTTATTTGACCTTAGGTCGGCCCGTCGCTCAGCAATCGCCGCAGTGATTTTTCAGAATAAGTTTCAAGCAAAATAAGAGAGATTTCCTCTCTATCGAGTTGGTACTCGATGGCAGTCTCGCACTGATTTCCTCGTCGAATTAGGGGTTATATTTTTGTTTCCATATTCACTGTTTTAAGAATACACGATTTAATAAAACAGGGTAAGCCGGAAGGTTGGTAAAGCAGCTCCATTATAATAAACGTATTCTCTTATTTCCTTTCTGGATTTGACAACATAATAAATGTCGTTCTAATAATTCTCTTATTATGAGACAAAATGGGATATAGCCTCAAGCTAATGGGGATTAGGGACGTTACACACACGGTTTAATTAGTCTAAAAGTGTGTATAGGTAGCCTATACTCTTGACCAAAAAGGTAACAGTAAAATACCTATAAAACTGGGATCTCATTATTCTCTGAGCACTTTTTCCTCTGCTTAGCTTGGGGTACGCTTTGACCATGATCCTAGATTTGGCAGGTCAGGTAATTACATTGAAGCGACTGCCATCTGACCTCCGTAACCCCTGTTACAGGGAAATCAGACCGATAGGATCGTGGTTACACTCAATTACTATAAATGTACAATTTTCTTCAAAAATAGAATAGTTACGTAGAGAATTCTGTGCTACTGTTAGTCTATGCAGGCTTGGCTGTACTCCAATTACTGTAGGTAGCTTTGAATCTTCCTCTTTTAATCTTATCTATATTTCGAATATTGCAGAATAACAAATAAGTCGTATATTTCAATTTTTAAACCATTTCACCGTCACATAATTCATACAAACATCCACTTAAGCTAAACTTCGGTAGGTACTGCCGCCTCCCATATTCCGCCGAAATGTGGCGAAAAAAACAAAATGAGCATCGTTTGCGTTAAAAGGTTGTCATCGAATAACGTATAATCCAGGCTTTACAAAAACTGGTAAAAACCGGATTTTATCTTGAATATTTGATGTTTAAGCAAACGTTTTTAATTCGCGGTTTTTATAATTGGAGAGTGTGTGAGATGAGCCTTTGAGTAGGTAGTACATTTTGGATTATAATAGGACACGTTAAATAATTTAGGATGAGGACGCTTTTTATAATCATGTCAGGTTTTTGTTTTAAAGTGTTTTCCAAGGCTAAGTTGTTTCATGACCTGGTTTATTTGCCACTAGCTGTTGCCTGCTACTTCATCCTCATAGAATTTGATAATCGCTATCCCACGATTTTATGCAATTCTCTGGGATAAATTTGGGAATGGTAGTAACATTGAGCGAACGACTGATGGAAACGAGCGAATGACTGGAAGAGATTTTGTGAACGAATGTGTATGACTGAGAGACTGGGAGTGCGTTGGGCGATTGATTAGCTGCTAGTTGTGTATTTGATTTCGTTCCGTGTTTTATTTAATTATACTCTTTTAATTTCTTTTAAAAGTTGTTTTTCCTTCACACGATCCCACATAAATAGTAGCTAACAGCAATTCTCGATATCCAAATATCTTCCCGCTTTATCAAAATTCTCTGTTGCTCGCAACTTATTTTGTCCCAAAAATTCAGCAGTTGAGAATTTCCCATACAAACAGTAATGTGCTAATTTTAATGTTTTATAATAATATGTATGGTTTCTATGGGCCTATGCAGCCTGAAATAAATGGCATATGTATCTATACTGACGCCTGCCTTTAATGGGTAGTTTTGTTTCTGCTAAATGAAAATAAACCTAGGTTTTGTTGACTTTTCACTTAGTAATCGACCATTTTGCTAACTAACAATTGCTTTTGTGTCTGAATTTATGACTTTACAATTTAGTGTCCACAATTTTAATTCTCTGCTGTCGCATTAATATGCTAATAACAAACAGTCTCATTTAACAAGCAGGAGAATTAATGTTTTGCCTCGTTTTATTATTAAAGTATCCAAAATAAAAGTCCCCCGGAGACAGTTACTTATTACTTTATTTATTACCTAGGTAAAGTAAGCGAAGGCAATTAAGATCTAGATGTTTTTTATAAGGTACAACATTTTTTATGAAATCGGAAGACAAACAAGCAAGTGGGTCACCAGATAGTAAGTGATCACCACCGCTTATAGGCACCCGCAGTACCAAGAAGATTGCAGATGCATTGCCAACCTAGAGGGCTAACATGGAATACCTCCTGTGCCAGTAATTGCACCGGCTGTTTTGTTCTCCACGCCGGAACACAACAGTGCAAGCACTTCTGCTTAGCGGCAGGATTAGCGCGCAAAATAGTGGTAGCGATCTGGACGGATCTTGCACAAGGTTTCACCCGCGAATTTGTTTTAATTGAAAATTTGTTTTCAGAATGTTTTCGAGCCGCAGTCTAAGTCGTATAGTGAATGTCACTCAAAACAGCAATAAAACGAAACTGCTCTTATCTGTGTTTGGGAACAGCTGTAAATACACACTATCACGATCGTTGAAGGTTAGGGTTTGAAGTGTTGTTATTTCTCCGTCACAATAGAAAATAGAGGCATTCTGGGAAATCGGAAAACTAGCTATAAGTAAAAAAACCTGTTTAAAAGAGAAAAACAAGCCCTAATAATTCCCATAGAGCATAAATCCTCTAAGATTACTGGCACAAGAGGTATTCCATCTCAGCCCTCTGGGTTGGCAACGCATCTGCAATCTCTTTGGTGTTGCGGGTGTCTATAGGCGGTGATGACCCACTTGCTTGTTTGCCTTCCTAATTCATAAAAAAAACATCCGAGTAGAATCCAGAGGTAATGGTGTCAATTACTGGTAAAAACAATTCCCACGCATGACAAGCACTGGGACGGTTATCTTAGTTAGAAACCCCTTCAAAGTTTGTTAAACATGTCTTCAATCAATAATGTAATGACCGTAAAGACGAAGCACATTGAAAAATCCGTGGGGTATGGTAGCGGTAATGTGGCGAAACTGGAAAACGCAAGGCACGGAATGCTGATGTTGCAGGTTCGAGTCCTGCCATTACCCTATTTTTTTGTTGTTGTCATTATATAGCATTTTAATGTCTTCAATGTTATAAAGTATTGCAGGCGAAGACCATATAACATTTAAGCCATATTTAAGTTTTTGAAGGTG
The DNA here is from genome assembly GCA_963691745.1 of Ditula angustiorana. Taxonomy (NCBI): domain Eukaryota; kingdom Metazoa; phylum Arthropoda; class Insecta; order Lepidoptera; family Tortricidae; genus Ditula; species Ditula angustiorana. The sequence goes on from OY829491.1 coordinate 1,199,656, forward strand.
ATCCTATCTATATTGCTCTAACTTTTTTAGATTAGGGCTTGTTTTTTTTAAGTTATTTATTTTGAACGCAGTCGTGTTTTTGTTGTTATTAATTTACTCAATACGTTCCAAAAACAACATTTACCAAAATAAATGGGCAAGGCTGCTTGCGACTGAAGCTCTCATTCAAAGGAATGATCTGAAAAGAATACAAGGATAAAGTATCGCCATTTCTTGGACCCCCGTCATAGCAATATCTTATGCTAGATCAAAATATAAGAAAAATGTCAATCATAGCGATCTTTTAGTAAAAGTCGCTTGTCGTAGGAGTTCCTATACATAAAGCCGACATCGACATCAAAAAGATATTTGTGAGATACAGATTTTCGCTGAACATATTGATGAAGGATCTGAATTATTTTGGGTTAAAATATACTTAATGGGTTTCCTCATACTGTGTATGGCTTTCGGTGTATTAATATTTTTTTTATTAAGAAGCAAGCATGCTGAAGTACACTGTAAAAAATATTGTTGAACATGATGTTTTTTCCAATCACTTTTCTTGTAACTCAATGATTTGAAATAACAAGAAATCATTTCCATCAATTAGGTTAAGATTGAAACGGGGAAATTTGAATTGCTAATTGATGTATTCGTCTCGGTTTTATTGATAATAAAGTATAATGAAGAGGTTTGTTAATTGAAAGATAATTTAGTAACGAAGTTTCATAAATTTCATTGGTCTGATTCTTCATACAGATAATAATAATCGCTATGTTTAAAAGAATGAGTAAGTTTGCGAACTTATGAACTTATGGCTTGACGTCTTCAATGCAGATTTTAGGGTCAGAACAGAGAAGCAGTCTAGGTCAGACAGCACAGACCTGGCTAATACAATTTGAACGAGTACGCCAAGATGGAACGAGTATCAGTTGCAGGATTTTCCATAATGCCACATCATGTCGAACCAACAAAAGACCATCTCCAAGAGTTGTATAGGTACTTAAATTGACAAAAATTTATATAATTACACATAACAACTACCCATTCCTGAACACGATACAAAAATCTTAACAGAAACACAATTTTCACCGTCAAATAAACGAGCCAAAACTACCACATAACATCGCTTTAAATGACATATAATCACGTTTTTAAAGCACCAGTCAAACACCTAACACGTTAATAAAACTGGGAAACACATAAACTTTTATGAGTTCTCCAGCAACCCAGGCATCTAGGATTGTATGGTAAAGAGGCTCATTTTAGAGTCGTTGGCACTTAAGTGTTAACAGCTCGGTCAAAGGCGAGACTTTAACTGCCACTTGTGCTGCAATCAACACGTGAAAAAGAATACTGGAATACTGTTAGTTCCATTTTTTATATACAACATAGAAAGGCAAACGAGCAAGTGGGTCACCTGATGGTAAGTGATCACCACCGCCTATAGACACCCGCTACACCCAGGAAATTACAGATGCATGCAACCCACCGGAGCTAAGATGGAGTACCTCTTGTGCCGGTAATTTCACCGGCTGTCTTGCTCTCCACGCCGGAACACAACAGTGCAAGCACTGCTGCTTACCGGCTAGATTAGCTAGCAAGATGGTGGTAGTGATCCGGACGGATCTTGCACAAGGTCCTATTATCGCAATCTACACGATCTACGCGCGTTTCACCTTTATACATGGCATCATCAGGACCTATCTTAAATGATATTACCGTTCGCTACTTGTACATACGAATAATATATAAGTAAGTACTGACAAAACCAATGATATTAAAATGCATAGATGTACCGTGTTATACTAAATGACAGCAGAAAACGGCCCGACATGAGAACACCGGTTGACGCCAATGTTACAAATGCAAATTATTAGTTTACCATTTATAGTCATTGGATTTACAATTTTACGTCTAACTGCATAAAATAATAATTTATTAAGTTTCGTTGCAAATAGGTTTTGTTACAAAATAATAGTATTGACAGCAGCGCCGTCGATCCGACAGACTGACAGCGCGAGCGATTGTCATTTTTTAAACGCTGATTAGAAGTCTATTATTTATAGGTCAGTGAACTAAACTTAATTATTTTAATTATTAGCGGTTTATCCGTTTCATCATTCGGGGTATGCTTTGACCGTGGTTTCATATTTGGCAGATTAGGTATTAGAAAATTTATATTTTATAAAAGAAAAAGATTTTCAGACGTAAAAAAGTGTATAAATTGACTTATTATTTACGTGCCTGAAATAAGTTTAAGTTTAAATCAAGTTCACCTACCGTATCATTGATAATTCGAATTGATTTACCAAGAATGAGACCCTTGAAATGCTTGGCCCTATTATTTTTCGTTAGCTAAGTAAAACTCTCTTTTTGAGTTATAAAGTCTTAGCAGACTTCGAAGAGGTCGTTATAAGTCAAGTTTATGTATTTACTTTCCAGCCTTAAAGAAAACAGATTAGTGTTATACGAGAACTTTTTTTTGGAAATATATTTTGCGGAAATACACACAGTAATAAATAAATATTTGATGATGCGAGTCGATGATCGAGATTTCTAAAATTGGCATTTCAGCTAAACACGATTAAAAAGTGCTAAATGGGCCAAAATTCTTTTTAGTGCCTAAAATAAAGATGAAAATGTATAAACACTTTTACAAAATTGTAGATATCTCCAAATATTTTCCTAGTAATATTACGTTAATTCTCAACCGGGTCTCAATTTTTATTATGAATTTTCCCACCATCCTGGGTTTTTTATTACAGAAAAGTCTCATTTGGTACGCAAATAACCATTACGTTACCAATCCCCATGATTCCTCAAAAATAGTGTCCACTGCGTTACCAAACAATAGTTTTTTTCTTATTCTGAACTCAAATACTTTTATACTTAACAGTCAACATTCGGGTATGTGTATGCCCATCTCAATTTAAAGATAAAATGTTCTTTTAGGAATATCAGAATAAGTAAGTTTAAAATGTACAAGGGACATTTTTATAGGCATCAAAAAGAATTTTGGCCCAAATTTAAAAAATATGAAACTCGTTAAATTGTAAAAGTCCCTCCTTTTTTTCAGAAATCCTAATTTTTAGACCCATTAGCTCTCCTTTTTTAAACCATCATCAGGCAACCCTAGGTGGGTATCACTTCTCATCGAGTAACCCACATGCTCGTTTGCTTGTCTATTTCATAAAAAAAATAGCGATAAATTGCTCTTTAACACTTTTCGATGATGACGATTAAAAGTATGACATTACCTTTAATTGTTTTTTTTTTATGAAATAGGAAGGCAAACAAGCAAGTGGGTCACCTGATGGTAAGTGATCACCACCGCCAATAGACACCCGCAACGAGATTGCAGATGCGTTGCCAACCCAGAGGGCTAAAATGGAATACCTTGAGTAAAAAAAAATCAAATAAATAATGTGAATTATGGAAATGGATTGAGTTATTTATTCACGGAAACCGAAAAGTAAGCTATTCAGAAGTTTTAACGAGAAACCATAAACTTCACCAATTAGATCAAACAATAAGCACCCGAGACAAATGTAAACACTAATTTTGACTTTATGCCGTGAACAGTAAACTTGGAATTGGATTGTCGAGATTGAAACTTGAACCAGAATTGGCATCTAAATTGAATGTATGTCTGTTTATTTGATCAAAGTTTTCATTAATTGGAATCAGAGGTAAAGCAATAGGTATATATGTACAAATATTTGTATCGTAAACTAGAAAGTTATTTTTTTGTGAAAAAGGAGAGGAAAACAAAAACAATACACAAACGAACGAACACACAAACTAAAAAGCTTGAGGTTCCAGGTTCGATTCCCAGGATGTTTGTATGATGAATAAGAATGTTCGTACCCGAGACGTGGATATTATATGTATTTAAGTATATAATTATCCATAATATTATAAGAATTCAAATGTACATTCTCTATTGCAGTTGCTTACTTTGGGACTAAGTCAATTGGTATTAATTGTAACAAGATATTTATTTTATTTATTTATATTAAAACAATGCAGATCACCTGATAGTAAGTGATCTACGTCGCATATGGTATCAAGCAACCCCAAGAAAGTCGCCGATCCGTTGACAGACTTCAGTAATTATATTCCTTAATCCTAAAATACAAGTGGTCATTTTGAAAACTATTTAAATAAAAGCTCATACAAAAATCAAAAAGAATACTTTCGGCTTCATTCGTTTTTAAATTAAGTGCGACAATTTTTTTTTAGGGTAGCGTCTTCTTTCAATGATTTTCGATAGGTAAAAAAAAAAGGTAACACAAAATAACTTTAAACAGAAAATCAAGCAATTAAATTAACTTGAGAAAATCGTTTTCTAGCGTTTTTAAGTAATAAATAAATACTTTTTTTGTTTTTTCATATTTGGAATCATTAAGACTATTCCAGAAAAAAGTAATGATGCCAAAAATAACCAGTACCTACCTTCGTCACAGTATGCAATTGTTTTCATATTACAACGTGACAACAACAACAAATACTCTTTATTGAATTTTTCATGAGAGTCAACAGGCGGTCTTATCGCGACCGATCGTGACGTTTCGGAACAAAACGGGACAGTTTTTTCTTTAAAGACCCGTAATCTAAACGATTCCAAGTATGAAAACCCAAAAAATAACTGATGCAGTAAAAAAAAGTAATGTAGCATTTTTTTTTGCGGCTGTAGCAATGGCTTTACGGGACCCTGCACTGACCCATGGCCCGACATGCTCTTGTCCGCTTTATTTACGGCTAGTGACCCGCCCCGGCTTCGCATGGATACAATTAGGATGTGTACAGTCAAGGAAATTGAAACACGTACCACCGTAGAACCTAGTCGAAGAGACATACGCATGACATTTGTATGACATAGCCTGGCGTTTAACGCGTCGCGTCATTGCGACAGGGTTCTAAGGTGGTACGTGAATATATTTCCCCTGCTGTACATAAAAACCTTCTTTAAAAAATATTTAAATGACAAACGCACATTAACTTTTTTGGACAAATCGAAATCTCTCATGACCATAGGACTGGTGAATATCTTGGTTAACGCATTGGCGTTGCAATCCAACGTGAAAATGCAGCCAGCCTTATGGGCAATTTACCGCAGGGGACAGATTTGGGAGATATTTGTACATAATTATTAAGTGTTTGTATTCTTTATTAGGTTAAATTCTTCATATTTTACTAGTAATAATTGCGTTACATAAACAAAAGATAAGTATTAATTCAATTAAATAATGACAGTGAAAACCGTATCTAAATACGTTGCGTAGTTTCGAAGGAGTAGGCGGCCGAACATACACTCAGGGCATACAGGAACGGGTCTTTGAAGTTTATTTTATACTATGTAAAGATAAAGATTACAATCAAGTACTAGGAAGGCCTGTGTTATAATAACGAAGACACAGACAATATAGACATCATAGACGGTAGTCAGGTACTTGGTATTCTGCTGACATTCCAATCATAATATTGATTTAGTTTTATTGCTTAATCCTTTTTATGTAATTTTGACGATCTTAATATAAAAACGTGTAATTGGACATCTCTATGCAATTTTATATTGACGAAATATATAAACTAAGCTAAGTAATTAACTCAGCATTATATTCTGGGGCGCAACATTTTTAACTAACTCAAAAATAATTTAAAATGAAATTCCAGTGAGATTGTCTTCACAATAAACAATGAGGAAGTTTTGCAAGCAACTGATACGCATCTTGGAAATAATTAAGGCGTTTGATGAAGTTTCCTTTTGTCCCTATTCAATATGGAGTTTGAGTTTAGGAACTCGCCTTCGTCCCAGTCAGTAGGTGACCCAAAGTCTCGTGGTCGTGGACTTTGAAGTTACCTACTATAACTACTATAAATAGAAATCATTTAGAAGATATAAAGAAAAATACATAAATATTCTTTTTGTAACGAAAATTCTTTTTGATTTTATTGAAATGTTGAACATTCAAATTATACAATTTTAATAATATACAATGACAACACCAAAGGAATTGGTTAATGCGCAGCACAGAATGCTGAAATTGCAGGTTCAAATCCTGCAGTAAATAGGACGCAATGTCATTTTTAGCAAGAACCACAGGGTAAATGGGATGATGAAAAGATTTTTGGAAGTTTTACATGGTATAAAGCAAGTTAAAATATAGTATGAATTCCAAACTATTCGTGGACTTTACAAATATTTCAAACCATCAATTCAATTAAACTCAATTTTTCCAGATTTTGGACACGTGAACAGATTTATGAGCTAGAGTAAGCCTGCTGCCCCATTCATTCTCATATAGTTTTATCCCCGACATTTTTCTATGAGATCTGTAGTGGGCGTAAATAATAGTTATACTAATCCCACCCGGACCCGCTTGATGCCCCATTCGGAACAATTAATAAGCTATAAAGACAGCCCCTTTGTTTCTTTCAACCCACTGTGAGGACCATTTTCTTAATTCTTATAAGCGGCTTTATTGATACCTCTATTAAATGTGACAACGAAAATAAATAAATGCTTGGTTTAACAAATTTTGGCTGCAGAACTTAACAACGTATTAGTTACAGTAACTGAGATCTAAGCTACAGTAACTAAGACCTTAACTGCAGTAAGTAAGATCATAGCTGCAGAAATTAACAAATTAGCTGCAGTATCTAAGATTTTAGCTGCTTCGAGTGAGATCTTAGCTGCAATGACTAACAACTTAGCTGCAGTGACTGTAATCTTAGCTGCTTTTAAGTGAGATCTTGGCTACAATGACTATTAACTTAGCTGCAGTGACTGAAATCTTAGCTGCTTTAAGTGAGATCTTAGCTACACTCACTAAGATATTAACTGTAGTAAGTACGATTGTAGCTGCGTTAATTAAGACCTTAGCTGCAGTAACTAAGATCTTGTAAGGCTAAATATGGAGTCAAGATATTTATCAAATTGACCATTTATTTTCTGCAAGTAAGTTTGGTTTCCATGCCACGGCTTAGAAGCATTTAACCTTATGAATCACAACCAACGACCAATTCTACTTTATGCCATTTCAAACACCAACTTATGCCATAGTTTTGAATCATAACAGTAACAGTGAACATACGCACCATATCTCTGCCACAGTTAATGGAGCACAAGTAACAGTTTAAACGAGGTTTAGCGGCGTGGAAAACAACAGCCAAGTTTAAACGGATGTCCGGAAAGCCGCTCGGAATGCGATGAAATGGCATTTTTTACTTAGCCGGTTGGAATTTCATTTTGTAGAACGGGTGTTAGTTGAGACGGGAAAGCGTGTAGTTTATTAGTACAGCGATTCTGCGGCTTTTCCTTGTAACAAGCCATTCTGAACTCCGTGAACCTACTATTCATAGGGACCACTGACCAATAATGGGCTTCTAGTCAGCGTTTAAAAAATAGCCGCATCAAAAGTCACACAAAGAGAATAAATCAGCAATTGCTCGCGCCGTCAGTGTCAATTTTATTATTTAGAAAAAAATCTATTTACAAGGAAACTTAATAAATGATTATTTTATGCAGTTAGACGTAAAATTGCAAATACAATGACTATAAATGTAAACTAATCATTTGCATTTGTAACATTGGCGTCAACCTGTATTCTCATGTCGGGCCTTTTTTCTGCTGTCATTTAGTATGACACTGTACATACATGCATTAATACCATTGATAGGGAATTACCAATCTTACCTAACATCATACCTACCTACACTACTAAGGGTGATAGTTATAAACCAAATTAAAGTTCCAGTTCCATTCTAGATTAGTACCAAACTGGAACAGGTCGGTCTATAAATACCACCCTAAGTATAACTCACAAGGAGGAGTGACACTAATAATTACTGTCATGTGCACATCTCTATCTACACTAATATAATAAAGAGGTAAACTTTGTTTGTTTGTATGTAGAGGGTAATCTCTGGAACTACTGAACCGATTCCAATAATTTTTTCACTAATAGAATGCTACACTATCCCTGACGGACATAGGCTAGGCACTAATTCCACGCTAACGGAGTCGCGGGCGTCTGCCATCATTAATAAAAAATCCGCCCGCGTAAAACGGCTCGGTTTGTAAAAAGTCATATTACCATTAAGCCACTCTAAATCGATTGCTGCATTTTTTCCAAAATCTCATCTAAAACGAAACGTCTCAAAATGTCTAAACGCTGATTGTCTAGATAACAAAGCAAACGTAAATCCTGCAACCGTATAACCCGAAGCCAGTCTAAACAAGCCCTTACAAGCTACAGAGTCTGTACCTCAGCCTAACAAAACAAACCTCTTTGCTCTACCATGAATGGCCAAATTTAATTTATCTCTATATGTATCCCTTTCTTATGACACTAGTTAGACAGAGACGAAACGTTAATTTAAACCTGGGCCATCACGTTAAGACCGCAGTAGTCAACCACTGACATTACACCTGTTGAACAAAAACTTGCAAGCGATTATCAACCTCAACGTTTCGCCTTAAAGCTCTGTTTCAAACACCCATTTGCTTTGACTACGATCCTAAAGACTGCATGTGGCTACATTTGAAATTCAACCCTAAGTTAGAAGAGAAGAGTTGGAGTTAAAACGCTGTTTGTTCTTTAATGAAGTGGTATGAAACATTTGGTACAATTATTAACGAGGTGCGGGCAGTTGCTTTTTTGAGTATAAGTTGATTCGTTAAATAAATGTTGGTAGCCATTTTGCTTCACGTTAATTCAGATTCGGTTGGGATTAAATTAATTAAGGAAAAGGAAACTTGAACCAAATGTGACTAGTTAATTAGGGCCATTTTAATTCGTTTAAGCGCATTGATCCCGGGGGTTAGATAATGAAGGCCTACCCGGTTAGTTTTCGTAGTTGGGTCATGCAAGGAGAAAAGATAACTCTTGTCTTAGTTTAGAATTTAAAAGCCTGAATCCTAGGTTTAAAATAGAATAAAATTTATTTGGTCACAATTCGACAAAGGGCTCTTTCTGTCCTCACATCTTAGACCGCTTTTTTTATGAAATAGGAAGGAAAACAAGCAACTGCGTCACCTGATGGTAAGTGATCACCAACGCCTATAGACACCCGCAACACCGAAGATTGCAGATGCGTTGCCAATCCAGAGGGCTAAGATGGAATACGTCTTGTGCCAGTAATTGCAACACAACAGTGCAAACACTGCTGCTTAGCGGCAGGATTAGCGAGCAAAATGGTGGTAGCGATCCGGACGGACCTTGCACAAGGTCCTACTACCCGCAAAATTATACCCGCTTATTTCTACGCAACTAATTTTCATACGGTTTTCACTGTCATGAAAAGAAATCCCGGAAGATTTCTATGTGGGTACGGTCTGCCTCAAAAGTAGCTGAACATTTTAGTACTTTGTCGCTGTCAGTAATGTGCCAATTTCGAGTAACTCTCATATCATACGTTGTCACGACAAGGTTCTTAAGTGTTTAGCTACTTCTGTATCCGTGCGAAGCCAGAGTGGGTCGCTAGTCAGATATACACTGCAGCAATACACAAGACTGCTACGTAAACAAAAGAAAAGCTCAAAGGTATAAATTCCTTTTTTATGGAAAAATGAGGAACACAAACATTCATATCGCCTGATGGAAAGTGATCACCGCCGCCCATGGGACTAAGCAACCCCAAGAGAGTCACTTATCCGCTGTCGAGTTTTGGGTCCCCGCCATTCTACTACTCCATGTCAGTATTCTAATAGTGTGGTACTACTCTGGGCTGCAACCAATTACTAGGTTCACTGTGGCTGTACCACTAATAATAATAGACCGTGACTACTATATTTAAGAAAACTTAATTATTGAAATTAAAGCACTCAATCCGGTTCGAAGGACTATGTGGTCCTTCCAACCGGATGGAATGCAGTAATTAAAAATTCAACCACGTGATCATACCAGCCTCATTTTAATGAAACCGGTTTAATCTAAACTAATTTTCAACTATACTACCTAGGGCTTAATAAATATCAATTCTCAAGTTCACAACACGTCTAATGTTTGAAGTTAATTACGAAGTTAAAAACGAAGCGTTTCGCGGGAGAAGTGAGCGCGAAACTTGAAACAATTAAGCACAGGCTAGGCGTTATCTGGTACTTATCTGGAAGTTAATTTATGTTCAACTGTCAGATGTAGTAGTACCTAGTAGCTTGCTATGCTATTCTAATCTTTATATTTACATAATGAAGTGTGAAATTAGTAGCTTAGTCTGGCAGGGATAGTGTAGCTATTCATTAGTGTAAGAATTTTAGGAATGGGTTCAGTAGTTCCAGAGTTTACCCCCTACATACAAACAAACAAACAAACAAACAAAGTTTACCACTTTATTATATTAGTGTAGATTAGTGTAGATG